>OW679203.1:65561029-65698302 GCA_940337035.1 Agriotes lineatus
ACCAAGCCTTCAACTCCACATAGAAGAAGACGCAAAAGACTGCTATAACTCCTGAACATACGGTAAAATAACTTGCTCATTCATAATCATAACGTCTTTAGGAATATCTTCATCATTTTCTACAGATGTCATAAGTTACGAGCTGGTTACAACTTAAAACTGCTTATAGCCATACACAAAATTGGAAATAAATGACAATTATAAACAACAGTTGCAACGTTCTACGCACTCTCAATCATTCTAAAACGTCATTACACAAACCTAGCGTTCTGATGAAAATAAATTAGAAAAATATAGATATGACCGAATTGTATGTAGGTATTACAAAAACTATTGTACAATACACGTCCGTTAGGGCCTTTACTGCCTCGCCAGTATTATTCGACTCGCTCTTCGAGCTCGTCTCACAAATTCCCTGGCTCGGCAGTAAAGGCTATCCTAACGGACTTCTACTGTAAAATACTATTTCAGTCGTGTTTCCAGGCCGAAAAATACATGATTTCGGTATTTTACGTGGTTGCTAGATAACAAGAACTACCAGTACGCAAATATATTCGTTGCTAAAACGAAAGAAATAACAGTAGAAAATAGTATACTTTACAACAGATCGAAGTACTGTGTTTTCATAAATTGAAAATTTTGATTTCACGAACAAAAAAAAAGTATTTCATCGCGAGTAGGAAATGCTATATGTTATTCAGTAATTTAGTGAGCATCTAAATAAATAACTCGACAATATTATGAAGTGGTATACCAGTGAACATTAACAACATATTTTGTTCTGAATGCACACTGGTAGAACGGTTTACCAGCATCTTTTGCAAAACTGAACATAGATTTTTGATAAAAACATTGTTTTTCAGTTTCCTGGCATCTCAAAGAAAGCATATCAATTAAAATTTCGGATTTTTTCTGTAAACTAATTTTGCCCGTTAAAGGGTTAATTAAAACAAGTTTTTCTGGAAAATAAATAATTCGATGACTCACCATTTTAGTAGTTTTGACAAACTACAAGCAGGGAATCAATTGTTTGAAATATGTTTTATTGTATATAGGTAGTTGATCGCAACATTTTTGTGTCGAAATAAACTATTTTATTTTGTAACAACTTTATTATCGTTTCCATAATGCGACCATATTGATTATTTATACAACGAGTAGCTAAAGTGCCACTTTTTTGCACACATGAGAAAGTTTATAGGCTGAGCCGAAGGCGAATTCTTTAAATCTCACAAGTTTTATACATAGTAATTTTTTCGACTACCACAAACGTATGCTAAAAGAGATTACAAAATGTCAACGTCATTTCAAATTGAAAATTCGTTAAAAATCATGTTAGGTATGCTGTCATTGTTTTAAATTTAAAACTCACCAATTTTAATAAATAGCTTTGAGAGAAGTGTGCAATAAAGTGACAGAAGTGTGCAATAAAGTTTTATTTGCATAGCATGCAATAAGAACATGCTTTTGACGTATGGAAAGTGTCAAATAATAGCCTCCTTGAGAAAATTGCATTTAAAAAAATATTTTTGCAAGAGGTTCTCAACAACGGCTGTGAAAGCCTGCATTCAACTATACAGGGTGTATACGAATTCGACCGACAAACTTTGAGTGCATATTTCTTTCACTAAATACAGCCTAAAAGATTAGACAACCTTGATCCCTATCTGCAAAATATACTATGCACAGGTCAAAACACTTCGAACAAAACATTGTGCATTTTTCAAGATTTATTAAATAATATAAAAATTATAGGAAATTCATTAGCTTCAATATTAACAATAAAATTTATTATCAGCTATGGCCTAGCTATTTTCTTTAAAGAACTTTGGACTTCCAAAAACCATTCAAAATTAGTGTTCCTACACATTACACGCATTCAAATCTCCAAACTTGAATATTTTATTTCCACTGGTAGTTTGATTAATTATAAATGTCATGTTTCACTTGTACCTAATGTCATTAATTAATTAATGACAATTTACGCGAATATTAAAAAAATAAATTTAAAATTTATAAATGCGACATGGCCTATTCAATTAATGAAATGGTGGACATGCTTTGGACATATGGAGCTGCGAAAGGGAACGGTAGAGTAGCATTGCGAATTTATACTGTAGCCTGTACTGGCTATTTTAATTTATTTTAAAAAATTTCTACAAATTGCCAGGCTGATACTGGCTCCAGGCAGCTCAGTTTGCCAAAGGTATCATTCTTACACTCAAGTTTTATAACACAGTGAAAGTACACTGAATATATTTATAAGCGTATAATTTTGTTATCTATTAATACATAAGATTATATTTAATTCGTAATGACATAATAAAATGTAAAAATGTTTATAATCAAAATAAATCGGATACTCTTCAGGCAACGTAACTGTCGGCTATCCTCAGGTGG
Source organism: Agriotes lineatus (assembly GCA_940337035.1). Classification (NCBI taxonomy): domain Eukaryota; kingdom Metazoa; phylum Arthropoda; class Insecta; order Coleoptera; family Elateridae; genus Agriotes; species Agriotes lineatus. Next base: position 65,563,430 of record OW679203.1, read on the forward strand.
TGTTAGCGACTTTCGGGACACCCTCAGATTAAAGTCGGTCCCGTGTCTCATGCATCCATTTGACCTACTAACATAAACTTGACAGTTTAGTCCGGAGCCGTGAATACGGCGGCAGTGAATAAACAAAATTCGATTTATTAACTTTCAAGCGAGTGAAATAAAGACAGAATTACAATTAACAAAGTTTGTTCCTGTTGTTGTTTGTGTTATCGTATTCCCCACGTGTACAGAACGTGCCTTATCTTCAGGCGGCCGCGGCGAGGTTATCTTGTTTACATTTGCCGTCGACTTCAGGAACTCTTAGAAAGGCTGCAGCATGCAGGTAAGCGAGTGCATTTAAATTAACGCCGGGCCTCGCAGACTGCGATCATCGTGAAACGGCCAAGAAATTAGTTCGGCGCATTAGCAAGCACCGGTTCGGCTCTAATGCGGTCTCTTCATTGCAGCTAAATACAGGATGGTCTTCAGGGTGCGAGCTTTGCGCTACGCTTCTGTTATGCCGTTAGGGTTCAAGTAGTGGTTTTATTAATGTAGGTTCCGGTGTTTCGGCTCGGGGAAAATCACTGCAGGGAGCTAAAGCGTCCTCTGAGTGAATGAGACTTGGGGGAATTATTTACAGGACTCTCGCCGATGAACCTAATAGCTCCCTTGGCGAGGCGGTCTCTGAGGAGCCTAATAGCGCCCTGGCGAGGCGGTCTAGATGAGGATTATCTGGTCGGATCTCTCGCCGATGAGCCTAATAACCCCCTGGCTAAGCGGTCTAGGTGAGGATTATCTGGTCGGATCTCTCGCCGATGAGCCTAATAGCTCCCTGGCCAGACGGTCTAGGTGCGGATTAACTGGCAGGAATTCTTCTCGAAGAGCCTGCAGGCCCTCCTGAGCAGAATTGGGTTAGAAGAAAGGTTCAGGGAAATTCTGTTTTACAACAATGCAGTATATTGGAGTAGGAGATTCTTTCTTCAAATGCGCGGTGGTGTACCTGCGTCGATCCTTGATGACGTCACTTATCGCTGTTCGCGCTGCCAAAGATGCAACGCTTAGATTTCTAACGTGTTTTACGCCATGGGAGAACGCGTGAATGAATATTTAATTAACTAAAATCTTGTTCGAACTGGTCGAAACGTTACAATACAGAGAAGTTTCCTCTGAGGCGAGAGCCTCATCATACAATATTCGCTTCAAGTGATTGGCGATTACGTGAAACCGCTTCACTTCGGTGTTCAAGACCAAATGCTGAATGACAAAGAGACGTCCGAACTGCTGATTTTGAAGAAGATATTCTAAATAGAATTGAACAGGAGTTAAATCTAAGTACCAAAAATTTAGCAAACCAAGTTGGTGTGAGTCATATGACCATTTGGAACGTTTTGCATAAGCAACTTCTTCATCAAGCTTTACTTCCAGTAGATTTTCTGAGGCGCCTAGGGTTTTGTGAAGATCTACTAAATCGAATTATTGAATATCCAGCTTTTTACAGATGAAGCAAACTTTTCAAGAGATGGCATTACAAATCTTTACAATTTACATACTTGGGCTGAAGAAAACCGTCATAATATCGCAATCCGCAATACTCAACATCGGTTCAGTGTGGTCATATGGTGTGGTATACTAGACATTACCTAATTGGCCCCTATGTCCTTCCTCCGCGGTTGACAGGACAAATTTGTCAACTTTTTGCAAAATGCATTACTAGAATTGTTAGAAGACGTTACATTTGAAATTCGTAGGCAGATGTGGTTAATGCATGAAGGCGCCCCAGTGCATTTTAGCATTGTGGCAAGAAACTATTTAGATGAGGTGTTTCCTCACAAATAGATTGCTAACAGAGGGCTATTAGCATGGCCAGCTCGTTCAGAGGAGTTCCAGAAATATTTGAACGCACCCGCCAGTCTTTACTTCGACGATGCCAACTGTGTATGGAAGTTCAAGGAAGGAATTTTGAGCAACTTTTATAACTCTTCTCGATTGCGTTCTTTTTTCATATTACCTTTAATTAAACTTATTTTTTCTTGTTTTTATATTTTTAAATTAATTTTAGTTATAACAGGTATAACTAAGTTCACATTTTAATAAAACTTCTAAAATGTGTCAGATGCCTAGATTTCATTGCTAGATTAAAGGAAAAGTCACAAAAGAGGTTCTAACTTTGAAATGAAAGGAGATAGGCTATAAGTATACGAACAATTTAGGTACACCCTCGAAGTTTGTCGGTCGAATTCGTATATACCCTGTATATCATGTCCATTCTGAGTTGAAACTGTCCAGTGTGTAAACAGTAGTCTCTTTATGTTCTCATTGGTCTCCACTTCTGTAGTCACTCTTTCAATACTTCGTTCATTGCGGACGCTTCATTTCCGACCCGTATTATTCTTCTTTCTGGTAGGTCTTTCAACGTTTTTGTGTACAAACAAATAAAAATCGTTCTCGCACTGTGCAAGGTACAAAACATTGTCGAGCTTATTTGAAGCAACTGCACACAAAGAAAATCAGTTCGTATTGAATCAGGGATCGGTAAAAAATTCGAATCTTAACCATAAAGCGACGTATTTTCTAATAAGCATGAAACATAACTATTTGGGTCGATAATGATAAATGACTAACTGTAATTAGAATAAGGAAGTTAAGATCCATTGGATTTTCATGTTTTATAGCATGTAACAGCATCAGATAAATAATCCAGCACCAACCAGTAACGATAGCTAGTTTGACCTTCCAACGTTTCACCGAGACAACCAAGCTGGCCGGGAAGAAGCAAAAAAAATAAATAAAAGAATGTAGAAAATAGATGATCTTATAGGAATACAATTTGGCATCATATAATTAATTGTGAGAACTATTGCATTTGAAAGAATGTTCAAACAATACTGTTTTTAGTTACTTTGAAAGGTCATAAGTCACGTTCTTCAAATTTAGAAAATTATATAGTTTTCGAGGAGTGTGGAATGCAATTAGTTAATGTCGAGTTTACCCTTTTGTCTAAAAATATGGCATATCTATACATCAGATAATATTATTAGATATTATATATGGATATTTAGACGTGGATGTAAGTGGTTGTAAATAAGTTTTGTGTAAAGTACCCTTGAAACCAAGAGGAGTCTTGTATTTTATACACGATGGTGCTCCAACTCATTTTGATCGAGAGGCCAGATAAGCACTTACACCACGTTTTTTACGGTGTTTATTTAGATGATATTGACCATTTAAAATGACTTTCAAGTTTTAGATTTGTATTTCTTGAAAGCAACTGCTTTCAGCGATTTCAAAAAAGTGTGTTCTTTTTATATAAAAAGTTTTTGGAATACCCAACCACAGCTGACGGTTATGCGAGCAGAAAAAGTTGTGATAAAAAACAACCCCCACAATTGCAGAAACTTTCCCTTTTGAATGTTAAACCAATATTTCCGAAGTCGGAGAAATTAGCAGAGTAAAAATATTTGACAGGATGTTATTCTAAGAAAAAAAAACTGTATGAACATCTTATATGCCCATACGTTTGTAAAGGACCTTTGTTGATATTGAATTTCGAGAGACTATACGAGGACGGTTATGAGAATTGTGAGCTAAAAGGGGAAGGGCGAATATAAAAGGTCTCAAAAAGCTCCGAAGCGAACAATTTAGAAAAAAAGAAGAAAGAGGTGAACACTGAAAGAAAAAGGGAGAAAGAAGAGAAGAAGTATTCAAGTATGGAATCGGAATCAAACGTTAATGGTTTAACCGATGAAGAACACGATGATATCAATATATTCCCGTGGCCCAATTTCAGCCATTGAGTTTAGATTAATACAAAAACACAGTTAATGGTTTGCTTACAGTACTAAAGTACTGCTTAAGTCCGTAAGTTGTATTAAAAACTGCAGCTTTTTAAATTCATTCAGTTCCGTAAGTACCACAGAGAGGATAGACTTTTTTACCCAGACTAACTTCCCCATTTACCTGATAATTTATTTACACTCGTATATGCTTCATTTAAAAAAAATAATTTTGAGTTAAAGTTAACTGGTGAAAGAATATTTCTAATATTTCTAATAATAACAAAGTGGCTAGCGCACAACTGAAAGTCGGAGAGGAGTTGTGGGTAGACAAATATAGTAAATTTACATAATTATTACTGATATATAAAGGTTTAGGCAGGTTTTAGCCTTAGCGTAAGGTACCTCATAGAACCATCCGGGGTAGTTGAGATACGGCGAACGATATACCAAAAATAAATATGTCGAAAGAAACAGCTGAAGTAATAATAACAGAAAAGGCCGAACATAAAAATATATTTATTCAGTTTACACTATCCTTTATCTAATAGACGTGTCTGTCCGGGACGCTGTTTTGTCTGTCTGGGACGCTGTTTCAGCAGCCAAACCGTAAGAGATAGCGAAAAAAGTTATTAAAGTTATATGTTTGGAATGGTCATGTCAGGTCAGGAACCGAATTTCAGTCTCTAACACTAATTATTATCTTAATTATAATCCTAACTTTTTAGGTTAGATTCTAGGCAAATTTTATCAAGGCGAATGCGACTGGTAGTTTGCTACCAACAATGACGTCATATACGTACGTGTGGTGAATACGCGTTCTATTTGGAAAACGGTCTTTTTTGTTTTATTAAATGAGACATTTGTCTCACTGGACTGCTAGTATACCTCAATGTATTAAAAATATACTGAACGCTTTTCCTATGAGCTCGATTAACATCAACACCGGAAATTATAATAGAGACATAAAAATTCTAGCTTGAGCTTAAACTAAAATTAAGTTAATTGAATTAACAATTAAAAGCTAATCGAGCTCAGTTTGTAATGAGAAATTACAATTTTGACATTCAATAATAATAATAATAATAACTAAAGCAAAATATAACACTGTTTTGTGAATATAATTTGAGCTTCAAATACTTGTTTAAAGCGTTTGAACGTACCCTATGTGAGTAACTGACAACAAATTATTGCTTACATGTCTTGTCGTAACGAAAGGAATCGGTTATCTACGCTAAGTAGAGTGGCATTAGTGGTGAAATTAGTTCGATAGAATGAAATCTACTTTTTTTAAATACCTATTGATTTTCCAAGTCTTGTTAGTAGAATGTAGAAAATATTCACATAAATGTTATGTATAATCCATGTATGCCAAAACATTGTGTTTCATTAAAATATTTCTACAAATTATCCATAAAATAAAAGAATAACTACACATTGATGTCGTAATGAATTTATTTTCGAATCTTACGACAAGATACAATACATTATCTTATGTGAATAACAGCAAGCTTATGGACGTCATTGCAGTTCACCTCTAAATATTATTCTCAACATCTGTACTAAATCTGTTTAACTACTTCTGCATTTAAGTTATTCGCTTTCACTTTGTTGTTTATAATGGACTGTTTCAAATGCACCTCATTCTCTTCGGTAATATTGTTAATAGCATGGCTGATCTCAGCATTTCTTAAAATCGTCAGGTGGTTACCTTCGTAAATACTGATTTCCACTGGATTTTCACACAATTCTTGAATCTTATAATCATAATCCATATTCCTAAGTATTGGATGGCTTGGTTTGAACAACTGAACTGTGGACTTCAACTTGGGGAACGACGGTTTATATGTAAGAACTGACTTTATTCTCAAATAGGAGGCAAGGCACACCTCCCGCTGGTATTTCTCGGAATGCGAAACGTTCTTGGGGATGTTACTCAACATTTCGTTTACCCGCTCTTCAAATGTTTTGCATCTGAATATCTTTTCCTGCAGAAAATTTTACAATTAGATTTCATAGTATATTGATCAGCTTTATTTACCTTATTCTTCAATACAACATCGAGTGGGACATAAGACTTCATCAAAGCGCAAAGCACAAGTGTTTGCAGCGTTGCTTCGTCTTCGGCGTCTGGAGTTTGAGACAATATTAATTGCTTACACATTTCCGGAGACCCATCTACTAAAACAAGCCTTCCTGCGTGACCTTCTTCTTCGAGAAGAGATACCAAGTGCATGGCAGCTACAGAACTGAACGAGTAAGCGACGATTGTAAATGGCAGCGATTCTAGTAGATTTTCCTTTATGTACTGTAAAGATAAAGAATGAGATACTAAATATAAAATTATTAAACTATATTAAGATAGCTAGAGAAACTGCATCATTTTAATGTAGAGGAAAATATTTAATCTACATGTGTGTTAGTTTCAATAGTTATAGTTGATACAGCTGCTAAGCTTTCCAAAAATAATCAAATTACAAAATAATATTAGAGCTAATCTTTTGAGGTTTAAGAAGTAAAGTGAGAATTAAACTCTTTAAAGAAAAATGAACAGTACTAGAAAGTCGCAAAGAAGCTTTAGAAAACATCCCAATTAAAAAATATTATATATAAGTTAAATTATATTTACCGGTAGTAAAGATTTTGCCAAATCTTCTATAGTGGATCCAAAGCGATCGCTATAAGGAAATTGTAGACAAAAAGCATGCGATTTCAAATTGCTAGCCAGCGGTTCCATTATACTAGCAGTTCCATCAAGACCTGGCAAGAGAAATACTGTGGGTGCTGAGGCATTTTCGGTGACCAGGGTAGATAGTCTTAAAATAGGGATCTCTTCCTCTTCCTCATCTCCCATGATTGGTATAAACATGTATATATCTTCTGATACTTCCTCTTTGGCTTCAGTTTTTAGTATTTGACTCGAATCTTCTCCATCCAATTCATTTGCTATCTCTTGCAGTCTGAAAGTTATTTAGTCACAATTTTTGCATTTCTTAAATTTAGTACCATAGTTTAGGACTAACAAAAATGATTTATATATAATTTTCTAACCGCGCTAATGTTAGTCCTCTTATGTCTTGTGCTGTTAAAAAAGTCTCATATTCCCTTTCTAAAGTTTGTTTGATTTCAACAGCCATTATGCTATCCATTCCCAGTTGCGATAGTGAGGTGTGGACACCTACGCTCTTTATGTCTCGTATACCTGAAGAATTAAAGAACGTTATACAAGATCATTCAATAATGCAATTAATCTGACCCATGATGTTCATGATGACGTCAATGATCGAGTGTGCTCCTGTAATTCCACCCCTTTTTTCTGCTACTACCATGCTAGAAACTATTGGTTCGTCTTGCCGCAAAAATGTGTCCATTACTTCAATGCAAGATGCTATCCTCTGTTGTAGAGTACCGCCAATTTCTATCTCCGTTTGTAGTTCCTGCATATCTGCGACCAATCCAACCTAAAAAGGTTTCAGTGTGTTAATTAATGACAGATTAACATCTGCAAATCGTAGAACGATTATTATTTAATTAATTAACCTACTTCTCCAATTGCACCCCACTGTATGGCCAAAGCAGGATATCCATCTTTCTTTCTTTCTTCACAGATTCTCTCCATTATGGAGTTAGCCATACCATAGTTAGTTTGACCTATATTGCCTCTGCCACATGAGACAGAAGAAAATACTACGAAATATCTGAAAAATAAGTAATAACACATACATGCATTTTTTTTCTCATTTCTTACTGTAGCTCGGGGCACATTTCTCTTGTAACTAGATCTAGATGTTTTGTTGCAACTGCTTTAGGTGCCAAGGAAGTGGTATACTTTTCTTTATCTTGATTTTCCAAAAGAGCATCCTTTAAGACGACCGCTAAATTAAAAATACCTTCAACAGGCCCCAGCTTCTTCGCTTCATTTATCATTGATATGCACCCTTCTTTAGTTGTTATGTCGGTAGTGGAGATATAAGTAGTTACACCATAGGTTTCCCAAATGCTACGGTTTCAAATTTTTATTAGCTTTCTGTTATTATTATGTAAAAACATTACCGTATCCTTGAAGCTTGATAACCTGTTTTTAGTCCTTGCCGTGATATTAGCACAAGATTTTTAGCACCTCGCAGTACAAGCCAATCTGCTAGTTCCATTCCAAAGCCTCCCAGACCTCCGGCGATTATGTAGCTGTTATTGGGATTGCAATAGAACCTGCAGCATAATAAAATTAGTTGTGGAAATTACATGACAATTCGGCCATCACCTCGGCATTCCAGAGAACAATCGCCTTTCAGGAACTACTTCTTCCTGATCTTCCTCTTCACGTAAATTGATAACCACTTTTCCCATATGTTTTCCACCTGCCATATACCTAAAGGCTTGTTCTACCTCGTCTTTTTTAAAGACTGTTCTATTGAGTGGTTTCACACAACCAGTCTTTAGTCCTTCTCTCAGCAAGCTGCCGATGGCGTTTTGAAGTATGGGATCCCCATCGAAGAAGACGTCTAACATAACGCCGTTGAAGCTGCGACCGTCGGTCAACAACTTGGGATCCAAGCGATTATTGCTTTCTAAGTCGAATTTTCCTATTTCCAAAAATCTTCCTCCTGGAGCTAGACACCTGACAGAAGCTTGGAGTTTTTCTTCTGCCAATGAATTGAGAACTAGGTCTACTCCTCTGCCTGCAGTTTCGTGAAGAATCTGCTGTTCGAATGAGGTATCTCGAGAGTTTCCAATGTGGCTTTCTGTTCAAAAAGGTTGTTTTGAGTAAGGTTTCATAATATCATCTCAGAGTTTACCTGGTATCGTAGGGAATTGTTTTCTGATAAAATCTCGTTTCTCTTGTGAACCCACTGTTGTAAATATATTGCAGTTGTAGTACAGCGCCACATTTATAGCAGCTTGTCCAACACCACCAGTACCGGCGTGAATTAATATACTTTGGTGTGGTTTGAGACGACCCACCTTAAAATAGACAGTATACCAAGTAAGATTATTGCTAATAAGTATGTGGTGGGCTAAAATAAAACGAAAAGTCTTTTCTGAGAAGGCCTTACCACAATAAGACTGTGTAGAACAGTGCAATAGGTAACAGGTACGGTAGCAGCATCCTCCATTGACCATTCATCAGGTATGTCGATAACCATATATGAATTAGCTGCAACCATGGTCGCCAATGCACCACTTCTTATCATTCCCATGATCCGCTTACCGCTATACATTACGATTATTAAAAATTGATACATTTTTGAATTTGAGACATATCCAAGTATAAGTATACCTACCTAGAATCTCTACCAGAAAATTCAAATCCTTGCAGTATGCCCTGTTCTAAACGTTGTTTGGTGACGACATCGCTGCTAATGCGACCAGACGCCGTCATAATATCTCTAAAATTAATGGCAGCGTAATAAATCTGTAAAAGTGAATTTTAAATCGAGGTTAAATAGAAAGATAATGTGGTACACGCACATGAACTAGTACTTTCTCTGGTGGCACAATGGTTTGATTTGTGAGTGGACCTTCCAACCATCGAAGACTCGATAGGTCTCCTTTTACCATGACATTGTTAAATATGTGTTCCTTTTGAATTAAATTAACTTTTTCTAACAGCAGATGCCTATACGTGCCCCATTTATTATTCTTGAAAACGTTGACGACTAAGCCTTTCTTGAGCTGGTTAGAATAGAATTCGCTATTGATGTCGAATTTAACGCCATCGTCCATTATGAAAATACATCTAACGTTTGATCCCTCGGGTTCTCTTCTGAGACAGTTGATAAGTCCCAGTATTCCATTTTCATGTCCATGCTGAGCTACAACTAAAACTTCCCGGTTGTCTCTTACAGCTGCTTGTAATGCAGGTAACCAATTGAAGCTGTCTGTATCATTGCTGATGTCAATTATAGTTGGAGCTGTATCGACCAGGGATACACGTAGCAAAACTAACTTTTCCGTGCCTGTATTATACACAGCGAGAGTGCTTAAACCGGGTACTTCCTTTTTATTAAGGTCTAAGTCGGTGCTTTCCCTCGATAGAATGAATCCATTACCCTTCAGAGCACCCGTAGCATGATTGACCATCTAGAAAAGGTTTTTTTTAAACTTGATTGGCGTTAATACATTACAAACTATTGTAGATGTAAATAAACCTCGAACTGGCTCGATAGGTTTAATAGATTCGGTAGGTAGAAATTCAATTTTACCAAAAGTGGAACAACTACCCAACAAGAAGACAATTCTAGTTGCAACTTGCAACATACACACAGTGAGACTGGAAGAACAGCTTGAAGCCCTGGAATACGAACTTCAAAATACCATATATATGTGCTGGGACAGAGTGGAACCAGATTGAAGGGTAGAGCGAATTCAATCTTAAATCCGGTTACCTGCTGTTTTAGAGAAAATCTGAACCAAGATATCACATTGGTGCATTGGTAATATTGATATACAACATGATTAAACACCTCGTTAATAAAACCAAAGCCATATCAGACAAGACCATCTATATAATTATAAAATTGAATGGCAAATTAACGTGCATTCAATATGGGTTTATGGACCTGCCACTTCTCCGAAGGGCGAAGAGATCAAACAACTATACGAAGATATTACAATAACAAAGAAACCAGAAGCCGTTAAAGTAAAGGTTACAATAGGCTGTTTTAAGCGTAGAAAGTTTGGTCTTGGGTAGAAGGAATGTAAGAGGTTAAATTTTGGCTGACTTCTGCAAAGAAAGTATGTACTGTTTGGGTAGTTTCTTTAAAAAGACTTCTGAACGGAAATGGACACCAAAAATCCCCAACAACACAATTAAGAAGGAATGTGTTCATCACGGAATAGTATATATGTGCGCCCTAAGTGCAAGAGCAAAAATCGATATTAACATTCATCGTTAGAGGAAGAAACTTATCCAGAAGAAAACTCGACCGACGTTGAGTAAGCTAAGAGTCAGTGGTAAAATAGGGTACTCATATTGAAAGGAAGGCACCAAATGAAACTAGGTCTAAATGAATTGACATCAAAAACCACTAAGAGTATTTAGGTTGCTATTAAGAAACTATGTTTCGAAGATAGAAAGAGTGAAGAAGGTATTGTTGAAAGATATGATACAGTCATCGAAGACAACAGAAATACTTGCTCAACAGGCCAAACGGAAAAGTCATCCATAAAATAAAGAATGATAAAGGCGAAATTTCGTAAAGGGTCATGACCATCGTTTAACATTTCTATTAGAAACTCTATAGGCAGTTGGCTCTAAAACCAGATTATTATAACGAAGCGCAAGAAGCCCTGAACGTATGTTCTGAAAACATATGGAAATTGATGTATCAGAACTGAGATTACCGATGCAACAGTTGACAAATCTGAAAGTTGCAGAAAAAAACAAGCAACGAGTGATAAACTACTTTGGAAAGAGCAATGCTCACTGATAAAAGCAGTTGATTGAAAGGGACAAAAATTCTTTACCTCGTATCTGAATTATTTCATATTTGCGGACGACGCGACGTTGTGTTCATGGGTAGCGATGCTGCAAAACTCGAAATATTATGGAGTGAGCTCATTAAAGTTTCACGGGCTGTAGCCCTCTAAAGAATCTTCAGAAAATAAATCGAAGTCACTCTTAATGGTCACACCTCCGAGAGTGTAGAAGAATACATCTATTTAGGGCACCGTACAAAACTGAAAGAAGGGAATCAAAATGTCAAAGATCAACAGAGGACTTGACCTAGCTCGGGCTGCAATTAGCGAACACGGGTATGTTTTGCAGCAACCTACATATTTTGTTAACCTCAAATGCTAAGTTTTAACTATAACACAGAGCAGTGTGTACCGTCCAAATTTGTCAAAGTCATAGAACAAGCGACGATGGCAATCAGCTTGAAGTATAGGAAGAAGGAAGAGATTGGAAGAAGAACTAAAGTCAGTGACGTGATGGGAGGGCCACATAGCTAGAATTATACCAAAATGTAGAGAACCAAACAGGAAGATTGGATGAGTTGTTCAAAGCAGAGAGACATGGAGGAAGATAAAAGAGGCCTAAACACGAATGTTGGTCGAAAAGTTGAAATATTACACTTAGTTTACAGATTTATGATCGTTAAAGGCTGTAGGTTCCCAATTGTTATGTAAAGCAAATATTTATTGAGTTACTATATCGGCCGTCCCTTTGTTTATAGCTATTTTAGCAGGTTTGTCTCTCCTATTATTAAAATGTACTAGTTGAGCATGATCAAAGTTGTAGAAAATATAAGATTTTTTGGTTCAACTGCGGTATAAGGTCTTGCCTATTGTGCATGTCCGCCAGTCTGATTCTGATTGGTTGATGCTGTACCCGGATCTAATCGGATTCACACCAAGTAAGAAAGCAGTAGTTTCAAACAATCCACCAGCAATTCGCTGTGTCGTTCTAGCTTGTTTAGGTTAGTTGCATCCTTTGATAGCTTTTTTAAATTGAATGCTCCATAAGATTGTTTTGGAATCGCTGATTACATTCATGCCTTACAGTTCGATTGTTGATCATGCGCTTTGGACAGGACTATATACTGCAGTCTTACCAATTAGAGAAATAAAAATGCATTTACTTAAATATACGCCTTACCTGTGGTCTATTAACTACACCAGAAGCAACAACCAAAGAGAATTCCTTGCCTTCCGTTGTAAGTTTTCTGTCTTTAACGGTTATACCTTCAAGCATCATGGGATCTTTTGATAAGACAGTAATATCGGGTTGAATTAATGGTTGGTCACCCAGAACTTCATGTATTATGGGCGCCAAAGGTCTTTGATCACTTTTCGTGGCTTCGTCCAGAACTTCTACAGCGCGTAGTCTAATATCATAGTTGTTTTCAAGAATAATTTGACTGCAGACCCGAACCGACTGCTCTAGCGATAGTTCTGCTTCTAAAGGTATGAATTTGTAAGTTTCCAAAACAGGCTCACTGAGGGGCTTGCGTCGGGGAATCGAACTTGCCATCAGTCCTCTGATTTCAATTGCACCCGCTCTGAAGTTGATATGGGGCACGTGTTAGTCGAAGAAATACAACTAAGATAGCTGTTAAGTACATACCTAATCAACCCTGCGTCCTTATAAACATAAACTGGCATTGACGAATTTTCCCCTAATTCTTTTGCGTATTGAATATGAGTTTTGGCGTCAATTGTGAGTTGTTCAATAAAAGTGGGCACATACAAACTTCGAGTATCTTCCTGCAGCAACTTCATTTGTAGCATGTTGTCCATAAAGGCAACCCAGTTACCTATCCATTCTATCGAGCCCTTGGTTGCCGACAAATTGCACTCTTTGAGACCTCGGAAAGCGCCTCTGCAGTTAGACGAGATATAAACACAGAAAGAGTTGCCTTTTTGAATACTTACGTGTAGTTATACCCTCGCAGTTTGAGTTCTTTATAGATATCCTTCGTTGTCAGTAAAATCTGATTATTTGAATTGGTTGGTATAGGAAGGTCAGCCATCGTATTACTAAAGTCTTCTGGTATGTATATTCTTCCACTGACGATTGCTTCACCCAGTTCGGCCACCTAAAGTATTTACAACTTTTCCTAAGATGCCAGAGTTTTTGTCTTGTTAATTTTACTTCATTTAAAGGCAAAGGTAATATTAATTTTGTAGTATGATTGTATTTCCTTTACAACTTCAAAATTAAGAAAACTTTTAAGCAAATAGTATCTAATACAAGATACATATTGAAAACCAACGCCAACTTACTAATTACTAATTCTCTCAGTTTACGTTAAACTATATAAAAAGGAGAAGCTGTATCACATGTAATGGTAAAATCAACAAGGACAACCGAAAAAATGGAAATTGTACCTCAAATTCGCCTGTTGCCTTTTGAACGGTGATAAACAAGGTTACGGATCCCGTTTTTGGAATATTCGTGGCTCTGCTGAACTTGACATTTTCAAATACAACTTGCATATTTGACATTGTTAGTGTTTTTATCATCGCGAAGGTTTCCCATACTAATGTAAGGTATCCCGTAGCTGGGAGCAAGTTGCGACCTGTTGAAAATAGTAAATATGTATCAAAGGAAATTATTATACCATTGGTAGTACCATCAATCACGTGTCCTGCTACAAAAGCCCAATCATTTTCCTTTATACTGAAGTTAAACTTGCGTTCGCCGGTATTCAAATTCAACTGCGTCTTATATAAAGCAACGTACCAATCGTCGGAATGATTCCATTTGATTAAAGGTGATACCATGGGTGTGCCCGTACTTACTGGCCAGGTGACCTTAGGGTATAGTTTTTCCACCTTTGGATTATATCCTAGCTCGTATAACCTAAACAATGTTTAAAAGTGAATAATTAATAAAAATCTATCACGGAAAAATTAGGGTTTAGCTTAATGGTAAGGACTATTATTGGCACTATTCAAGCATGTTACCTTCCCAAAGTGCAAAGTAGATATTTTACGGTGTTCTTTGAATTGGTATGGGTTGAAGTCAGTAGCACCGGAACTACTTCGAAATTTTTGATAAGTTTTGACCCAATTTCTAAGATGACTGATCTTTGTGGTATCATCGAAAGCGCTTCATTCAATAGCACTGCAGTTGATAAATTGTTGACAAAATATTCTGCAGATGCTAGTTTTTCAACTTCTAGCGCTACTTTTCTATTGTTGCTGGAAGTACTAAGCCATCTTGATGAGCGCCCTTTTGGTTTTGGAAGTACATGTTTGAGATGCTGCAGTAATTTTAGTCCTAAATTGGGAAGTACAATTCATTGTTGTGTTGCATGCAAAATCATAAACTCACCTCCTTCTTTTAAAGGTTTTGTAGAATGCAGACCTAAAATATTTTGAACTTCCCTTGCAATAATACCTCTACTTGCCAGACTATCCACAAATTGTGATGTTTTCGCAAATGGCCCAGAAATTGTGTAACTGTTCTTTGAATTGTGGCTAACTATTTCCACGTCCCGAGGTAGAATCGTTTGAATCTAAAAATGATGATGTTGATTGTATTGGTAAAGCAATATGTATTTACTCACTGTGTTTTTGTTCAGTTCTACTTGGTAGCTTACAGTCAGGCTATTATTCATGTCTCCCAAGTAGTCGCTAATATAGTAAGTGACCAAAATCGCTTGTTCAAGACTTAGTGCACCATCAGCGTATGCTGCAGCTATCTCGCCCAGTGAATATCCAATTATGTAATCGGCGTGTAGTCCAAGAATATGCAACATATCTACTAAAGCAATCTGCACAGCTATACTCCCCAAGATTATGTGTGTCTTTTCTAAAGAAACCTTTTTGCTTATGATGTCTATTATGTAAATTCCTTTGGGCGATAGGATGTTGTGAATTCTGCAAACCAATAGTGAGTCGTTATAGGTTTCAGCAAAACATATAGATATTCACTTTTGTATGGTAGCCACAAAGATGGGCATCGTGAAGAGCTGGTTACCAAAATCTAGTAAACTTTCGTTTGGGTCACTAAAAGCAAAGCATAACGGCTGAACATTTCCGTTAAACCAACTGAGAGATCGGCCCAGTTCACCTGACTTCGATATAATTGAATATCCACGATATGGGTGAGCTTCGATGTTCTTGCTGAAATTTAAGCCAAAGATTAAAATTTGCCATAAAAAATTACAGGCCAAATAGTACCAGACACCTATAAATCTGTTTATGGAAGTAAGCAACTAACTTACCCAAAAACTGCATGCAGAATTCTAACAAATTCCGAGTCCAACGATCTACCACGAAAATCGTCCAAAATTGATGTGATGGCTTCTGTTGTTCGTCCACTAACGCACACCAGTCGAGGCAAATTATCACTTGGTTCCCCACCGTTATTCTTACGTTTGGCAAAGCGCTTCAAAACTACGTGGCCGTTGGCACCCCCGAAGCCAAAGTTGTTAACAGCTGTGTAAAAATGACAAATTTTGCTTTTAAAGGTAAGTTAGAAGTTAACGTCCTACCTGCAAGTCCTGAGCCACCGCTTGGCCATGGCATTTTTTCTGTAACAACTACTAATCTGTCTTTTTCCAAAGCTTCCATGCGTGGTTTGGTGTAACTTATATTTGGTAGAAGGCAGTTGTTTTCCATAGAAAGCAGTACCTAAGAATCTCCATGTAAATATTTTGGTGGGAATTATTTTCGTTTGCTACCTTTATTATTGAACACACTCCTGAAGTAGGTTCTGTGTGCCCATGATTAGACTTGACCGAACCCACATATAGGGGGGTATGGCGATTCTTGCAGTAAATTTCGTCCATAGCCATGATCTCTTCGGGATCGCCAACTTTTGTACCTAATATTAAAGTTCAGTTGAGTTAAGATCTTGTACACAAGAATTATTTAAAAATTTTTAGTTAATGGCGAACTTTGAAAACAACGAGTATATTTCAGATTTTATTGAGTATCAGACCAAATACCTGTAGCATGTGCTTCCAAAAAATCAAGGGTAGTCGGGTCTATTTGACACTCCTGGTAGATTTCTCGTAGCAGTTGCCTTTGCGTAGGCCCCGACGGAAACGTAATCCCCTGTTCTTTGTAACCATCGCAGTTAAGTTTTGCATGAACGACCTGTCAGAAGCAGACTTAAAAATTGTTCATCACAAAGTTATTCCTCACCTGGCCATAAATACGCCTTGCATCCCTTGCTTTCTGCAAATAAACTACTGCAACCGCTTCCGAACGAGCATACCCATTAGCATCTTCATCGAAGGATTTGCAAGAACCATCCTTACTTAACACTCCCAGGCTAGTAACAATAAAATAATATTATTTTAATAAATTATACAGAATGGGAGTTAATTAAAGATTAAAGAAGAGCACTGACTTACCGAGCAAACTGGAGAGTAGCCATGGGATGAAGGCAAAGATTTCCAGCACCTACCAATGCACTATCGCATAGTCCTTCCCGTATAGCCCTATAAGCTTTCTCAAATGCAGTTATCGAACTGCTGCAAGCCGTATCGATCGAGTGGGAAGGACCTGTAAGGCCAAGTGTTCTGCTGACCCACTGTGCCTGAATTGACCTCGTACATCTACAATGCAACATAATTATTGCATAGTATGGCCCACATAATTACCTTTTAACCATCATTACCCTGTGATGCCGTAATTTGGAGTTTCCAATCTATCATAGAACCACGTCTTTTCAGATTCTGTTATGCAAGAACCCATGAACACACCTGTTCGGGTTCCTCGTAGCTCTTCTGGATTAAATCCAGCATCTAGGATAGCTTCAAAGGATCTCTCAAGGAGTTGTCGTGCGGATATGTCCAATGCAGAAGCTTGAAAGTAGTTGACACCTAAAAAAGTATCTGTATTGAAAAACTAACTAAACTGTTATTACTACCATACCAAAGAAACCAGCATCAAATTTCTCGATAAAGTTTATCTTTCCAGAACGTTCAGGGACTTCAGAATGTACCATATCCCAGCGCCTGTTGTCTGCCGTTACCATATCCAACTTGTTGGCAAGGTTGTCACGATACTGATATACATCGTCAGATTCGGGAAATCTGCCTGCCATCCCTGTTTTAAATTGGAGGTTCGGTTAAATTCCTATGAAAGGTACATCGGTATCTGACCTGTAATAACAACTTCTTCTCCAGGGGCAGGATGAGCCAATTGTATTCCGGCTTGAAGAGCATGCTCAGAGCGTTGGTGGAGCCCTCCATTACGCTGTTGTTCCAGCTGTGGTTGGAGAGTGTTTTGAGGTGGCATATCTAAGGCAAGGTAAGATCTTAGAAAATATAAAATGGTAATATGCTGAAAATTAAGACGGGAAATGAAACAACTCTATACTGCGAAAAGCTGTGCTCTATCCAAATTCGTTAAAAATAAAAACTCATTAATGAAAATTTGGTAAAAATAGCCGAGCGAAGTCAAAAGGACAGAGATCTAAAAATAATAGCACACCTACAAATGATGGGATTAATATAAAGTGTTCGAGAATTTAGAACTGGACAACGGGAGAAAGGCATCAACAGGTTGGCAAAATAAGTTAACAAAAATTATAGGAACGAATGATGACGATAATCAAAAGAAAGTGATTGAAATGATGATGTACCAAAGACTGTGATATATCTAAAAGTAGTCTTTGCCCGAGCTTTTTCCATTTTCGAATCATCCACTATTGGCAATATCTTTAAAGTATTTAAAAAATAATTTAAATTGTTACGTTTGGTAATAGAAGACTGTTAAATATTTTTCAATAAATCTGGTAGTCTACCAAAATTTGTTAATTCTTTTATTTACATATGGCGAACGCATTGTTGTTAAACTAAAGATTACTTTCTACCTATTACATAAGCTACTTAATATATGTTATTGGGATTAATTAAATACACATGGTTATAGACTAGTAATACTGGTGAAGCTGCCAGCAGTAGTGATGGTGGAGAAAAAGGACTTCGAAATGGTGTGACGAGTGGAGGGAGCAAACGAAAAAAAAGGTAGGTTGAAAATGACTGATGTGCCTGTAGTGGTAAACAGAGCTATTCAATTATAGTAGGCATTCTATATAGACCTCTAGGGAAAGGTCCTACGAAATAGACCAAGTGCGTCAGGAATTGCTTGTAGAAAAGCGGCTAATTTTAATTTATACATGGAATAAGTACAAAACATAGAGATATACATATAATACAAGTTAGGGCGTCCCTATAAAGCACAACACCTAAACTCGGCTGTTGTGGCCAGCACAGGAGGGCCAATTTGGGCACGAAAAGAAATATTAGTATTAAAAAGATCAAGATTGATTTGTTACGATCAGCGTGTGAAACATCTTCTTCTTCTTGGTCGTAATTTAGGCCTTAAAGGCCTGTAATTTCCAGCACTTTATTCTTGAGATGTGGATTGCCAGCTTTCTTTCCACCGCTTTAATGGTCGTCCAGGTAGTCTTCTTCCTCCGACCTTTCCATCTCTTGCTATTCTTGCTATTCTGTTGTTGTCCATTCGGCTTACGTGTTCGTTCCAATTTCGCCTGCGTTGTCTAGTCCATCTCACAATGTCTTGAACTTTACATGTTTCTCTGATGGTTTCGTTTCTGATTCTGTCTCGCAGGGTTTTTCCTGTTATTGTTCGTAATACCCTCATTTCAGTTTTTCGTAGTAGATGTTTTGTTTTACTGGTGTCTGCTCTTGTCTCTGCTGCGTAGGTCATGATGGGTCTTATGCATGATTTGTATATGCGCACTTTGCTATCTATGTTAAGGAACTCATTTCTCAATATTACGTCTTTTAAACATCCTGCTACTGAATTGGCTTTAATGGTTTGGCTAGCTACTTCTTTTGTTAAATTTCCATAGCTAGATATTTCTACACCTAAGTATGTAAATGTCATTACTTGTTCAATTGTTTTATTGTTAACCATTAATTTACATCTTTGGGGTTCTTTTGCTATTACCATGCTTTTTGTTTTTTCTACCGATATTGTCATATTGTATTTCTCAGCCTCTGTTTTGAATTTTTGTAGTAATCGCTGGAGATTGTCTTCATTTTCTGCTATAATTATTGCGTCGTCTGCATAACATACAATTGAGATCTCGCCTGTGCTGAGTTTATACCCTAGATTCAGGTTCTTTGTTGCTGCGATAATTTTATCCATTATAAGATTAAATATTAGCGGACTTAGGCTATCTCCTTGTCGGATTCCTGTACGAACCTGTACGTCTTCAGAGTATTTTCCTTGTAATCGTACTTTAGTCGTATTGTTCGTGTTTAGGTTTTTTATTACTCTTATTAAATCCTGGGGTATTCCCTTTTCTTGGCATATTTGAAGCACATCTTTTAACAGTACGCAATCGAATGCTTTCGTTAGATCTATAAAGCATATGTACATCGGTTTATTAAACTCAAGCGATTTCTCAACTAGTTGTCGGATAATAAATATTGCATCGGTAGTCGATCTGTTTTTACGAAATCCTTGCTGTTCCTCCTTTATGCCTACTATTTTGTTTATTTCGTCGCCAATCAAGCTGGTGAATAATTTAGTTATTGTATTTAACAGCGATATGGTTCTATAATTTGAGGGATCGTTCTTGTTTCCCCTTTTAAATAGTGGAATTGTAATGCTATGTCGCCATTCGTCTGGTACTGTGGATTTAGGTGTGAAACATGATGGGTGAAATCCAAGAGATGGTAAAAATAATGACAAAAGGAACTCTAAAAGTACTAGAAACAAAAAAATTCAAGAAACCTTAAATATATGAACTTGGACGCTAGTCTTAATAGTAAACCGAAACAAAATGGAATACATGGTATACAGCAAACAAGAAGACGGTGTCTAAAAATACTAGAGACAGAAAAGTCTAGGAAGCTCTAAATATGGACTGAGGCGTAAAATATTAAGGTAAACCAGAAACAAAAACGGGATAAATGGAATGCAACAAATGAGAAGAGGGCATTCTGAAGATTTTAGAGATAGAGAAGTCCAAGAAGCCTTAAATATATGACCCGAGCGGTAACTCACGAATGTAAACCGAAAGAAAGCGGTATACCTAGAATGCAACAAACAAGAAGACGGTACCCTAAAAATACTAAAGACAGAAAAGTTCAAGGAACTTTAAAGATATTAACCGAGACGTAAGACGTCAAGGTAAACCGGAAGAAAACGGAATACGTGGAATGCAACAAATAAAAAATTGGTACTCTGAAAATACAAGAGGCAGAGACGTTCAAGAAGTCTTAAATATATGAACTGAGACGTAAGGCATAAAGGTAAATCAGAAGAAAATACAAGGGGCAGATACGTCCAAGGAGCCTTAAATATATAAACTGAGATGTAAGGCATGAAGGTATTTCGGAAGATAACGGAATACATAGAATGCAAGAAACAAGCAGACGGTACTTTGAAAATACAAGACGAAGATACGTACAAAGAGCCTTAAATATATGAACTGAGACATAAAGCGTGAAGGTAAATTGGAAGAGAGCGGAATACATAGAATGCAACAAACAAGGAGACAGCACACGGAAAATATAGGAGGCAGAGATGTCGAAGAAGTTTTAAATATATGAACTGAGATGTAATGCATGAAGGTGAACTTGAAGAAAACGGATTACATGGAATGCAACGAATAAGAGAACGGTACTCTAAAAATACAAGAGGCAGATAAATCCAAGGAGCCATAAATATATTAACTGTAACTGTCAGGCGTGTAGGTATGTCGGAAGATAACGGAATACATATAATGCAAGGATGCAAGAAACAAGAAGACACTACTCTGGAAATACAAGAGGAAGATACGTCCAAAGAGCCTTAAATATATGAACTGAGACATAAGGCGTGAAGGTAAGTTGGAAGATAGCGGAATACATAGAATGCAACACACAAAAAGACGGCACTTTGAAAATATAAGAGACAGAGATGTCGAAGAAGCTTTAAATATATGAACTGAGATATAAGGCATGAAGGTGAAGTGGAAGAAAACGGAATACATGGAATGCAACGAATAAAAGAACGGTACTCTGAAAATACAAGAGGCAGATTTCACCAAAAAGCCATAAATATATAAACTGTAACTGTAACTGTAAGGTGAAGGTATGTCGGAAGATAACGGAATACATAGAATGCAAGGATGCAGGAAACAAGAAAACGGTACTCTGAAAATACAAGAGGCAAATTCGTCCAAGCAGTTTTAAATACATGAACTGAAACGTAAGGCGTGAAGGTAAGTAGAAAGAAAACGGAATACATTGTGACAAACAACAAAAGTTCGTACTCTAAAAATACAAGAGGCAGAGATGTCCAAGAAGCCTTAAATATATGAACTGAGACGTAAGGTATGAAGGTAAAGCGGAAGAAAGCTGAATACAAGGAATGCAACCAACAACAAGACGGTACTCTGAAAACATAATAGGCAGAGATGTTCAAAAAGCCTTAAATATATGAACTGAGGCGTAAGGCATTAAGGTAAAGTGGAAGAAAACGGAATACATGGAATTCAACGAACAAAAAAACGGTACTCTGAAAACACAAGAGGCAGATACGTCCAAAAAACCTTAAATATGTGAACTGAAGCGTAAAGCGCGAAGGTAAGTCGGAAGATACCGGAATACATAGAATGCAACAAACAAGAAGACAGTAATTTACAAATACTAGAGACAGAGCAGTCCAGGAAGCCTTAAAAAGATTAACCGAGACGTAAGACGTGAAGGTAAGTCCATAGAATGCAATAAACAAGAAGACGGTACTCTGAAAATATAAGAGGCAGAGATGTCCAAGAAGCTTTAAATATATGAACTGAGACGTCATTCATGAAGGTAAATCGGAAGAAAATGGAATGCATGCAATGCAACAGATGGTAGTCGAAAATATAAGAGGCAGATACGTCCACGGAGCTTTAAATATGTGAACTGAGATTCAAGGCATGAAGATAAAGCAGAAGCAAACGGAATTCATGGAATACAACTAATAACAAGATGGTACTCTGAAAATACCAGAGGCAGATATGTCCAAGGAGCCTTAAATATATGAATTGAGACGTAAGGCGCGAAGGTAAAGCGGAAGATAACGAAATACAGAGAATAGAAGAAAAAAGAAGACGGTACTGTGAAAATATAATAGGCGGAGATATCCAAGAATCCTTAAATATAAGAACTGACGGGTAAGCAATGAATGTAAAGAGAAAAAAGATGGAATATATGGAATACAACAAACAAGAACACGATACTCTGAAAATAATAGAGACAGGTCTAAATAAAGAGTCATAATTCAAATTTCTTGACTCAATTCTGCAAGAAAAGAGAAGTTGTGAACAAGACGTGCGAACAGGATAAGTGTGATGGAGGAATATGTATGGCATTTTAGTGGATAAAAGAAGCGTAAAAAATTAAAGGTAAGGTTATATGGCACCGAGTGCTGGGGACCAAAGAAATGGCAAGAAAAAGTGTTTTACGTCGCCAAACTGGAAATTCTAAGATGGTCCTTGAGATTTACTTTGGGCGACCAACAAAAAAATGAGGACGCCGAAGATCATTCAAAAGCAAGTAAAGTTGTTAAACTGAAGCCGATGCATGTTATTTTTTACGTAGAAGAAGAAATATAGTCAAATGATAGGATTGGAAACGTTTATATCTAAATTAATGCAGCTCAAGCTTGATAATCGTTTTCCTTGTATAAGAGCTTTTTTTGTTTTTCACGTATTGCATAGCAATGCTTATATACCTCGATCTTCTCTCGACCAACAGAATGCATTTTTCTGACCAATCAAATTTCAAATATCAGCGGGTATATCCGGGTATACTCATGTTTCCATGGTAATATACATGTGGCAATGACATTATCACGGCCTGCTAAATTGCTTGACAAACGTCCTACGGACACCACAATTTAGCAGGCCGTATGCATTTTAAACTCCTCAAAAGTTTACTAAGCTATTTATGAGCACACAAATTGATTATCAAGTGTGGAATTTTTCACTTTGGCTTTAGTGAAATTGGAATAAAATCGTTTTCAAAGTACTTCGCTTGAAAAAAATCCACAAAACGTTCAAAATTTGATTTCTAAAAATACCCTAAAAATCAAAAAGTACATTTGGGACCAATTCAAGGATTTTTGCAACAATCGGAACTACATTAGAGCAATACACCTCTGTTGCAGAACTGGGGAAAATGCAAGAAGACTGAGCATATAACATTATCTTGGTACATAATCTTGTTATATATCACTCGTGGTAGATATTTTTGCTAGAGTATACTTTGACATCCTTTTGCCTATACTGTTCTAGAAATATGACTAGGTCAAAATACCTCCAGCTTCACTGTCGGGATATTTTTAAAGAAAGTCACCAAAATATCCACCACTTGTGATATAACTAATGACAATGGTTTCGTCGTGGTTATAGAAAATAAGATAAATAATGTAAAAGTTAAAACACCAATATTATTGGAAAATGTTTTTCTTGCAACTACGAAACCCTTTTAAGTAGTATTTTCTCACTGCTGACAATTTTCTACCTTATTACTATGTGGTAAGGACGTGGTGTATTTGAATTTTATTAGTTTTATCAGCTAATTGTAGATGCCATTAAAACAAGATATTTCGAAGTTTCACCACGTCATATATTTGGTGCTATATGTCTATTGCCATATGTAAATAATAATAGAAAAAGGCATTTTAAAATACCAATTTATCGTATCAGAACAACGTTTCTTATTACCATATTTACGGAAAAGCAAATGAAACTACGTCCGTGAGTTCGCCACTCTGTATTGTATTTATTTTCTTCAGTGCCATTAATGGATAGACAAACAAACAACTCCATAAGGGATAGGTGCAACATACAGGATGTGGTAAAGTGGAAAAAGGAGAGGAAACGAGAATGGAAACAACACGTAGATAGGATGAACGAGAACAGGCTAGGTCGAGCTTGTATGACCGAACGACCACGAGGGAAATGACTTCTTGGACGACCACCCAAGAGATGGACCTAGAGCTGGTTCTCCTCATCCACAGAATGAGGCACGACAAACAGGAGCTTTCCCTAGTCAAACGAAGAAGAAGAAGAAGAAGAAGTGCCGTCTAACGATAATGATGTTGTTCCACTTTTTAGCACAAGCTAGCTTCAAAGTTTTTCTGCTACATGATGCTGTCTGTTTCGTCTTCACGTGTTTAAATAAGCGATTTATTAATGTCACCAAATTGTAAAATTGTAGAATTACTGCTTCTTTATTTTAATATAGAAACTGATCTACTTAACCAATAAAGACAGGCTGAAGAATGCAGGTCGGATGGTTGGTGCAGAGGGCAGACTGGACAAGGAACCGATAAATTTACAATTACTATGTACCTATGTAAATGGTAACCAACTAGAATAATTTGAATTCAATTTGGGGCTTCCTTTCTATGTTAAGCTTTCGTTTTATTCAAAATTTATTTGCATAATATCAAACTGTGGCTCTTTGAATAAACATTGCTTGAACTAATGTTATCAATTTTAAAATGCAACCGGAAACAATGGAATTTGTAGGTTGGGCAGTTCTATGACCTCACCCTCTATAAATATTTCTAATAGCTACGAAAAGCCCATTTTCAAATGATTTTTGGTACTTATTGGGAAAGTACAAGAAGAGGAGAAGACTCTTTGGAAGTATATTGGACTAGCAAACTCCCAAGAAGTCATTTGATTATAATTAAATGAAAAGCAATCTTATAATGTTGGCATTTTCACAATTAACTTTTCCAAAAGGAAAAAACTTACAAACGCTCTGGTTTTTGCTATAATTCTAACAATTGGCTACTAACATTTAAAATTAAAAGTATTCTATTGTAATAGAGCTTTTCCTAAGGAAAATTTGAAATACTGCTTGCTCTTATGAAAATAACAGCAACTCCTGTTCATAGCTAATGCTAAATTTCACAAAGGTTTCATAAAACAAAAGTCTAAGAATATTGAAGAAATTATACAAAAAAAAAAATCTAAACTTTCACAGCAGCGACTCTTTGAAGACATTCTCTGATTTCTAATAAATTATTTTTCACTCATATCTAACATTACATAATTTTCTAACATCTCAATTACAATCACCAATGAAGACTTAATTAAAACTATTTTTCAAAATAAACAACTTTGTTTATAGATCACAATATTCCTGTTTGTATGATATAAATTTAAAAATGTTGCAAATTACTTACCAGAATGTTAACGCTACAGCCAACACTAGAAAATATAAAATATTGTATTTCCCAGGTGAACCCGAGCCCGAGTGCCAAACGACTGGGGTGGCGTTTGTATAGGTCCTAATATAAAACGTTTTCCAAACTAATTTGAATGGATAGGAACAGAGTTTAATGACATCTGTGTGACGTCACAAAATGGTATATTATGTTCTTGTGCGAATAACCTTAAAATTAATTGCTTTCCCTATTGCTTCCCCAATAATTGTACAACGGCGATTCTTATATTTCATTCATAGAATTCACATGCGAATTTATAATTGAATGAACTTTGAGAAACATTCGATGTTTGTTTTGATATTAATCACGCACTAAGGTGTAACCTTATTGCATATATTTAGAGCCAGTTTCGTAACTCTTTTAGTTAGAACTTCTACCTACTTTTGTAATGTAAATGTCAACGTTTCTTCGTCATTTGAAAAACATCACTATTATTCTTTAAAACTTCCATTGATTTTGTTATAGGATTAGCAGTTTTTACTAAAAAGCACCAAAAACCATGAAAATAAGCTTAAATGGGCCAATAATAGTTAACCCCTTTTTAATCACTAGGGAGGAATGAAATTTTTTCTGCCCTACTTCAATATGATTCCACTGCTCTTACTCTCTGTTAAACATCTTTAGGACCCATGTGGGGTTGCTAGTCCTCTTCTGACGCATCGTCAGGTGGCGGATAAGGAAACGCTCGCTAGATATAGCGGGTACCAGGGAAATAAAATAACAGGGGCGGACCAAAACTAGCAGGGAAGGTAACTTGCAGATGATGCATTTAAGGGTTCTAGCAAAAAAACACCGATATGTCTGTCGGAATAAGCAGACACCTCTTGCCAGCCAACAGCTTCGGGTTGAAGAGCTGACAAGAGTCAGGGCGCCCTCTTGTCCTGGGATCCCTAAAGACGCATGAATCGACAAGGGAATGGCACGGGGGTGCAGAAGGCTTCGGAAAACTACTGTAGTAAAGATCCCAATGGATATTCCTAGTATGAGTCATAATCATGACTCGTAGGAGTTAATAGCTCCCCATTCGGATCGCCGGAGGGGACAATGCTGCACGCCATCATGAAAATAGACACCTGGAATGTAAGAAGCCTCCGACTTTTCAGAAAAGACTCTAATCTTAAGCCGAAAAAAAGTACGCGCACCAAGTAGCAAGTAACCTCAAGCACTTTGCTAATCAATTAAAGGCACACATCGAAAGGCGCTACTAATCAATCCCTGAAAAGAGGGAACGGCAAGGGCACAAGTAAAATTCACAGGCATAGATAACGAATTACTATAATTTATAACCACAAAGATGCTGGGTATAACATACACAAGAATAAACAAACACTGCAAACCAGATCAAAATATCAGCATAAATATTCTCAATAGGACACTATCACAGCAGTTCGAGTTGGTTTAAAAATTATCAAAATGTAAAAATATATAGATTAATTTATGAATTTTTGGTGTAAATAAAAATTTTCAAAAGGAATACAAATTGACGTTTAACCAGCAATTTGCATTACCCGGAGGTGCTCGGTAACAATGTTGTTAAAGGTTAATTTTGGGTTTCGTGTTGAATTTGACCCCAAATTCTCAAATGCAAGAACATTCAGGTATTATTAATAATTATCCAAAAAAGGTTAGAGGCTCCAAGAGCTTGGTTAAAAGCAAGGAGTTATACATCCCGGAGTAAGCGTGGTAATTATTTTAAATCGACATCGGTTTCAATACGTCGTATAAAACAAATTAATTAACGCAATATCTTGCACAGTAGGGCAATTAAATTGAGTTTAATTCAACCGTGTTATTCGGTCACTAATATGAAGCGAAAGTCTATAACTAAATTGCAAGGTTTATGCAGAATCGCTTTACAAAATCCAAAATTACAAGTAATACTAACTCGGATAGTACGTGAGACACATCCATTGAGATTGATAGGTTTTAAATTAGAAACAGTGATTAAATTATTCGGATAATCTGTTCTAATTAGGTAAATTCTATGATATGCTATTATTTAAGTAATCATGAAAAGAAGCTGATATTTGCTGAACACATTAAAATCTAAAGGGAAAACACGAACATTGAAATGAATCCCATATTGCAGGTTAGGCCGATATGTCTTGGCCCAGGAAAAAATAGAGCAGACTGCAACAAACCTTCTTCAGCTGATTCACCAAGTAGTAAGCAAACGTAGCAGGAAACCCTGTCGATGAGCCTCAAGGGGTGTTAGGAGCTAAAGCCAGGTCAGCTAACTTCAAAGCACTTGCAAAAAGGGAACCCTCACGCACACTAGTTCCAGGCGATGAAGCTGCGGTAACTCAAGGACGAAGTGCGTTCTCAAGGAGCTGAATTTTCTCCGTGGAGGAAAAAGAGCATTAAGATGTTCTGCTCTGCAAGGTAAAGACATATGCTTGCTCAGTATAAATCCAAATAATATTTGTGCTTGAGAAATTGCTAAAAATACCTCTTATAGGAACTTGATCAGGATTCTATGTAAGAACTTAATAACCCAAAAAACGATTTCCCAAGAAGGATGCCCTTGAAAATTCCAAAATTAAAGGCACATTTGACTTCACAAATGTAATTTACAAGGCAGATTTTCTGCAGCAGCACACAATGGCATATGCTCGAAAATTTGGAAAAACCTTGAGAAATTCAGAATAGACAACCAAGGCAGCTCGGTGAGTGGTGTGAAGCTTAAACTAACGTTAACTTTTTAGAAATCCTAATATGTTGAAGTATGAAAATTGACTGATAGCTTAATTAAATTGTAGGTAAAATGTAGATTTACCAACAATACTCAGAGCAATAAATTAATACATAGGTACTTATAAATGACTTATATTACTATAATCATGTGGATTTTAATACAAAAGTAGGAAAAGGAAAAGTAGATGATACTGTAGGAAGTTTTGGACTGGGAGAGAGGAATAAAAGGGGAGACAGGCTTATAGAATTCTGTCAGACATAGAGGCTCCTAATTACTAGGATTGCTGCACACATTTTTTCGCTTAACGCACTAGCTATTATTGTTACCAATTTAATATTTCTATGTGATGAAATTACAATAAAAGCTTATTACTGTGAAAGTTATTTACTGTTGTTACTGAGTGAGGTAGCGATCACTAAAAATAAAGAAGCAGGTTTGAACTGACTCATTCAGAGAAATTTAGGTATGTTCCGGCGACACCTTAACAAATAAATAAAGTTTAACTAAGTCGAATAAATGAAAATCTGTGCTGTGAATCTTACCATTCTTCTTGGAAGCAGAGCCAAACAGCTGAGGTGCAGGTTATAGTTGCAAAAGGACAGAATTTCAGAATGATAGGGTGCGGAACAAATGACAGGTAGCCATTTTGGGGTCCGTTGAGCTGAAGTTAGCAGATGCTCTGACAATGCGATTGTAATGAAGTTCGATCCACGATATTTTAAGGCGGGTAAATTTTGTAAATTAACATCTTAGAGTTCATATCGTTCAATTAAATTTTAAATAAATTACAAATGGGAGGTAGCCACGATACAATTTTTATTCTCAAACCTTAGGAGAAAAGTTGAAATCTTTTATTTATGTTTGTTGTGCAAGGAATTACTTGTCCAAACCGTGATTAAGCGGGGTAACCAAATGGTAAAAATAATATATTAGAAGTAAAATAAAAACGTCCATTTTCAGTTATAATATATCTAGAGCCATCAAAAATAAAATTGATCGCTGGAGCTTATGAATAATATGAGCACTGTCTCCACTGCACTTTATAGAATTACATTTGAACCACAATTAACTGTATTATTAGTTCATGTGACTTGAATACAGTCTAATATGGTAAAAAATATGTAATTAACAAAATGTTGAAAGTGAATTCTACATTTATAAGACACTGACGTCAACGCAAAGCATGCTACAGATTAGGCAACTGTTATTGTTTTCAGTGATTTCCACGATTAAGTTTATTTTTGATCTCCCTGTATATATTCCGTTTAAAAGCATTGCTAAATAGTATTACAGTTAAATGCTAAAGCATGAAGCAAATAATTGTTTCTATCCCACATTTATATGAACAATGTTATAACACTTCTTGCAAGAAGCTGTTTCTACTATGCATTTGTGTGAACAGTACTCGACTCATACTTCAACAGCTGTTTCTACTACTCAGGTGCTGAAGTGTAGGCGCACCGAACAATAATGGACAGCTGCTTTAACGATGCGTTTTGCTGTCTCATACGACGCCTGCTTCGATAGATGATCATGAATCACCATATTACGGCTGCGAAATACTTGGAATCGTCTTCGAATGTATTCTCGGAAATGTATTGGCTTTCTGGCCTCCAAATGGTTAAACTTCAAATTAAGTTCTTCGGAACTATCTGTGCAGCTAACAGGGCGTTTATCTGCTCTCGGAGTTCTCCACGCTTTTAGATGACGCTGTGTCCAGTTTCAAAAGTAGGTCGCCCGGCGTACACTTGCACCCGTCAACCCCGCATACACATTCACTTGACTAAGTCAAGCCAGCTGTTGACGCTCATTGCGAAACCGACGGCTTAATTTTCTATTGGAGCATTAAACCTAATTAGTTGTAAAGAACCTATATGAGCAAACTAGCTGTATATTAAAATACTACTCTAAACACCCTTAGCCGAGCAAGAGCAAGTTCCCGATACACTTTGTTTTATTGTGGGCCTTTTCTTCTAAACCCTATATAATATTCTCCGATAAGTATTTCTCTAAAAGGCTGCACTTTCTTTCTGAATACGGTTATACCGGGTGGTTGGTCATACCTCTGAACATAGGCAATTTACATGGCTTATCACGGTTACGCATATTCCTGCTCACCACTTCTATGGAAAAATGGTAGTGCTACTAAATTAGAGAGAATAATTTTCGGCGTCGTTTAGTATTAAAAAGTTATTGGATAATGTTAGTTGTGCATAAAAATATTAATTTTAAAATTTAGATATTCCCAAATATAATTGGGGGGAAATATCTAAATTTTAAAATTAATATTTTTATGCACAATTAACATTATCCAATAAGTTTTTGATAATAAACGACGTGGAAAATTATTCTCTTTAATTTAGTACCGCTACCATTTTTTCATAACAAATGTGAGCAGGAATATGCATAACCCTGATGAGCCATATAAATTGCCTATGTTCACAGGTATGACCAACCACCCCGTATGTTGTACATAGAAGCAAAAAGTCCTTATAGTTTTGCAATGCAATCTATTCCTCTTGCTCAAACTATGCTTGACCTTAATCAATTTGGGTTATTTTAGTATTCAACTTAAGAAATAATACTGCTAAGTTTAGATGGCTCTTCTACTATCTTTACAATTCGGTGTGTGCGCCGTCTATATTTTTAATGTCTGTGGTGCAAGTTTTCTTATTTTTGCGCACGCACGGCCTTTCTTGACATTTATCAGCGAGGACAAGCGACTCGAATGTTGGCTTTTGTTTGAACGCGTCTCTTTTTCCTGTCGAACTCCTTGATGGTGACGTGGTTGTAGCGTCTTTGAAAATACGCTGCGACTTTACGGACTTACAGAATATGGTTGTTTTGGTGCGAGGCGCCCGCAGAAATTGCGGATTATTGTAGCCCGGGCAGTTCTGTAGAGAATTGGTTTCTCGCGCCTAGTTGGCGAATTTTATATGCGCCTTACCTGTGATCAGCTACACGTGGCCCAAATTCATCTGGGGTAAATGCTTTTCAAACTGTTTGCGCCGATTCTTATCGAAAGCATCCATGAATCTATTTTGGGGTTCCTTTAGCAATCAGTCCGGGGTCCCTGAAACTCATATGTTTAGCATTGGCGGTGAAACGCTAGCCCCACGACCGAGCGGGTGGCCATTTGCCTGGTTCGAGCAGCTGTTATTACCTGTATTCCAACCTTCAGATGTGTGGGCCTCCGCTTATCTGGATCATCACATCAAAGGAAACCAAGATCAGGTTTTGTCTTTCTTTCTTTTAAGTGAAATTATACAAGATAGTGAACTAGTGCTATCAATTCTGCCGTCGGCTGCTATTGTACAGTTTGCTTCGCAAACTGAGTACCTGAATAATTGATTTCCCAACCACGGCGTCTAGGTTAATCACTACCGCATTTAATTTTAAAAGGTTGTGGAGCTTGCTTGTAACTTTGTTAGAACTGTTGTGTAAACCTTAGTCCTCGCACGCCAAATGTTATTATGGTGCACCTTAAATTGGCCAATAATTATTTGAAATTTGTACTACTAATTAACTTTAAATTGGCTAATAGTTATTTAAAGCTCCTATCAATCAGTATTTGAAGTCTGTACTAACAAGTACTAGCGATTTATACTAATAATTAAGCAAATGATTAACCTTAGACCGGACCATAATTATTTAAAATTCGTACTAATGATTACTCGCAATTTGTATTATTAATTATCTGATATTTGTACGAAATTAAGAATAATAATTATACCTAAAGAATAGCACACCGTCTTCCTGAACTAGCACAGCTGGCAATTGTATTGAAGTAGTCATAAAGTGTGGTTCGTTTTGAGAGAATTAGCCAACGAATATTATGAATGTTAACAATATGTAACAAGTAGTTTACAATTTGTAATATTACGATATACTTTTGTGTAAACGTCGCGTCCTCGCTCATTTTATTAAGTGTAGGTACAATCGCGTATGTATTGTTGTGATGGTTATACGGCTTTAATACAAGAATTAATAATGAAAATAAATTTTAGCTAGAGCCTCCCATCGCTAAAATAAATTTCTTTTGGGTTCAACAAATATTACAGATTTATAAAGGCTCAGGGATAATTATTGTGAGTTACTTTACGTTTCACTTGAATTGATGCTCGTATGCCCCTACTTTTAGATAGAATCTAATTGTAAATTAAATTAATGTTGGCTAGCTCAGGTCAGCAGAGATCTTATTACAAGGTGTGGGTCCCCAATTATTTTATTTAAAATTCTACAGTACGCCTATGTGCGTAGTTCAGATACCCGCTAAAAATGCTACATCAGATCTAAATAAAATTACGTTTATGAAAGTCATCAAGTGTTTGTCGTTTTGGTTTTCAGTTAATTAAATACAACTCAATGAGTAAATCTCACAGGTAAATTCATCATTTCCCGCCTTCTAGTAGCGTCAGTAGCTATCTTTTGTTGCTTTCAGGCAACCCCCGTTCCTTGATTGTTTTACGCCCAAGCCAAGGAAGGATCCTAACCTCACTTCTGCACTTGGATTTCTCAATTTCAATTTTTACAAGGATATAATTCGCCTGGGCTCTGTTATACGGCGACGTTTAAGCAGTTTCTCAGCAGGTACACATTGGTATAATTTATATTGGCTTCACCACTAACCTGCGAAACCTTCTTTGCATGCCCGTCCGAAACTCGGCCGCAGCAAGAATGTGCCCAGATCTTCTCTTGGAGTCGGATGCCGGATGTGCGGTGTTGATGTGGTCGTCGTAGGGCTCGCCTGCTATCGCTGGAACTGCAAGCCGGTCCGGGATGTCCTCAAATGGGTCGAAATGGTACCTCGAAGTTCTGCCGCAGGATCGGGATCGGTGTCGATGTTGAAAATTAACTTTAGGCGTTGGATTTTCTTGCCTTCATTTGTGCGTGAACACGACCACGTAAATAGCACTCTGGTGAATTTTTAAGGCTGTAACTGTATGTAAAGGTACTAAATTTTAAACTAAAACACCAGCCACTTTTCAAGCTGCCACCAGCAAATTTTATTCAATTGTCTCTCCCAAAGTTATTAAAACAATTGCATATCAATATAAAACTAATCAAATCAAAATCTTCTAACAATTGAACACCTTAAATCTAATCTTTTTACAAACTTTTGCTTATCTACTAAATTGTTCCATTAATTTTTGTTAATTTCGTCTTTCACAGCACTGTGCCCCGCACTTATTAACAATCCTTTTTCACTACGTTCTCTCTGATCAGTTCTTCCTTTCGTGAGCTTCCACAAGAAACACTTCAGAGTTCAACTAAAAGTCCATTTCATTTTTCCACTCCTGCATCAAATTAATGTTCGGATTTTCAAATAATCTTGCTTGTTAATTATTCATTTTCTTCCCTTTATTTGCCTTCAGATTTATTCCTGTGTGCTCTTTGCACTCGGTTTTACCTTCTGCATTTTTATACCTTTTAAGAATATGCTCAAAGAGAAATTTATACAACGATTTCTGACTTGCAATTTACCTCGACAAGCATGTGAACATTCTTTTCATAATCGAATTACTAATACATGGATTGGCTTTTGCATTTTACCATCCCCTTTTAATATTCTAAACTAATTAAATATTGTGGTCCCATTCCTATTAGGTTTAGAACTCTGCCTTTCCTTTTATGTTACGAATTTAATACTTATTACAGGCATTGCTTTGCCAATTTGATTGCTAATTCAAATTTGATTTTATTTTATTTGTTGCCATTAAATCCTATCTCCCATTCTGAGCTTTTATGACCTATTCATTAGTTTGCTGTGCTCGAGATGTGCGATTCACGGCTTAAGACCAGCTCAGTATATTTGTACTAAATAACAGTTTAGTAGGTTGCTGAATTAGCTAAACCTGCAAAATAGCGTAGATTTGAATTTGAAATTTATGTAGAAATGCATTGTATATGTAACTTAATTCTTAATCTTAATATATACAGGGTATTTCATTAATAATTGGAAATATTTTAACTGCAGAATTCTGGGCTTAAAATAATAATATTTAACCGAAATCACTTAAATAAAATGTGGCTCCTTACTGAGATATAGGGTGTTTTATTTAAAAATTTAAAAATGATTTTGCTCCATTACTTTAAAACTATTTGACGTATCCGTATCATATTTGGCAGGAAGTGTGGACATTGTAAACCATACTAAATTATGTTAAATAAACGTTTGTGGTTACTACCAGAGGCGTACGACAGGGGAAAGTGGTTGGTTGACCCCTCCCAAATTCTACGCCACTGGCGAAATTGCCATTTTAACACAATTTTTCGATTCTCCAATACTTTTTATGTAAATAACATACTCTTCCTTCGTAACGATAGAGTCATTGTTTTTCGAGATATTTAATGTTAAACATAAAGCTGAACAGTTATTTTGATTTTAATGTGTATTAATTATGTCGGTGTTTGTTGTCATAAGATTGCATTTATTACGCAAATGAAACTTTAATCCGTATTAACAAAAAAACATAATGTTATTTAATGAAATTTATTGAAACGAATACGTAGATGCATTCAACATAAAAACAAATTGTTGTTCTGAAAAGAACAATTTTGTTATACCTAATCTAAATAAAAGAACAATTTTAATAACACGAAAATATCAAAAACCTTTTATAATAAATGTTCAATGTGACCCCCGTTTACCTCAATAGGTTTATCAATTCTTTTCCTAAACGATCTTCTAACTTTAAAAAATATGTTTGGCTGATTGGCAATAAAATTAGCGGAATTTACTATTTGCTGCCATAGGTCTTGACGATTATTTATTTCTTGTGAGTATACCAGCGATTTTTTGTTAATACAGATTAAAGTTTTATTTGCGTAAAAAATGCAATCTTCTGACAAAAAACACCCACATAATTAATACACATTAAAATCAAAATAACTGTTCACCTTTATGTTTAACTTTAAATATGTCGAAAAATAATGACTTTATCATTACGAAGGAAGAGTATGTTATTTATGTAGAAAGTATTGGACAATCGAAAAAGTGTGGTAAAATGGCAATTCCGCCAGTAGCGTAGAATTGGGGAAGGGTCAGCCAATCACTTGCCCCTGTCGTACGCCTCTGGTAGTAGCCAGAAATGTTTATTTAACATAATTTAGTATGGTTTACAGTGTCTACATTTCCTGCCAAATATGATACGGATACGTCAAATAGTTTTAAAGTAATGGAAAAAAATCACTTTTAAATTTTTAAATAAAACACCCTATATCTCAGTAAGGATCCATATTTTATCTAAGTGATTTTAGTTAAATATTAATATTTTAAGCCCAGGATGCTACAGTTAAAATATTTCCAATTATTAATGAAACACCCTGTATAATTCTTCTGTACGTGTGTATATTATGTGACTGAGCTCCTCCTAAACGGCTGGACCGATTTTGATGAATTTTTTGTGTATGTTTGAGTGGGCTCCTGGATGGTTTAGATTCACAATTGGACCCGGTAGGTGGCGCTGCAATCGTGTTCTAGGAATTAAAAAAAAATTTTGATAATTTAAAAAAAAATTATTTTAATATTTCTCGCATATCAGAACATATCACCCCAAAATTTCACCCTTCCCCCACCACCCTCCAATATTTTTTAAAATGAAAAAAATTTAAAATTTGAATATCAAAAAAATGTGTGCTGAACCCGCTAATAGCAGGCAAACCAACGTTTGGGCAGAACAACGTCTGTCGGGTCCGCTACCCCTTAGGGGGTAAAATGGGGTAAATAACCCTAAAAATCGATATGGGTGTCGTTATTGAGGTTTTTTGGGACGTTGATTGCGAAAATGGCATTTATTTTTAAGTCCAAGACTATGGACATGACATAAAATTAAAACTCCATAGTGGTGAAACGGGGTTAAAGAGACAAATTATTTTTGGGCAGAACAACGTTTGCCGGGCCAGCTAGTACAGTTATAAATATTTAGCTGCGTTGTTTTCACTGTGTGAGTTAACGTAGCCTACATTTGTTTGAAGGGAAATGTACTTATGTTCTGGCTTTCCTGCTCACAGAACGAGCTCCTTAACTATTTCATCCTTTTAACAGATTTTCAACCTTTCAGTAAATAACTGTCATATTAACCTGGACCTTTAGTGTACAATCTATGTTCTCTAAATTACTTCCTAAGAAAGTGCAATCATTGGGACGACTTTAGACATTCTTTTTGTAAATCCATATCATGCTATAGATATTTTGTACTTTCACATTGTGCACATAGCGTTCATTCCTGGCGACTTGTTATTTTTTTGGTTTTCTATTGCTGCCCTTATTTCCTTTATTGTTGGCGGTGCTCACAGTTCTTAATTTATTCCGAGTTCGTTAGGTCGTCTTTGTTGCTCTATCTGCTATTCTGTGACTAATCTCACCCTTTATATATTTGACCAAACGTGTCTTCGGTCTCGAGTCAGGTAGACGCATACTCCACATCCAAGATCTTGCCTTCTTTCAACAAATAGTTCTTGAGCTATACCGCCAACAGACAGACGGACAGACAGGCAGACAGACATAATTGAGAAAACATGTTTTTCGTCATCTTGGGAAAATCTGAAGATATCTCGGGAGGTGATTTTTTCACTATTACAATACTTCCTTCGTCTTTTAGACGGTGGTAGTAAAAACTGATTCTGTAATCCAATAAGAAATTTCCTGTTCTATTTTTAACATTGCTTCTAACCATTCCATTCTTCCGTACTTGGTATTCTGTACCGTTGTGTACCTTTGCTTATTACAGGATTGCATTTTTTGTAAAGTATTTGTACTTCGTACTAGAATACCTTTTGTCTGTATTCCGAACAGCTGTATTGCTTGGTCTGTCTATTTTCTCAACCTTTCTACTAGCTGCTTTTTACCCCTCTTTTCATCTCAGGGTTATTGTGTTTATCTAGATTTAGTTTCTTATGCGGGAGTTGTTTCTCTTGCTTGTGGTTTTTCAGTTTTTACTTGTTCGAAGTGGAGGGGCACTCGCAGGATGCTTGGCCTTCTTGTACAAAATAATGGTTGCTGCTCTTTTAGTTATGATCGTAGCAGCAGAAATATTTATAAAAAGGTACTACATTTCTATTTATTTTGTTTTTAAATGATTTTGTCGGTTACTTTAAATTCCGTATATATTTGCCTCTTACTCCCAGGTTAACCCACATTACAGGAAATAGTCCAGAGAAATTAGACAAAATAAAAGCAAAACTTCGGAAATATTCCCGGAAAGCTGGATTTTGGTATGAGCCTTGATATTGTGGTTCTAAACAAAATGTCAAAAGTCCTCATCGATCCGAGTGCCGCTAAAAAATGTAAGGGGGGAGGGTAAAGGTCAACAGAAACGGTATTTCGTGAATATCTCGTTAACAGTCACTTTTACAGAAAAAATATTGATTATAAAATTTGTAGCTAATGAAATGTCTAACAATAAAGATATCATGGCTTTTAACCGTTTTGGAGATAATTCGATTTACAGAGTTGAAACGTGCACTCTTTTCATTTTGTTTAGAACCACAATATCAAGGCTCATACCAAAATCCAGCTATCCGGGAATTTTTCCGAAGAGCAGTGTCTAATTTCTCTGGACTAAAAGTGTTTTCATAGTTCTACTATTTATAAAAAACCTAAGAATTATTAAAGAATACATTTTGGTATCACCTTTTGGATATAATGCTACATACGTTTTTAATTTCTACAATTGGTGTGAGTTATAAGGTAAACGATAAATAAATGTTAACATTATTTCATAAGTTAGCTTAAGGAGAAATTTGCTATTGTATCATTCTGATTGTCAAAAGTTCTACGAATTTCACTTAGTGTTGTTTTAGAAACTGTACTTTGT
Source organism: Agriotes lineatus (assembly GCA_940337035.1). Classification (NCBI taxonomy): domain Eukaryota; kingdom Metazoa; phylum Arthropoda; class Insecta; order Coleoptera; family Elateridae; genus Agriotes; species Agriotes lineatus. The sequence goes on from OW679203.1 coordinate 65,601,349, forward strand.
GTAATACAATTACCAAATTTAAAATTCATGAGATTAGTTGAAGCGGGTGCATACCACAAACCAACTTCCTTTTGCAATTATTGTACGGCATTGTAGTGAGCCTACATGGAATACATGAATAAGTAAATTGCCTAAAATAAAAGGAACATTGCTTCGTGCCGTTTCGAAGACTCAAAGCGGAACAGTATTAGTTTAATTTTGAAATGCAAATAACCTCTTGGAGGAAACGAGGGTTTAACATTGAAAGAAAGCCAGTAATTGAATTCAAATCAATAGCTGCGGTTACCGTATACATAACATTTATTTAAAAACAAAATGCTTTAGTACATTGTCGGTTGCTTCAAGAGGAAGGTTTGGGTAATAATGATTTAACCATGCACAGTTCAGTCATCCATGTAAGATTCTGCGAGATTCCTTGTCAATCTAATGGGTACCAATGTTAAATGAAATCTATTTCGACAGATCTCACTAAGGCCAAACATTGGATTAGTATGTTTAAGTCGTTGTACTTCTAAACTAGGAAACATTTTTTTAATGTAAACAATTTAATTAAAACAAAAAAATCGAAGCTAAATAACAATTCCGCAGACCTCTAAATGATAAAAGTATTCGATCATCCTGCAATTATTATTGCAGAAAAAATTGCACCTATAACAACTGTTTATGAAATGCCTCTATTATACAACGGATTCTGTTCGTTTGAAGAGAAATAAATGGGGAAAGAGGAAATTTCAATTCCGGTCTTTCTTTCCTCCTTATTTTTTGTGTGTTGTTGGAGGAAACACCTTCCGCAGAGAACTGTGGAATTTCTACCCACTAAAACTTCTCCCCCCTGGTTACGGGATCCACTTCTGGACTGCAGTTACATTTTATCAAAATGATGCGTCCTCCTATGTAGTAGCCCCCCCCCCCCCCCCCCCGTTTCCTTCACTCACGCTCATTTTGTCGATCAGGTTCCTCGGTGTGATGTTTTCTCCGATATTTCTAGCCATTTGGTCTTTCTTGTTCTTTTACCTTGGACAATGCTGACACTCTGATCTGCCGTCCAGCATACAGTTGCTTTCACATACCCAAAATATGGAAGGGATTTTATGATTGGTTACTAAGAAATATAAACTCAGTAGTCAAGTAACTTTTATTATAATCCTTTATCTAATAGACTTGTCTGTTCGGGACGCTGTTTTGTCTGTCCGGGACGCTGTTTCAGCAGCCAAACCGTAAGAGATAGAGAAAAAAGTTATGAAAGTTATATGTTTGGAATGGTCATGTCAGGTCAGGAACCGAATTTCAGTCACGCGACACTTCCGGTTTTCGAGAAATCACGTGATTTCCGTCCGTCCGGGACGCTGGTCCGTCCGGGACGCTGTTTCAGCAGCCAAACCGTAAGAGATAGAGAAAAAAGTTATGAAAGTTATATGTTTGGAATGGTCATGTCAGGTCAGGAACCGAATTTCAGTCACGCGACACTTCCGGTTTTCGAGAAATCACGTGATTTTCGTCCGTCCGGGACGCTGGTCCGTCCGGGACGCTGTTTCAGCAGCCAAACCGTAAGAGATAGAGAAAAAAGTTATTAAAGTTATGTTTGGAATGGTCATGTCAGGTCAGGAACCGAATTTCAATCATATTTTTTGTTTTATTAAATGATACATTTGTCTCACTGGTTGCTTGTATGTATATAATACCATAATATCCAGCTTCGAACTATCAAAGTCAAATTACTGAACTGTTGTACTTTTAAGAATGGAAAATCTTGGTATAAATAAAATCTTTCAAAATCAATAATTGAATGTACCAGTACGAATTTAAAATTTTTGTTAAGTAGTTGTCAAAATCATGTAAATAATCATAACCCTTTTTGTTGACAGATGACAGGACTCAATCAGATTTCCATGAGGTACGCCACTGGAATTGTCATAGTAATAACAATAAGGTATCTCAATGTCTACTATTTAGTTGCCAGAAATATTCGGTATGGGAACACAACTGTACATACATCGTTCCATCTATTATCGATTCTATCACACCTCGTCTCGTCAAGATTCGGGTAGAGTGAAACTTTATTTGATTATATTTCCTTTTCGTCCACGCTGCCTTTCCTTCTAACGTGTCTCACATTGCCTGACATTTTGTATAAGTATTTATACCGTTTGTTGTTCCTTGGATATATTTTTTACTTTATTGTACTCTGCAGAGTATATTTGGGTTCACTCTTCCACTATTCAGTTTATGGAGATAGTCTTGTTTACCACCTTCATTGCCTCAGTGGGCCCCGTCCGATATGGCTTTCTAATTTTCTGCTTCAGAGCTCTTTGTCAAATAGGATTTTTGACAGTATGAGCGAATATGTAACAGTAGTTGGCACCCTTCTCCTGTAAGCAAAATTCTAGTAATCTGCCATATTGTTTTTCTGATTTGTGTGTGACATACTTTAAAAATTTGCCAATGGTCATGTTTCTGTTGCACAAAACCCCAGGTGGTTTAGAGCTTCCGTCGTTTATATGTACTTCAGTTTATGATATATTTCTTCTGGCTATCAGCGGCACCAATTGCTAGAAGCGTTTTCAAAATTTGCTTTTGAGATCGTTGATGTTACTTGCTGAAGCTCTCTTGTAGCAGTGCTTGTTTCGGTCTCGTCAGGTGTCGCTGCGGTGAACGAAATTTTCACTAGCATATTTCGCAGGGTATCGCGTTTGGCTGATGGCAGAAATACTATATTTGGACGCTAAAGTTTGCATAAATCGTGCCCAGACCTTGAATAGTTAAAATGTAACTTTTAAAGTTTGGCCCCGGGGAAGGAAAAATGCCAGTGCCGCCGTTCCCCAATTAGTGTTTTTCGAGAAGTTATCATCTCGTTTGTCGCATTACCGTTTATTAAGCTTCAGTTGTGAGTTTAAACTGTTCTCGAAATACCAGAGGCTCAGTCGGTGCCATTATCGCATCGTTTCGTTCTTACGGAATGCTCAGCATCTGAGTGGTAGCCCAGTTTAAACAATCCCTAGACAATTATCACGTTCCCGTGCGACAGTCCAGCAAAACAATTCAAGTTAATCGAACATTCAAGTTTCGACTTTGTGGCAGAACCTTGGCGTGAAAAGACGTGTTGACCGGCATTTCTCGGCGGGGATGTCTTTGTGGGGTTTTTGGAACTTCTAAAAACGCATTAACTTGGGGGATTTGTCGTTTTTCCGTGTTTATCGATGATTTAGTGTGGCGTATGTGTTGGATACGATAATATGACCCTCAGTTTGTTAAGTGCAACCTATCACACGCAAAGTCTGTACTTGTTTTTTGTATCAACGAAGACAAAACGGTTTCCACCGAATCCCACTCGCTTAAAATCCGTGCAAACTTCGTAAAATCTTGTTCTTTACCTGTGGAGCATTCAAAATCTAGATAACAAAAGCCCATAGAGGCTACAGGTCTTACAGCTGAGTATGCTTTCAATTTTGAAAACGTGACGTCACGTCTCAAAAGTACCGATTATTGCAGACAACAGCACACCTATTAGACGGTTCGGCCAAGATATCGCGAGATGCAGGCAGCCTTCTGTTTTTTCCTTAAGCTGATAGGTATTTGAGGCACATAACGTTGTGTTTAGTGAGTTTTATTGGATCGGTGGTGTCTAAATAACGCGCCATAAATTTTCAAGTGCGCACAACCCAATTTGCGCGTATTTCACTGTCAAGTTGGCGCCAGAGGTGCCTTAAATAATTGGATGATGAGTGTTGGTAAATTTTAAAATGTTACTTGATTCATTTGCGATCACTACTGTATGTAATTTCCTGTGTGTGGCAAAACTCGGGGTAGTGGGTACAGTTGAAGTTAACTCTGACACCTGATACGTTGTATTCCAGGGGTATTGGTATTATGATTGCTTGTACATTCTTGTGTTAAAATCATACGTATGTTGTTAGCTGGCGAATTGCCGTTGTAATTATTTGACATTCAACTATACAATGTATATATATATGTATATATATAGTTCCTTTTCTTTATGGAACACATGTTTAGTATATTGAGTTTGATTGATGAAGACTAAATTCAACTTGAGTGTAAAGAAAGCTGCCTGGTAGGCTTATACTGCCACCCAAACCGAGGGTAATCTTTTAAAAACTTCGGACACTGTAGTTTCTGGGCCGTCTGCAATGGCATCTAAAAATTAAATGTAATACGTGTTTCGACTGGTTTCAGTATAGCCGAATATCGGGATATGGTATTTCCTACCCGAATGCTGAGTTAGTCGTGAGCCAATCGGAAGCTGTTTGTATCGCTGGCCACTATCCTTCGCACCGTTCTCTCCTTCTGAAAGATTGTGTTTTCTTCCAATTCTTCTTTGGTGTGTTTACTTAGCAGCTGCTGGCTTTTTTATTTAGTATACAGAGTGGTCTATATGTCTTTTTCGCTCATTCATTTTTTACATATATTTTCTTCGTAATAATTCGTTTAGTAGTCGTCGGTAATACTCCGAATATTTTAATGTTATCCTGTATAACCTGCATGGGAGACTCATCCGGTTCTGGAGCTCTACTGGGCTTTAGTTTGATCGCTGCTTGGTTCAGTTCATCTTCTCTAAACATCTCAATTTTCTGTTCTTCTTCTGTCATTTGTTATTATTTGATCTCAGTTATGTTCTTCTTCAGCCGGGAATAATTCTTGTGCCTCTTTTATCCTTTGCTCTTTATTTAGTTTCACTCTGGGGCTAAAACATAGTTTTTTAGTTACAATTCTTTATCCTTGCCCCATGCGTTACTAGTTTTCCCCAAGCTTTGTCTGTGGCCTTTTATAGTGCTATCTTCAGATCATTTTTATATTCTATTTCGCTCTTGTATGCTGATTTTTAATTACATCGGATTAAGGTCCTTTTGCTTCTGAGGCAGTTTCGTCGCAATTGGCTCGTTCCATCAGCGTACGGGATTCTTTGTGAACATCTTGTTGCATGCATCCGTTATTAGTTTTGTAGAAGCCTTGACTGCATTTCTTTCATACTTCACCAAGATTTTACCCTTTCTATAGTTCTCAGATGACCCCCATGCGTATGACTCGGAGTTGAAATCTTCGTCTAGATTCATGTTCACTTTCCTTGAATGTTCATTCATACTTTCTCCTAATTGGCTTAGCTTGTTCGCATAATTATTTATATCGATATCTGAGGAAAGGTAACATCTATAAATTATGTACCCATTCATTCGTACTCAATCAAAACCGTTCCCCTTTCCGGCTTCGTCTACTCCCTTTCCGTATACTTTTATAGTCACCTCTACTTCGCTCCTAGTTAACCTCGGCCTGTTTTTTGTATTAAGATTTGGTTCACCGGCTATAGCAATTATGCAAATCCCCATTCTTCTTTAGCGGAAAGATTAGCTAAGCCATTGAGATTTACAAACACCCTAATAATCTCAATGGGGACGAAGGCTTTCCCATTTCTTCTATGTGGAAAGTGCTAATTTCTAATACCCGCCCACCGCCATTGAACCACGACGGCACTTGCTTATAAATTCTCGCCTTTCCCCTTTTATTCGTTAGAAGAGGTTCGCTTCTGGCGTGGCTTACACGTTGAGTTACCGTGCTCTTTTCCTTTTCCTCCCGATGAAGCTCCTTATGAAAATGGGCGAAACGTTAAGTTCTTCGACCTCAATAATGACATGATCCAATTTTTGAAGTAGTTTGATACTTGACAATTATGTCTGTCACGTCTGTGTTCTGTAACAACTCCTGTAGTTCGTTTACATTTAGCACTTCGTGCAGCTTCTTTTCTACTAATATTCGAGAGCGGGAGATATCCTTTTGGCGCATCCACTGAGCTTGCTGATGATGTTTTAAATTTCTTTTTGGTTAGAATTTTGTGATACTTTCGTTTGGAACAGCTCTTGCTCTTTAATTTCCTTCGCCATTTAGTGTCCTCGTTCTGTTCTCTGTAAGAAGCTGACCTTGCGGTGTCAAATTTTATTTTAGAAACACCCGGTCTCAACCTTTTTCCTTTACGTTTCTCTGGTTCTTGTCTCCTTTTCTTGTTCTGCTCTTGTATGCGTGCTGTTACTGAGACTTCCCTTTATAGAAGATGTTGCAGTGATGCTGTCTCCTTTAAATGGACCTAAGGTTAAATTCGGTTTTCATTCTCTTATCCGTTCGTTGGGCAGCTTCTTATTATTTGTATTGAAGAAGCGACCTTATTATCATGCAATTTATCTTGAATTGAGTTCTCTACCAAGCTCATAACAGCTGTCTACTTCCATTTTCTAAGTTTGTCGCCTTTTCTGCAAGTTCGGTTGTCTGGGTCTTTCGTACTACTCGTTCTACCTTCTGACGGTTGTATGTAATTTCAGCCGTGCATTCTAAAAAATATATGTATAGAGTGATACATTTAAACAATAAAATTAATGGTACTTGCGATAAAACCGGAGGTGGCTATTTTAATTATATATATATCAGTGAATCATAAACTATGTTTAGTATCTTCATATGAAATGTCACCCTAATCGATTCATAAATAAAGGAGGTATAAGAATGGTCCCAGTCTCATTGTCATGCCTTATATATGGGAATTTTACCTTATCAACTGGTTAGGTTTACCATGTGCCAGGGCCACAGCCCATTTTGTGCTGTTAATAACATTCTTTCAGTTTACTTTAAGAGGAAGAAGAAGAAAAGTAAACTTTGTTGAAGAGTTAGATTAAAGGTTTTGTATTCAGCAATGTCTAACTTTTGCGTGTAGCCTGTTATCTCCAGGACCTTTACACTCTTCATAGCTTTAGTAGCTCGTTATAACTAGCAATCTAAAATTCTAAGGCCACTTAATTCTTCGAGGATGTCAGATTTAGGATAAATAGTTTGCCCATGTATTGCAAAGTTTGTCAGGGTCTGGAATAAGTTTTCCATTTTTGTTTTTTAAGATAGTAGTACTTGTCTAACAGATTCGACAAATTGATTCATTTTCTTGTGGCACTTTGGAAAGGCATTTTGCATTTTCGGTTAATATTTAGTAGTAGTTTCGTTGGATTTTGATAATTTGTCATTCTTTTATTAGATTAAGTATCTATTTCATCTCTAATCCAGGCTTATCTGTATGTTCTTTTTCGTCTTAGAAGGGTTTCAGTTTCATGTTATCTCTAATGATTCCCCATATCTAGTTTTTCCCGTACTTCTGCTGTGGATTTTTTTCTATACAACTTCTATACTGCCAGATGCCAGCGCATACAGCACCAGCCTCTACACCTCAATGTAACTGAGGTTACAGATAATACATACATAATACATACAACTTCTCTAATTCTGATCCCATATCAGGCCTAGCGTAGGGTTGCTTTAGTTTATGTATGTTACACCTGGGATTTCTCTTTTTTTAAATTGAACTTAATGATGGCAATCAGGGGGTAGTAATTGGAATTCATGTCAGCACTGGGACATGCTGTAACACGTGCGACTCTATTCTGGTAGCTGAGATTAATGAGGCACTATTTGAATCATCATAAGGACACTTTCATGTATCAAGCCACTTAGGGTGTAGATTAAAGAATGTGTTTTTGGTCAACAGATTTTCTTCTCGACAAAATTAAAGTAACAGGTCTCCCTGAGTATCCCTTTCTTTCAGTCTGAAGGCTTCTGCTATACTACCAATAACAATAGTAAGATAAATATACACACCCTTAAATAGACCGTCATTGCAACTTCCATTTTTTTAATCACTAATGCCGAGCATACAAAATTTTTGTTTTTCATTTTCTTGTCAATTCGTAATAAGCGGCCCGCGGTTAAGTTTCACTCGTCGATATTGATATTTGTTTAAACAATATTTAGGGGTTCAAATTCGGGGACGTTACTTAAGAATACGCGAATTACTGGCGAAAATAACAAAATGAAATCGTGGACATCCCTATCTACAATACCGGAGGAATCTAAATCTCAGGTCGTATCTCACTCTGTTCATTCATCGATCTCAAGGTGCACGAGTAAAAATTCGACAGGCGAACGAAGTGTTTCTAAAGAGGATAAACCGCGGTTAGGTTGTCCAGCATCTGGAAATCCACTATGCACTTCAAAAGCATCGGCACAGCCTTTGTGTAAGTAAATAACTCTAGAGCTAACTTTTTTATAATTAATGGCGTTTAAGCCCAGCCAGAGGGAAGACATCCTATTTTAAAAGGCAAGTCAAAAGAATTTCGAATCCAACCACAAGCTACGATCCTTCGCGATGCTGCGCTACGGGACAAGCTAATGTTTCATATCAGTGCGAGCAACCTGCCATTATCCCCAGTGCTTAGTCAGCCTTCTACCAAATCCGAAACACCGTCTGTACTTGGCACTGACTTTGGCTTACGAAATGTAGGATCCTCGCAAGAAACTCTCGATTTGGAAAAACAAAAGAAACGATTGCAGCAGCTTTACCGTCCTCAAGAGAACTCGTCCAGCCCTTCAAGTTCAAGAAGTGCGAGTAGTGACTTCAACGTGGCTTCATCGCTAAACCCGCCATCTATGAAAAGCCAAAGCAGCTCACACAGTGGTCAAATCAACTTCGACCTAACCAATACATATAGCCAACATAAGAAGTTGTCTTATCTAATGGGTTTGCCAGAAGTCGAAGAAGAAACTATGAGGACGGAATCTGAGCTTGATAGATCATCTGAAGAATCAGAGGAAGCAAGTGTATTTATTCCTACCTCAGAGAGCTGTAGAACGGCGCAAGAGTATCTGAGAATCCACAAAATATTCGAATTTTTCCAATTTATTGCATGTCACCTTCTAAGCATCCTTCCAGGTGAGTTAATGTTTTGCTTTAACATTGCGTTTTGACACATAGTTGATGGATATTGTGGATTGGTAAATATAGTATGGTACGAGTACAACTATGGTATTAGTATGATGGTATCAGTATTTTTCAGACGATCCTGTTACGTTTATTTTGGAGTTGTTAGATGAGTGCCTCGTTTACCGCTCTGGTTTAATAAATCCACCTTTGTTATTCAGACGCAGACATATAGGTAGGTCTTCTATTTTAATTTCTATAGAAATGAAATAGACAGTATTTTACAGAAGCCCTTTACAAGATGATGGACAGGATGGGTACCGGAATAGATTTAAAGCAATACAAAGCGGGTAGCTCTTCTGAACTATACAAGCACATAACTGCCTAAATTCTATTATATTTAGGTATGCGCACTCTAGGAATTTGTAGTTTTGAAAAAGAACCTAATAAGGGGCCTGGCGGATTAATAACGAAAGAGGATTTCCTTGAGGACGCGTAAGTTGGACTAGCGACTAATTCCTCATGAATAAGTTACTCAATTCTAGGTACCGAAATGTGACCCATTCACTGGACGACTTGATAAGGAGGCACTGGATGCCTGGAGGCCCTCTACCTCCATTGGCGACACCAACGCCTCAAATATCCTCAACTGGGTCGAGCCTTAATAGTGATACGGCCAGCAGTGAGTTTAGGAAAAGCCGTCTTTTCCTAATCTAAATTCAAATAACTACGAGCTTGCCTTGTTTGTAGCGTATTATAATAAAATGTATGTTTCTATAGCTCGTTTTTGAAGATTTCACATGCGTCAAGTGAAAAAAATTACCCTGAAAATACAGTTTTAAACTAATCAGTTATTGTAATATGCTTAAGTAAATTTTGTTGTTATTGGCAAGACTACCGTTAAAGCCCTACATATATTTATTGACTGAACACTACTAAAGCTTAAACCATACAATATAATAAAAACTATGAAGAATAAGATGTTATGTTCAGTTGTGGTTGAATTTGGTCATTTCGTATACACTACGGTGCCCTTATTGCCTGCCTGAGAACCTATAGTGCCACACATCACGGTCTATAAATGGCAAGCTTGGAAATATAAGCTTGCTATATTTGTGTCTTCTTTTCTGTACTGAGGTTAAATCAGTAAATTGTTCCTCTTCTTCAGCGATAAATATGTAAGTGTTATCCATCCATATTTGATCAGAAAACCATTTTTATAGAAGTAACGCCTACAATTTTTAGATAACGTTTTTAAATGATGTTTCATGCATTAAAAATGGCTTGGTTTTTTACGGTTAATAAATGTTTTCACTGCTTATCTTGTTTGACCAAACGTCCAATTTTCGCGAAAAGCTGTAAATTTTATGTGGTAGTTGTAATATATGAGTATTATTTCCGTACAACTGGGTATTTAAAATATTTGATTTTCAAAAATGTCAGTCAAACAAGCAACTTTCATTATGAACAATATGTCAACAAAATTCTCGGCATCTGTGTTATTTTCTTCTTTCAAAAACGCATATATTTCCTGCCTAAGCTCAAAGACCCGTTTTATAACTTTTCCAAGTGACAACCACAGAGATTTGCAATAAATTAGTAGTGCTGTATGGTCAGCGCCCATATCATCCCACATTGAAGATAATAGTTTTATTATTCTTAGCATAGAATTTCGGCTTAGACAGCGTAGTATTTGTAGAAGAACATTCAACATTCTCTGGCTTAATGTGCTTTGCACCTTGTAAGCAGAAACCCGAGCGATGGTCATGCTCTTTGGTGGCTCGTGTTGTTTGAGTATATTGAGAACTAGGATACTGAGGCTAAAGAAGAATCCTTACCTCTGGAAGGCTTACCATTTCTAGCTTATGTTAAAGGCTCGACTGATAAGATAGGACGTGTCCTGAAACGATGCAACATCAAAACTGTGTTCACAGACAGACATACGGACGGACGGACGGACACACAGACCAATGAGCAAAAACATATTTTTTGGGTTCAGGGGACTCTAAAACGTGAAGATCTGTTGAAAATTCAATTTCGAATTTTTGGGGTGAATCCAATACTTCCTTTATCGTAAAAGGAAGTAAAAGCCGTCTGCAAAACCTAACAGTGTGTTATTTACTGAATGGTTAGTTGTACGTAAAATACCTGTAGAATCGGTTTTGTAGAGAATTTCCTAAACTTCATTTTTTGTAAGAACTAAAAAAGTCATACGACCCATAGAAAGCGAGATATTTGCGAAAAACTTATTTCTGTGACCTTTGACCTTGAATAACTCAAAACGCAAGAGCGATATCGACTGAGACTTTTGAGACATTATTTGTAATGTCAAAATAAAGGTGTATGCGAAATTTCAGCTCACTTGGATTTTTTCGGCAGATGCTGCGGTTTTTCCTCTAATGTAACTATAAGATTTCAAGAATATAAAGGCGATTGCAAACACAAACGCATCACAAATCAGCGGTAGCAGAGCATACGTTTACAAATGGGCACACTTTAGAATTTGAGCACGCCAGAGTACGTGCCAGAATACCCCACTACTTCCCGCGAGTGATACGTGAAGTGAAGCCATAGAAATAGAAAAACATCCAAATAATATAAACAGGGAAGATGGTTTTAAGCTTAGTAAAACGTGGACTTCTGTGATACACGTCATACTGCCACGCCCCACGGATTACATTGCACTCGAACGACCAATCATCGTTACGCCACTCCCCGCGCCTGACACAGAGGACTATAAATAGCTCCACACCGACCTTCATTCTTAGTGCGACTTTCACTCTGATGAGGCAAGCTGCAAGGTTTTGCGATACGTTAGTGAATAGCCAAATCTGCCTAAGTATCCTCGTTCTCAAAATACTCAAACAACACGAGCCACCAAAGAGTATGGTCATCGCGCGGGTTTTTGCTCGAGTTCACGAGGTGCAAGGAACATTAAGTCAGAGAATGCTAGATGTTCATCTGCAAATACTAGGCGGTCTAAGCCGAAATTCTAAGTTAAGAATGATAATTCCAGTAACCGCGAAAGCCTCAAATAGTCTTACCCTTAAATGCCTTGTTTGTATATAATGTACAACAGAAATTACAATGAATAATGTCAAATGAAGTCCTGGGCTGATTTCATTCGAAGCGAGTGATTTCCTGTGTGTCATGCAGTGATGCCAAGTGGCAATTGGATTCTTTTTGCATACCTTGTAGACCTTCATATTTTTCTACCATCGCTGGTGCCCCATCAGTACAAACACCAACACAGTTTTTCCACACCATGCCAGTGTTTACTATATAATTATCAGCAATTTGAAACAGACCTGCACCTGTAGTTTTTTCTGAAGTACTTTGCATTTCTTCGCCTATAGCTGCACTATCGCAGTAGCGAACGTAGGATATTTAATATGCATCTTTCATAATATCCGTTGCCTCGTCTAGGTGAATAGCAAATAATTTGTTTCCAAGTTCCGAACGGGGCTGCTCCTGCAGATCCTCTGACATATCATTAATACGCCTACTAATAGTATTATTGATACTGGTATTTTTTTTATCGATAGTTACCAATAAATATCGATAATTATCGATAAAAAGCAATAGTTGCCTATAATTATCAATAAATATGGGTAGGTACTATATTATATCGATAATTATTATAATTACTAGAACGCGTTGGCCAGCCTACGTCTGGCCCTGCCAGCGTAAAGAAACGGTTAACAATAAAAATGCTTGCTTAAGCTGGTAGCCAGCCAACGTCCGGCCCTGCCAGCGTTAACAATACAAATGCTTGCTGCGTCGCCACTTGTGCGCCGTCGGCATGTGCGCGCGCCAGTGCTTACGGTCGGACAGCCGGCGGCATCAGATCTTATAATATAAGATATATAGTAAATGTGGATATCCATACATACAGGGTGTAGAAATGCTTTACGCACCATAGGGATTTCAATGGTAATTTTTTCATATGACAATATTTGCTTCCCTAATTATTTTAGAGCAAACTTGTAAATAGGTTTTTTGTAGAGCAAACAATTCTGCATCCATTTATGCCATAATTTTTCTCATTTTACGTCATAAAACCTAATAATGAAATAAACTAGAATTATCATTTTTTCAAAAATTTGTGCAAATTGTGAAGTGGTGGTATGCTGGAAGCAGATCAGGTGCAATAAGTGCCATGGTTGCACCTACATTTGACAGATGCAAACAAATAAACAGCAAACGAATTTCTTGATGCTTTGAGATGCTTCAATAATTTCAAGGCACCACTGATTTGTCCAAAAATGGCAATTTTATTTCTTTAAATTTTCGGTTTTCCGAAATGCAAAATGACAAATGCTGGCACAAATGGATACAGCATTTGTTTCTCTACAAAAAACTTCTATACAAGCTTGCTCTAAAATAATTAGGGAAGCAAATATTTTCATATGAAAAAATTACCATTGAAATCCCTATGGTGCGTAAAGCATTTCTATACCCTGTATAGTAGATAAATATCGATACACAATGAGTCACCAACCATGTTGAACTTTGGTTTATGTTGTAAATAATTTTTTTTTTTTATTTAACTCCAAGGCAATTTACAATCTGTCCAAGCGACATTAAGCAAATGAGATAACACTATTAATAACATAATCAAAAACATATCATGTAAGCAGGTCATCCAGTGATTCGTGCCTTTACAACTACGTCTTATCTAGGACTTGATTGCTGCTACTGGAACCTACTTGCTATGCCCGCGGGTTTGAATCGCTTAAGTCTACGAGTGTCATTTGATTCGTCGAGAAGTCTACGCGCTAGTTGATTTGGGTCCACTGATAATTTAGCACTGCATGTCTCACTGAGTTGTTTGGCTACCTCTTTAACTGTGGGTATTTGTAGGTCTCTTCTTAGTGTCGCATTGGTCACAAACCATGGGGCGTTGGTAACTTGACGTAGAACTTTAGATTGAAATCTTTCTATTATTTCGATGTTAGAATTTGCATCAGAGCCCCATAGCTGGAGTCTGTAACTCCATATCGGCTTTAATATTGCTTTATACACGAGAACTTTATTTTCAAGTGTGAGTTGCGACTTTCTTCCGATTATCCAGTACAATTGCCCTAATTTGATGTTTAGTTGCTTCTTTTTTGTTTCAATGTGAGGCCTCCATGTTAGTCTTCTGTCTAGAGTTATACCTAAGTATTTAGCTTTTGTATCTTGGGGTATAGCTTGTTCGTTGAGGTAGATTGGTGGACAGGTTGATCTTTTCGTGGTAAAAGTTACATGTACAGATTTCTGTTCATTGATCCTGATCCTCCAGGTTTTGATCCATTTCTCGATTTCGTTAATATTTTCTTGAACAAGATTAGATGCAATTGCAGGATCTCTGTGTGATGCAATCACCGTAGTGTCGTCAGCGAAAGTTGCTACCGCTGTTCCTTGTAGAACTGGGAGATCGGCAGTAAAGATCAGATACAAGATTGGCCCTAGTATGCTTCCTTGCGGGACTCCTGATTTGATTGATTTTAGGTTTGTTTGTTCGTCATCATGTCTAACATAGCACTGTCTATCTTCTAGGTATGATTTTAATAGAAGGTAAGTATTATGTGGTAGTTGTTTTTTAATTTTGTATAATAGTCCCGAGTGCCAAACCTTATCAAAGGCTTTTGACACATCGAGGAATACAGCTGAGCAGTATCTGCCTTCTTCAATGTCAGTATTTATGTGACGTACTACTCGGTGTACTTGTTCAGTGGTTCCATGCTGTTCTCTGAATCCGAACTGATGCTCAGGGATTAGTTGTTTTTGCTCAAGTAATGGTTTCAGTCTTTTAAGCAGGAGTTTTTCGAAGACCTTTGATATTGTTGGCAGGAGACTGATTGGCCTGTACGACTCTACGCTTTCAGGATCTTTGCCAGGTTTTGCTATAAGTATGATTTGTGCAAGTTTCCAGGAAACTGGAAAGTAATTTAATCTTAAGGCTGCGTTGAAGAGTGCCGTTATGTCTCTAATTGTGTTTTCTGGAAGTTCCTTGAGTACCTTGCCTGTGATTTGATCCCACCCTGGAGCTTTTTTGCTATTGAGATCTGTGTCTATTATTTGTTGGATTTCGTGGATCTTGAATTTTTTTAGTGGGAGTTCCATTTGCAATGGCGAATCTAAGAACGTATGGATTTGTTCTTCCTCATTTTCAGTGATTACTCTCGGGAGTAAAGCCCAGAAAATGGTGCAAGATCTAAAAGCTGCCTCGCAACAAATGGGACTGAAAATCAATACATCAAAAACCCAAGTAATGACCAACTTGGTAATGGGTGGCGCTATATACATCGATGACAAACAAGTTGAAGAGACAACCTCTTATAGATACTTAGGCCACGAAATCAAAATTAGCCGCGATAATCAGACATGCGAGCTAAGTAGACGTATAGGGATGACGTGGGCAGCTTTCGGTAGATTAAAATACATCTTCAGGTCTGCGCTTCCTATATGTTTGAAAAGAAAGGTTTTCAATCAGTGTGTGCTGCCAGTTCTGACATACGGCGCAGAGACCCTAACCTTAACAAAGAGAACAGCTAATAAAATAAGAATTGCACAGCGCGCAATGGAAAGGTCGATTTTAGGACTATCGCTGCGGGACAGAATACCAAACACCGAAATACGCAATAGAACAAAGTTATTAGACGCCATAGAGAGGATAGCCTCTTCGAAATGGAATTGGGCAGGGCACGTTGCGAGGTTTAAAGACGACCGCTGGACCACAAAGATGGTAGAGTGGAGACCAAGACAGGATGCACTTAGAAGCAGAGGCCGTCCTCCGACTAGATGGCACGATGATTTGAGACGTATCCACTCGAACTGGATGCAAGCTGCTCAAGACAGAAAGTTATGGAAGCAATCAAGGGAGGCCTATGTCCAGCAGTGGACTTTAGTGGCTGGTTGATACTGATACTGATACTGATACTCTCGGGAATGGGGTAAAAGTTTTTTCAAGATGTTTAGCAAATACTTCTGCCTTTTCTATATTTGATCTAGCCTATTTGCCGCTTTCTAGTTTGATTGGAAAGTTATGCTGCCGGGGACGTTTGATGTTTCTCGTCGCCTTCCAAAGAGAATAATTGGTATCTTTGGTTGCGGAAAGTTCGTGCAGATAATTTTGAATGAGTGCATTTTTTTCTTCTTCTAGTAATATTTTTAATTCTTTTGTTGCCTTCATGTACCTGGTTTTGTCTTGAGGAGATCTCGTTTTATGCCATTGTTTTCTTAATTTCCGTTTTTCTAGGATTTTTTCTTTAGCTATTTCAGAACATGATCTTTGTTGCAGTTTGTTGTCAATTTCTGGTGTTGCTGACCATACTGCCTCCTGAATAGTCTGGGTTAACAAGTCAACAGCTAGGTCTAGTTCTTCCTGGCTTTTAAGTGAGAATTTTAGGTGATTATTGCTTAGTATATAGTTAAATAGAGTCCAGTTTGTTTTACTATTGTGTAGCGTACTTGATCTCGCTTTTTGCACCATGTTAGCATTCAGTGTGGCAATTATGGGGGAATGGTCGGAAGAGAGGTCGAAGCATGATTGTATGCTTAGGTGTGTTTGTGGTAAGCCCTTTGTTATACAGAAGTCTAAGAGGTCTGGTTTGCGCCTTCTATCTGCAGGCCAGTACGTTGGTTCACCCGTAGATAATGGTGTTAAATTGTTTTGTAGCAGCGCTAGGTAGAGTTGCCTACCTCTTGGTGTAGGTGTATTTACTCTGGATCCCCACCACGGGTGTTTAGCGTTGAAATCGCCTCCACTGATAAATCTGTTGCCAAGAGTATCGAAATATTGCTTGTACTGTTCTTTTGTAATTTTATGTTTAGGCGGTGAGTATATGGCTGCTAGTGTGCTGGGTCCGAGATAATCATGTACAGTAACGGTGGTTGCTTGAATGAAGTCTTTTGCGAAGCTTTCATTTTCATGGTGTTTTATGGACGTTTTTATTATTATAGCGGACCCTCCATGGGCTGTATTGTCAGGGTGTGGTGTAACGTAGATGGAGTAGTCAGGAACACGTAGATAACTTTTGCTTGTAAAGTGCGTGTCAGAAATAAACATGACGTCTATATTTTGATGTATTAAAAAAGTTTTTAATTCTTGGCTTCGTTGGGCCAAACCGTTAGCATTCCAGACGCCTATGTTTAATGTACTAGGCATTGTTGGTTTTGTTAATTAACGCTGTGATAATATTTAAAAGTGTGTCCATTCTTTCTGCCAGCTTTTGCACTATTTCTTCGAGCTTAGTTATACGATCATTATGCTGGATGGCTGAAGGCTGTTGTTGGGCAGTTGGTATTAGGTTGTTTTGTAGCTTTCGTAGGTAAGGGTTAGCCACTTGGGATGTCGAAGGAACAGGGTGATTGTCAGTATCTTGTGAATTGGGGGGGTTTTGTTGCATATGTATTTGCCTTTCCTTTAAGACCTTTTCTCTCAGAGTGGGATACAACCTCTGTTGCAGTTGTTTCCGCACACTACATCCTTTATAACTAGCAGGGCGATTTTCTCCACAGTTGCAACATAACACTTCCTTTCTCTTTTCTTTCCATGTGCAATCGTTTGTGAGATGGGTACCTGCGCATTTGACACATCTAGGTTGTTTGTAGCAGTAGTTTTTGGTGTGCCCGAAGGCTTGGCATTTTATGCATTGTGGAATATCACGTTTTTTGTAAGGTTGTTCAAAGTGCACAGATGTGTACAGTAGGAATTGTATTTTATAAATTTCCTTGTTATTGTCTTTTTGTTCTATTTCTACGAAAAACGATGACGTTGGGATTTTGGAATTTTTGTTGTTATCATGTTGTGTTCTTTGTATATTATTGACCCTAAGCACCTTGTGGCCTTTTTTTTCGATTTCGTTTTGGATATCTTTGATATCTGTGGATGAGTGTAACCCTTTTAGTACCACTTTAAAACTTCTTCTCTTGTCTTTCATTTGGTAAGTATGACATTGTGTGCCTTTTTTCAATAGTGCATTCATAATTATGGGATACTTTTCAGTCTTTGTTACTTGTATTTTGACTTGGTTATTGCTTAGTATTTTTAAGGTGTAATTGTCGGCAGCTAAAGTATTCAATAAGCTCAATAATGGAGCTATATTTTCCACTCCATTTACAAAAATTGGAGGCACCTTACTAGTTTTTTCTTGTTGGTTATTAGATTCAGATTCAGATTCATTTTCCGTGCTTTCTTCTTCAGATAGTTTTTCGTATGTGCTTTTTGTGCTAATTGGTTTATTTAGCCAGTAGTTTGGCGCGATTACTTGTTTTTTTGCGCTGTTATTTGTGTCTGGGTTAACTCTGGGTCTTTTTCTATATTCGACTGTTTCCAGTCCGTTTCAGTTTGCATTGGTTCTTGCGAAGGAGTATTTAAATTTTGTATATTGACGGGTTGCTGTGTTTGGGATATTACGGGGTAGTTCTTATAGTTCGAACTTTGAGGTGCTGAAAAACTTGATTGCGGGTAAAATGTTTGTAGTGGTAAGTGATGACCGGTTTGTTGAATTGATGATAGGTTTTGAGCTGTTGTTGATAAAGGTATTGTTGTGTGTTTATATCTATGCACTGACCTGCATTGTTGACATATGTTGGTTGCGGAAACATATTTGCACCTGGCCCGAGGGCCACCAGTAATTGTGTTTAAAAGTCTTATGCAGAAGAAGCGCGTTGTGATATGCGATTAAAAACGTACGGCGACCTCCGGGTCGCTTATCATTTACACTTGCACTTGAACTCCGGACACGAAATCGACGATGTTTATGCCTCGAAATTCAAACGAATACGTAAATAAAATAAAACTAATTTGTTGCTTCTAACAAAAAACAATAAGCAGTACAGTTGTTTTGGGAGGTAAATACAAGGGAGCGCCATTATTTTTTTTGGATAAATTTATTTTCTTGCTGCTGATCATGTAAGTCAGTGATACAGCCTTAGTAACAAAACGTGTAAATCGGTGATTATATTTGTTTGCTGTTTTTTCTTGACAACGAAACTTAATATTATATTAAGTTCCTAGGATAATAAAATTAGCAATACAAGATGCAAACTTAGAAGTTTTGTTTATAATTGCAAGTGATTATGCGACCTGTGGCACTCACAGGTAACACGACTCACGAAAACTAGTCCTGGTGACAGGTGACAAACCAAACGATTTTTTCAAAAATCTAGGAAAATTTCGATAAGCAGCGGGAAAAATATAATAAGATAACTCGGAATGTATAGTCTATTAACATTTTCGGCAGGCAACAAGCCGCGGCTGCGCCTTGGCTTGTACTTGCCAACCTCAAATGTTAATAGGCCCTTACATTCCTTGTTACTTAAATAGCTATTTCATGCGAGCATTTCATTGTTGTAGCAATAGGCAAATGCATGAAAACATCTCGAGAGCGCAGCTTGAACATTTTTTCATATAACCTTTTTTAAATATCGATATATCCATATCTCGTTACATTTTTTCAGATTTTTCATTATCGATATGTATTGAGTCATCGATACGTATTGATATACAGGGTGCCCAACTTAAATGTACGCAGCTTTAAGCAGGTGAGTATGCAACACATACACCATTCGCCATCGAAATGTAATGTGTGTTGCATACTCACCTGCTTAAAGCTGCGTGCATTTAAGTTGGACACTCTGTATATCGATATGTGAAAAACCTGGAAAAATGCAACGAAGGGATTCGATATATCGATATTGTTATCGATATATTGTTATTCTTGCCCAGTCCTCTCCAACATTGCTATTTTGACCCGAGGTCTTTGGGTCTGGCGGTCAGTTTTAAGGTTTTATTTTATGTTATGATTGTTAAACAATAAATATTAAGTATTCGTAAGGTGCCTTGTAGAAATTTTAATTTTCCAAATAAAGTTTTGTTCTTTAATGGTCGTTGGGACCGAAAGACAATAAACGAATGGATTCGTATGATTTACAAAAGCCGATAAATCTACTTTGTCATTTAATTGTAGTTTACCTAACAAGTTCGGAAAGACCATCTTTACAGGACGCGTAGGTAAAATTGCAGGCCGACGGCGAGGCCTGAAAGCCTACAAGTTCTGTAGAGTTTCCGGATGAGTTACGTAGAACATTTTTAAGGGACCTGCGTTTCTTCTTAATTTTGTCTAAATATTGCAAACCAATCAAAACGTCAATTTTGTAAACTAGGCCTGTAGAGAAAAAATCCAAAATTGTCCTGTAAGAAATATTTTCCGGCCTATAAATTGTATAGTAATGCATGATATTTCGGAGGGTTGCCTAAAAAAATATAAAATAATTTTTTGAATAATGTAAATGTAAAAAACTATAAATTATTAAATAAGTACTATTTTATTTATTATATTACTTTTACTGAGACCGAGGTAGAAACCAGTTGCTAAATTATAAAAATTGTAGTAGCAACAACGTATTATTTCATAGAGAGTATAATATGCAAAAACTCCCTGGGGAGTTTTCATTATGTACCTAACAACGAAACGAATGTTATAAGCAATTTCAATAACCTATTAACTGAGGTCGTGGAAAAATGTAACTACGCTGCAGGAGAACATGCCATTTTTTCTTTAGTATACAGGGTGATTTTTAAGTTGACTCTTTCCATTTACAAGGAAATAAAGCTAAAAAAATAAGCATTTTTTAATTTACCACTTTTCCGAAATATCAAAACTAACGGAGGTACAGGGTGTTAAAGCTTCAAATTAAAAACTAAACTGTGACGCAAAGGCTGTTGGACAATTTTATTTTTGTTTATCTCTGTTGTCAAGTAATGACCTGTCAACTAGTTTTCCATTGTAATTTTATTAATGTTATTGCTACAATAATGATTCATGTTTATGAAAACAGTGAATTAGTGAATATGCTCATTATTTACTGGGAGTATCGTCATAATGCCACTGCCGCATCGCTGTTATACGCGGAACGTATGTGTAGAAGCGAATGGTGATCATTTTGAACATATCATTTAAGTTAGGTTAAGTTTAGTTTAATTTAATTAAGTAATTTTAGTTCTTAATTTGAAACTTTAACACCCTCTACCTCTGTTAGTTACTCGCAAAAGTGGTAAATGACAAAAATACTTATTTTTTAAGCTTTATATCCTGGTAAAAGGAAAGAATCAACTTAAAAATCACCCTGTATAATGATGTATTATTTATATTGCTATGGTATGATATCCACAGCAATTTTGTGTGTAGTAGTACTGAATCGATCATTAAGGATCAAGCATATGAGTCGAATTGGCAATACTAGTAATCGTAAAAATTCAATGATGGTAGAAAAGAGCCATTAGAGTAATTACAAACAAAGTTGGGCAAATGAATACCGAATGAACGTGGGAAAGGGTTGTGTTTGCTTAGATTCAGACATTAAACTATATATGGAAAGTACAGCTGCGGTAATTGAGGATTGAAATAGCACATTAATAAAGAAAAACATACTCATGAAGTAGCATTAGCTGGTAATCCTGGTAAGAATAATATTATTGTGTAATGGTCAGCATAGTTGTTTGCTAAGCAATTGGGGTGACTTTAAGGGTGTTGTGGTGCTGTACAGAGAAATTCTAGAAGCAATTATGAGGTAAGCAGCCAGGTACAGCATCATAGGACAAACTGCAAGTTGAACAGCAGCGAAAGCAGTGCGCAGGACGTTTATCAGCAGCTGTACGAAAGCAGAGCAACCTAGGAGCAATCCGGCAACGAATAGAAACTAGGGTCCAGGAATAATGGTGGCGAAAAGTCTGGCTACTGAAGTGTAGAATTTGGAATACGGTCAGCTAAGGAGAGAGCAGCGGCGGTTACCAAGGAAATAATAGGTTCGCTTAGGCTACGAGATTAATAAAGAAAAGGCATTTGTTTATGTATTTACCGGTAGGAAATTGTTGTTAGTTTCGTTTGTTTTCAATTACAATTGTGTTGTTGTTATGGCGTTTCATAACACGATTAGTTGAAGTTAATGAATTTATATTGTGCTATGTTGGTCATACTCTACAAGTATATTTGCTCTACTAGTATTCAGGCCAATGGTGTAGAAATCCAACCCTGGGACAGGGAAATTTTACCTACTGAACTAGTTTTGGAATTTACAGTTTACAATTGCGATTAATAATACTAAAGGTGCATTGTACCTGGCCAAAACAGAGTTAATTAATTATGTATAATTGGCCGCACTAGTTATAGCACCTGGGAGAAATTAACCTTGATAATTTTTATGAATATTTTTTACTTAAAGTCTGTTTTAGAAAGTACTACAGGGAGAAGTACAAGGCTGCTGATTTAGTGCAATATACAAATACATACTTCAATATAACTATAGCTGCAATAGCCCATTTGGCCTGGTGGGTTAGTTGGAAAGGTAATAATAATAATAATAATAATAATAATGACTTTATTCATTTTGTTTGTATTTACAAAAATGAATCACAAGGCGAGGTTCAGCAAACGCTGCTCTACCACCTAACCTTGGGAAAAATAAATGTTATTATATGGCTTACAGCCTAAGGAGCTTCGTGTGTTACCGCAATGTTAATAATATATAAATTACAACGACTACAAAAAATTGCGAGTATGTTATCTCGGCAGACTAGCGAAAGTAGAATAAGGAGTCAGCTTATGTTTTGCAGAGAAAGGAGATGCATTCTATATTTTTTCTTGAATTCCGCAAAACTTAATAAAAAGTATTCAGGTTTGAGCGAGTTAATTACTTTAGACATTTGGTAAGTGCAACAAGATTTATATTTCTCAGTTCTATGGGAAGGTATGGTGACAAGAGATGTAGGGCGAAGATTCATATTGATATTAACATTAAGTGAAACAGACCTAAAATCAATTTTTGAATACAAATAAGTAGGACATCTATCACGATATATCTTCATGAACATACATGCTGCATGAAGCAGTCTCCTATTGCAGTGGTATTCAACCGGGGGTACGCGTACCCCTGAGGGTACTCGAATAGTTCCTCAGGGGTACGCGAGGATCTCCAATCTAGGTATTTATAATTAAACAAAACGGCAATCAAGCAATTATATTTGTTTCCACAATTAGTACTAATTATTACATTCTTTTCATTTGTATATTACAGATTTACGCAAAATGCTAGGCACATTTATTGCCCTTAACCAAACAGTCGAAGTCTCTTCTTTGCTTCCTTTTAAAAAAGCCTGACAACGCTGTATTTTGCAGCGGCCAATGCAGGCACGTCAAACTTACCAAGATTCGTATCTGCAATATGGCTTTGTTTCAAATAGCGTTAAATAAAAAAATGCAACTGCTTTTACTGCGTTATCTGAACTTATTACAGACGCCAACGTTATTTTTAGTATAAATCTATACAAAACAATCTTAAATCACCTAACAGCTTTACTGGACCAGTTTGAGCAATATTTTCCTGAAATAAAAAAAAAAAATTCAGAAGTGTGGATACTTAACCCCTTTAATGTACATATTTTGGAAACTAATATGGAAATGCAACTAAAGGAACAGTTATTAGAATTAAGTTTTGATATGACTTTAAAAATGACTTTTGAACAAGTTTCGCTGAACGAATTTTGGTTTAAATGCCAGAAAGAGTACAAACTAAGTTACTTTGCTATTGGTGAACTTCTTATATTTTCAAGTACTTATATGTGCAAACAAAGCTTTTCTGCATTTTCGACAATACAAATTAACACCGCAATCAGCTTAATCCAGAAGCCCCTCTTATACTAGCACTGACCTCATGTTCAACCGCGCATTATAGATTTGTGCGCTAATAAGCAAGCTCACGTTTCTCACTAATATACTATTACGTATATATACCTATTTAAATTTTAAGTCTAAATTCACACGTACCCTTTTCTACCACAATAAATAACATTAAAAACCATAACATGACTGTATTATTTGAGTTTTAAGGTAGGGGGTACTTGATTATAAGGAAAATGTTTGAAGGGGTACGCGAAAACAAAAGGTTGAATACCACTGTCCTATTGTGAGTAGACAACCAGCCCGCATCTTTGAGCTTGTGTGACACACTATCATACTTTCTCACTCCAAAGCTGTAACGCAGACACGATCGCTGCACTTGTTGTAATTTATTTTTATCTACAACGCTCAAGCAAGGCCCAAATACCACATCACAGTAACTCAAATGGGAAAGCACCAGTGAATCACACAGCACAGCTTTAGTCTTAGTTGATAAAAAATGTCTATAGGGATACAAAGCTTTAAGTGAGCCATAAGATTTTTTAAGAATTTGTACAACGTGTTCCGAAAAATTAAGATTCTTATCAATAGTCAAGCCTAAATTCTTAATGACATCAACCACAGCAACAGACTGGTTGTCCACAACAACAGAAACGTGTGGAGAGACAGCTCGCCTAAGATGAGGTGGTCCAAATAAAATTACTTGAGTTTTCGAGGCATTAATTTCTAAGGAATGATTTCTAGATGTTTCTAACAGAGTCTTTAGATCATAATTAATTTGAGAACAAGCTAAAAGAACGTCTTCATCCTTGAAGGATAAATATATTTGAGTGTCGTCTGCGTATTGATGAGATGAACAAAATTGTAACTGTTTAGCAAAGGTAGCTGTGTAGATGGTATATAGTAAAGGACCCAAAATGGAACCCTGGGGCACTCCTGACTTCAATCGCAAAGGAGAGGAATAATGTTGATCAAGTTGAACAATTTGCTTCCTATTATTCAAATAATCTTTAAGTAAAGCCAGTGGAGCAGCACTGAAACCGATATAATTCAGAACTGCGATTAAAGTTTCATGATTAAGTGTGTCAAACGCCTTACTGTAATCAAGTAGAACAAGAAGGGTCAATTTATTTCGATCATAGGCAGACAGGATATCGTCAATAATATTCAAAAGTGCAGAACTACAACTATACCCCGAACGAAATCCCGATTGAGTATCAGGTAATATATTGTATTTATCTAAGTAGGCTTTGATTTGTAATACCATTACTTTTTCTAAGATCTTTGAAAATACTGGCAAAATACTGATAGGACGGTAATGCTTAAATTCTTCAGGATTATTAATTTTCGGAACAGGAGTCACTAAAGCTAGTTTCCAAGAATTAGGAAATACACCATTAATTAAACAAAAATTAATAATATGACAGATATATGGTAGAATATATGGCAGGCATAATTTAATCATATTAATGTTGACACCATCCGCACCAGATGCATTGGTTTTGATTGTATTTATTATTTTTAAGACCTGGTCTTCATTAACTGCACTAAAATTAAACAGACTATTGTGATCTAATAATTTATTATGTTTATAGAAGTTCACGGTAGGGCGGGTATCATTAATCCCATTAGGTACTGAATTTATAAAAAAATTATTTAATTTGTCTGCATCTTTCAGCGACGGCGGCATCTCTGCATTAGGTTTAGAGTGGATGTTAAATTTTGAGAGCTTTTGCCAAAGAACTTTACTGTCTGTAGTTTGTAACTCATGTTCAAAAAATGCTTTTTTTTCATTTCTGATAGCTTGAGTTGTATAATTCCTAAGTTGTTTATAGTAATTCCAATGAGACTGATTTTTAGTACGTTTAAATTTTTTTAGAGCTTTATTACGGAGATTCATCATTAATTTAATGTTAGGCGTGATCCATGGAGCAGGTTTTTTTGTAAAACGGCAAGAAGTATAAGGTGCGTGTTTATCAAAGAGACTATTAATATGTTTAGTAAGATGATCAACTTTGTCATTAACACTGCTCATATCAATTAATTCAGATAAAGGCAAACGCGCTAGATCTTCAAGAAAATCGGCCTCATTGAAGCGTTTATATGATCGAATATTTTTATATTGACACCCCCTTGTTATACTTTCAAACAGCACAGTGCAGTACACAAGTTCATGGTCTGTCGACTCAAAGACAGAAGCGCCACACTCTAGTACCTGTCTATTAGATGGCACTACTATATAATCTATAAGCTTAGCAGTAGTAGAAGTAATTCTTGTAGGCGTGTTAATAATCTGTTTTAAATTATAACTTTCAAGTAACAAATTCAAAGCTATAGTTTTTCTGTCGGCTACCTCAAACAAATCAATATTAAAATCACCAGTGCAATATAATTCATCACAATCTCCTATTAAATCAGAAATAGTGTTATCAAGTACTTCTAAGAAATTATTGTAATTCATATCAGGCGGCTTATAAACTACTCCAAAAATATATTCTTTCTTATTGATTTTAAGCCTGATCCACAGCTGTTCGATTAATGCAGATGTTGGTATAACAGTAACATCAAAACAATTTAAGATATAGAACGCTACTCCCCCTCCTTTTCTTTGCTTACGATCATTTCTAATTATTTTATATCCTATAATATCGACATTTTTATCTAATATATCTTCTTTTAACCACGTCTCGCTGACTGCGAAGACATCATACTCGTTAAGGGTTACATGATCTCTTAAATCACTTAAGCTACAAATCAACGATTGAATATTTACATGTCCAAATTTAAATTCAGTACTACACATAAAATGAAATTATATAATATACAACAATGATTCTTAGCAATCAACCCAAGTAACTTGGATTTATGCAACACAACTTCTTCGTAAGTTTCTGCAGTTGGCAAGAAAAAATTGAAAATAGAAATGGGATAAAAAGTTAAACATCACCCAAACATTTAGAAAATTAACAATTGATTTCAATTTAACAACGTAAAGATTAATATTTTGCTAATTGCACCCGCATACAAACAGTGAAAGACATTAATTTCTTAAATAAAACTAGATGAGTTTAATATTAAGTGCCCGTACAATCTATACATGCATATGTAGGCAACGTGAAACAACAGTTAATAATATTGCACGAATTGATATAGGTATAAAACCCCTAATATAAAGACAAAAACAATATCATATAGTAATAATTCTAACTTAACTATTAGAACGTTGCAATAAAAATAGAAATAAAGATTAAATTTTTTCAAGCAAAATATATCTAGTAGATGAACTTTTAATTCGTAAATTTAATTAATAATTTCATTGCGTTAACGAACTAAACATAAACAAATTCAGAACGGACGAGGCAAGTTTTTGCTTTAATCAACTGCGATGGCGTTACAGGCGTCTTTATCCGTTACAGAAACGATTTTGTTCCCGCATTTCACTTTTATCACACCATCCACAGACCACACATTTTTGAATCCAAACCGCTCAGATGCATACTTGATGAGGGCATACCTTTTTTGCGTTAGGTCCTCCTTGACAACTATCTTGGTCCCCGCAAAATTTCTTCGGTTTTTCATTAAGATACTACGGTATCTATAGCTCACGAATTTGATGATGACGGGACGTGGTTTCCCTTCCTGCACTCGTCCAACTCGATGGCATCTATCGATAAACTCCATCTTCATGTCGATTTGGCTTTATCTTTACACATGTCGATTACAGTCTTCTCCAAATCTTCGTTAATTTCTTCCTTTAAGCCATATACACGCAGGCTATTTCTCCGCGTGTATTGTTCCAACTTATCAAGTTTCTGTTCATATTCACGCGTAATTGTATCAATTTTTTCATCACATAGGGTTTTGTATTCCTCGAACTTATCCATGATACGTTGAGATACCTTTTCGGCGATTTTATTAATGAACTGATCGTCACTAACAAGGGCGTCTACAGTTTCTTTTATGATATCACGAATTTCAGCTTTGTTTTCACGAGTGAAACCCATTTTAAATTTAAATATAAATATCACAAATCGCCACAGCAGAAACGACGTGTTCACTCCTCAACGGCCATACGTATAATCCCTCAACGGCCATACGTATAATGAGGATCAGAGGTTTTTTGCCACAGTCTTCTGACGTGATGACTGATGAGTTTGCCGTATTATGTTTTTAACAGGGGGTAGTGATTAGTGGTGTAGGTTGACATTCGCGCTGCAGTTTGAATTGATGATGGAAGACAATTTACGGTACGGTTTATGCCTTCAATAGTGTACAGATCAGGAAGAGCCATGATTTCCATCAAGATGGTGTCGAAATGTTTCTCAGTCTTCAAGTCCATTCGTTAGTCTTGGCCACCTTTAAGTTAATAATGGTTGTTGGTAATCCGGATTAAACTTATATAGAAAGTTTGACTTGAATGGGGAAATCGATTGTGAAGGATACAAGCGAGTGCCACTTAGATTTATCTTAACATAGTGTTGAATTCTCCTAATATTGCAGATAATAACCCGTTTATTAGGAGGTTGATAAATAGTAACCACTATCAGTTTACTGTTGATACACAGTGCTAATCTAGTTGAAAAAGCTACAGGCTTGTCTCGTAAGTCTGGATGAAGAATTTCATAATGGTTTACATTTATTTTAATTATTACAGCATATCCACCAGAATCAGATGTTTTTTTATTCTATAGTGGCGATAAAGTTGTATCCAGGAATTTCATTGATGGACAACTTTCTGTGTTGATAAAAGTCAATAAAGAGCATTCTTTAGTTAGGAATACCATTCGCGTTATAGTTAGCTATGATTAGATGGTCTTTGGGGGGGAGGGAGGGGTATTAAAAAATTAAGCTTTTGATTTAATCTCTCCGGTCTTCATGATATATACAGTGTCAGATTTATAATAATCCAACGTGTCCATTTATTGATAATACTATGAAATATGCAGTAGCTCATGGCTGCCATATTTACAAATTGCCGCCATACGAGTCAATTTAAAAAAAAATCTGTAAAGGGCTTTACTCAGAACTTTTCCCGCAAGTGGACATTGTGACATTAAACAATTATTGTAAAAATTAAGGAAAACTAGGGGTAAAACAGCTATTAACATATACAGTCTGTTCTATAAAAAAGGCCCCGCCTTCTAGCTACTTTATTATTTATTTTAGACCCAATAAACCTTATATCAAATCAAATGACACATAAAAACCTACATTTTAACACAATCAACAAATTTTTATCTTCAATTGTTTCAGAGTGGTGACGTCACGTGCAATTTTTTTAAATGACACTGTATATATTTTTTGACATTTTCTGGTAGAGGTTTTTTTTCTCTTTTCAACAATATAAATATTTCATGCACTTGCATAAAAAAATTTTCGTGAAAAATTACAAAAACTTTTTCACAGTGGGAGGCCATGTACAAAACTGTAAACAAAAGTGTAACTCAGAAAAACAAAACAAATAGTAGCCAAACGCTTTAACTGTCAGATTTCAGAATAATCTAAAGTGTTTATTGTTTTGTTTTTCTGAGTTACACTTTTGTTTATAGTTTTGTATGGTGGCCTCCCACCGATAAAAAAGTTTTTAAATTTTTCTCGAAAATTTTCTTATGTAAGGGCATAAAATATTTATATTGTTGAAAAGAGAAAAAAACCTCTACCAGAAAATGTAAAACAATATATACAGTGTCATTTAAAAAAATTGCACGTGACGTCACCACTCTGAAACAATTGAAGATAAAAAAATTTTGATACTGTTAAAATGTAGGTTTTTATGTGCCATTTGATTTGATATACGGTTTATTGGGTCTAAAATAAATAATAAAGTAGCTAGAAGGCGGGGCCTTTTTTATAGAACAGACGGTATATAGGAATGTTATGACTATAATAACTGCCGCAGATGTTGTTTTGAAATCCGAGCTCGTAGAGCGAGCAATTTAAGGCATCTAAGGCTGTTATGATTCATAACATCCGTGGTTTGTTCAAAAGTTTATCAGTTGAAGTATGGTAATGGTTTCCATGTACAGGCAAGGACTATTACCGAACAGATACAGTTATGACTTAGTTACCAGCCTGATTTTGTATATTCATGTAAACGAAGGCTTAATATCCTGAAACCGGTAAATGTCATAATTTTTGTAATAATACTGAAACAATAAAAGGAATAACTAGGTAATGCAAATGACATAAATTTTTAATTAAAAAAAACCTTACCAGCGGGTTCGAACTTTAGCGTCTCTTACAGTATTGATCCTGTACCGGTTGGGTTCTATTTCTGTCAAGGATAAAGCGCGAGCTATGTGAACATTATTACATTATCTATTTCTCAGTTAAAGCAAAAATAAACAAAATTTTATTTTTTAATTTGCTCACCCTGTTTATGTTGCGTCCAAGATATTTTTTTCTTCGTAAGGGGTAACAACCTGAGCGATATGAAAAATATTATTTTCGTTTAAGTAATAGTTCTTGAGTTAGAGCATATATTTGACCGAAATTTTCTCGGTCCCATGCCAGGGAGGCATATAATCCGTATGCAAAATATCGTCTTCTTGCAACAAATAGTTTTTGACTTAATCGCCAATAGACAGAAAAACAGACAGACGGAATTGAAAAACCTGTTTTTATCATTTAGGGACCTTGAAATGTGAAGGTCAGAAGAAATCCCGGAAAGGGATTTTTTCGGGATTACAATACTTTCTTCTTATTTTAGAAGAGGGAAGTAAAAATAAACTACAATAATATTGTAGGATATAACTACTGATTAGGAGTTATATATAATGTAGGTAAAAACGGCGATCTTTTAAATTGAAAGGTTTATTTTTTCCACTTGAAATATATTGATAAGGCACATATATTTAGGAAATAATAAACAATCAGTGTCAGTCACTTAAAATGTCTAAAACATCTTTAATGTTATCGTATGCACATTTGAGGTTGTTACAAATACAAGGAGATGATGGTGTAACACATGCTCTTGGACAAGAATATTCCATCAGTTCCAAAACAGCTATAGTAGCAGAACGACAGTGCGCCCATTGTACTTCCAGACAAGCTTTTCCGTCACTGATTGTTCGAAAAATCCAACCCTGTTGTCTGGGTTAGAAGATCGGAGTCAGCCTGTAAACACTTCTTCCATACGAGAGTCTGGTAGTTCACTCTACTTAGTATATGTTGGTAGAGCGTGTTCCTATACAGAGGTTGGCTATGCTATTTCACTGACCACTTTTTATCGAAAAAGTATGGTACAGCGGAATTTATGTATGTCAGTGAACTTTTGCTTTTCATAGTAAAGCTGTCAAAACAAACTCTTAAGCTTCGTTTCCTCTGGTGCGTCAGCATCAGCACCAAGGGTGTTTTTCGGCTTAACACTCTTTTTTTCTTCAATTCGGAAAATCTCTTCAATTTTTGTTTCTTTAGAGACTTGAAGAGCTGTTTTAGTAATGAGTCCTCAGACATTGCTCTTACTTGAATGTTTTGCTTTTCTTCATATTTTATGGGATTTGACTAAGTCTTTTACAATTTGTGTAGTTGGAACAGTTCCAGTAAATAAACTTATTATATCTATTCCTTTTAAGGAATGTACTTACGCCTTGGTGATCAGAATTTTAGGTAAAGAAAGGTCTGGATGTAGAACAAGTTTTCTTGAAGAAGAATTACAGTGTTATTTCGGGAAGTGTATGAAAGAATACCGCCCTCATATCGGAGTTTAAATACTACCGTTCGCTGCTACAATACCGTTGGTTGACTTTGTTGTTCTTTTTGCTTACTGTGTATTTTTTATTTGTTGTTTCATCAATCGTTTGGTCCACAGGGATTTTGCCAAATGGGTTTTTCTTAATTTGTAATGAGACTCTTTTAATAGAAGAAGTGTAGATTAAAGAATGGTCAGCTTCCAGTGCCAACAGTTTAGCACAACTAGATAAGGTGAATAGTTTAAATGTTCATATGCACAGCACAAACGCAGCCTCAAGATAGAGCATTCAGTTATATTACTATAACTTTTCAGTGCCAATACTATCATATATTTTGGAAATTGAACAAATTAATGAAAACAAGTATTATATGGGCGGCCATTTTTTTAATATGGCGGCCATTAGCTACCCTGCAACTGAAAGTATATCGGTTACATATGATGTTGATATCGTGTTGAATTCAAAAATATTGTATTTTGCATGTAAAGGTTGATGTTATGAATTTAATTTGTTACAGATGTGGACCGACAATATTAATAATTTTGGATGGCATATCTTCTGGCGCTATTTGGGAAGGTTTGGTAGGTATCATTGTTACACATCCTTTAAAGTTGCATGTTTGATCATTACGCATTGATGTTCATCTTTTGACGATTTTGTGTAATCTGTATATAAGTAGCTTTCACAGCATATCCACAGCATCGTTCTAGGTTGCAGTAATTCCTGGTGTGTCCATAACGTTGGCATGTTTGACACTTAGGAATGGCAGTAGATTTTCTTCGAAGTTCGGCTGATACTACACAGTCAAATAAGCGAGTTACTTTGAATATTTAAGATTTTCATAGACTTATCTTCTTGTTGGAGCAGTACAGCAGACATTGGAATTTGTATAATTTATTCTTAATTCGTTCTTGTTTGGATTCCAGTATGTGTGGTATTTCATATGTGTTGATCACAATAGCATGTCAATTGTATGTAATCGTTGTGTTTTTTTAAATTTCCAGCACAGTCAGTTGAACAATTTTTTGGAGATGTTCTAGTAATTAGTTGCTTCCTGACGGAATATTTGAAGTGTTTTAACTGTTTTAGCTGTTGGAATTTAAATTTTCTGGAGATTCGAACAGTAGGGGCGTGAAATTTATTGTTTGAGCTGAGCTTATCATGTTCAAATAGATAGCGCAATATAGAAGAAGAGACTTGTTTGTTATTCTGATTTGTAAATTCAATTGCCGGTAGCATTTCATAATTGATATTAGTGTTTGCGGCATATTGCCGTTGATAATAGAATTTGGTAGAAAAAATTCCGTGAGATAAGACTGGTGGGGACGTGATTTTTTTTCTTGGCAGTTTTAAATAATAATTTAAAAGTAAAAAATCTGTCGAAGACAAGTGTGATGTGCTACATGCACGAATTTTCAGTACATACTTTTAAATCCTGTGATTGGTTCATCTATACCGGCTCAATTCTAAAATAGTCTTGCGTGCTGCATTTTTTTTACGAGAAATGTTAAGTTTTACGTTTCCAGCAATGCAGTACTGTGGGTTGCTTACATGCAACACCTTGAACAAATTGAAATTCGGAGACATTTCCTGTTAGCACAATTAGTTCTTTTTTTTGCAAACTATTGAGAAACGTAATATAGTATACCAGAAATATCTAAATATATATGCTGCAGAAGAAGAAAGTTAAATCCGTAACAATAAACAACAGCATTTTTTCATAACGAAGCTTACAAGCACATGAACAGTGCACGTTGAATTTATCTCCCTATGTAAGACGTCACAACAGCTGATAGATGATATAATCTGCGTTATTGTAGAAAATGGAGATGCAGAAGTAATTATATCAAAGATGAGATTTGGCAACACTGTGTTTACGAAGCAACAGGTGAACGAAGGCCATAATCAATAATGACATATTTCCACTTCTCTGACCTCGTAACTGATTTATTTTTTTGAGGAAATCACAAAGGACCAAGGTGATATTCATAGTTAAATCTGTGATTAACTAAACTCATCATTAATGGTCATGCAGTTGCGTAGTCCTTGTGTCATATATTGTGGTTTACGTAAAGCTACTCCTTTTTTGGTTTATTATATATATCAACTTTTGGATTGTATATAATGTACATAATGAAACTAGTTAATTGTCGAACTAGTTTTTGTATCGACAGCTGCTACTTTCTGAGGATTTAATGGAAATATTGGATAAAAAATACGAACATTTTAAAATCGAACAGTCTTGGTCGTTATAGAAATCAATATAAACAAATTGTAATAAATATTTATAATAAATACTTTCATTGCTTATTTTTATTGATTGTACTTTTCTAACATTTTAAAAGTTCAGCACTTTGAAAACTAAATCTAATACTGAATTTAAAACAGCCCTGTGCTCTGACAAATTGGTCGGAAAAAGTTAAATGTTAGGACACTAATTTAACGAAATAATTGGTAATAACAGTTATTTGTGCTATGATTTCAATTCTGAGACTATAAGTATTGTCTGAGGCCACCGAAGGCAGCCGAAGAATTGTCAGTCTAGAGATCAACAAAGTTTGCTCCAGATGTGCAGACAAATCTATTCCCGGAACCATAAATCAAAGTTACCTGAGTTGCAACTTGAGATAAATTAATAAATACCTAATTGTCAGTTAATTGTATCGTTTGTTACATTTCAAAAGAAATTTACAAGTAATCAAGCAAAAGTGCGTCCACCTAGCTGCAGTGGTACACAGGCGCGGGTCTATTCTGAAAGCGTAGGTATTTCTGTCTAACTAAATTCGGAAGAGACGTCGAAAGTTGGTCATAAGAGTTCGCCGGGCACCACTGAATTATAAATTCTCGCCTCGAAGATGATTGGCGTTTCGTAACCCAGAAGGAAGTTACCTCGACATAGGGGTGTCGTCGAAATTGATGCAGCTGCCTATTTGCCTCCACTTAGCAATGTTTAATTCCCTCATAGAATCATCTCCACGAAGTTGTACATACTACGAAACAAATAATTTATATGTATAGAACACATGAGACAAAGGAAAATATTTAATCTATTTTTATTCTATTACGGTTACAGACCAATTTATAAAACCTATTAGACGGGTCACAACCCAACCTGTGCCTTAGAAATATCCATTGCTCTCACTGACGGGGAAAAGCTCAAAACTGGTGTCCCGTCAAGGAATTCTTATCACTTGCTTTTATGTACTGTCACATAATGAAATAGCTTAAATAGCGAGCATCCGATCAAGCAACAGGAATTCTTGAAACATACCAATAGTTCGAACATCTGGCAACGCTGGCTACATAAGATGGCGCTGTTCGCAGCGCAGTGGCTGCTGCATCAGAAGCGCAAATCAATACTGCAAATTTCGCTTTTATTTGAATGTTAGGGACCGTACTTAGGCAATTTTAGAGAAGTAAATTGAGCAGTCTGCCATTTAATGTGTACGGAGCGCTAGCAGCCGTAAGATTAATATAGAATTGCTTTTGAGCTCACCACATAGGTGGTTTTCTGTAATTAAAATAGTTTTTGAATTTTTAAAATTGAATTGCAAATAAAAAATAATAGAAAAAATATTTTAAAGCTTTTACTATAGAAGGCGCACCTCAAGAGTGTTTAAACTCATGTACTAAATAGTTAAGTATATCTTAATACTGTAAATAATACTGAACCAGTAAAAAAAGACACTTGGCAGTCGGTGGGATTCGAACCTGGAGAATCCGATTCCCAGTCAGACGTTCTATCTAACCGCTTGTCACTAAAGGGGGCTTTCTTATCGTTTCATCATAAAGGACGCGTAACACGACGGCCGTTCGCGGACGAACTGCACCCGATCGGTACCGATGAAAAGGAACGCTAGCACAGCATATATAGAAATAGTAACAGGGGTCAACACACTATTCATTTCAAGATCGACCATTGGAGAAGCTAAAATTAGATGTGACATTATGATGATTTAATTAATTGAGCCTTTCGCTTACCAGTACTACATAATTTTATCACACTAACTCAATTTTGCTTTGTGACAAAAATCCCAAGTTTTAAAATTTGAATCTAAATCTAGGAAAAAAGATTGTCGGCGTATATGTTTATATGGGACACATCATTTATACAAGAAATATATCGTAATCAACGAAAGGTATACGAAAGTCGCATACTTCCAGCATATATGAGATCTAATATGCTCAGAGTTGTGGAAAGACGAATGTTAGCAGAAAGTCTAGATCAGGTGAGGAATGAGAACATAACGGGAAAAAAGAAAATTACGGATATAACAAAGTGCCGCGTGGGTCGATCATCTGCCCAGAAACCGAAGCACTATGAAGGTTTTGAAATGCAGACCATGGAAAAACAGGATCAAGGTCCATGGAGCTCAAAGGACATGGTTAGTTGATGTCAAAATAGTACCAAGAGGCACAAAGTAGACAAAACTAGAAAATGTTAAAAGGTCTAACTCCAGCACTGGAAGAAATAGAAGAAGAAGAAGAGGAGGGGAGAGAAACGGACAGATTTTAATTTTTAAATTCCGCACCTGCTGACATATAAAGTTGTCCTTGACATTGTTTCTTCTACTAGTTAGAGAGCAGCGCGTGGCGTCCAATTACGTCGTAGCGCTCGTGAATACGTTTAAGTAAATGGAATAATTGGCAATTATACCTTTGAAATATTATCTATTACATTTATTCTTCTATCACGTTTGCTTCAAATAATATTTTTAACATTTTTATTTAACTTTAAATACGACCAAATGCTGTAGTAATTATAATAAAGTTAACAAATTTAAACTCAAAACTTAAACTTGGGGGAAATGTTAGTTTTCATGGACATATATCTTTGTAAAAACTCTTCCCTTTGTTGAACTCAACAGCAAACGTGACCTATAGGTTTGTATCTGATTTATGAAAAAATCTAGTAAATGAAGCTAGAATTATCAAGTAACATAACCGTGTGCAGATGAAAGTGACTGACATTTTAATCACGTGCCAATCTTTCGACTACTGTGAACTTGGAGCTGAAATCAATAATCCAACTTTCCTTTTTACTTGCATGTTGTCGCATGTTGTCGATGCTAACGCTAACAGCTCAGAGGATACTTTCACACAATTGCTGAATCAGCAGTTTTTTTCTTTTCCCTCTCTTCCTTCTTCATTAGATTGCCTCGTTTAGTCTAGATATGAGCGTAAGCCTATTCATATAACGTACCAACTGTCCCAGAATATTTTATGTCATGGTCCGTTTTATCATTTGCAAATCCCTGTTTACACGTTTTTGGGTGCTCAGTGGCTCATTGGGATGGGGGCGGGTTTTATACTGAAGAATGGGTGTTCGCTCGCGAAACTCCAATCAAATGTGCCTTAGAGGATACGGGAGTGTGTGGCTAAATGCTATTTTTATGTTGTGCTTGAAATAACTGTGGTGAAGGAGAAGGTCCCACCATAAAATACCTTTAGACTTTAGACCCAATTTCTGGCCCTTGGAAGCATGCGAAACTGCACTGTGCTTTACAAATTAAAATAATACAGGAAATTAAAAAAAAACTCTATTACCATAAAATTTATAATATTGCATTTCAGCAGGTCAGCTTTGCAGTTATCACCGCAACAAGGTTCCCTAAATTCCTAAGAATTTTACCTACGTGCTATCAGTGACTGAGGGATAAAGGCGTAGCTGTGTTTCTAACGGAGATACGCCGCAAATCTAATTTCACAACGAGAATCTTACTTTAAGCACGTGTAAGACTGAACGGCGATTTACACAAGCAAATATTCTGTCTCTAGATACATAGAACACATTTTAAATTGACGGTAAATCAAACGTGCAAGATAATAATAAACCATAAATGGCTAACTGAAATACAGTTCATATATTAAAGACGAAAAGATGTGAGCAGAGCCATGCCGCTGGCACCGCTCAAATTGAGCGATAAAGGCCGACTTTGCAAAATAAAACTTGTGGCTTCGCAAGCTGCAATTGCGTCAATTCTACACGCTATGTAGGGAGAACTTTTCCAAGACTTCAAGAATATCTACAGGCATTCAATATAAATCTACCACTCGTTGAACAAAAAGTTTTTCCAGGGCTTTTGGAGATGCCGGAGGTTCGCAAAACGATAGGTTGATGTACAAGATATAGCGGGATACGATACATGATGGTCCTTTGAATATGTCCAACCATGGGTTGATGTAATCTTCCATAAAACTCAAAAGTCAGATTGGGAGCTGCAATAGCCGAGAAGGTCGTGATTTTTCTAACCGGTACGAACAGGTTGTTTGTGGAACAAAATAACACTTTTCAACGCATATCTGTGCTCGATCAATTATATGTGGATACCTTTTCACGATTTTTCCAACGCGACTTAACTCGAGAAGAAATGAGATAATATCAAGCAAGCGGCACCCTCTTGTGCGTACATTCAAAAGCTAGCGGCGCGGAAATTTCACCGTCATGCCATTCCATTGTCTTCCGCGAATTTTCTTTCGCCAAACTCCGTCTCGCAAACTACCATGATTCTCAGAGTTTTCATCTCAGCCGTTCTCACTCGTTCCTCTTGGTTCTGCTGCACATGTCATTGCGGGTTTGAGACAGATCTTGTACGAGTATATGCACGTTTGGCAGTGGGTGTTGGTGTTCTTGTTTCTCCATGTAGGCATTCGTATATTGCTGCCGCATTATTGACTAGTCGTATTTCTTATTTAAGATCGCCGTAGCTTGAGATTTTACTTCCTCAGTAGTCGAAAGACATGACCTGTTCAGTAGAGCTCTCATTAATTGTTATTTTGCATCATAATGATTCTTTGGATAGAACGATACTTTAAGTTTTGGTATTTTTCGACTGTACTCTTGAATATGAGTCTCCTAATAATATCGACTCTATGGTTTCATAGTTGATATCCAATATCTCTTTCTTTTTCTGTAACTGCATTTAAGATTTTCTCGGGTACATACGGTATGAGGTTGTGCTCAAGTTTGTAGCTAAATGTTTGCCAATAGTAGTTTTTGTTTCACAAACTCTGTTATTGTCTCGGTTTCTAGCTTCTATGTCTTTAGCATGAGTTTTAATCCCTTCTTGTACAACTTTATGATTACTATTCTTAATTTTGTTCAACCACGGGCGTGGTTCTATTCTAAAAGCTGTGGTGTTTCCAGCTAAATTAATTCAGAAGAGCGTCGAATGTAAGTCATTATTATTGTCAGGGCGCCACTGGATTTAATGCTGGCCGACAGAGATAATTCGTTTTCGAATCCAGAACAGAGCGACATCGACACTAAGGGATCGTTCGACCTGTTAAAGTTTCATTCGCACATTAGATCACCTGCATGCAGTGGTATGGAGTACAGGCAATAAATTTGAATTTACACATGACTACAGGGCAAAATATTCCGTTCTTGATTAGTATTGTCGAAACGTAGACGCTAGCAGCTAACGGAAGAAAATAATAACAAACTGGCGAAAACTCGAAGGAAAATGGTAAAATGCGTAACACTAAAAGTCTAAAAGAAGGAAAACCAAGTAAGTAAAAAAAAGTGTATTGTTTAAATTTTGGATACTCTTGTTTGCTTTAAATTATCCAGTTTCCAGTATAGTCCATTTGTTGACTTTCATAGCTGCAATGCTTTTCCCCACCTTTCTCGCATAACCGGACCCCACTCCATTTTAACTTTAGCCATCATGTTCTATGCCATTGTTGAAGGATGCCACCCAGGAGATTCTTCTTAATAATATCCTATCCGTATGTTTAAGTTTTTTTTGCTGAGTTACTTCACATAAATAAATTGTTCGACTTCCTCAAATGTTCTTCTTTCAGGTAGTTGCGTTTTTTCGTCTGCATATTATTATGTTATTTTAAATTTTTAAAGTACTGGAACATTTTCAAGCCTATGCCTGTGATCGATGGAA
Organism: Agriotes lineatus; assembly: GCA_940337035.1. NCBI lineage: Eukaryota > Metazoa > Arthropoda > Insecta > Coleoptera > Elateridae > Agriotes > Agriotes lineatus. The sequence goes on from OW679203.1 coordinate 65,640,344, forward strand.
GGAGCGATACTTTAGTTTCCCCTGCTGGACATCAATAAATGACAGTGGAATAGTATTATTCGCACATATAAAACAATACATTCTCGGCCTCGCTCGTGTCCGAGATCAGAATTTCCGTATTTCTGTCGGGTCGACGAACATCTCCGAGGATCACTGGTGCCCCAGATTAGAATTCCTTTTGGTCACTCGTGTCCCAGGTTTGGAGAGAGCCCTCCCAATCCAGCAGGTGTGCCTTCACGGCGCTGGAGCTTTCAAGTCGGTAGTGCTAGAACCTTGAGAGAATATTTTCGGTCTTTTTTGGATAGCTTTCACAGAGCCTGTAATTACTGCATGTTTACACCATCCCTCTCATTAGCTAGAGCTTCTTGGTAGTTAGACGTGAATAGAATAGTAGTATAGTAGCACGGAACAGTCCACGAGCTTAATGCTGCATCTACATGCTTGAATACACTTCTTAAGTGTAAGTATGACCTATTTCTTATGAACGCCAAGTAAAAATATCCAGTTTAAATTTCGCACACGAATCCACTTAATGCGACCCTGACTCCAGTAGCTTGAAATCAGCTGACGCGATATGTTAACAGAACAATGCAAGCGCCTTGCTCTGACGCTCTGACTCAGCAGGTTGCTGTCGCTTTAGGCGCGCAATGTTCGTTAAAGCTATTTACTTATTACCGCTTTGGTTTTGTCCAATCCTCCGGGGCTGTACATAAACTCGTAAAAGGTAATTATATAAACTAAATTTGACTATATTTCGTTGCAAGATAACCAAGGGATTAGCTCCGTGGCTTCGGTAGCTGCTCCCACAGAGACTTCGTATGTTAGCACAGTCCACTGGCTTCCTTCAAGGTCGAATGGCAGCCGAAAATGCAGCTTCTTACTATGAACTGCTTTCCCGCGCTGCCCCATGCGCACCAAACCGCTACGTCACTCCGTCGCATGCAGTTCTAATAATAGCACACGGGATCGGTATTCCGCTGGTTTGCACTTCCTTGTTCGAGCGCGCTAAACATTCAGTGCAAGTTTTAAGTACACAATACATTTTTATTTAATTACTACTAAGTAATAACTAGTTTAGTCCTATACCCCGCAGAATAATGTTTAAATACCAAGGTGATTAGATATTAAATACCAAGGTGACATAAACTAGCGCGTTACAAGATATCGACAAAAATAATGTGAATCAATTAATATAAATTTATGTATAGAGTTATGTAAGCTAGATAAAATAACATTTGTTGATCAGTAAGAACTGTCAAAGTAATAATTAATTAACAACCATGTTTATAACCATCCTGGACTGTGAACAGGAAGATGAGGCTGTGTAATTTGGCCTGCACATTTACCTGACCTTCCGCCATTAGACTTTTTCTTTTGGGGTTACCTTAAATCTCGTGTTTACAATAACGGTAAGCGAGGCATGCGAGAAGATTTGATTGCAAGAATAGTTGAGGCAGTAGATTCCCCACGAAATGAACTTGCAGAAATTAACTGGCAACAAAGTATGGCTCAAAGACTCGCAGCATGTTAAGAAAGTAGAGGCGAACAATTCGAGCAGTTTTTTTTAAATTTTGTTATTTATTAATTTAATACGTAAATTTACATTAATTGATGCATATCTTTTCTTTTGTCGATATCTCAAGAACGGAAAGGAATTGACCTAAAGTGTATAGGAATTTTTTGTTCAGAATCACCTCTAGAAAAAGTTTGTCGGTTACCTCTGTGGGCATCCTGTATAGATACTTTAATTTTTTTCTCATGGAGTACAGAAACTTCCGGAAAGATGGCACCAGTTTATTAAAAGAGAGAAAGGCTGAGTAGAATAATGACATGATATACATTAGACTTGCGTTTGTTTTTGAATAAATATTAAATTATCGTTTAAATTTGAACGCTCTTCGTAGAACTACTCTGCAAGCAACATTCTAGCGTTAGATTTGATGGAAATGAAGCTCTTGCTGCAGGTCGAGCCAAAATCAGTTTAACGAGACACTGGATTGGAGTGAAAGCGTCACCATAGGGGTTTTTGAGTGAGTTTATCCTAAATATAACATTAATTTTATGCTATAACTTACAATTTTGCTGTAATTTTTAATGGTATTTTGTGTGTATTTCATTTTACTTCGTTTTCTTGATTTTCAATTTGGTGTAACTGTATTTGAATTTAGCCGATACTAGGGTTTGTTATTAAAAATGGAAGAGCGTCTCTATGGGTAACCAGCAAATACTACAAATACTGCTGCCCCAGAAAACAAGGCTCTCGCATTTTAGCCGTGTTGAAGGAGCCCATGCAAGCTTAGTTTGTAAAACTGACAATTCAACTGCTTCTTGACACGTTCAAAAGCAAGGTTAATAATTTTATGAACAATATTTCATCGGTATAGTATAAAAAAAAATTACATACTTACATAACTGCTAAACTAGAAATAAAGTAACCTATTCAGTGTTCCAGTCTTCATTAAAACTGAGAAAACTGTCAACTAAATGTCAACTCGACACCATTTTGGCATCAGCAAACGATTCAAGGGCAGCATTGGCGTGCCTTCTTTAGAGTCTCCGAAGAGGTTCAGAAGCAGGTGGGAATATTATTGTGTTGCCATGTCTAGCAAACGATAAACCTTTGTGAATGTTTTTTTCTTACAACATTATACAATTTGACTCAGGGAAGCACGAAATTTTGCTTTCATGTCAAACCTTATTCGTCGTAATCAGCCCCTAGGAATTCACGAGAATACCGTTATGCTGTGTGTACATATGTGTTAATCATTAAGTAATTATTAACTTATCCTGGGTTTATTTATTGAAACACAACTAGAGTCCCATTTTAGTAACTTTTTATGAATTTTCTGTGGACATGCTATATGGAACGTTGCAGGCTTGTCAATTTAAACAATAAAAATTCGGTCACTGCGTGACGGTTGGTATCATAGCATATTTATTTCTCTGCTAACGTGAAGCTGTAAATTTTAATTAATTAATTAGGCCTTCCATAGTATATTTAATTGGTTTCAACGAGGGGCATTAGGCCGTCGATAGCATTGCTAATTATTCTAGTTTTAACAAAGTCGTTGTAATGGTGAGGCATAGCGCCCCTTTGATTGGATACCAAATTGTGATAAATCATTTGCTCTAAATTTGAATAGGTTGATTTTGGGGTTTCTTCGACTCCGCTGAATCACCATTTTCTTAGGTTAGTTTTCACCGCCACGTTTGAAATTTCTATTGTTCAGGCAACATTCTTTGTGAGGTTTGCCCCAGATCAGATTCCAAGTCAGGTTCCAGCGTTTCTGTCGTCGACATGACCTTCTCATCGCCCAACTTTGCCTCAGATTTGGTGATAGTTTTTTTCCACCGCCCCAAGTGAACCTTTGGGAACAAGGGCTTTCCAAATCTTGCTACTTTAAGCTGCAGACTCGTTTTACCTTAATGTCTGTATTGTTAAACATCTTCATTACGTTATAGATACCATACTTGACTGTATAACTTTTGCATCTCAATAATTTCCTGTGGTTATTTACCTCCCCTTTGTGACTACTCTTTGTATTTAGCATTGAACCTGATACTGTAGTTATGCGTGTGTTTACACAAGTATTTGTCAAACGGACACAAATTTTGATCTCTTCCCATAAGGGAAGTCCTCGTCGAAGAACCGAAACTGTTCTTGAACATGCATGGAATATATTGCACAAAAATCCCACAATTTTAGTACGACGGCTAACTCAACAATTAAATGTAAGCATATTGCCACTGGTTTCAGAAAGGTCTTAATACTAATGAAGTTTTAAATAACACATTTTCCAGTGACGAAGCGTGATTTTGAATAACTGATTATATAAGTTCTCAAAATATGCGTAGGTATGTGGAGCATTACTTCCGCGAAGCTGGTTTACATCATCTAAAAATTGGAGCATGCGATAGCTATATCTAGAAGGTGAGTTGGTATAAACTTTTTTGACCAACATTTTTACTGGGAAAACTATCGTAATAATACTATTCAACGGTTAATAAACGAACTCCACAACGACGAAATTTAAAATGACTGTTGCCAAACAAATTCTGCTAGACCACTTGTCACACAAACTACTCTAGATTATCTGCGAAGATTTTACGATGATTAATTGGCAGTAATAGTATAGTATTGTAATGCTAGCTGGGGCTTCGTAATAATTTCAGGTTTATATTTAATTTGAAAAGTACCCCTGTAGCATTATCAATTATGCCTTTTATGAATGGTATCTCTTGATTTGGTCAAGGTCCTGATTACTCACACTTTGACGGAGATAAAAGGAAACAGGTTTTACTAAACGACACATTTATTCCCTACTAATTACATATCTAAAACTAAAATAAATTTGTTTGTTGAATAAACCACAATTTACATTGTATTATTTTTAATACTACGACTGGTTCCGTGGGACGGTAAGGCTATCTCGCGTGCATTGATGTATGCCACCGAACTTCACGGTATAGAGTCTGCGGGATAAAGTTGGTAAACTGTAAAACCAAAATAAAAATTAGATATGTCAACAAATGTCGATGTAAACAGCAGTAAGGTTCTAATTTATTTCAATTGTAAAGTGACTTGATTGAAACTACGAGTTGTTTAATTTAAGTGAACACTTATACACGTGCACGACCTTGTGATATCATGGAAGTGCAGCTGACCCTTGACCGCAGGTCGAATTCTATTCGATGTTATCAACACCACGACGTGTGCGAATGTCGCCTGCACGTCGTGACCAAATATTCTATCACGGGGTGTGTATCGATTTTTGCAATGTTTGGCTAGCCTCTACATAAAATTTGAGATTGGTTTGGTAATTTGTCAATATGTAATTCTAACGAAGTTTACTCTAACGTACTCGGATGTACATACAAATTTAACTGTACTCTGACGGGGGTTTTAATACATTCGTAGACGTTATATTTGGAGGCTAGCTTTATTTCCACGGAATAACCTCAATTGAAAATCTCCGATATTCCAGCCAAGTTCAATTGTGAATTATTCGTTCCGTGGCACTGCTAGGATCGTTCACCTACGAATCAAAGTTAAATAGCTCAAATATAAAATCAATTCGCAGGCAAACGGTCGGAGCAAACCTCGCGACATAACAAGAGTGCGGCCAGTACAATCGGATTGATCCAGAGTTGTGCTGGACGAACTTGCTGATTTCGGTTTACAAGTGAATCCTAATAAACGCAGTCCGAGTCCAGAAATACGTTTATATAGGCAGGTACCTGGGGGAAATCGAGTTATTAGCTCGTATTCTTCAAGGCGGTTTCTGGTGTCGGAGACGCGGAATCTTCCGCTGCGAAAGCCGCTGAAAACGGCTGAGGGCCGGGCTAATTTCTGGTAACGATCTCCTCGAGTATGCTGCTCGAATTTGGTTTTAAACGCGGCGATCGACTTTCGGGACTACTCGCGTATTAAGGAAGGAGTGCGCGGTGACCGATCCTTCGTATCGACCGCGTCGATCGAGTTCTGCCAGTTCGAGCGCATTGGAAATTTTAATTGTTGTAACATCCATTGTTGCGAATATTAAGCGCTGTTAATTTTAAATTACGTTTGGTAGCGCTTAATTACGAGCGAAACGTTACAGTATGTCGTCACTTCGGAAAAACTAAAACTACGGCGCCACATCAAAAAATTTAAAATCAGGAAAATTTTAATAAATAACACACAATACATTGCAAATCATGAAAATTTTAATACAATACAAAATTTTAATTCACAATTCAAACTGTACACAATACAAAATAGGCTAGGTTAGGTTTGGTTAGGTATAAATTGTGTAGTAAAATTTTAATACGTAATACAGAACCTAACCCATCCTAATATTTTTCCGGTGTTGCGACATACTATACTCGTATATAGTATTTTTCTGATGTGGTGAGATACGTTTATTTTTTTCCGATGTAGTGACACTACACTATACTAATACCCTAAGGTAAAGACCGATTTTTAAAGCTTTAGTGCACACAATAGCCGACTTACAAGACAACATCATTAACAGATAATGTGTAGAATGCATCTGCTGTAATAACTTAAAAGTCTGTGTACTTCTATGTTTAATATCCTTCGGTATAATTATTTATTTGTATTATTGATTTATCACTACGTTATCACCGTTAAATAAATGACTTTCTTCTTTGAAATTCCTCTTTGGGTGACGTTTAACTTAAGGTTAGATGGTATAAAGGCGGATACAGACATGCTACTGATAATCCATAACCGTTAGGGCTTAAAGACTTATTAAACACACATTATAATACAAAGTTAAACGGAAGCAATACGAGAAAGCTTTTATATGATGTTTGATTTGTCATTTCTTTGTCATCGTCGTTTCGTTCATGCAACCTGTTTCGATTCGCCATCTATTTCTAGGTCTCTTTGTACCTCGTCTGTCCTCTATTCGTTCAAATATACAGTTGTTAAATTTAGAATTCTAGTAAATATTGTTTTTAGAAAATCTTTAAAAGGTATTTCTGTGTAATTAAGTTCGGTTATATGTTTCTTATATCACATTGAAGTTATACGTACATTCATTTCTTAACGCAACTACAAAAAATATTAATAGTCTCGTGTTCGGCTAAACGGAAAGGCAACTTCAGGATCTCTTGTTTCACTTTCCAAAAAATTTAAATATATGCACTTTTTCATCAAATTTTAATCATAAAAGAATTAATTGGTATGTAGTGCAAAATATGAGATATTGTAAGAGGTAGAATTTCACCGTCTCAAGTGCAATCGAATTAATTTTCAAATATCTTCTCAATGTTTATTTTCTTCATCAGGATTTCACCTACTCTGTTATTCATTTATACTTCGTTTTTATTTATATTATTTGCCCCGGTCTATAATTGGATGGCTACATTTGTGTAGACCATCTGTTGACTCAGCCAAAATTGTAAATTGGTATATAAAACACAATGTTTGCGCGTTCGACTGTAATGAAGAGTTTGTCCTAGAGAACTCTCACGTAATTCCCTAAACGCTTCAAATAAATCAGTAAAGTATTCAAATGTAAATATTTATTATTTACAGGGAAGAATAAGTAAACGTTTCGCCTTTAAATAAATTATTCGAATATATGTGGCCGTACGCTTTGGTAAACTAAATACTACAAACATGCATGTAGTTACTTTGTATCTAATATAAGCTATATGAAACTGATTCTTCACGTATTTGTGTTTTGAGATAAGAATACCATCAGTAATGATCATCACCGAACGAGAAGTTTTTCTTCAAAATGCTACATGGTCATACAGCAACATAATGATATTACATACACGCTTTATTAAGCAAATTTTTCTAATCAGTGGCATTAGAGAATATGAGAACGTTATCACAATACAGATAACATTGTAAAGATAAAAATTAAAGTTTGCTTATAAACTCTGTAGCTAGCAGGTAATTCAGAGATTAGTAAGGTGTTAACAACAAGTTCAGAAAAATAATAAACCATGGGCATTTTAACAGCAGATATTTACTCTAGCATTATAGCAGTGGCAGTGTCTATTTTAGCAGCAGTAGCTGTGTACTTCAAGTGGTCGTTTAAGTATTGGAATCGCAGAAATATCTCAACTCCTCCGATGAGTTTCCCGTTCGGAAACGCAAAAGACGTGCTTCTCGTACGATTAACATTTGCAGAACACTTAAAAAACGTGTACGACAACTTTAAATCTACTGGACTGAAATGCTGCGGTTACTATTTCATAACCCAACCGCAGCTAATACTTTTGGACCTTGATCTGATAAAGACTATAATGACCAAGGATTTTTTACATTTTAGCAGTCATGGAGGATACGTCAATGAAGAAATCGACCCATTGACTGGACATCTGTTTTCTCTAACTGGTCTAAAATGGAAGAATCTAAGGGCAAAACTAACACCTACATTCACATCAGGCAAGATGAAAATGATGTTCCAGACTTTGGTGGATTGTTCCGACGAATTGATTACTTTAATGGATGAAACTATTGGGAAGGGTGAAGCTATCGATATAAAAGAAGTGGTAGGAAGGTTTACCACCGATATAATTGGTTCTTGTGCTTTTGGAATTGAATGTAATAGTTTAAAGGATCCAGACGCAGAATTTAGGAAAAATGGAAAAAAAGTATTTGATATAAAGGGAATAGACGGCATGAAGCAGTTAGCGGCTAATGTTTTTCCTGGCGTATTAGAATTTCTCAGAATACCATTAATTAAACCTGACGTAACGAAGTTTTTCATGAACGTTGTAAAAGAGACCGTTGACTACAGGGAGAAAAACAATGTAGTGCGAAAAGATTTTATGCACTTGCTAATTCAGTTAAAAAATAACGTGAAAATCACCGATGATGCTAATGCTGATCAGCTTAAAAATGCAAATCACCTTAGTGAATCGGACACGGAAGTAGGAAAAACTTTAACTATAGAAGAATTGGCCGCACAAGCATTTGTGTTCTTCACAGCTGGATTTGAAACCTCATCAGCCACTCTTACCTTCAGCTTTTACGAACTAGTCTCTAATTTAGATGTTCAAGAACAATTAAGAAATGAAATTAATGAAGTTCTAGAAAAACATAATGGAAAGCTCACTTACAACGCAATCATGGAAATGACCTACATGGACAAATGCGTTAATGGTAAGTTTCTTAAAGCGAATTATCCGCTTAAACATTAATATTTATTACAGAAACTCTCCGAAAGCACCCAGTTGTTCCTTTTTTGATAAGAGAGTGTACACAAACATACAATATTCCGAATTCGGATTTGGTGGTGGAAAAGGGTCTTAAGGTATTAATACCCGTAATGGGAATACAACGTGATGAAAGATATTACCCGAATTCTGAACATTTTGATCCTGAAAGGTTTTCTTCTGAAGCTAAATCCCAGCGCCATCCATATGCATGGTTACCCTTCGGAGAGGGACCACGTGCTTGTATTGGTAACTATTTAATTTGTGAAAAAGCCAGTTTCATTATTATAATTATTTTCATTTTTTAAGGTTTAAGATTTGCATTAATGCAAACAAAAGTCGCTCTAAGTGTTTTGCTGAAAAACTACAGATTCACATTGAATTCTAAAACTCAGACACCTTTAGTCCTTGAACCTAAATCGGTTGTGCTAGCAGCAAGTGGAGGAATTTGGTTAAATGCTGAAAAAGTTTCTGGGTAAACGTAGACTTTTAATAGTTATTTTTTATAAAAATAATTATTCATAATATTATGTTCTTTTGTCCTTATATAATAAATAATTAATGTCATTTAGTATTTCAATAAATCAAAAGAAATACAAGTTATTTTTCCCAACTGAGCGGCCATTGGACATTTCGTTTAATTATTGAAAGCAACATTCGGGTTTTAAGCGTGAACTTTCACAAAAACTAACCTTTGATAGGACTGGAGACACTGATGAGAGTTGAATGCAAGCTTTGACTGCCGTCGTCCATAATGGTAAAGTATTCCGGGTTATACTGTGGTCGTCTATTTGAATTTTAAATTTTCCTGTTTGTGATGTTTTCTAAAAACTGATGTAGTGTCACGCTTCTCGTTATATGCTGAGAAGTCCTTGGTTGATCATGCAGATCTTGTGTGTTACTGAATCGTGTCGTTATTATGCTTGGTTGCTCATGCGAAATTTACGTATTATGTCATGTGTTGCTAAGATGGTAACCGTCTTCTCAATTGAAGTTTTTCGGATTTTTAGCAATTTCTAGGGGGATTGCTGAATAATACTAGGGTAGTGGTTTATAAAGCGGGTAGGTATGTTTCCGCAGGTTCGGGTAAGTTGATTCTACTACACTTGATTGGTTTCCATAAAAATTAGAAAAAAATAGAGTGCAGTAAGTACATTCTATAACACAACAAGTGCGGTAAGTAAAAATAGCGTATTGTATGTAAATTCTATAACACAACAAGTGTAGTCAATACTTTAAGCACAGTTAAGCCTGCGCTAGTGAGTGAAACCTCATAATTATTTAAAACAATGTCTATCAAACAAAATGTGCCAGTTTTCGAATTTGGATCACTTTGGACTTACGACTTTTTACAGTTGGCAGGGTGAACATGGGTGAGAGAAAACGTCCGCATAACCTATAAGAGTTGATTAAGAAGCGTTAATTTCACGATTTCTCGATTTAAAAAAAACATAATGTGTTTCTTTTTATCTCTCATGTGGTTTATTTGTGCCTTGGTATTCAAATAACTATTATTTGAAATCGTCAGTGAAATACAGAAAAGCAGTCAGTGATGTAAAGTGAAATAAACAGCGATGTAATATTTTATACGACCACTTCGCATGAAATATCTATACATGTCAAACGGCTTAACCGAAATATTAATAATGTTGAAAATTTTGTATCAGTTTGCGATTTCAGATAAAACCGAATGTATATCTTGGCTCTCAAGTTATTTTTTAACGCTCATGCTGTCATTTTACCCACATTAGTGATATAAATATAAGCGTCAGCGCCCTAATACACAATTCCACATTACTGTTTTTAGTGTATGCAATATGAGCCGCGCCAAAAATGTTGTTGCATAAGTAACTCTTTCCTAAACTTTAAAATAAAAGTAGTTTAAAGCTTTGCCACTTTAAAAGACTTAGATGAATATCTACTTATTTAATTATATGTGTCTGATTTCTGCAAGAATCAATTCAGAAGGATGCTGAGGAAAGAAAGAGAAGATTGCAAGAATCAATCAAAAAAAAATGCTAAGGAAAGAGAAAGCAGATTACAGGCAGCTATTCAAAATACTCCAGAGAAGTTACAAGAACAAAAGGAAAATATGAAGAAAATGGCTCAGGAAAATAAAGCTTATGCAGGTAAGATGGAAAATTCTTTGAACAAGTTAAGGGAAGAGTATAACAGAGTACAAATTGAAAATAAACAAAAACTACAGTTACAAATAGAGAAGATATCTATTTTGTTCAACAATTATCAACAAGTAACCTTATTATCAGCTTTATTAAATTACTATTGCTTGTCCTGTCTTATTGTACTTTTACTAATTTCAAAAGAAATCAAATATGACACACTCAATTATGGTTGTACTCCTAACAAATCTACTCAAACCCTACGTTTGTTTTCGTCATAAAATATGACGTGGACAAACTTCTAACAATCGTGGTTTATCAATTACAATCTCAATTTGCCCCATGTTTTTGGGCGACCATTAATTATGAACTGTGTCGTCCAAAAACGTATTTTATTTTTTTACTTTTACAAGCCTCACGCTTGGACCGCCATAAAATATAGCTTAGAAACTGGCTAACAATCACAATTACAAGAAGTCCCACGTTGGGCGCCATTAAATATGCACTAGCTACACTACAGATGTGCCTTTAAATGTGCAGAACTTTCAAATATTGATTTTAATTAAATATAATATATAAGTCCTCTTTTGTATAATAATGTCAATAATTACTTTTTGAAATAGCTCCTGAAAACTTTACAGGGGTGGGTTCTTTTATCTAGTTACTTGTTTCTGAAAAATTGATTTTCCAATATTTCAAAAGTAATTTGTATCATACGTCACAACGTATGTCAACCAAATTTAAAAACAGTTTTAAAATTCTAATGACGAATGCCCAATCTTTTGAACGGTACGCAATAATATTGAATAATACAGTAAGTTCTTGTCTGTTAATTAATTTCACTATTTAATGTCTTTATTTATTTTTTAGTTAGGATTTGATAAGAAATCACCCACCTTGAATATTTTCACCTCACAACGTTAAAGACAGCAACCTATTCTTGATCTGCAACTCGACCCTTTTAAGTAGCTTCCTGCAATGCACTGCTCACAGACAGACCACCAGTCCCAATCGTCGTCCAATAGTAGCAAATTACCAATTCTTGACAGCAACCAGCCAACAGAGCAAACCTGGATATCCACCTGCTACAATAGCCAACAAGGGCGCCTACCCCGGATTTCGTCTGCTTGACGGACGAGAACGATCCCGAGCTCGGCACCCCCCGGAGAAGCCCTTTGGTGCAACACCTTCGGGACGCGCCATTCGCCCTCCTACGCCACCCCCCAAACTACCGACCCCCTCGCCTCCGGATCCTCACGTGGGACCTAGAGATTCGCCTGACGGACGTCGAAGAAGCCGAGCTAGAGACTCTGTGGCAGACGGCCTGCTACGATAGCTCCTCCTGTCGCGGCCCTCGCTGGAGAAGGACAGCCGCCCCACAAACATCCCCTCTAACCACCCGAACCGCCGCCCAGACGCCGTCCCGCTCCAGCCGCCGCCCCCGAGAAACCGACCGGAACCCTCAGCGACCTAAGAGGGTTCCAGAGGCCCAGGTCCAAGGCGAGGCCACCGTCACCGCTTTTCGCCGCCAGGAACGCCCGTCCTGCCGACCAGGCTGACCCAGGCAAACAATTCTAGAGTAGTTTATTGGTATTTTTAGATATAAGGACATTAGGTGTAACTAGTTTATGAATAAATGTATTAAAAACGTTTCTGCTGGATTATTCGGCTGCCGCCATTACTACCGCCACCGTTGAGCTAGTTGGAGGTGTGTTACATATTTGTATACAGAGATAAAATTATCTTGGTTTCTTACAAACCTAAGCAGAATACAAATGTTTTACTTATATCTTCGATGCATCCAGATGGAACTATACATACAGATAATCACAAGCCCGAAATTATTCAAACATATAATTCCACCAAAGGAGCAGTCGACACATTTGATAAAATGTGTCAAAATATGTGCTGCAATCGTAGAACAAGAAGGTGGCCTCTATGTTTTTTTTTATAATATGTTGAACATGGCATGTATAAATTTATATATAATTTACGTTCATAATATAATATCACGTGGAGGCAAACCCATGTCAAGGTAAAAGTGTATGCAGGATCTCCACAAGGATCTTACACGACCATGGCAAAGAATTCGTCTAGAAAATAATCCCAATCAAAGTCGAGAGTTAAAAAAATTATTTCTAATGTCTTAGGCGAAGAGAAGCCAATAAGAGTGGATATTGAGTGCCAGAAGGGCCCTAGAAAATATTGCAGTTTGTGCCCTTATGCAAAAAAAGGATGACCACCACTTACTGTTACAATTGCAAAACACCCATATGTGGTGAGCATCAATTAAAAATGTGTCAAAATTGTCAAGGTTGATATATCCAAATACTTATGTTTAGAATTACTCTATGTAAAATAAATTAACTTGTTGCATATATGTAAAGATGGATTCTCTAAAATAAATAAAAAACAGACCCCCTGACTATTTATTTTACTGAAACTAATATGTTGGAGTTACATAAGACGTTTTAAGATGTACGTCGATTTTACGTGGCGATACCAATAATAGACTATGAATGAGCGATACCGTTCTAGGGTTAAATATGGATTCTTCTTATGCAGTAGATTTCTCTTAACAGTCATTTTTTCTAGAAATACGATGGGCTTTGATTCTTATAAATTGAAAGATATAATTTGTTTCTTAAATAAATCAGAAGAAACATATATTATCATCAACATAGCGGACATTTACGTACGTTGCGGAAGAAAATATTTTTAAGGGCGATCTTCCTTCTCACAAACAATTTTTGATAGGACACTGATAATAAGTTTATAATGGTAGAGTTTTCGGAGTTACGCATTGATCATCGATTTAAGCGTGACGTTTCGTTGATCATGCTGTCACCTTTTTTCGAAGTTTTTTAAATACTGATATTGTAGTCTGATGCTTCTCGTTTCGGTTGGCTACTCATGCAAATCTTGTCTGACTTATCGTTATTCTGCTTTCTAGTTCACATGAAACGTGTGTATCTTTTGATTTGTTTTTCACTTGTCGCTAAAGCTGTAATGGTGCTATCGAGCCTATCAGCTTATCAAGCACATTAATTGTCTTAAGAGAATATTCTTCCACTTCCTGCTGACGCTATTTGGGTGGATGTTTCCTTCGGTAGTTTTTTCCTGATGCAATAAATTATTCCTATTATAGTGTGGGATCCTAAGATGCCGAATGGTTTTCCATGTAATTTCCTTCAGATGCTGTTGGAGGTCTAACTTAGAAGCTTGATGTGGTCTGATTGTTTCAATACTGGCTCCTCTGCTATATCTGTAAAAGAGTTTTGGGTTACAGTATTTGATGCTAATTGGTTTCTATAATCCTGATAGAATTTGAGATTTCTAGTTGTGTCTTGGAGTTAACATGGTTTTTGTTGTTTGAATGATACAGTCCGAAGTAATTTGAATGCACCTGTGGCATTGACTGTAACTTCTTCTCTTTTACCACTGCAGGTGATTGCTATAGCTACGGTCGGCATTGTTTAGTATACAATAATATAGCACTAATTAACGTCACTGCAATTGCATGTGTAAAGGGACTAAGGCAACAGTGCCGCGTTTGTACGTCTGTCTTCCTGGCCGGCTGTTGCTTCTCCCTTCCTAAAATGCAGAGCACCACGATACCTAACAATCCCTTAGACGACCGTGAGTGTCTAACCGCGCGCCTCCACCGTTTGCCCTTGAACAGCCTTATGTTTCGAGTCGGGTGCAGAACTGAAACGCGAGAGCTCTCGCCGATTGCCGCCGCTCGTCGTTCAACATACTCGCTCACGGGGCGAGATCATAAGCGTGCGCACCGAAATTTCCCGCGGTGCGTTAAAAAATTAAATATTCTAACAAATGCTTGTTTTGTAGTTGGTGTTACAACTAATCTTAGTCTGCGAAGAACGAAATTGTGATCGGAACCAACATTAACCGAGGATGGGGTTCTGACGTCTCTAATTTGTTTTGGTAAATTTTCTCCGTTTGTAGTGGTTATAATCAATGATGAATCTGTTTACAAATTTGTTTCATATGTTGTATTATTGTGTCTACTGTGGTCAGATCTTTCTTATAGTGATATTTTATCTACCTTTATTTGGACTTCGTCGTAGAATTCAGTGGCTAAGTGCTCTGGTTGTTTGGAATCTGTTGCATATAGTGATATTATGTGAAGTCCTCAGTATTTGAGCGTTTATGTATTCTTCTCTGTCAATTTTTGATTATATTTTGCATGAATTAAGTAGGCTACCCCCGAGCTTCCTTCTTCGTAAGTATTTCTTCCGTGGTATATGACAATATAATTGAGATAGTTCGAGTCCTCTTTATTTTTCTTTTTTAGACAGGAATCATACGTCTATATTGTGCTTCTCCATCCGTAATATCAGTTCTTGGCCTTCATTGTTCCTGCTATTTGAAGCTGATTTTGCTTCTATATGTGTTTTTTTGTGAGTATTGATCGTTAACATTAAGTTTCCTCCGACATTCGAGGCTTTGTTTGTAGTTCTATGAGCGTTGATTGATTTTCCGATGGTTAGGCTGCTGACCGGCTCCGTTAACCATTCTCCATTACCCGGACTTGGGATCGGAGACAACGTGCAACAAGCTACTCAATCCACTAATTGAATGTTGCAGGAGGAGATTTTTCAATAGATTTATTTTATTTGCGTAAAGAATTCGTTCTATAACTGAACATTCCAAATATTATCTCTTTTATCATTCTTTAGATTTATCTACGAATACTTTGCAGCCTGTATCTAGATCTAGCCGCAACCGGCAGTGCTCGTAATACAATGTATTAATATTTAATTCCGATTTAATTCTACTTAGACACATGGTGCTAAGAAAATCAGTTGCATACATTCTAGGAGTGAAAGACACTGACTAAAATATAGTCGTTTCTTCAGGAATTGTTGTTAAGACTGTTCCGAAAATGTTTGGAACTTTTAATTATAATAATCATTCCTTGACCCCATTCCTTGACCCCATTCCTCGAACACTTCTTTGTAAGTCCTCCAAAGCACATTCGAAATATATATTAAACAGTTTATTTTTCCTCCATCTTGTAAAGCTAAATGGATGAATTAGTTAACTGGAAGACAGTCACAACCTTCCCTGGCCAACCAGGCTGTCTATATAGTAGTTGTGCAAAGGTAACCTATACAAAAACACTATAGGTGCTTTAATCCCTGATGTTTCGTATGATAGTTGATGATCTGTGGTATGTTAACTATAAAACTTTACATAACGATTGGGAAACCAGTGAAGTGGAATTTGGGACTTTAATCAATCGAGAACTGAGGTACATGTTGAGGAAGAATAACAATTAGATACTTGATACCTTTGATGTCATGTGATTTAGGAAGCTTTTATGGACATTGTCATTGCGTAAGAAGCCACTTCTGGAATTGGATCGTGTTATTGTTGAGATATAAGAACCCAATATTTGGCCCACTTTCATAAGGTGCTTTATCAGGAGTGAAGCAAAAGAGCACTGTAGGTAACCCAACGTCTGACGAAGCCCTTATGAAAGTGGGCGAAACGTTGAATTTTTCTATCTTATCAGTGATACATTCAAAACTCGTTCGTTATGCAATACCATAATATAATTTGTTTACTGCTGATAATACAGAATATAAGCTACTAAATAAAAAAATCGTGTGTTATGATTTTCTATTTAATCAGTACTCAGAGGTACGTTGCGTATTAACGCATTTGAGGTAATAATTTCAATAATATGGATATCATGTAGCGCAAAGTTACGATGTACAAAACAATATCAATCGCCCAATCATCATAACTATATACAAACCAATAGTAACAATCAAGTCTTGATGAAAACGGGAATACCACACTGCGCATTAAAATAAATTCAATGTATAAATGAAATGAATAATCGTCTAGAAATGATAAAAAATATCTGACAAGAGAATTCAATTCACATATTTTCAAATCCACGTGTATCAGTACTTTAGACATTGTTAGTAGATAAGAGTGCCATCGATCATTTTTCTTTAATTTTGAACATTGCTACGTATTTTTTCAATAGGTGGCTTAATATTGAGTAGTTTATCATTAGAATTGCTTATTATGTGTAAATGTCTGCTCATCTGAAAAATTATGATAAATATCTGAAAAGAAACTCTTGTATCAATTTTCTATGCCATTTGTGTGTGTTATTTAGTTTTCCAATACATGGCTATATAATCGCTTTATTTAATGACTACACACTGCCCCACACCCAGACATTGGTTATATTATACGCTCTCCGGGCACCATACCAACTTCTTTGGTGGTACTGACTAGAGATGCGCTCGTGAGTGAGTATTCACTCACGTGACGCACGTTTCACGCTTGCTTTAAACACTCACGTTTACGCACGCTCACGCTCACGTCCATTCACGTTCACGTTGTGACCCTCAACTGACGACGTGACCAGCAGCTTTTATTTGAAAATACAAATTCAGCGAGAACGAAATGTTCAAATTTAAAACCATTAAAGTACTCGCAGCAGAACTAAAAATTCTAAAATAATATATGTTTTGCACGTAAAATAATTTTCGTGATATGTTGCAATCAGATTAGTAGACACAAAAAGAAATAAATGAAAATTTACTGTAATAGCTTACAAGAGATACATACTGATATCTCAGAAAAACATTTCTTGCAACCGTCTTGAAAGACATTACTTTTAAAATCAAAAGCTGTCATTGAAATTGACGTTTACTTTAGTGGTATGACTACAAGAAAGTATATGTTGCTAGGCACCACTTTTACTTCCTAGGTTCAAAAGTATTTTTACGTTCGAACTAAAAGTAAGTTCCACTTGGTCTCCTATAGACGCAGACACGCGAGTGACTGTAGACGAAACAATCACAACACAGCACAGGTGCGACGCTCCGTCGCTGCAGGCTGCCACACAGAAGTTAAATGATCTTTTGTTCCAGCTCTAGATCTTGCACATGGGAGAGAATTGGGGAGCGGGGCACCCTGCAGTCTTTTATTCGTTACTAAATATTTAATGTGAAATTAACGTGAAACGTGAATCACGCTTTGGACATTTTCACTCACGTTCACGGCGCGAATTTTAAATATTACTCACGTTTACGACGAGACTCGCCGTGATCCAGCTTGACCCGACTGTTTTCACATCACGCGCCCATCCCTAATAGTGACCTCTGCTGAAGGGCATTCTTCTCTATCCCAAGGAGATAACATTAACATAGTCACCCACTCCGGCCGCTATCGAAGATGGCTGATAAAACCACACTTCTTGTGATTGGTAATAAGCTTTAACCCTACATTAGTAGGAAGAAGATGAATATCTAACGCACTAACCGCCATGTGAGAATTAAATCTGATTTGGCAATATTGGGTTATTCCGACGAGCGATTCTGTCTTACTTAATTCGGGAGGAACATGAAAATTCCATGATAATAAGTTTTCCGGCTTCAGGGGGTTATCAGATGTTGACTAAAAAAAGAACTACGTTCTCTAACACCGAAGAGAATGACCTCGGCGTTGATGATGTGGAATCTGGCAGCTGGGTACCTATTTTGCCTCCTCCCATAAGCGCATGATGTTTCACAAAATATTGCAGGAAAATGGTAGTAACAGTGGCCCCACGAAATTACTGACACAACCTACTAGGCTGGACAAAGTTTATATTACTGACAGTGCCATGTAAAATGGTTGTACTAATTCAGAAACCTTCGCGGGCGTGGGCACAACTCACCAAAGTTTCATCGCAATCGGATGAATGGTATAGGGACGCATACGGGACCATCAAAATTAATATTCACTTTTATATACGTATACCGTTATGGTAGCTTCTGGAGAATGATAAAAAGGCAGTTGCTGTTAATTGTGAATAATTTATTAAAAAGGGATCAAGCATAAGTTGATTTTGTTGGAATGGTGGTTTGATAATATCAGATTTTATATCTTAAGTTGTATTAACTTAAAATTGGAAAATAAAGTGAAAACCAAATCCAAATGATTATCTGAAAATTAAGTATGAAATTATATCAAGTTTATAAGTTTAAAATCATACTAGAATAAATTAATTATAACTGGTAGATTAATAATGAAACATATTGTATAAAGTAAGATAATCCAGAAGGTTAATTTTAAAACATTTTAAAAATAAAATTATACTAAAGCTATTACAATAGTAAAATACTGATAACAACAATAACAACGAAATTTTTTCCAAATATGTAACATGCCTTATAATTAAATAAAATTTTGAAGAATAAAAAACCTTTTAACTGAAAGCTAATGTTTCTGGTTGGTGTAATAAAAGAGTTTATCTAATCCGGTGGGATAAGTAACTCATTACGTCACTCATTCGACACTATTTCAGTTAGGTAATGAAGCTCATTACACCACTCAGTTATGTAATGGTTTAATTACGCAACTGAGTTGTGTAATGACTTCATTACATAATTGAAATAGTGTCAAATGAATGACATAATGACATTTGCTTACTAAAATATTTTTGAAAATGACAGATCTGACATTTCTCTTAATGCACTTTTCTCAATTTTAGGCAGTCGTAGATAAAATTTTGTACAATACATGTGTGATAATGCATCATTAATATACTTGTGTGGTTACATAACTCGTGCTACGCACTCGTTTGTAACTTACACACACGTATATTAATGATGCTGTTATCCCACTTCTATAGTAAATAAATAATATGTCATTAAAACCAATGAAACGAAGGTAAAACGAATTTTTTAAAGTATAATATAGAAGAGTACAAATGGTACGAAGAAAAATTAAGAATAAGTGAATGGTCTTCGTGGTGTATTAAGGTCTACAGGAGATTTGGATAAACTACGCAATAAAAGCCAATAGTAGGTTTTTTTTTTAGCGAGACTTCATGTGAGTGCTGTCAGTTGGGTGCATCTGAGTGTAGTCTCGAATTGGATACATACTACATGTGAAGCTTGAAGGACTTAGAGGGCCTGGTAATTGCACTATTAAAATTGGATACATTATTGTGGCTACAGTTGTAAGTAAGGATATAACAAAGAGCTTACAAAAGGGGACAGTACGAGTTTGGAAGGCTGCCAGCTTGATGGATGCAAATAAGGGGTCAGTTCCTGTCTATTGGGATCTCATCAGTGGTGATCTCTGCATTGGTGAGGCCGGGAAGGTGTTTTTCGCAGCGGAGGTTGTCGCTGGAGGCTTGGTTTTGCAAGTGTTTCTAGAAGATCAGGAAGTGGACTACTTGTGTGGTTGAGATTGGTATCCAGTAGATTGTGCCGCAGTGAGTGTTAGAAAAGGTAAATGTTAATATAATATTAAGCAATTCCGTCTTAAATACCTAGAATATTACATTTTTGAGAATAATTGCTTTGATAGACGTTTGATATAATTGATATGTGACGGAAATAATTTGGTTGACATTTTCACTTTGACAGTTGTCAAAATGCCATAACTGATAAATATTTGTGCACTATACTAACAGTTTCAGATAAGTATTGAAATACGCATGAACCCGACTTAATTTAAAGGTTTTCATTCTCTATGAGCTAGCAAAAGGGTAAATTAAAACTTATAGAAGGTTACATATCTAACATTGACTTGTTAAAAGTGACAGTTATTTTAATACAAGAAAAATAATATAAGCTTCAATAATTAAAAACTACCTAATTAGATAAACTTGAATAAACTAACAGCACCTTGAATAGGTATAGCATTATTGCAAAGTAAACACTGTCTTCCTCATAAAAATTAACATATATTTAACATACGCTACATGTTTCGGCTTATATATTAAACCATCTTCAGGCTAATGTCAAAAGTGAACAGTCATAAATAATTTATTTGTGACTGTTAAATATATGTTAATTTTTATGAGGAAGACAGTGTTTACTTTGCAATAATTTACTGAATTACCTCATTGTGAGAATGGACCAGATCCTGAATTTTTAGGTATAGGATTGCAGAGAAATTGGTATCTTGACCTCAACATAAATTAATAGGCGTCACAACGTGGACCTATAACCATAAAGAAGAAGAAGATATTAAGTAAGCGATAACTACAAAGGAAACGTATAACTGTGAATCTATAGCCTTATAGGTGTCATATATAAATCACAGTGGTTTACAATCAATAAATAACGTGCAAGTGCAATGTGCACTTGCAGCTGTGGAAGGCGATTTCGGAATAGACTTCTGCTTTCCTAGAAATTTTGATTGTGAGCTGGTGATGTCTTACCCAAGATCTAGGGCACGATGATCTACGGAAGTGGCTAATGGCGGAATGCAGGTAGTTTTTAGGGCAGGGAGGTAAACAACAGGGAAATTTCAACTTGTAGCAGTGCGAAGGCGCGATTTACTCGAACGGGGAAAGTTTTTTATTTTTGATTTTTCAAAAAAACTTTTTATGACAATAAATAATTTGTTTGTCTAAAAACTGAGTGATTTTTACTTATTTAGAAATAGCGTTTAGCGAAATTGTCAAAATTAAAAAAGTACTATTTTTCGGAAATAAAGTGAGATTTTATTGAGATATTTAGAATGTATTAGCTTTCGCTAACTGAACAATCTCGGGATCAGAAAACATTTTCAAATATTTTTTAAATTTTCACACACCAAGACTTCATTAAAAAAATTTTTTTTAGGTGAAGACTAAATAATGTAAAATGTTAATTACTCCTTTAGATTTTCTATTATTTATCGAAAAGTTATACATATGTTCGCATAATTTTTAAAGTTTTTAATGCAAGGCGAGTTTTTATAAGCCGTATGAGTAGATATTTATTATCTGTGAAAAAAATCTCCTAAAAAGCGCTTTGCATCAAAAACGTAAAAACTATGGAAACATATTACTTCTCGGTAAATAATAAAAAATCTACAGGAGTAATTAACATTTTTAATTATGTCTTTAGAGTTTTCTTATAAAAAAATTTAAATTCTAAAATTAAGTCCCAGTATGTGAAATTTTTAAAAATATTCCAAAAATTGAAAAATTAAATTTTAGTTAAGTTAATGGAAAATCAAATCGGTGTTTATGGCGTTGAGATTGTTCAGTTAGCTAAAACTAACACACTCTAAAAAAATCTCATTAAAATCTTCCTCAATTTCCCAAAAAACAGCACGTTTTGGATTTTAACAATTCTGAAAACGTCATTTTCTAAATAAGTAAAAATCACTCGGTATATATGATAGAGGTTAAATAAGTTTTTAGACAAGCATTACTATTGCCGAATTTTTTTTAATCAAAAATAAAAATGTGGTGTGATACACTCACACAAATTCCTTTTACAGTGATTTTATACTTAACCAAAAATTTTATTTTTAATTTTCAAGCATATGTCAAAAATTTTAAAAAAATTAAAGTTCTACAAAAATGGTACAAAATAGAGCGTTAGTTGAAGAGACAAATTTTCTCTAAAAGTATAAGCTGAATTAAATTGGGAGTTAATAAAAAAGTACAAAAAACAAAAGAAATCCATTTTAGAGGTATTCAACTGGAAAATCATTTATCTCACATCAATACACATTAAAAATGTAAAAAAATGTAAAGTTTGAAAAAAAACTCAAAAATCACAAGAGTAAACACCTACTTCCGGTTATGCTACTTTTTCAAAAGCTTGCTGTCACATCTACATACTATACAAAACTTACATATGAAGCTTCAACGCCATATTTCTTTTCATTTTTGAGATATTCTGTTCACAGACAGACAGAGAGACACACACACACAAACACAGACAGACAGACCAATGAACAAAAATATGTTTTTTGGGTTCAGGGGACTCTAAACCGTGTAGATCTAGTGAAAACTCAGTTTCGAATTTTTGGGGTGAAACCAATACTTCCTTTATTGCAAAAGGAAGTAAAAATGTTTCCCATATAATGCCGACTTTTTGGCGGTCACTGTATACATACCGAAAACCATATTTATGCTGAGCGGGAATTTTACGTAGCAGTGACTGGAAGGGAGTGGTGTTTAAAGGCTGAATCTTCCCATATTATCAAAACTGCTTTTGCGAAAGCAGACATGAATAATTTGCTTCAAATATAAATTACAAGAACCTAAACTGCACTTAAGGAGGGGGGGGGGGATCTTAATTTCATAGCTATAGATACCCGTATGCTAAATTAGAGTGGCTTACGCATTTATGCTTTTCCCCCATTTTGCTTTGTCTTAAAGGTATTACACGTTAGAATAAGGCAGATGGTATTTTGGTAATGCCAATTTAGCCAGTTCAGCTATGGCATTTTCTGCTCTAGGAAATAAAGGTAGATTGTGATACCGAACAGTATTCTTCGCTCCTCCCCGTTCAGCAGAGTCCATCCTATAGCCAGACCTTTATCAAGCTGTTATGTCAATTTCTAATTTTCCGCATTTATAATAAACATTTCTGCTGCAGATATATCTTAATACGTTCTTGCACACTTCAAGTAATTCGCAAACTCATGTTTCAGATTAGGTGCTGCTAAACTGTCACGTTCGAATTGCCTTTCTGACTCTCGGTGTCTAGCCACTGTGACGCATGAGAATTCAATTAAGCGAATTAACAAAAATTCCGATTTAAGCCATCATGTCTTGCGACTGGGCGCAGCAGCGTTTCGTTGTTCAAGAGCGCAGCAGCCGTTACGTATTTAAAATATCCGAAGCTGTGGGTGCAATAAAGCACAAATGGTTATAGAGTGAGGTGACCAAACGCAATCCTGAATTCCGCGCGTAAGAAGTGTCAGTTATTACCTGCTATTGATTTTGGCCGTCGTTTAGAATGCCAAATGATAGAACTCGACCAGAGAAAAACAGATGCAACAATACTTGGAATTCTTAACTTGTTTTAAAATTTCTACAAAAGGTGCCAGAAAATAACTTACAATTTTTAAGTTTGAAGCTAGTTACTCTCTTAGCATTGACAACAGAAGGTCGGTTACAAACGATATCCTTAATAGGGATATCGAATAAATTTCAATATTATGTAAAAGTATAAGTTTTTAAAACCGACTTTACAAAAACACATTTTAGTGCTACATCCTTTCTATAAAGACGATATGGAAATTTTTCCGGCTTGCACTTGCACAAGAACAAAACCTTTCTGACTTACTCGAGATCTCATAAAGCAGCCAGCAAGCACATGATTGGTTGTAGAATTGAAGAGACTCTAAAAAGTTCTGGTAAATACGTATTTCGTTTTAGTAGGAACAATATGCAGAACTGCCAGCTGGACAGAACTTAACTCTACTTTTGCTAAATTCTACAACAGACCATTGCAAAAATCAGAGTTTGCAAATACGGTACTGAATATTGCAGAGATCGTTTCTCATTAGAAATGTTTTCATTATATGAATTTTGTTACTCATTCTATAAAAAAACTAATATCGGATAATCAAGCATAACGCATATATAAACTTTGAACAACTACATAGAATATATAAATACGTATCTTTGGATTGGACGCTGCAATATAATCACAGGATCAAGGTGATTGACCTGAAGTTCGATTGTAATTATATGAAGCACCTGTTCCGAAGGTATCAGTCTCTTGACTCCTTTCTATCCCTCGAGATCTATTAGCAGGTATTTAAACTAATTGACCACTAGGGCGACCACGGAGTGGAGACATGGGAGGGGGGGGGAGAGAGAATTCAGTCTTTAAAAGCATACTGCAAACACAAATACGTTTGGAGTGGATGCTTCACATGATTATAATCGAACTTTATGTAGGTTTTATACTAGCATATCTTATAGTATGATCAAAAATTATTTTGTAACAGTACGTAATTTATGGATTCAACTACATTTATTCTTAAATGTCAAACTGAACATATGATTTTTAAGTGACGTATAGTTTCATTCATAAGTTAGGAACTATTCCATAGCCATACTAAGTGAACTAATTTTTTGCTTAAGATTGGAACAAGTGATATTTCAACAAACGTTTAGAAACGCAGTAAGTTGATATTTCTGCAGGCATTATTTCAAGTAAACCACAGTTTTATTATTTATTTGAAATATCATTAGCTTCAAAGATAATAAACGGTTGCCAAGTAATTTAAAGTACTTAAAGTACTTAATCTTGACATAGTGTTTAACAGTTTTTTAATTATATAGTGAAGATATATTACTAACTACATTTATCACAAACAACTGGTGACGCAATAGTTGTTTACAAATTGAAAGTAGTTTTTGAAGTAACGTTTTGATATAAAAAAATTAATCTTTTGGAGTGCTGATGGCAATTGCGTAATCATCCGAACACAAAGCATAAGTATAAATATATTTTTAAATTGTAATCGCCCAGAAACTCTAACAAAGTGACAGAAAAGCCCAGATAATTAAAATACAATATAATCACAAGCAATCAAACACAATTGGAATGTGATACTCGAACCCATTACATTGTAAAAGGTGAAGCCTCCGAGGGCATTCGCACTGGAGTGCTGGCAAAGCACTTACCGTACAACTTACGCAGAGCGGTGCATCTAAAGAGCTCTAAGGAGACTCTTGATCCTATAAAGGACTATGGAAAATTCTTCGCAAAGACAAACGTCGGTCCTGATTTTGCCTGATGCCTTACATGGAAGAAAAGGCTAACGAAAACAGAAATTTCGGAATTGCTTTACAAGAACCAGAAACTTGCCTTCTAACAAGTATGCAAATGAAATTGCTTCGCCTACGCCACACGTGGTTTTAGGTTAAGTGCTAATATAACATTCCAAATTCCCATTACTACAGACAAACAACAAAACCTCTTTACTGGTACTCGCTTTTCATCATACCTTAACGATAGAAATCATTTACAGCCCCAGAAACCTCCAAAATTTAATTTAAGGCTTCATAAACATTGTCTCGCTATGTTGGTGAAATCGGAAGTAACTCTAAAATCAACGACAAAGCGGCGTGCTGTCTACCACCCTATTACCCCCTGGAGCTATGGGAGGCGTGGCGCCTAAATGTACCGGATATATTAGAGTGAGTCGGTCTGTACTACGAATCTGGATTTTGATAGGAAGGATTATTTTTGACAAATTTGAAGTTGCGCTTTAATTTTATTTGCATTTATTTATAAAATGAGCAAACTATTGCTACGGTCCTTTATGATGTTAGTGTCATTGAATTGAATTGAATAATTTACTCTCAAGGTTTTATCACGTTATATTCTACCTTACCTTTCTTGGTCCTCAGCTAGCATGCATTTATAACAAAATCAATGGTTTGACTCTCAATCTCGGTGGGTTACTGCAGAAAATTAATTAGGAGATACACAAATAAAATACATAACACTATAAATAAAAGGCAATTAACATTTATTGGTTATAAATCTGTATTTTTGAGTATTTATAGGTTTAATCAAATTATTGTAATTAAATTTTGTATTAAATTCAATAATAAATAATTAGTACTATATGTTTACATGCAGTTTAATTTAATGTTTATTTTTAAATCGTTTCATAAACCATTTTGCATCTACTGCATTGACTGGCTTGCACCCTCATCAGCAACGCCTGCTAGTTATGCTACCCGCATACCACCAACGTCTTAATATTTCTTAGTCCAAACTTCTTATGATGACCTCATTTATTTTATAGAGATCACTTTCTGGCTAATATAATTAAATTTTTATATTATTAGGGTGATTTTAAAGCTGGTGTCTTTTTAATTAATAATTTTTATACAGACAATCGTTATTGTCATTTTCTTATTTTTTCCAAAACCTTGGAAATCTAATATAAAACAATTACAGATTCCTACTTTTCAATCATTGTGGCATTTTAGCTAAAAATATTATATTTTAGGTTAACTTGTTCTCAAATTGCGGGTCTTCAATTATTATGCAACAATGTGCTACAATAACAATTTTATACAACAAATGTGCAACAAACATACTTATGTTTTATCCTTTCTAATAATATTAACTTTTGCAGATAAAAACTGACTAATATAACCACTTACTTCATAATTACCGTCATCAACCATTACAAAAAATTGTTTGTTAAGAGTACTTTATTTCAGAAGAAAATTTTACATTTTAGCAGAAACTTTTTCTGCATTTAACCAAATTCCTCCGCTCGCCGCTAGAACAAACGATTTAGGTTCCATGACTAACGGTGTCTGAGTTTTATAATTCAATGTGAATTTATAGTTTTTCAGTAAAACAGCTAGAGCGACCTTCGTTTGCATTACTCCAAATCTCAAACCTTTAACAATGAAAATAATAATAACGAAACTGCTTTTCCCATAACTTTAGATATTTACCAATACAAGCACGTGGTCCCTCGCCGAAGGGCAGCCACGCATATGGGTGACGCTGGGATTTAGCTTCAGGAGAAAACCTTTCAGGATCAAAGTTATCAGGGTTCGGGTAATATCTTTCATCACGTTGTATTCCCATTATGGGTATCATAACTTGCAGGCCCTTTTTCAAAACCACATTCGAGTTAGGTATATTGTATGTCTGCGTACACTCTCTCATCAATACCGGAACAGGTGGGTACTTCCTGAGAGTTTCTGTAATAAACCTTAATCTTTATGACAAATAGTTTGCATTGACAAAACTTACCATTAATGCATTTGTCCATATAGGTCATTTCCATGACGGCGTTGTAAGTTAGTTTTCCATTGTGTTTTTCTAGGACTTCATTAATTTCGGTCCTTAGTTTTTGTTGGACAACTAAGTTAGACACCAGTTCGTAAAAACAGAAGGTAAGGGTGGTTGATGAGGTTTCAAATCCAGCTAAAAAGAACACAAACGCTTGTGCGGCCAACTCTTCTATTGTTAGAGTTTTCCCTACTTCCGTTTCCGATTCATTAACGTTATTTATATTTTTGAGCTGATCAGCATTAGCCTCATCGGTAATTTTCATGTTATTTTTTAACTGAATTAACAAATGCATAAAATCTTTTCTTACTACATTGTTTTTCTCTCTGTAGTCAACGGTCTCTTTTACAATGTTCATGAAAAACTTCGATACTTCAGGTTTAGTAACTGATATTTTGAAAAACTCTAATATACCAGGAGTAAATTGGGCCATTAGTTGCTTTATAACTTCTATAGTTTCTGGTTCAAATACTTTTTTCCCATTTTTCCTAAATTCTGCTTCTGGGTCCTTCAAACTATTGCATTCAATTCCAAAGGCACAAGAACCAATTATATCAGTGGTAAACCTTCCTACCACTTCTTTAATATCTATATCTTGCCGCTTCCTGATAGTTTCATCCATTAAACTAATCAATTCGTCGGAGCAATCAACCAAAGTTTGAAACATCATCTTCATCTTACCTGATGTAAATGTAGGTGTAAGTTTGGCTCTTAGGTTCTTCCATTTTAGACCTTTCAGTGAAAATAGATGTCCACTCAACGGGTCAATTTCTTCATTCACATATCCCCCATGATCTGTAAAATTTGCAAAGTCCTTGGTCATTATGGACTTTATCAGATCAAGGTCTAAAAGTACTAGCTGCGGTTTGGTTATGAAATAGTAACCGCAATATTTCAGTCCGGTAGATTTATATTTGTCGTACACATTTCTTAGATCTTCTCCAAATGTTATTCGCTGGAGAACCAGATCTTTCGTGTTTCCAAACAGGAAACTAATCGGTGGAGTTGATACATTTCTGCGGTTCCAATATCCATGTGACCACTTAAAGTACACAATCACTACTGCTAAAACTGACACTGATACTGCTATAATGTCAGTATACACGTCCCCGGTTAAAATACCCATGGGTTTGTATTTTTTCAGAACTTACGTGGATATTTGTTTAAAGTCATTAACACCTGGTTACAGTGTTAATCAGAGTGCTGCCTAATTACTTGAGGAATTTATAAGGCAACCTGATTTTTATCTTTACACTCTTATCTGTTTTGTGATAACCATTTGCTATCCTATAATAGCATTTATATGTGTATGTTTTCATATCATTCTTAAGTAATACTCGTATATAGTTTTAGAAAAATACTTCTCAATCGAGGATAATCATTATTGATATGGGTATTACCTTACTTTATACAAATATGTAAAAATCAGTTTCGTTTAGCCTACATTAGACGTAAAGTAACTCCAGACAGCACCTGCAACAGGTGTAATGTGCGTTAGGAGGCAGCGATATTAAAGTTCTCGGTTGTCCACAGCTAGCTCGCGAGGTGAGGAGGTCCATGGTACTTATAGAGACCGGTTCTGTATCAGGATGGACAAAATAAGAAAATATTAAGGCGCTAGCACGAGAACTACTCTTTTACAATCTCTTAACAATTTACTACTCTAAGGTAAAATATAACTTTTAAATGTAACGCGTTTGAAGAGCACGGTTTCTTACTGCTTATCCAATTGACACGTGATTCAAAAGAGCCTCAAATATTACAAATAAGGTTTATTAAACGATTTAAAGATGATTAGAAATATTCAACTGTAGTCTGCAATATAACTAGGGTTACACAATACACGAAACAAGTTACAAAAAATAAATACAACTAAACATTTCAGTAAAATAGACATAGCAAATAATAATGAGGGATCCCTTTAAATAACGGGAAGACAGCTCGATACTTGCAAAATTCGAGTGCACAACTCAAAACACCAAACCTCAAGTGTACTACCTCGAACTGCCCTTCACATACAAAACGGAATATCGGTAAACGTTGACAAAAATACGAGTATAACACATATAGTCTATATCTATTTCAAAATTTCATGGAATTCAAAACAAAATTAGCATTCAATGACGTTAAGCAAAAGTTTGTTGTCGTTCAAATAAACGTCTTTTACTTAAAACACACTTTGAGATTTCCGCACTTTGATAAACACCTTACCAGTTAAACGTCTGAATGCCTTGTGCTTAAACGAAGATGCCTTTAACAGGTGTTTTTCTACGGTAAGGAGATGAAATCGTTTCAGCTTTCGCCGTTATGGATACATTTTGCAGGTTTGAAGTGCGCTAAGTAAACGCTTCGGGAAAGCTGCCAGCTATATGATATATTCACATAAGCTACGGCAAGAAACACATGTGCTACCTTTCATTAACTTGATTATCTGATAACGTTTAAACAGATCCAAAATTAATAATTGGCCAACGGCTCGGTAATCAACGTATGATATAATGTACGTCCTAAAAGACAAACAACACAACTGGCAGACAACTCGGATGACCCCGATCAATGTTACTTTAGGGGTTAACGGCGCAGACTTTAGGCACTCCAACAATTCTTTGCACAACGAAGAGTTCGGGTCACTACACGACTCTTTCTATTGCACCAAATTTTGTTAATTACGTCCATCTTGTTCATCATAAACTACTACATACCCTTCCGCAACCGTTGAGGAAATCCACCCCCGGTGCCTTTTTAATCTAAGAATGTTGATTCCAGTGTCTGTCAAATAGGTCGCGAGTGTCCCGTCTATTCCACCAGATTTATCAAGTTCAAGAATGTTGGTATTTCAGAAAGAATATTTGCAAGGTTGTTCTTGTCAAATTGTCGGTAGACACATTTCTTGTTCTGGTACTTCAGAAAGAATCTCTTGCTTTTAGTGTTCTTTGATCAAAGATTCATATACTTGCTGAACAGATCTGCGTAGTGGAAGTTTTTATCTTCTTTGTCAACGATGGTGAAGCTTCGTTGAAGATGGTTTTTGGTATCAGGACTTTTAAGTATTAAGATTCCCTTGTCTAAAATATTGTCTACCATCATGCTGCATAACCCATTTTTACGACAGGTATCATAAAGCGGTCGGGTGCACAAAAGAAGCAACTGAAACGCAAGATGGTTTACAGGAGACAATCCCAGAATGGCGGATAAAATATACAGTGACCGCCAAAAAGTCGAAATCAAATGGAAATGTTTACTTCTTATTCATAAAAGCTAAGGAAATAATTCCTGCTTGTCTGAAAACCTATTTACCCCTATCAGATATACCAAGTAATTTTTACTTCGTAAGAAAACGCGGTTTTTCGAAATTATCAAAGTTCTAAAAGTAATATTTTTCGGAAACTAAGTATGATATTCAGATAACAGGTGTTAGTTTTAGCTGACTCAACAATCTCAAGCCCAGGAATTACTGTTTTTTAATCTTAATACGTTCTTGCACACTTCAAGTAATTCGCAAACACGTTTCAGATTGGGTGCTGCTAAACTGTCACGTTTGAATTGCCTTTTTCACTCTCGGTGTCTAGCCACTGTGACGCAAGTAAGCGAATTAACAAAAATCCCGATTTAAGCCATCATGTCTTGTGACTGGGCGCAGCAGCGTTTTGTTGTTCAAGATCGCAGCAGCCGTTACGTATTTAAAATATCCGAAGCTGTGGGTGCAATTAGAGTTCTTATATAATCCACTGCATCTAGGTCGAAACTACGGAATAATTCATATCGAAGCAATTAAGGTGTTTTCAGGTGTGTTTCGGTGTCCTGAATAGATGTAGCAAAAGTCCCGAGGATGGGTTTGTAGGCTTAAAATTTGGCAACGCTGTAATGGGCTGAAATTGGGCTGAAAAGATATTTTTCGCGAATATCTCGGTATCTATCGACTCTACGATAAAATACATCAGAGCGAAAATAAAGGTAAGGAAACTGCCTACAAAAAGATAGAGGGTAATTTTTTCGTAGATGTGATCGTTTTTGTCAAAAATCGACTGAAAGGTCATACTCCAAGAAAATATTTCATTTGTAGTCGTTTTACCACACGGACGCATAAAATGTTTGAAAAAACCATTATTCTATTACAAGTACCGTGAGATCAAAATGGGACAAGGGTGCCGTGGAATTTCTGTTTTAGATTCAAACTTTGGTTAACAGCCATTCGAAGATGTTAAAGCATCGAACGTCATCGAAGAAGTAAAATGGTTATTTGTTGAAAAAATGTTGAAATAAAAAACCGAGGGCCCGCTGCACAACTGTGAGTGCAATAGTTCGAAATGATTATTACCATAGCAAAAGAATTCTTACCAGCGGAAAGGATGGGAAAATGGGAGAAATATGTACATGTGCAAGAGATGGAAGGTCTAGAAAATTCAATGGACAATGCAGCTTTTCAGAAGTTCACCAACGACTTTTGCTCAGTTAAGCGCTCTGATAAATATTTCTGTGGAACATATACTGATATGATAATTCCAATCTTTGATGAAATCGTCGAAATCAAAAGGAGGTTTCACACGTGGGAGGACAAACGAAAGTGTCGTCAATAAATGGGTGTTCAGTTTACTGACTGCTAGTAACATCAGCGAAGAACTCGCCCTCTGTTTCTTATTTCAGCAATTTTTTCAACAAATAACCATTTTACTTCTTCGATGACGTTCGATGCTTCAACAGTTTCGAAAGACCGTTAAGCAAAGTTTGAATCTAAAACAGAAATTCCATGGCACTCTCTGTCCCGTTTTTAAATGATCTCAGGGTACTTGTAATAGAATAATGGTTTTTTACTCCCTTTTACGGCAAAGGAAGTATTGGATTCACTCCAAAAATTCGATATTGAGTTTTCAACAGATCTTCACGTTTTAGAGTCCCCTGAACCCACAAAACATGTTTTTGTTCATTGGTATGTCTGTCTGTGTGTGTGTCTGTCTGTCTGTGTGTGTGTCTGTCTGTGTGTTCGTCAACAGAATATCTCAAAAACGAAAAGAGGCTTGGCGTTGAAACTTCATATACAGTGTATTTATTTTAATGGTTAACATAGCAGTTTCGTTTCTATGCCAGCATTTAATCATACAGGTCACTTCCATAGTTACCAATGAAATCAATTGATTAATTTATAAATGTGTCCGGCGAAGCAAGGCATACGTATACTTTTTACAACGCTGCTTATAGCAAAACATTTCCTTTTTATAAATTTTTATCATCAAATCCTTCTTACCTTTTAAGCTTTTTGATTCATTTCTAAATATCAAGAAATTATATAAATCGGTATGAATCACCTAACTGTTGCACATATAAACGCACAATCTCTTTCAAATAATTTTCATGAACTTAGAAGGCATGTTATTGATAATGATTATCAAATTGTTGCAGTAACGGAAACATGGTTAACGCCTAATATTGCTAATGATATGGTATCCATTGAAGAATATACTCTGTTGCGTAAAGATCGTCCATATCGCGGAGGCGGTGTTGCTATTTACGTAAAATCAAATCTCAATTTTCAACCTATTGCAGTATCAGATAATCCCACGTACGAGCAGTACTGGGTACACATTTTATTAAGTAAACAAAAATTTGCATTTGGTGTAATTTATCTACCACACAGAGCTAACTATAAGAATTTCATCGGTGGTTTGAGGAGGCTTTTTGCCATATATTGCCTATTTATGATGACATTGTTTGTGTGGGTGATGTTAATATTGACCTGTTAAAATTTGATTCTGTGGAAACAAAGCAGTATATATCAATGTTAGATGCGTTTGGTCTCAGTCAGATTATTAAAAAGCCCACTAGAATTACTGAAAAAACGGAATCACTAATTGATCACATTCTGGTAACTAACGCAAATATAATACTTAACTCGGGCACAAAAAATTTACATACTTACAGTGACCATGAGCTTATCCATTGTACACTCTCCGTCAACATCCCAAAAACTGAGCCTGCCAGCTACACTTTTAGAGATTTTTACAATATAGATGGTGAAGGCTTACAACAATGTCTAAGGTTGGTTCAGTGGCAAAGAATTTTTACCATACCTGACATCAATGATAAGCTTCATTATCTAAATCAAAATATTCATAGTATCTTTAAAATTTTTGCTCTATCTAAAACTCGTACATTTCGTAAACGCACACCTCCGTAGTTTACTGATAATATAAAGTTGATGATGAAATTGCGAGATCGCTCTTTCACCCGCTTCAAAAGTCCAAAAAGCCAGAACATTGGAATTATTACAAAACGCTGCGCAATCTGGTCACAGTTTCTATAAAGCAAGAGAAGCGAGCTTATTTAAATGACACACAGCTTTTATTCATCCTATTCCAAAAATCAACTCTTCTTCAGAATTAAAAGACTTAAGACCGATAAGTATTCTTTGTGCGCTGTCGAAAGTTTTGGAAAAAATCATGGAGAAGCAGGTTAGACATTATCTAACTCAATTACTTACTTCCCATGTATCAGTCTGGTTTTCGACCAAATTATAGTTGCACTACAGCCCTAGTAAAAATATCAGATGATATTTTGCGGGCAGTAGATAATGGTGACCTTACTGTACTGGTTTTACTAGATTTTTCCAAGGCATTCGATACTATAAATCATGAGGTTCTGTTTGCAATATTACAACATTTTGGATTCGACGAGTTGGCTATATCTTTATTTAGAAATTATTTGACTGATAGAAAACAGTGTGTGGTATTGAGGAACAGAACATCGAACTTTCTTAATATTAAACACGGAGTTCCTCAGGGATCAATTCTTGGGCCCTTACTCTACACAATTTATTCGTTTGGATTGTGTAAAGTATTGAAACACTGCAGGCACCATCAGTATGCTGATGATACTCAGATTTATTTGTCTTTTAAACCTTCCGAGATTAATTTAGCTTGTAAACTTATTAATGAGGACTTAGATGCCCTTGTTACACACTCTTGCCTACACTCTCTTAAAATTAAACCAAAAAAGTCTACAGTTATGCTTTTTGGAGGATATACTAAAAGGGAAATTTATTTACCTGATATTCAAATACTAATTAATAATAATCTACTGTCTTGCGCAGATGTAATTAGAAACTTGGGATTAAATGTTGATTATAAATTTAGGTTTCGGGAGCATATCAATTGCTGTACGCGTAGAGCTTATGCTAATTTAAAGTTGTTGTACAGTAATCGGCATGCACTTACTAGAAAAGTCAAGATAATGCTATGCGACAGTCTGGTACTGTCACAATTTACATATGGGGATGTGTCTTGACCAAGTTACTGTGAAAAAAATCCAAAATGTTCAAAATTCTTGCTTGCGGTTTATTTATGGAATAAAAAGACGTGAGCACATTACGCATAAAATAAAAGAAACCAAATGGCTTAATATGACTAACCGACGTATTCTGCATACTCTAACGTTTTATCATAAAATAATCAAATTTAATTCACCACCTTATCTTTGCAACTTGATTAGATATCGCACTGATGTTCACAATCTTCAGTTAAGGCACCGAGGCTTAATAACTCCTCCAGTTCACCGCACTCAATTATTTAAGCGCTGGTTTTCATATAACGTTTTTAAGCTATATAACTCGATTTCTTCAGCGTTTAAGCAACTGTAAATTTCTTCCTTCAAGAACAATGTGTTTGAGTGGCTAACTAATAATACTGAGTTGCTCCTCAGTGGTTACTAATTTCTATTGGTTATATCTACATTTATTAATTACTGTCTTTTGTGCAATTCGTTGGGTGTTTTCTTTGCTTTTTTAGTGGCGTTTGGCTGATTGTATACCTATGACTAGCTTTAATTTGTTTTCTACGGTGGTGAAGAATAACAGGGGTTCTTTATTTTTAAAGAACCAGCTGACCACCATCGTTTTTCTAGCTGATTTAAAATGTAAAAAAAAGATTATATATTACCTTTACATGTATGTTGTTAACTAGAAATAAACATTATTATTATTATTATTATTAGAGCATTTATTTTACGAGTTAACATACGAATTTCAATTAGGTACTTGCTAATAAGAAACTTTAATTTTGTTACCGGAATGTAGGTATGCAACTAAAAGGTAGATACCTAGGTACAACTCACAAGTTGTATCTTTTCTTCAGTGGTATGCATTAGAATAACTTATAATTGTCTTTTTCACTAGTAATAATTCCTATGTTAACTCGTAAACTACACGCTATAATCTATTGGTCTCATTTGTAACTATCGAAATGACATGTATGATTAAATTGTGGCATAGAAACGAAACGCTTATGTTAACTATTAAAATAAATTCCCTGTATTAGTTTTGTGTACTCCGTAGATGAGGCAGCAAGCTTTTGAAGAAAATCGCATAACCGGAAGTAGGTGTTTACTCTTATGATTTCTCAGTTTTTCGATTTTTTCAAAAACGGCTCAAACGACTTTTTTTCAAACTTTAAATTTTTATTATATTTTTAATGTGTATTGATGTGAGATAGGTGATTTTCCAGTTGAATACATTTAAAATGGATTTATTTTGTTTTTTTTTCTATTTTTTTTTATTAACTCCTATTTTATATAGAACACTTGGTATATTATTACATTTTTGAATTCAGCTTAAAATTTTCGAGAAAATTTGTCTCTTTAACTAACGCTTTATTTTGTATGGTTTCTGTAGAATTTGTAATTTTTTAAAATTTTTGACGTGCTTAAAAATTAAAAATCAAATTTTTGGCTAATTATAAGATCACTGTAAAAGGAAATTGTGTGAGTGTATCACACCAGATTTTTTTCAAACATTTTATGCGTCCGTGTGATAAAACGGCTGGAAATGAAATATTTTCTTCGAGTAGGATTTTTCAGTCGATTTTTTGACAAAAACAATTGCCCATACGAAAAAATGGACTTCTACCTTTTTTTTAGATAATTTTCTTACCTTTATTTTCGCTCTGATGTATTTTTATCGTAGAGTCGATAGCTACCGAGATATTCGCGAAAAATTATTTTTGAGCCCAATTTCAGCCCATTACAGCGTTGCCAAATTTTAAGCGTACAACCCCATCCTCGGGACTTTTGCTACTTCTATTCAGGACACCGAAACACACCTGAAAACACCTTATTTGCTTCGATATGAATTATTCCGTAGTTTCGGTCTATTTTGAATAAATGTAGTGGACTAATATAGTATCAGAGTTGAGACAACGCAAATGTCAGCCGCCATTACTGTTCCAAAAATAAATGATAACGTACAATGCCAGAGTTGTCTTTCTTAGTATGTGTCACCTATGAATTTAATTACTTGCCACTTTGACAATGTCAAAAAAAGGTTAATTTAAAGCGTTTATGAAAACTACACTGGTAGGTATCTACTACGGATCCTGTATAAGTAATCTTTGAGAAAGAGTTGAGACAACGTAAACGAAGTAGGTACAGCATTGGATTTTAGTTTTCATTTGCCACCCAGACGCACTTTCTCGCACCGAGTCTGGTTCTACTTGTGAGTGTTCAGTTTATATTTTTGAACTATTCAGCTCTCGTTTTCGGGAATTTGTGTCAATGGATATAAAGTCCCGTTCGAATCTACTTTTGAAGTGAAAAATGCAACAACCCGTGTTTCAAAAACTGTAGAAAAATAATTATTTAGATAACTAAGTAAATTCCATATACATACTTACAACTTTGCAAGATATGCTATTTAAAGAACTATTGTCAGGTAGAAATGGAACACATACATATTAATACATTTGCATCAATCGGTGTTAGACCTAAAGTCAAATAAAAATTTGTCAAATGTGACATTCTCAGAACTGGTTTCTACAGTAACTATAGGACTTGAATCTGGAGGAATTTCAGACGAAACTGCGCATGCGCAGTGGATCACAACCAATCAGCATCTATACCCGACTTGTCTCAACTCTTATAATATTTAGGAACTCTAGGTGCAATAAAGCACAAATGGTTATAGAGTGAGGTGACCAAACGCAATCCTGAATTCCGCGCGTAAGAAGTGTCAGTTATTACCTGCTATTGATTTTGGCCGTCGTTTAGAATGCCAAGTGATAGAACTCGACCAGAGAAAAACAGATGTAACGATACTTGGAATCCTTAACTTGTTTTAAAATTCCTACAAAAGGTGCCAGAAAGTAACTTACAATTTTTAAGTTTGAAGCTGGTTACTCTCTTAGCATTGACAACCGAAGGTAGGTTACAAACGATATCCTTAATAGGGATATCGAATAAAATTCAATACTATGTAAAAGTATAAGTTTTTATAACCGACTTTACAAAAACACATTTTACTGCTAAATCCTTTCTATGAAGAGGATATGGAAATTTTTCCGGCTTGCACTTGCACAAGAACAAAAACTTTCTGATTTACTCGAATTCTCATAAAGCAGCCAGCAAGCACATGATTGGTTGTAGAATTGAAGAGACTCTAAAAAGTTCTGGTAAATACATATTTCGTTTTAGTAGAAACAATATGCAGAACTGCCAGCTGGACAGAACGTAACTCTACTTTTGCTAAATTCTACAACAGACCATTGCAAAAATCAGAGTTTGCAAAGACGGTACTGAATATAGCAAACAGATCGTTTCTCATTAGAAATGTTTTCATTATATGAATTTTGTTACTCATTCTATCAAAAAACTAAAATCTGATGATCAAGCATAAGGCATATATAAACTTTGAACAACTACATAGAACATATAAATACGTATCTTTGGATTGGACGCTGCAATACAATCACAGGATCAAGGTGATTGACCTGAAGTTCGATTGTAATTATATGAAGCACCTGCTCCGAAGATATCACTCTCCTGACTCCTTTCTATCCCTCGAGATCTATTAGCAGGTATTTAAACTAATTGACCACTAGGGCGACCACGGAGTGGAGCAATGGGAGGGGGGAGGGAGAATTGAGTCTTTAAAAGCATACTGTAAACACAAATACGTTTGGAGTGGATGCTTCATATGATTATAATCCCACTTTATGTAAGTTTTATACTATCATAATATCTTAAAGTATCATCATTATTTTGGAACAGTTCCTAATTTATGAATTCAACTACATTTATTCTTAAATATCAAACTGAACATATGATTCTTAAGTGACAATTTCATTCGTAAGTTAGGAACTATTCTATAGCCATACTAAGTGAACTAATTTTTTGCTTAAGATTGGAACAAGTGATATTTCAACAAACGTTTAGAAACGCAGTAAGTTGATATTTCTGCAGGCATTATTTCAAGTAAACCACAGTTTTATTATTTATTTGAAATATCATTAGCTTCAAAGATAATAAACGGTTGCCAAGTAATTTAAAGTACTTAAAGGAATCATAGTTTAGTTTAACCAGATCAAAGTTATTAAAGCGAGATTAACGGTTGTTGCAATCATTCTGACAAACTGTTTACATAAAGTGTAGTAAGAGTTGCTTCGAGTGAACGTTAGAGTGAACATGTGCCAATCATTTGACCTGGTTTTCTACGTGTCCCTCAAGTGACTATTAAACCGACATTCGCTAGGTAGAGTACCTCCTCTTTATTTTTCCAACCCTTAATTAACCACCATAATCACAGGAATCTCTGACTACAGGGATTTTTGTAATAAATTCTAACCAAATAATACCTACTCGTTACAATGAACTCGACGGAAACGTTGACCTTTGCAAATGCAGCCTCGAAACAAACTGATATCTTTCCCACAAAAGAACAGGCCATAATCTTAAACTCCGTCGATGGAATAAAAATCAAAGATTACGTTTTAAAAATAGGAAACGTTGTTGGGCCCAAAAACATTTTATTTGCTTCGCGAGTATCAAATAACCGAATCTGTATTTATCTAAAAAGTAAAGACATTGTCGACCGATTTACTAAAGAATACAAAACAATCCAAATAGAAAACTTTGAAATTAATATAAGACCGATGATAAAACCG
Source organism: Agriotes lineatus (assembly GCA_940337035.1). Lineage (NCBI taxonomy): Eukaryota > Metazoa > Arthropoda > Insecta > Coleoptera > Elateridae > Agriotes > Agriotes lineatus. Next base: position 65,679,623 of record OW679203.1, read on the forward strand.
GCTAAACGCATCATCCTATCAAATGTCTGCCCAACCATACCCCATAACATTATTGAAAACGAATTAAAATGTATGGGAATAAAACTATTGTCATCAATAAATTTCTTAAAAGCCGGAATGCAAGAAGAAGAATATACACATATTTTAAGCTTTAGAAGACACGTCTACATATCCCCTGAAGACGAAACGCTTGTACCGGAAACTCTCCTAATCGACTATGAAAATACCAAATACAGAATATTCATAAGTGAAGAAGTAATTTCGTGTTTCATATGTAAACAAGTAGGACACATAACCAACTTATGCCCAAATAAAGACACTTCCACCATATTCCCAGTTCCTAACTATAACACTCAACAAATCAATAACAACGAACCAGATACAAATACATTAAGCACTCCCATTGAATCCCAAGGAAATCGAGAACCCCAGAAGAAAGAGAGTCTTAAACGCTTAGCTTCCGATTCCACAGACTCAAAAGCAGGATCCCTTATAATAGACACAGACCCTCCTCAAAACGAAACATTCTCAAATGAACAGCTTGCTATCCACCCTACAAAAATATTAAAAAAAAAGAAATTACGTTCTGAAAGCCCTGGTAGTACTAAAGAAGTGCGACAGTTAATACATCCACTTCAAAAAATAATTGAAACCAACCAAGATAAATATATACTATCATATGAAGAATTACTGGACTTTTTGGAAAATGTTCAAGGCAGAAGTAATCACTTACAATTCTCTCTCTAATATACCACTGACACCAACAAACTGATACAAATGCTGTACGACCTATACCCCTTCCTCGAAGATAGATCGATAAAAACAAAATTCACGCGACTTATGACCAACCTTAAAAAACAATCAATTCCTCACTCTAGTCTGGAATCATTACTATTTTAATATGTCCATTCTACAGTGGAATTGCAACGGTTTATACGCACACTTAGGCGAATTCCAACATATAATTGCCCAAAACCAACCTGATTATATATGCATACAAGAAACTAGATTCCAGGATCAGAAAACTATAAAATTTAGAAATTACAACATATATAGAAAAGACCGTCAAAACCATATAATAGCTAGTGGAGGAGTTGCAATATTCGTAAAAAATTCTCTTTATGCACAAAACCTGAGCCTACACACTAATTTAGAAGCCGTAGCTATTACAACCTATATCCCTCAAAAAGTGACCATATGCTCTATCTATTTACCGCCTAACCAAAGCATTGACGAAGCTGACATCTTAGAACTAATATCACAACTCCCTGTCCCCTTTCTTATAATGGGAGATTTCAATGCACACAATCGCCTATGGGGATCCAACCATACAGACCATCGGGGGAAAGAAATCGAAAAACTCCTGAACGCAAACATGGTACTACTCAACGATGGAAATCCAACCCACTTCTGTACAAGAACTGGTTCCTTCTCAAGTATAGACCTTACCTTGTGTCATGCACGGCTTGCTACCAATGTAACATGGGAAGTCTTTCAATTTCTCCATGGTAGTGACCACTTTCCGATATCAATAACCCTAAGACAAAAATCCTCAGACCCCCCTAACAACCTAATCCACAACAAATGGAACTATAAAAAAGCCAACTGGACACTCTTTGAAGTTTTATCAAGAACCTGCCCAGACATCTCAACCACTGATGATATCGATACATTAATAGAAAAATTAACAAAGAAAATAACAGACGCAGCAACAGAAGCAATAGGGTATAAACATAACCAAAGAAAACGGAAAAGGGTACCCTGGTGGAACGAAGAATGTCAAAAGGCAATTTTAGATAACAAAAAAGCGTTATATATATACAGAAAAGATAAAAGTACTCTAAATCTAATACACTTAAAAAGAGCAAGAGCCATTGCACGCAGAACCATTGTAAACAGTAAAAAACTGTCATGGCAAAATTATGTCTCCAAAATCAACTTAAACACTCCCACCAAAGAAATGTGGAACACAATTAAAAGTATTGAAGGTCAAGGCACTATCTTTCATACTGAAACTTTAATAACAAATACAGGCATTTGCACACACCCTCAACAAATTGCAGATATCTTGGCAAACACATTCGCACAAAACTCAAGTAACCAAAACTACAGACAGAGTTCATTAACAAAAAAATGGATGCAGAAAAGATACCAGTAAAAATTATTCAAGATGCAGAAAACCCCATAAATACGTGCTTTACCTATTCAGAACTAATAGAAACTATTCAAGACATGAAACTAAACAGCAGTCCGGGGCCTGATGGTATATCGTACGAAATTATAAAACACCTCCCCAAAGAAACCTGGAACCATATCTTAAACATATATAATCATATATGGCGTAATAATGTATACCCTAACAAATGGAGAGAATCTGTAGTAATCCCAATACTAAAACCCAACAAAAACAAGACCGACCCACAAAACTACCGACCCATTTCGTTGTCTAATTGCTTAAGCAAAATTCTTCAAAAAATGGTTAATAAACGACTCATATGGTACATGGAAACCGAAAATATATTAAACGAAGTACAGTATGGCTTTCGAAAAGGAAGAACAACCACAGATGCAATCCTGTACCTTGAATCCGAAATAGAATTTGCACTCCATAATAAACAACACCTATTAGCGGTATTTTTGGACATTAAGAAAGCATACGACACTGCCTGGAGATTTAACATCATCAAATCTTTAGAAGAATATGGATTACAGGGCAACATACTACAATATTTAATTAACTTCTTAAAAGATCGCAAATTTCGAGTAAGAATAAATGGCTCTGTGTCTGAAACCAAACATCAAGAAAATGGCGTACCTCAGGGTGAAATTCTCAGCGTGACATTATTCCTTATAGCAATGAATAAAATAACAAACTTTATCCCTAAATTAACAAAAATTGCTTTATTTGCTGACGATATAGTAATATTCCAAAAAAATAAAAACCTAACCTCCTTACAAACACAAATGCAAAACACCATCAACAATTTAGAAAAATGGACCGAAAACACCGGATTTGACTTCTCCTGCAGCAAAACAAAGGCAATTCATTTGTGCAAACTTCGGAAAAAACACCAAGATCCTACGTTACAACTAAAAGGGACTAACATTGAATATGTAGACAACATAAAATTCCTGGGAATAACCTTTGACCGCAAACTAACTTGGATCCCTCACCTATTAAAACTGAAAACAGAATGCCTCCAAAAACTTAATATCCTCAAAGCTTTGGCACATCGAAATTGGGGATCAGAACGAGAAACTTTAATTAATATATACAACTCCACGATTAGAACAAAATTAGACTACGCATGCATTGCATACGCTGCTACAAAACCATCCAGATTAAAAATACTAGATCCAGTACAAAATATGGCAATGAGAATTTCAACAGGAGCCTATAGAACAAGCCCGACTATCAGTATAGCCTGCGAAGCCGGAGAACAACCCCTAGAATTTAGAAGAAACCAACTGGCCCTCAATCATATAATAAAACTGGCTGCTAATCCAAATATACCAACTTTTAAACAAATTTTCAACTACTGCAATAATGGACAGGTAACAACACAAACTGAAACACCTCTGCAACAATACATAACAAACTCTCTAAAATCCACTACGTTAATCTCAAATATATCAACCGAACGTTTTATAAAAATACCCCCTTGGCAAATTAATCCTCCTCATTGTATATCCTACTTAACACAATTTTCAAAACAAAACACCCACCCATCTCTCTACCTAGCGTTATTCAACGAATTAAAACATAAATTCAAAAATTCCAAATTCATATATACGGATGGATCCAAATCAGACAGCCATGCAGGAGCTGCAGTGGTGCTCGCAGAAGATAGTTACCAATTCCATCTACCATGGACTTGCAGCATATATACAGCAGAAGCATACGGCATTCTAAAAGCCCTAAACATCATCGAAGAATCGCACCATAACCATTTCGTCATCTGCACAGATTCTTTGAGCTTAATAAATAGCATCAGAAATAAAAACTTTTGTCACCCGTTCCTTGTTGAAATTCAAGAAAAAATACATGTACTCTCAAAAGAAAGAAACAAAAATATAACCTTTATTTGGATACCTTCACACATAGCAATAGCAGGAAATGAAACAGCCGACAAAAGAGCGAAAGAAGCACACACCACAGAACTACTTAACGTCAAAATTCCTTCATCTGATTATAAAAACATCATCAAGAAAAAACTAAACAACAAATGGAAAGAAAAATGGAAAGAAACCACAAATAACAAACTGCGAAAAATAAAAGAGGACGTAGACAAGTAGAAATCAAACAGAAACCGAAGGGAGCAAATAATTATGACACGACTTCGTATAGGACATACAACATTAACCCACGACTACCTCATCAAAAAATTGGAACCAACGCTTTGCGAGACCTGTAATACACTTCTAACTGTCGAACATGTCATTCTACAATGTCCAAAATTCGACCAACAACGACATAAAAACAATATTTGTCCAAACCTTAAAGAAGCGCTTGAAAACGACGAACGCAAAACAGACAACGTACTGAAATGCCTTGAGGACACTGGTTTACTGTACAAAATATAAAATAATGTTATATAATTTATTAATTACGTATAATCTAATTGTTTATAGTATAGGGTGCTAATAGTCTATGTAATTGAAGTACCCAATAAATCTTTAAATAATAAAAAAAAAAGTACTTAAAGTACTTAATCTTAACATAGTGTTTAACATTTTTTAAATTATATAGTGAAGATATATTACTAACTACATTTATCACAAACAACTGGTGCCGCAATAGTTGTTTACAAATTGAAAGTAGATTTTGAAGTAACGTTTTGATATAAAAAATTTTATCTTTTGGAGTGGTGATGGCAATTGCGTAATCATCCGAACACAAAGCATTAGTATAAATATATTTTTAAATTGTGCACTTCAACGAATTGACATTAGCACATAGATTATTGCGTTGGCTATTATATCGCAATCTTACATTGTCGCAGATTGTCTTTTAATATCAAGAAACTCTCAGTCTATAAACGAAAATATCAAGAATAAATCGTTATTGAAATGCGGCAATTTTTGCACCATTTCTTCACCAAATCCATGGTCCAGTTATTTCATTATTTTTTGCAGATAATAAACGGTAACATGCCACCCAGAAGCTAGGAAGAAGGATCGGACTTCACTTACCTTTGCGAAGGTCAAATTTAACTTTAAGGGAGCCAAGTCCATCTGGCACGTCCCATATTGATCCCGTGAGGCAACGAACCGCTAAATGACTCAAGGGTAGCAAACAGGAAATGCACCACAAGTAAAATCCAAGTTTTAATAAAAATCGTATAATAATAATAGTGGAATATAATTACTGATATCGACAAATTCTCGCAAATATTTAATTGATTGACAAATATCACAAGCAATGTAAATATCACATCATTCACAGAATGGCTTATCACTAACTTGTAAATGCGGTGGAAGTCTCGCTTTCTGTACGCTAGCTAATAAAATTGTACAAAATGAATCCAATTACGACTACTGAGTAAAAGACCCGATAAAATGGGCATGTAAAACAGTAAAGCTATTCAAATAATTAAGCTCGATTAATTTGGAATAAATAATTCCATCTTACTGAGTGAATAAGCTGTACATAACTTTGTTAAAATGTTTCATAAATTTAATTGTTTCATTCTCTTAGCAGCCGTAATCGCCCAGAAACTCTAACAAAGTGACAGAAAAGCCCAGATAATTGAAATACAGTATAATCACAAGCAATCAAACACAATTGGAATGTGATACTCAAACCCATTACATTGTAAAAGATGAAGCCTCCCAGGGCATTCGCACTGGAGTGCTGGCAAAGCACTTACCGTACAACTTACGCAGAGCGGTGCATCTAAGGAGCTCTAAGGAGACCCTTGACCCGATAAAGGGCTATGGAAAATTCTTCGCAAAGGCAAACGTCGGTCCTGATTTTGCCTGATGCCTTACATGGAAGATTGCAGGGCCAGAACACCTCTGCTACAAATCTGTTTCTGGACTTGAGGGGCGCAGTCTAACAGGACTCCCCTAATAGCCTTTACTGCACCTCGGCTTCCACGCGGCTTCCGTCATAAAAAAGGCTAACGAAAACAGAAATTTCGGAATTGCTTTACAAGAACCAGAAACTTGCCTTCCAAAAAGTATGAAAATAAAATTTCTTCGCCTACGCCACACGTGGTTTTAGGTTGAGTGCTAATATAACATTCCAAGTTCCCATTACTACAGACAAACAACAAAACCTCTTCACTGGTACTCGTTTTTCATCATACCTTAACGATAGAAATCACAGCCCCAGAAACCTCCAAAATTGAATTTAAGGCTTTATAAACATTTTCTCGCCATGTTGGTGAAATCGGAAGTACCTCTCAAATCAACGACAACGCGGCGTGCTGTCTACCACCCTATCACCAAAAAATGAATACTGTATGTTTACATGCAGTTTAATTTAATATTTATTTTTAAATCGTTTCGTAAACCCTTTTGCTTAAATACTGGTAACTTTGCTTGTCTTTAATTTATTTATAATTTACTTTCTTCAATTTTGAAATTTTTCAAGTAGTAGTTGTGTTCATTTAAATTTCTATATTTTCACTTAGGTCTGACATTTTTAACATTATCTTTGTTTTTTACTTACATTCTGGCGTTTCTATATTCGAGCTCAATTTATCGTCTTTGACATAATGGACTTGCATCTACTGAATTGACTGCTTTACACCATCGATCGTCAGCAACGCCTGCTAGTTATGCTACAAGCATACCACCATCTTCATATTTCTTAGTCCAAACTTCTTATGATGACACATTTATTTTATAGAGAACACTTTTTCTGGGTACATACCAGTATTTACTTTTAATATAATTACATTTTAATATTTTTAGCTTGATTTTAAAGCTGGTGTCTTTTTAATTAAAAATAAAATTGTTATACAGACATTTGTTATTGTTATTTTCTTATTTTTTCCAAAACCTTGGAAATCAAATCTCAAAAAATTACAGATTCCAACTTTTCAACCGTTGTGGAATTTTAGCTAAACATGTCATATTTTAGGTTAACTTGTTCTCAAATTGTGCGTCTTTAATTATTATGCCACAATGTGCTACAATAACCCTTTTATACAACAAATATGTAAGAAACCAACTTATGTTTTATCCTTTCTAATAATATTCACTTTTGCAGATAAAACTGACTGATATAACAACTTACTTCATAATTACTGTCATCAACCATTACAAAATTTTTTTTTCGTTAAGAGTACTTTATTTCAGAAGAAAAATTTACATTTTAGCAGAAACTTTTTCTGCATTTAACCAAATTCCTCCGTTCGCCGCTAGCACAAACGATTTAGGTTCCATGACTAAAGGTGTCTGAGTTTTAGAATTCAATGAGAATGTATAGTTTTTCAATAAAACAGCTAGAGCGACCTTCGTTTGCATTATTCCAAATCTCAAACCTTTAACAATGAAAATAATAATAACGAAACTGCTTTTTCCACAACTTTAGATATTTACCAATACAAGCACGTGGTCCCTCGCCGAAGGGCAGCCACGCATATGGATGACGCTGGGATTTAGCTTCAGGAGAAAACCTTTCAGGATCGAACTTATCAGGGTTCGGGTAATGTTTTTCATCACGTTGTATTCCCATTATGGGTATCATAACTTGCAGGCCCTTTTTCAAAACCAAATTCGAATTAGGTATATTGTATGTCTGCGTACACTCTCTCATCAATACAGGAACAGGTGGGTACTTCCTGAGAGTTTCTGTAATAAATCTTAATCTTTATGAAGAAAAGTTTCCATTGATAAAACTTACCATTAATGCATTTGTCCATATAGGTCATTTCCATGACGGCGTTGTAAGTTAATTTTCCATTGTGTTTTTCTAAAACTTCGTTAATTTCAGCCCTTAGTTTGTGTTGGACATCTAAGTTAGACACCAGTTCGTAAAAACAGAAGGTAAGAGTGGTTGATGATGTTTCAAATCCAGCTAAGAAGAACACAAACGCTTGTGCGGCCAACTCTTCGATAGTTAGAGTTTTTCCTACTTCCATTTCCGATTCATTAACGTGATTTACATTCTTAAGCTGATCAGCGTTAGCCTCATCGGTGATTTTCATGTTGTTTTTTAACTGAATTAACAAATGCATAAAATCTTTTCTTACTATATTGTTTTGCTCCCTGTAGTTAACGGTCTCTTTTACAATGTTCATGAAAAACTTTGATACTTCAGGTTTAGTAATTGGTATTTTGAAAAACTCTAATAAACCAGGAACAAATTGGCCCATCAGTTGCTTTATAATTTCTATGGTTTCTGCTTCAAATACCTTTTTCCCATTTTTCCTAAATTCCGCTTCTGGGTCCTTTAAACTATTGCATTCGATTCCAAAGGCACAAGAACCAATTATATCGGTGGTAAACCTTCCTACCACTTCTTTTATATCAATATCTTCTCCTTTCCTAATAGTTTCGTCCATTAAAATAATCAATTCGTCGGAACAATCCACCAAGGTTTGGAACATCATCTTCATCTTGCCTGATGTAAATGTAGGTGTAAGTTTTGCTCTTAGATTTTTCCATTTTAGACCAGTTAGAGAAAATAGATGTCCACTCAATGGGTCGATTTCTTCATTCACGTATCCTCCATGATCTGTAAAATTTGCAAAGTCCTTGGTCATTATAGACTTTATCAGATCAAGGTCTAAAAGTACTAGCTCCGGTAGATTTATATTTGTCGTACACTTTTTTTAGGTCTTCTCCAAGTGTTGCTCGCTGGAGAATCAGGTCTTTTATGTTTCCGAACGGAAAACTAATCGGTGGAGTTGATACATTTCTACGGTTCCAATACCCAAATGACCACTTCAAATACACAATCACTATTGCTAAAACTGACACTGATACTGCTATAATGTCAGTATACACGTCCCCGGTTAAAATACCCATGGGTTTGTATTTTTTCGGAACTTACGTGAATATGTGTTTAAAGTCATTAACACCTTGATGGTTACAGTATTAATCACAGTGCTGCCTAATTACTTGACGAATTTATAAGGCAACCTGATTTTTATCTTTACGTTCTTATCTGTCTTGTGATAACAATTTGCTAATCTATAATAGCATTGTTTTATATGTTTATGTTTTCATATCATTCTTAAGTGATATTTAGTTTTAGGAAAAAACTTCTCAATTCAGGATAATCATTATTGATTGTGTCATTTTGTGAAATCATTAATTTTTTTGCCAATTGTTTAATACTGTTTGTAATGCAAGGTTTATGGGGACGTTGGTGTATAATGATACAACGTCCAACGATAATAATTCATAATATTTTGGAATGTTATTTTTTTAAAGGGCCATGAATCTTTAACCCTTAAAACATTTTTTTCGTTAAGTTAGATAATATTTTTCTTAAAAAGTAAGACGCTACTATGGGTCTTAGTGGGATGTTTGGTTTATGTAATTTTGGTAACACGTATATTAAAGGTGGTGTTCCATTGTGTGATATTAGTTGTTTATATTCCTGGTTTTCAATATAATTGTTAGTTAATAGCTCTTTTAAAACTGAATTATTTTCTGTTTGTATGATTTGAGTGGGGTCTTTTTTTTTCGTGTGTATGTTTTCATCGTTTAGTAATTCTTCAATTTTATTTTTATACATATTATTTGTTAAGATTACTGTTTTTTGTGTTTTGTCTGCCTTTGTAATGATTAAGTCATTGTGTTTTTTAAAAAATGTTTTGGTTTCTTTAATTTTTGTTAATAATTCCTGATTTATTTTTTGTTGTTTTCCATTAGTTGATTTCATTTTGTTCGGTTTATTTTTATAACTTGTTAGTATGTTGCAAATATTGGCTCGTGTGGTGTTTTGTTTTCCCTCATTTAGTTTACTTAAACTGTTTTCAATGTTAATGTTCATACGGAATGTTTTTCGGATCAAAGAAATTGAAATTTGGTCCATAATTTAGTATATCTTGAACATTTCTGGTAAGTTTACATTTGATAAATTTTCTATCCAGTTTATTTGTTCATTGTTATATTGAATTTTGTGGTGCTCGGCCCGCCCAGCTCCACTTAAGGTTTTCGATTCGGGATATGACAGCGGGCTGCCTTGTTTTCCATTGAATTGGTTGAGGCCATGCATTTGGTGTAAGTAGAAATAACAACAAAACAATATTAATCTAACTAGGATTTTTTACTAGAAATTTCGGTTTTCTTTTTCAAAATTTTGAGCCACAATTTTGTATTTAAATAGACCAGTAACAAATAATAGAAGCAGGATGTAAATATAACAATATAATCACAGTATATAATCATAGTATATAAACACAGTATAATCGCAATTTGAATTCGCAGATTAACATATGTTAACAACTATGGTTAATAGGTTATAGTTTCGAGGTACTTCAATCAAATGCTTACGATCTAATACATAGTCACAGGTTCACAAAATAGCAATAAACTGTTATCACACATTAAAATTAGACGGATGTTAGGACAACGAAGTTACAGCGATGGCTATCTCATAGCCAGGAAGGAAACGCTTTGCGTGCTCCAGGTGCGATCGGCCCACAAGGTCACGTCGGCGATCCGGACTTCAAAATTCCTGAACAAGCTCGAACGCCAGAACACTGGAAACCAGGGAAAGATAAACGAACGCTACAGTGCCATGACGATAGCACGGTTCGAATTTAAGCTCTAAGCGTGGTAGAAACGACCGCCTCTGGAAATATCGCCTTAACTGCTCTCCGGTGACTGATATAAGGAAGAAAACAGTCCACGATAGAATACAGGTAAAATTACATACAGCTTGAAGAAAGCTTCCTGCTCACACCATGATGTTCTGGGCACGTGCAAAGAAGAAAACTAGTAGCGTAGAATAAGCAAAACCGCCGAAAGGCGCAAGCAAACAATGCACAAAATCAAACTGCATGACTTCAATAATTCACAAAGCACTAATACTGAACGGTTAATCTGGATTCATGCGGCTAACGAGAGATCCAGGAAAAAAAGTTTCATGGTATCAATTGCGGCCTTATATTCTCTGAGCTGTAACCAAAAATGGGCTTGGTACCAGCGCGTGAAATATGAAGTGAGTACCAAAGACATCAGAATCGAAAAGATGCGTAACAATATGAAATACGTATTACGGATTTCGAAATCGAATGGAGGCGCAATTGAAACGTAACAGTCTATAATGCAGTGCCCAAACAATTGTTTACTACGTTAATAAAAACATCTACTTTTATTGTTATTTTGCATGTTGTTTCAATATAAGCGGGTTCTTTATCAATAGCGCTCAACAGAGGTTACAAGTCGAACAGCTAGTAAAGATTAGAAATTGTATTTCCAGATAATTATGACAAAAATTGGTCACAAAACTAGGATGGAGCGCCTATATAGCAAAATACCTATAGTGTGGAATAGTTATGAAAACATTTCAATTCTGTACACCAGAATCAGCTGAGGAGCTCAGGATATCTGGAAAGAGTGCATCGACAGGTTTCCTCGAAGAATTTGGGTTTACTGAAAATTTTTTGTGCAAAATGACAACAAGAGATGGCCCCATCATTAGGATCCTGAGTTCATAAGGGTTTCCCGCTTCCAGAAAATGTCGAACGCAAGAGTCTGTAGATGAACTTCTGGCGATGGTTTTTTGGGACCACTAGGAAATTGTCGATTATATGGAGTAAAACAGTCACCGCCAGTGAATATTCTATCACACTTAAAAAAACCACATCGTCCCATACAGAAAAAGCATCTAAATTTGTTGATGAAAGGGCTTGTCATTGTTCATAACAATGCTCAAAGCCCAACCTGTTCAAGCTTTAATAGAAAAATTAAGATTTCTTGAAGTAGATAATCCAGAGCATGTCCACAATTTGGTCCTTTGTAAGTATTATTCATTGAGAAACTTAAAGGAAAGTCTACGAGATTGTCGAAGAACTTCAGTGGACTGATAGCAGTTATTTTACTGAACACGTGAAACGCTTCTACTCAAAAGGAAATATTGCAATTCTCGGAAAAGTGAAATAAGTTAGTAGAGCTAGTGCTTTAAGTCTTTTCCTTCTACCTTGAGTATATTATTAACCTAGCATCACTCGTATTTGAGTAAAGAACAAAGAAAGGTAAAAATATTTATTAAAGAAAGGGAATTACAAAAGATAAAGAAATAAGGAATAATTAGAGAAAATGTAAACGTTAAATCCTTAAACAAAATGGTAAAGGATGGAATACCATAAAGCTCATAGCAATATAGATTAAGGGACAACATACTTACAAGAAGACCTAAAAATATATGGCGCACAAAAACAGGGCCCTAAAGAAACAGCGGCAACAGCAAATGATAAATCTATATTTTGATATCTCATGAATTCCGCCTGGAAACATCATTTGGGTAGTTTGAGAAGCTTCAATGATGCTCTTGTCGGTCGCGAGCCCGGGTAAAGGAGGAGGGTCCGCGGGTGCGGTTGGCAGCCTACGAGCCGTAAAAAACACATCGCTCAAAGAAACGGTGCAAAAGCCTTGGAACCAGAACGGATAAAAACGGTGACGAATAAGGCGACAAAAAGGAAAAGGAAAGGAATGCTACGAATAGGATGTTGAAACATATAATCATGGAATGGATAATTCGAGATCAAGAAATTGTCATCAAAATGAGAACACATAAAATAGACATTTGCGCTCTATCGGAAATGAAAAAAAAAAGGAAAAGAGTGTCCAAATACCTGCTCATACACTGTGTGAAAAACAAAGAAGATCATGCATCATCAGGCGTGGGAATACTAATACCTACATGAAAGATTCGAAGAAAACAGCAAATATGTCAATCACAGAATATTAAGAGTAACACTATGCGCTGAACAGCAGAAGCTCCACATCATAAGTGTATATGCACCTGATATAGGAAAACCAGAACGTGAGGTAGACAAATTATATGACTCCCTACAACACGAACTAGACGAAATTCATAACAACGAAAACATTATTGTATTTGGCGATATGAATACTAAAATAGGTAACGAATGCATACACGGAATTAAACAACGATTTAATGAAGTTTCCATTAACCGTAACGGAGAAAGCATGATCAACTTTTGCGCACAGAATGCACTGAGAATAAATAACACGTTCTATTCACACAAGCCACAGCATAAATACACCTGATCAAACACACAAGGACAAAGATCTACCCTTGACTGCATACTAACCAACAGAAAAATTAACTCTACCCAAATAAGAGATGTGAGAGCACTAACCACTGCCTATATATGTAGAAAAGCTAAACAGCGTAGCGTTGGAAGATGAAACAACAAAATGGCTGGGTTGAACAAAATATAAAAAGCGGCAACCGAAAGCTTGGAATACGAAAAGTCAATATAAACAACAAAAAGCCAAACAAACCTAGGTTTACCTCCGAAATAAAAGAATTAGCATACAAAATACGGAAAGTGTACCTCCATTATCGTAGCAACGAAAGCCCAGAAAATTACCGAATGTATGTAACAACTCACTGTTGTCTCCAGAGTTAATACTTGAGTATTCTACCCCGTTTGGCTTTCAAGGTTCGCTTAAGCGTGGGTTTTCTCCGTTTGAACTTGTGGCGCCCTTTTATTCTGTAACACCCTATGCATATCGTCACTCTTGCCCTGTGGTGTACCGTTTCTAGGACCACGCCCATCTCCCTGAGCGTATTCGGCCGTGGTATTTTAGCCTGTTTTATGCGATTTCCGGGGTAAGTGTGGACGTTTCCCGGACATGTTTAAGTATTTGGCGCTCACTCACTCGTGAGTGGCGTTAAAACAGTTTGATACTGTAACACAGTCTCAATAATTAAAAAAGGGAAAAAGAACAACCCTGCGAACTACCGCATGATAACGCTGCTAAATACCACTATTGACGCTACATTTGTAATAAAACAAATTATTGAGAAGGCCATAGAGTTCAACACACCAGCATATATGTGCTTTATTTAGATCTGCCCAAAGCATTCGTTCGCGTTAGACTAAAGGATGTAACGTCAAGGCTAAAGGAAGAAAACATACCTAAGGATATAATGTGCATTATAAGAGACATAAATAGCGCCAGCAAAACACGAATAAAAGTCGACAATAAATTATCTGCGGAAGTCGCCATCAAATCGGCAATCCGACAAGGGAATAACCTTAGCCCACTATTGTTCAACCTAATAATGGATAAAAAAAATGCAAAAAACCAAAACAAAAGGAAATTGATACCAAATGGGAAACAACAGGATAAAAGTAATTTGCTACGCAGATGATGCAGTAATCATTGGAGAAAGCGAAGACGATTTACAACAAATGGTGCATGAATTCAGCACACTTACAAGAAAGTATCTATAACGAAAACTAAAGTATTGTAATAGCAAGAGAAAGATGTAAAATAGTAATCGAAGAAAAATGTAAAATAGTAATCGAAGAAAAATGTATAGAACAAGTCACGAGATTTGAATACCTAGGAGTAGACATTTCCAGTTACGGTAATCTTAAAGAAGTAGTACTCAAACAATCCAACAAAGCGGAAATGGATGCTTGAGGGGCGTGACCTGGAGAAACAAGAACGCCAGCTTAGAAAAGTCCGCATCTACAAAACGTGCGTTAAACCGCTTTTAACATATGCAGTCGAAACAAGAGCAAACGCCGCAGGAACAAAAAGAATACCCAGAACAACGCAAATGAGAACATTACTATCTATCACAGGCAATACACTAAGAGATAGAATACGAAGCAACAAAATTAGAGAAACATGCGCAATACAAGACGTTGTTTGGTGGTCGCGGCAAAAAACAAGAGAATGGAACCGTCACGTAAACAGAATGGGCAGAGAAAGATTAGCCAAAATGGTCAGGGCTGGAAAACCATCAGGAAGAACGCCAGTAGGAAGACTGGCAACCGACGTAACAAGAAAATGCACCGCAATAACAGGTCATTGGCTAATATAGGTATAAGAAGAAGAAGAAGATATCTTATAACTTCAAACATCACATTAAACCTCTTAACAGGTCCATCTGTTTTCAATGTCATTTGTATAATAACTCAATATAAGTGTCCTTCTTTATCACTAGTACTTAACAGACAATAACCCATTAACGATTGTTTTTCTGGTTAAAACGACTTTAGGTAAATAATTTTTACGATAGCGCATATCACGTTGAGAACTGAGTACATGAAAGATAGGATAATGGATATTTTCTGAAAATGCTTTTCTGTGCTGGAAAATCTGGTGGTTGAATGACAGCAAAGGTTTGTTCAAAGCATAATAAGACATTTTCAACAGGTTTTTACAACTTTGCTTAAACAACTTACAGAAAAATAAATAACACATTAACAATTTTACGTGCAGTAACAAATAAAAAATGTTTACAACTTGGACTTTTTACTTCCCTCGTCTAAAAGACGAAGGAAGTATTGTAATCGCAAAAAAATCATCTTTCATACAAAAAGGAGCATCGAATTAATCCGGGACGTTAAATATAGCTGGAACGCAGGAATTCGAAAGGTCGCGGAAGCTCTCATCCAAAACAAAGAAATTCAATGGGCCGGCTCGTTCGCAAGCGCTGAATTCGAATCGCATTATCGGTAATATTTTTATTTTTGGTTTTACTGAGATACTGGAAAGTAACAATTTGCACATAGTTCAGACTTTACTTTTGACCAGAATTCAACATATACAGCGTAAGTGCTCTTTCTGCTTTACAGCATAAGAGGTGTCAACGAAAAGAGGTTTTATTTAAGCCAGCCGGGACGCACGTAATCACGTAGTGCTCCGTAGCGCAGGTAGAAATAAGCAATTCCCCTTGCAAAGCGTTGGAATTGCATACGCATCCGCCGGCCCTTCGAATTCCACTACCGGTAATGTTTTTTTATTTGAAAATCTATTTACCCCTAACTTAATTTGATTTTTAATATTATTTAGTGCAGTGGTTCCCAAACTTATTTGGCCTACCGCCCCCTTTTCAGAAAAAAAATTACTCAGCGCCCCCTGGAAATCTACATTCTTTAAGCGAACAAACAGAGAGATATTGTAGTGGTAGCTTCTTGAGACTGATAATTATCTATAAGAGTATTTCTAGGTAGGAAATTATTTTGAAAGAATAAATTAATTAGCAATTGAAGGATTTATACATTAAAAGTACAACATAAATATTTGAGAATTGTTTAATGAATGATACATTAGATACAGTTACTGTTAAATTGCGAATAGTTTATTAAAAAGGTTCGAGCTTAGATTTGTAGGTATTAACTGACAATCGGAATAACTAAAGTGAAAGCCAAACTCAAATGATTATCTGAAAAAGTGAATTATGAAATATTATAATAAAATATACCATATAGAAATTTTTATAAATTATTATTGCTAGAGAAAATAATATTCTTAAAATAAACAAATCGTTTCTGAATTTGTAACCTGCATTTTGAGTAAAAGCAAATTTGAATAATAAGAGCTCTTTATTATAATGGTATTTACTTTCTGGGTGGTGTATTAAAGGGTGTGATAAAGTGAAATTAAAGAAACAGTGAATAAACCGACTGAATAAATAAAGTAATAAATGGTATGAAGAAGAATAAGAACATTTAATAATGGTAAATAGTCTTCATGGAATTTTGTGTGCTTATTTGGAAAATAATGTTACACTATGCTACACAACAGATGAAATGTTTACGAATAGTTTTTCTAAATCTACTTATCTTCTCTTCCTTCTTTAAGCTTTCACCGCCCCCTTATTTTTATTCACCGCCCCCCAAATGCACCCGAGGCCACTATCGCCCCCCTGGATCGTTCCAGCGCCCCCCAAGGGGCGATATCGCCCACTTTGGGAATCACTGATTTAGTGTCACAATGTCCACGAGGGAAGTTCTGGGTAAAGCTCTATACAGAGTTTTTTATGTTACAAAAATCATGCCATAACTGTTAATATTATTAAGATTAAAAACGACTCTGAAGCCTTATCGTTCCGATGACTTGTATTATGAAACACAAATATTTGATGTTCGTCAGTTGTTTTGTAAAGTTGTTTTACAAAACGTTTTTAAAAATAAAAATATTGTTAACAAATATATCCAAGATCACACATACTGCACTCGAAGTAAAGAGCATAATATTGCGAATATCCCACTAGTTAACAAATCTGGTGGTCAAAGAAGCTATGAGTTCTTGGCAATTAAAATTTATAATGCTGTACCTCAAGCTATAAAAAGCATAACTTCATACAGATCATACAACCAAAGGGTAAAAGTTTGGTTGCTATCTTGTCCTAGACCATATGTGCACCAATTATTTGACTAAGTAATAGTATATTACACAACGAGAGCTGTAGGAAGCATATTACACGCGAGTTGGAAAAGTTACGCACAAGCCGCGTAGCGGCGCGTGTGTAATTCCACGAGCGTGTAATTGCTCTATAGCTCGAGTTGCGTACTATACTTTTTCTACGATCACACTCATTTCGTTAAACGAAAAAGAAATATTTTATTAACTGTCAAATCATCTGTCACACCATCTTAAAAATTAGGCGGCTGCAGTCACATCCCTACACCGCTTCGTACAAACAACAGAAACTAACTGTAACGTAATAAAAAAAATTACGTGTTAGTCATTACGTAACACTGTTTGTAACAACGAATTTACTAATCAAGTAAACAGTGCTTAATGAGCAATTTACTAATAAAGGAGTAGAAAAAGTCTTTTACCATGTACTATGATTATTTTTTGTTTTCTTTGCGCCTGGCTTTTGCTTTATGATTATTTTTTTGTTTCTTGATTTGTACCTGGGTATTTTCATTCCTTTCTAGTGTATTTTGTTTTATGTAGATATGCTTGTATTGACATACTCTTGCTGTTTATTTTATTCCTATTTGTATATTTTACACAGGATAACTACTATATTGTTTTTGTGAACCCACGTGCAAGTTTCCCTGGAAACTTAAGTGGGAGTATTCGGATTTATTTATTTTTATTTGTTAATTTACTATTCTTATGTACATACATTAATTTTTAAATAAATCATTATTATTATTATTATTATTATTATCTAGTGTTTTCACCTCTGGCACAGATTTACCTGCATCATCCTGGGAAGACTATAAAATTAATGCTTTATTAGCGTATTCCATTCTTCGGTGAGGGTTCTTGAACGGCAAAAAGATACTGACTCACCACCGTAGGCACATGCGACGTGGTAGTATTATGCAACAGGATGAAATTATTCCCGATGAATGCGACCAAAGACAAGTGCTTCTAAATTGTTAGTTACGTATCTGCTAGCTGTCTTTGAAACCCTATCCACCACCACTAAGTCCGTACGCGTGTTGTACGGAATCTCTCTCCGGACGATAACTGACCTACTTCTAAAATTTGTATTCGGAACTATGTTTCCCTGAAGATATCGTTCTCTCAACCGACGCCATACATTAATAAGAAACTCTAATTAATACTCCCATTCGACGATGCCAAACAAACTCGCGATTCGTCTGTGTACAGAACATTGCTCCAGTCGTTAGCAGACCAATTAACATGGTTATGAGAAAACGTTAATCTGGCAACACGGTGAGCTTTGAACTGCCCAGTTGCTGACTTTTTTGGCCTTAATCCCACTTGTCTCAGCCTTCTCTTAACGGGTTTAT
>OW679203.1:65698402-65723982 GCA_940337035.1 Agriotes lineatus
GTCCCGGTTAAAATACCCATGGGTTTGTATTTTTTCGGAACTTACGTGGATATATGTTTAAAGTCATTAACACCTTGATGGTTACAGTATTAATCACAGTGCTGCCTAATTACTTGACGAATTTATAAGGCAACCTGATTTTTATCTTTACGTTCTTATCTGTTTTGTGATAACAACTTGCTATTCTATAATAGCATTGTTTTCATATGTTTATGTTTTCATATCATTCTTAAGTGATATATAGTTTTAGGAAAACACTTCTCAATTCAGGATAATCATGATTGATTGTGTCATTTGGTGAAGTCATTAATTTTTTGCCAATTGTTTCCTACTGTTTGTAATGGGACGTTGGTGTATAATGATACAACGTCCAACGATAAGAATTCATAATATTTTGTAATTTTTGAATGTCAATTATTTTTTTAAAGGACCATGAATCTTTAACCCTTAAAACATTTTTTTCGTTAAGTTAGATACTATTTTTCTTAAAAATTTAGCCAGTTTGTAAGTAGGGCTCATGTAAGACGCTACTATGGGTCTTAGTGGGATGTTTGGTTTATGTAATTTTGGTAACACGTATATTAAAGGTGGTGTTCCATTGTGTGATATTAGTTGTTTATATTCCTGGTTTTCAATATAATTGTTGGTTAATAGCTCTTTTAAAATTGAATTATTTTCTGTTTGTATGATTTGAGTGTGGTCTTTTTTTCTCGTGTGTATCTGTTTTCATCGTTTAGTAATTCCTCAATTTTATTTTTATACATATTATTTGTTAGATTACTGTTTTTTGTGTTTTGTCTGCCTTTGTAATGATATGTGTCATTGTGTTTTTTCAAAAATATTTTGGTTTCTTTAATTTTGTTAATAATTCCTGATTTATTTTTTGTTGTTTTCCATTAGTTGATTTTATTTTGTTCGGTTTATTTTTATAATTTGTTAGTATGTTGCAAATATTGGCTCGTGTGGTGTTTGTTTCCCTCATTTAGTTTACTTAAACTGTTTCAATGTTAATGTTCATACGGAATGTTTTTCGATCAAAGAAATTGAAATTTGGTCCATAATTTAGTATTTCTTGAACATTTTCTGGTAAATTTACAATTTGTAAAAATTTGTATCCAGTTTATTTGTTCATTGTTAGGAACACTTTTGTCGTTTTGCTTTTGGTGAAGTGCTTGAATTTGATTTCTATGTTTATTGATAATTTCATTTTTTATTTATATATATTTTGGGGTATTATTTGCAAGAAAAATGCTAATTATGTTCTTTGGGCAAAATGTTTCTAAATATTGTCTATTACTATTAAATTTTTGTTTAATTTGGTTTTTTGTAGTGTGAGCATCATTCCAGCGGAGTTGATAAAGTTTTACTTGAGAAGTCATTAAGTAAATTATTGAATTTATCTTTCAGTATCCAAAATTTACTTAATGACACACAACGAATCTAAAATTAGCGGTCCCTCGATCATACAACAGAAGTAGATGCTAACCCAGGATGCGAAGATTATGCGTGCTGGAGTCTGCAAGAGTATAGACATTTAAATTGCTACAAATGCAAGTGCCAATTTACTTGCACGAGGTAGACTTAAACGGGAAGTTACAGCTCCCCGCGCAAAATATATTAAGCGTCTCTAGCTATTCTATTTCAACAATGATGCTTGCTGTTGGCACACAGCAGAAAATTTCTAGCGCAACTGTTAGAAACAGCTACTACACACGGGGCCACTGAATTAGCATTTTTGCCACACGTACTACCTTTCGGCTGAAGAAATTTTTTGGTACGAGTTGCTGACTAGCCGACAACCAAGCGCCGACAAGAATCGGGTTAGAGTCTAAATGGTGACGAAAACCCATTAAAGCCTGACGCAATTGTTAAGCGAAGAATTCCAAAACGATATCTCAGACGGGCTCTATTGGCCAAGGGCATAACCTGAAATTAGCGTGACATGCGCCAAGTAGACAATCTATAGTAAGCCTTGCATTTTGCATGAATCTTGCAATATTATTATTAAAAGCGGAAAGATGTTAGTAATTGGCTAAATTCACAAATCACATTACATACTGTTCTATTGAGTGTGTTTACAAAAATTACTTATAAGTTCTTTCTTGCTCAGCCTGTCTGGGCCACTGTTGGATACATCCCTTTAATTTTTTCTATTTGCTTCTGTTCGGCTCTGTTGGTGCCGCTTTCTTCTAGCCATCTCTTTCACATCGTACAGCCACATTTTTGAGGTCTTTCTATATTGCAGTTTGTGGCTGGCTCGGCCGCCCAGCTCCACTTAAGGTTTTCGATTCGGAATATGACAGCGGGCTGCCTTGTTTTCCATTGAATTGGTTGGTAACAAGTGGTCCGTTGGGAACTCGAGGCCATGCATTTGTGTAAGTAGAAATAACAACAAAAGAATATTAATCTAACTAGAATTTCTTACTAGAAATTTCGGTTTCTTTTTCAAAATTTTTGAGCCCACAATTTGTATTTAAATAGACCAGTAACAATTAAGAAACCAGGATGTAAATATAACAGTATAATCGCAGTATATAATCATAGTATATAAACAACAGTATATCGCAATTTTTTATCGCACACATTAAAATTAGACGGATGTTAGGACAACGAAGTTACAGCGATGGCTATCTCATAGCCAGAAAGGAAACGCTTTGCGTGCTCCAGGTGCGATCGACCCACAAGGTCACGTCGGCGATCCGGACTTCAAAATTACTGAACAAGCTCGAACGCCAGAACACTGGAAACCAGGGAAAGATAACGAACGCTGCAGTGCCCTGACGATAGCACGGTTCGAATTTAAGCTCTAAGCGTGGTAGAAACGACCGCCTCTGGAAATATCGCCTTAACTGCTCTCCGGTGACTGATATAAGGAAGAAAACAGTCCACGATAGAATACAGGTAAAATTACATACAGCTTGAAGAAAGCTTTCTGCTAACACCATGATGTTCTGGGCACGTGCAAAGAAGAAAACCAGGAGCGTAGAATAAGCAAAACCGCCGATAGGCGCAAGCAAACAATGCACAAAATCAAACTGCATGACTTCAATAATTTACAAAGCACTAATACTTCGAACGGTTACTCTGGCTTCATGCGGCTAACGAGACAGCCAGGAAAAAAAAACCTTCATGGTATCAATTGCGGCCTTATATTCTCTCAGCTGCAACCAAAAATGGGCGTGGCACCAGAGCGTGAAATATGAAGTGAGTACTCAAAGACATTAGAATCGAAAAGATGCGTAACAATATGAAATACGTACCACGGATTTCGAAATCGAATGGAGGCGCAATTAAATCGTAACAGTCCGTAATGCAGTTCCCAAACAATTGTTTACTACGTTAATGAAAACGTCTACTTTTATTGTTATTTTGCATATTGGTTCAATATAAGCGAGTTCTTTATCAACAGCGCTCAACAGAGGTTTGTATTTCCAGATAATTATGACAAAAATTGGTCACAAAACTAGGATGGAGCGCCTATATAGCAAAATATCTATAGTGTGGAATAGTATGAAAACATTTCAATTCTGGACACCAGCATCATCTGAGGAGTTCAGGATATCTGGAAAGAGTGCATCGACAGGTTTCCTCGAAGAATTGGGTTTGCTGAAAAAATGTTGTGCAAAATGGCTTCAAGAGATGGCTTCATCATTGGATCCTGAGTTCATAAGGGTTTCCCGTTTCCAGAAAATGTTGAACGCAAGAGTCTGTAGATGAACTTCTGGCGACGGTTTTTTGGACCACTAGAGAATTGTTGATTACATGGGGTAAAACAGTCACCGCCAGTAAATATTCTACTCCACTTAAAAAAACCACATCGTCCCATACAGAAAAAGCATCTAAATTTGTTGACGAAAGGGTTTTCATTGTTCATAACAATGCTCAAAGCCCAACCTGTTCAAGCTTTAATAGAAAAATTAGGATTTCTTGAAGTAGATAATCCAGAGCATGTCCACAGTTTGCTCCCTTGTAAGTATATCTATTGAGAAACTTAAAGGAAAGCCTACCGAATGTATGTAACAACCTCACTGTTGTCTCCAGAGTTAATACTTGAGTATTCTACCCCCGTTTGGCTTTCAAGGTTCGCTTAAGCGTGGGTTTTCCTCCGATTGAACTTGTGGCGCCTATTTATTCTGTAACACCCTATACATACCGTCACGCTTGCCCTGTGGTGTACCGTTTCTAGGGACCACGCCCATCCCCCTGAGCGTATTCGGCCGTGGATTTTTAGCCTGTTTTGTGCGATTTCCAGGGTAAGTGTGGACGTTTCCCGGACAGGTTTCAGTATTTGGCGCTCAATCACTCGTGAGTGTCGTTAAAACAGTTTGATACTGTAACACAGTATTACAATCTCAATAATTAAAAAGGGGAAAGGAACAACCCTGCGAACTACCGCATGATCATGCTGCTAAATACCACTATTGACGCTATATTTGTAGTAAAACAAATTATTGAGAAGGCCATAGAGTTCAACACACCAGCACATATGTGGTTCATCTAGATCTGCCCAAAGCATTCGATCGCGTTAGACTAAAGGATGCAAAGTCAAAGCTAAAGGAAGAAAACATACCTAAGAACATAATGTGCAGTATAAGAGACATAAACAGGAATAAAAGTCGACAATGAATTATCTGCGGAAGTCGCCATCAAATCGGCAATCCGACAAGGAGATAGCCTTAGCCCACTGTTGTTCAAACCTAATAATGGATAAAAAAATGCAAAAAAATCAAACAAAAGGAAATTGATACCAGATGGGAAACAACAGGATAAAAGTAATTTGTTACGCAGATGGTGCAGTAATCATTGGAGAAAGCGAAGACGATTTACAACAAATGGTGCATGAATTCAGAAAAACCGCGAAAACTTACAACAAGAAAGGATCTATAACGAAAACTAGAAGCAACAGAAAGATGTAAAATAGTAATCGAAGAAAAATGTATAGAACAAGTGAGATTTAAATACCTAGGAGTAGACATTTCCAGTTACGGTAATCTTAAAGAAGTAGTACTCAAACAATCCAACAAAGCGGAAAGGTCTCAGGATGCTTGAGGGACGTGACCTGGAGAAACAAGAACGCCAGCTTAGAAAGCAAAGTCCGCATCTGCAAAACGTGCGTTAAACCGCTTTTAACATATGCAGTTGAAGCAAGAGCAAACGCCGCAGGAACCAAAAGAATACTCGGAAACGGAAATGAGAACATTACGATCTATCACCAGGCAATACACTAAAAGATAGAATACGAAGCAAAAAAATTAGAGAAACATGCCCAATACAAGACGTTGTTAGCCAAAATGGTCAGGGCTGAAAAACCATCAGAAGAACGCCAGTAGGAAGACTGGCAACCGACGTAACAAGAAGATGCACCGCAATAACAGGCCATGGCCTAATATAAGTATAAGAAGAAGAAGAAGATATCTTATGACTTCAAACATCACATTAAACCTCTTAACAGGTCCATACCCGTCCAAATGAGTGCTCACTATATCAGTAAAAACATCTGTTTTCAATGTCATTTGTATAATAACTCAATATAAGTGTCCTTCTTTATCAATAGTACTTAACAGACAATAACCAATTAGCGATTGTTTTTTTGGTTAGAACGACTTTAGGGAAATACATTTTTACGATAGTGCATATCACGTTGAGAACTGAGTACATGAAAGATAGGATAATGGATATTTTCTGAAGATGTTTTTCAGTGCTGGAAATCTGGTGGTTGAATAACAGCAAAGGTTTGTTTCAAAGCATAATAAGAAATTTTTAACAGTTTTTTACAACTTTGCTTAAACAACTTACAGAAAAATAAATAACACATTAACAATTTTACGTGCAGTACCAAATAAAAAAATGTTTACAACCTTGGACTTTTTACTTCCCTCCTCTAAAAGACGAAGGAAGTATTGTAATCGCAAAAAATCACCTTTTTTACAGATTTCTTCAGATCTTCTCGTTTTCAGGGTTGTCTCAATTCGTCTCTCTGTCTGTCTGTCTGTTGGCGGTATAACTCAAAAACTATTTGTTGGAGGAAGACAATACTTTGCATACACATGATATATATATACCTGGCTTAAAACTGAGAAAATTTCAAACAAATATATACAGGGTGACCACCTTAAAAAATAAAATTTTGTTTATTTTTGATTTAACTTAGCATGAGATACAAGTAATAATTTTGTACATATCGCAGGTTTTATCATACCAAAAATGGAACCCACTAGATACAGAATAAACGCTGTACGATACAAAAAGGAGCAACGAATTAATGCGGGACGTTAAATATAGCTTGAACGCAGGAATTCGAAAGGTCGCGGAAGCTCTCATCCAAACAAAGAAATTTAATGGGCCGGCTCGTTCGCAAGCGCTGAATTCGAATCGCATTATCGGTAATATTTTTATTTTTGGTTTAACTGAGATACTGGAAAGTAACAATTTGCACATAGTTCAGACTTTACTTTTGACTAGAATTCAACAGATACAGCGTACGTGCCCTTTCTGCTTTACATCATAAGAGGTGTCAACGAAAAGACGTTTTATTTAAGCCAGCCGGAACGCACGTAGTCACGTAGTGCTTCGTAGCGCAGGTAGAAATAGCCAATTCTCCTTGAAAAACGTTGGAATTGCATACGCATCCGCGGCCCTTCGAATTCCACCACCGGTAATGTTTTTTTTATTTGCAAATCTACTTACTCCTAACTTAATTTGATTTTTAATATTATTTAGTGTTACAGTTCTGGGTAAAGCCCTATACAGATTTTGTATGTTACAAAAATCATGCAATAACTGTTAATATCTAGTGTTTTCACCTCTGGCACAGATTTACCTGCATCATCCTGGGAAGACTATAAAATTAATGCCTTATTAGCTTATTCCATTCTTTGGTGAGGGCTCTTGAACGTCAAAAAGATACTGACCCACCACCGTAGACACATGCGACGTGGTAGTATTATGCATCACGATGAAATTATTCCCAATGAATGCGACCAAAGGCAAGTGCTTCGAAATTGTCCGTTACGTATCTGCTAGCTGTCTTTGAAACCCTATCCACCACCACTACTGACCTACTTCCAAAATTTGTATTCGGAACTATGTTCCCGCTGAAGATGATCGTCCTCTCAACCGACGCCAGCACATTAATAAGAACTCTAATTAATACTCCCATTCGGACGATGCCAAACAAAATCGCGATTCGTCTGTGTACAGAACGTTGCTCCAGTCGTTAGCAGACCCAATTAACATGGTTACGAGAAAACGTTAATCTGGCAACACGGTGAGATTTGAACTGCCCAGTTGCTGACTTTTTTTGGCCGTAATCCACTTCTCTCAACCTTCTCTTAACGGGTTTATTACTTTTATCGCACTCCCCAACTTCGCTAAGTTGATTTTGAATGTTTTTTTTTCGTCACGAGGCGTTGACGACGAGCAGTTATTCGAATAAATCGATTATCCTTCCATATGTGGCCCTCATACGCTTTTGAACTTACCGTCTTTTATAGTCTCTGGTTTCCCTAACTTTTTTAGCAACTCTAGTTACCGAAGGTTGCTGAATTCGAGCAGAACAGCAACTTATTTTTGACTACGGCCATCTTCAAGAAGAGCGATAAGGATATTATTGGACCTGTTATGTAAACCTTGTACATTTTTCTGTTAAATATGAACTGTACAGGGTGTTACAAAAATGTTAGGCTGGTTTCTACAACTAAAAATAAGCAAAAAAGTTTATATAAACATATGTTCTAAAATGATTCGTTACTGAATTACAGCCACTTGAAGTTTTTCATTTTTTTATTTAAAAAAGGTTACAGAAAACGGGAGTTTTTAATGTAAATCATAACAAAGTGTTCAAAATGACCTCCACGGGCAGCAACACACTGCTGAGCTCGTCGTATCATGGACTGCCTCACGCGCTCAAAAATTCTGGTGTATTTCGAATTTGCTGGCATCCATCTTCCACTCTACGTTGAAGATCCTCAATATTTTGAATTGGACATAGTCAGCCCAACAGTTTTGTAACACCCTGTATATAAACTTGATAAAAGCGAGTACGGTACTACCAGTTCTAAAAATTCAAAACGCAAATAAAGCCTGTGGCCTCTTGCACAATTATTTGTTGCCTATGTTTAAAGTTTTGCTACCCGGTTAGTACTGGTTTACAGTAATATTAATTAATAGTTGGTATGTTCGTACTGGGTGCACCCTATCATCATCATCAGAGTTTCTCTATCTAATACTGGATGTAAACTTTCCCTAACGTTTCTATATTGTTTTATCTTTTGCTCTAGTTGTCCAGTTTAACCCAGCTACTTTGGTGATGTCATCACGCCATCTTGTAGCCGGTTTTCCTCTTCCTCTTTTGGAAATTCTTGGTCTCCAATCAATAACTCTCTTCGTCCATCTGTTGTTCTGTCTTCTCGTGATGTGACCATCCAGCTCCATTTAAGTTTCATTGCTGTTGGAATAACATCCTCCACTTGTGTATGTTGTCTGATCCTTTCGTTTGGAATTCTGTTCCTCAATATTATGCCAAGAATTCGTCGTTCCGTCACCCTTTCTGCAACTCGAAGCTTATGTGAGTCATTTAACGTTAAATTACAAGTTTCCGCTCATAATGTTAGAACTGGTAGTATAGACTGATTGAACGCTTTTGATATCAAGAGAATTGAAATATGAAATTTAAATACGTAGTTTATTTCCGAATGCAGACCAACCCGCTCTTATTCATATTGTTATTTCCGTTTTTGACAGATTCTTTTCCATCGTTATGGTTTAGTACAGCTATTTATAATGATCCACAAGTTCAATAAGTTTCCTTGTTTATTTTTACGGATATAAGCTTTTTGTCAGCGTTGTCAGGGTGCACTCTATTATATTAATATTTCTGATTTTGAAGCTACATATATGTGGTAATATACTACTGGTTATTATACAATTTTATCATAAAGTTTATGTGTTTCAGTTACTGCAAATCTTTTATGAGTTTGTTTCAGAATATATAGCTATCGACTATAGTTTTGAGTTTGTGAGTTGTTGGGTTTTCTTTAATACTAAAAACTCTTTGTCGCTCTTTGTAATTTTATTTAATTTAAGCTTTTGTAAAATAATACACATCGTCATCAGTGAACTAGCTAGCTCTGAAATATGCCTATATGTACCGCCCCGTTTTAATTTCATTTTTGTAGCGGGTTAATGCATGTGTCCATTTCGGACCACCTTATATCTAATGGCTGTAGCAACTGAATTCAAGATTATCACAGCATGCGGTGCGACGCGATTAGCATCTGGGGTTTTCGTGTTGGAAAAGGTCTAGCATTTCGATTCGAGTTGGCGCTCAAACAACCGAACAGAGGACAGAGTATTGATTTTCTCGAGAAGCACGCTCTCGCGAGTCTCGCTGATTTGAATTGCTGGGCTAAGATGAAGCCGTTTTAATTGTTTTCGTAAGGACCATTCTGTGTAGGTAAGGAAGCTCAACTTATTGTATTCTTTGCGTGCTGATTCTAATATTTATGCTGGGTTTCTTTGCGCTGCCGACGATTGAAATCTCTGCAAAGCGTCCTCTACTATAATTAGGCCGAGAACATCGTTCGGTAAGAATCCTTTTGCGGGTTTATTTTGGCAACTACTTTTTAATATTTCGGTTGGCAGCTACGGGCCAAAATATGGCAGCTACGGGCCAAAATCTGGCAGTTACGGGCTAGAAGAAGCTAATATCGTTTAGTGTGGGTTATGATCTTGCATGGGCTAATTGGGCTCAAAAGGAGGCTAGAAATTCAGTTAATTCAGTTCCCCGATTCTGCTCTCATATGGGTTAGGAATTCCCGACATGTGCAGCTACCTTTTGTGATTTGCTAACTTCTAACAGTGGCGTCTTCGCTTTAGGAGTCTCAGAATTTAACAGCCAAATCTATCTTACACAACAGAATAGTTCCACTTGCGATCACTGGACTTCAGCATCAAGTTAAACGGTAAGTTCATGCCATATCAGCCCTCTTTTTCCAACAAAATCATTTGCCTTAATTACCTCAGTTCTTACTAAGATGTTAGCAAATCAAACTGAACGAGTTTAATCAACCTTTTTGGCTCAAAACTTAAGAACGCTAATGAGCGAGAATTTTATAATTTAAAATTGCTGAAGTACGCATGTGGATTGTAACTTATATACCGCGCTTTATGTGTTGTTTGTTATGCAATTGCGATAGCGCAGGTGTTGTCCTGGAGTGCGAATTAAGCTATAATTAGCATTTTGTGGATTGAATATTTGGAAGTAATTTCCCAATTATGATTATTATTTCATTTAATAGGCAATAGTCGTACCACTTTGTTTGTTGTCGCATGAGCTAAGGGCTAATACAAATAATTCATGTGGTACTGCGATATTTTGGTTCAAATAAATGCCCCTATTGCTATTTTTTGTTTGTGTTTTCTTCTCCAACCTCTTTAGCTGAACGAGTAATCTAGGCATGCGGTGGAACAGCAAAGGTAGGTGGCGCATTTTTAAGTAACTAGTTTTGTTTTTATAGGTTGTGAGTAAGGACAAGGGGCCCAATTTGTATTTATCCTTCTGTTCAATTTAAAAGCCCGAAGTATTTATTAGCCTGATTTTTACACCACGCCATTTTCTGCCGAGAGTTAAAAACCTAGCCGAGGCCTTGCCAACCCCTTCGTTTAAGGGTGGTACACATGTAGTCACAAAACTTTGAAATTTATTGAATCAATACATTGGCCCGTTAAGTGGCCGCGGAACTAAGAAGCACGGTGGTGAAATGGTACAGAGTTGGGCTGCTGAGCTTAGGGTCAAGAGTTCGAAACTGGACACCGTTTAATTTTTTAAAAACTATTTAAAGATTGCGAGACAAATTTCTATCTACTGTTGCCTATAAATGTGAAATTCCTATAGGTATCTTCTGCTTCCACACTAAAAGTACCATTTTAACACATTACGAAGACTAAATTACTGTGTCTTAAGGAGCGGGCATCTGAAAGAGCGGATGGCAAAAATCACTGCATTCCAACATTGTACCAAAGTATCGATAAGACGCTTACGCACACCTTATCATCTCGTTTCTAATCTAAAGTTCAGATAATTATCTAATGCGTTCTTATTATAATACGGTGTAAATTGTGAAAATAGTCCGTAAATTGGTTTTGATGATATATCAAATTTTGCTTGTCACTATAAGATATCGACACCACTTAAATAATGACTATCATAATTTGCGTTATTGTTAGCCATCTGTCATTCGTACTTAAATATATTTAATAATTTCAGTTTGATATGGATTTTATTCAAGTGAGACCGATAAGTTACATGTTAGTGTGATATATCAGATATATCATTACCACAACCATTATATTCCATTGAAAGTTACAACAACTTAGATAAATGTTATACTTTATACTAATATGTCTGGCCAATCCTCATATAATTTTATTGTAACTACTTTAAAAACGACTAACAGAAAATATTAATTAACTATGATTTTATTATAACAACACACTGTAACAATTACTTAAGAACAACTTATGCTTCCCAAAAATCAAGTAATCACGAATGGAACCCTAAGAATATGAAAGGGCTTACACTAAATTGTCAGATGTTAATAAAAACTCCTTTTATTTGAAAAAAATGCATTATTCAATAACCAACAGCCGCCATTGAACAATTTCAGGATAACCCAACAGGCACAAGTATGTTTAAAATATGTCGAAAAGACGTTTACATAGTTAAAAGGACGTTATTCAACGTTAAATTTTGGTCGAACAGTTAACGTAATTTTCTCAATGTAAATTAGACGTTGATTTTTAGTAATTTATTACTGTTTACGTAGTTATTTCGTTTATTAAACGTGTTGGCTATGACGTTTATTGAGCGTGTTTATATGACGGCCATATGCCGTTGATATTAAAAGCTCTTTACACCAG
Organism: Agriotes lineatus; assembly: GCA_940337035.1. Taxonomy (NCBI): domain Eukaryota; kingdom Metazoa; phylum Arthropoda; class Insecta; order Coleoptera; family Elateridae; genus Agriotes; species Agriotes lineatus. The sequence goes on from OW679203.1 coordinate 65,710,322, forward strand.
CAGTTAATGTCAAACCTAAATTTTACGTTTATAAAAACACACAAATAACGTTAATATAAAACGAATTTTAGATAACATAGTACACATAACGTTGTTACAGCAACGTGATATTAACGTTTTTATGTCGTGGATTTTAAGTGTATTTTAGATTAGTGGTTAACGTTAAACGCCATATGTTGTTGATAAGCGGTCTTGAAGTGGGTTATGTAAATTTATTGTATTAGTATGTGTTTCTATTTAAAAATGCTGATAGCGTCCATGATTCTATATTAAAAATCAATTTAAAGGAAAATGGGTTAACCCTAAGAGAGAGACTAAGAAAAACATTTATGCAGCTACTGAAAATTAAACAGAGAAAATCAAAGAAATATTCTAGGAAAAACTGGAAGCAGTTTGTAACACGGCTCGTAATATAAAGCAATAATCCTACTCGGTAACCTTAATGCGATGTTTCTCTGCACTTAACCAAATTCCTCCAAAGTCCGCTCGCTGCTAGGTCATGTTACCTGTATGTATGGTGCTGCATAGGTGAGCGCAACATTGGAAATTCTATGCCGCCAATACACACTCTGTAGATATGCAGGGAGATAAAAAATAAACTTGATCGCGGGAGCCGATGAAAACAATCAAACTTGCTTAATCTGTAGCATGTTTGTTGTTGATATAGAACCGTCAATTTTGTTTGAAGTTTACAATTCACTTTCGACATCTTGTTTAACCTATCCCATTGTTATTTTAATGTTACGTATCGATTTAATGTAGACATTCGGTTTAAAATTTAAAAATGCATTTAATTTGTACATCGCCTAAACGAGCTTTACATCCATCATGCGGTCGAACTGATGATAACAATTAATACACCCGCTATGAGCAAAAACGCGAAAAAGCAACCCCGGCGGCGCCTCCCACTCAATGTTGTAACACCTGGACCCTTCTTTTTAAGGGATTAATTATTAATTTACCTCGGATAAGCTCATTCGTCGGAAACAGAGTTCAAACACGCTTTTCAGCCACCATACGAAGTTAACAAATACTCAAACAGAATTTACTATATACACTTTTATTTGTTATAACTATATACAAAATAATAAAGCAGGAATTAAACCAAATAAAGGATTTACCAATCAGTTTGACCAATAATTAATTACAATAACGGCACGAGCTGCCCCTTCGCAGGCCGCAACCAAATTCGCAGGCGGATGAAAATTTACATCGACGGCTGGAGTAGCCTTCTTCGGGCGGTTCGGATTTCTTCACTATTCTGGCACATACGTGGACCCGCGCAGTAGCGGTGCCGCAGGAGTTAGCTGTCAAAGTTCTCGCCTCGTGTTTCTGTAAACATTCTACACATTAAATCTATTAATACACTTTTTCCACCCTTTCCGGGGACGAGAATAGGTTTAATTGGAGTCCCGGGAAGGGTACCGTTCTCATAAATATGTTTGTGAAAGCCTGCAGACCTCGGCGAAGTGCCGCAATTTTCAATAAATAACAGGTAAATTTACATTTACTTTGCAAGAGTGATATGTTTCTAGTCGGCCGGCTGAATGCCTTATTTTACAATATAACGGTAGCCAACGTTTATTAATTTACAGGAGTCTCTGCGAGCTCGCAAGTTGATATTTGCGGCCGGCGTAAATATTCTGGTCGAGCGGTGCCGGCACTTGATTTCAAAGCGGCTCGAAATATATTGGGCCTTATTTAATTAGGGCCATATAATTTGACTGGGGAGAATAGATGACTTCCAGATATTTATTTCGACAAAGCGACTAGGTCATCCCATCTAAGCAGAGGACATTCAGGCGGATTTTCACCACTGAGTCGAATTCTGTTTAGTGGTGACAGCGAGATGTTTCTCAAAATAATTCACTAGGTCAAATCTACTCTCGGGGAAGTTAACTAATTAATAAGTTGCTGACATCCAGGCGGATTCTAACCACTGGGTCGAAACAACTTATTATTTAGTTGGCTAATTGCGGTCTATCGGGTTCTCCTGAAGGGAGCTGGTGCTAGCAGGAAGAATCTCTCTTGAATGCCGGATGGGGATTGGGGATCTGGGACTGGGGAAATCGGTCTGGAAGGTCTCGGAGTCGGAAGGGAAAGTCTCGTGGAATCTCTTTTTAAAAATGCTCTGTAACTGGTTTTATATGCTGCGCCAAAGCTATGAGGAGGGGATTCTGCGCGCGTTTAACCTTTGTTTCGATGCCCGGGCGGGCTTATCGGTTCGGTACAGGTGGAGGGTCTTGATAACGCTACGTGAGGATGACGAATAAATTTGATCATATTATTTAATATGTATTTTACCAAATTTAAGCGGAAGCTAGCGTTACACATGATGGTTCCTCCGGGAAAAAGGACGCTTGGTGGACATCTTCATCAAGGAGGCTCTCAAAACAATGCAGAGATCACCTGGAGATCTCGTAATTATTGAGACCGGACACAGAAAACATTCACACTGGGGTATAATCGGGAACTATATACGGGATGAGTAAAATTTTAATCTTCGGGAACTATATACAGGGTGAGTAAAATTTTAATCTTCGGAAACTATATACAGGGTGAGTAAAATTTTAATCTTCGGAAACTATATACAGGGTGAGTAAAATTTTAATCTTCGGAAACTATATACAGGGTGCGTAAAATTTTAATCTTCGGAACCTATATACAGGGTGAGTAAAATTTTTACTCTCAATTCTGGCCTAGTCGAATACAGAGGTTGCGGTTTCAACTTATATTCTGTCGGCGGAGAAATATGCATATGCGATACACACATTTATTTTACAGGACAGGGCGGCGATCGCGGTTTCGATCTACAGGTCCTTCAGGACCTCATATATTCCGGAATCATGTTTTCCTGGTAATGGCCTGGATGCCATTTCATGTGGTGCATTCTATTGCACAAAAATGTGCACTCTACGGAGGGAACGCGCGCTTCTTACAGGCACTGGGGCGAAATGCTACGTTCCAGGAGCGCACACAAACTTACGTTACAGGCGGTTGCAAAACTGCGGTCTCAGTTTGCAATTCGGCCAACGTTCAAACATTCAAATGCTCGAACCTTTAAAATTCAAATTCTGGAGCCGGTACAGTCGCGGTTTCGACCTTCAATTATTCCGGGATTCTCTCAGAAACAACTAGGTTTTAGGATAACCTATAAATACTGGGGAAATTGTAGAGGCTGCGGAGACCAGCATACAATTTCAAAAAAAAAAACGGTGCACAGGATCGCTCTGGGACGCATTCTAAACTTACGCTCTCTGGAAATTTCGCATACAATTTCGGGCAAACGGTGGACGGTATTCCGGTAAACACATTCTCGCCTTCGAGCTTCGACTATTCATCTACGATCTCCTGTCATTATCCGGTTTTACGGTGGCAGAAGCACGCTCCAAAAGGGAGATAACAGGGATAGCACTAGCAAACATTCTGGCATTCTAGCATTCTCACTTACATTCATTAATTTGCAGGCGCACCAGGTGCTTACACGGATACCTGCAGATATTCCGGCGGACGAGACATCAGGGTTGTCTCGGACGGACTGTGGACTACGAATTTCTTTGGATGGGAAATCGGAATTGTCTCGGACGGACTGCTAACTACGGATTCTACGGACGGGACATCGGGATTGTCTCGGACGGACTGCGGACTACGGATTTCTTTTCCTGGAATTCTTCTGGCATTGCAGAAGACGATACTACGCGGGCGGTCCGTAGTATTGTCGGCAATTTAGCTAAGGCACCTCGGGGACGCAAAATCCCGTACCAGCAGTGAAGCCGCTGGCCCTTGAGGGTAGGAGAAGGATTTTCTGGACTGGACGGGATCTCGGAAAGATCTTATCTGGAACGGACAGGACCTGGACGGGGATCTGGGAATTCTAGACTGGGACATCTCGGTTTCTGGGCTCTGGTAGATTCCCCTGGACGGCTAGGCTGTAACAGGTTTTGTACATTATTTAAATTACAACAAAATTTATTGGTTCGGTATTTTCTAGCTTTTGCCTCGGGCGCCAATCTAGCGGACAAGAATGGGTATTTGTTACTTATGTATGTGTGTCTGAATTCACGTTCCTGCTCCGGGCGCCATTGTAACACCTGGACCCTTCTTTTTAAGGGATTAATTATTAATTTACCTCGGATAAGCTCATTCGTCGGAAACAGAGTTCAAACACGCTTTTCAGCCACCATACGAAGTTAACAAATACTCAAACAGAATTTACTATATACACTTTTATTTGTTATAACTATATACAAAATAATAAAGCAGGAATTAAACCAAATAAAGGATTTACCAATCAGTTTGACCAATAATTAATTACAATAACGGCACGAGCTGCCCCTTCGCAGGCCGCAACCAAATTCGCAGGCGGATGAAAATTTACATCGACGGCTGGAGTAGCCTTCTTCGGGCGGTTCGGATTTCTTCACTATTCTGGCACATACGTGGACCCGCGCAGTAGCGGTGCCGCAGGAGTTAGCTGTCAAAGTTCTCGCCTCGTGTTTCTGTAAACATTCTACACATTAAATCTATTAATACACTTTTTCCACCCTTTCCGGGGACGAGAATAGGTTTAATTGGAGTCCCGGGAAGGGTACCGTTCTCATAAATATGTTTGTGAAAGCCTGCAGACCTCGGCGAAGTGCCGCAATTTTCAATAAATAACAGGTAAATTTACATTTACTTTGCAAGAGTGATATGTTTCTAGTCGGCCGGCTGAATGCCTTATTTTACAATATAACGGTAGCCAACGTTTATTAATTTACAGGAGTCTCTGCGAGCTCGCAAGTTGATATTTGCGGCCGGCGTAAATATTCTGGTCGAGCGGTGCCGGCACTTGATTTCAAAGCGGCTCGAAATATATTGGGCCTTATTTAATTAGGGCCATATAATTTGACTGGGGAGAATAGATGACTTCCAGATATTTATTTCGACAAAGCGACTAGGTCATCCCATCTAAGCAGAGGACATTCAGGCGGATTTTCACCACTGAGTCGAATTCTGTTTAGTGGTGACAGCGAGATGTTTCTCAAAATAATTCACTAGGTCAAATCTACTCTCGGGGAAGTTAACTAATTAATAAGTTGCTGACATCCAGGCGGATTCTAACCACTGGGTCGAAACAACTTATTATTTAGTTGGCTAATTGCGGTCTATCGGGTTCTCCTGAAGGGAGCTGGTGCTAGCAGGAAGAATCTCTCTTGAATGCCGGATGGGGATTGGGGATCTGGGACTGGGGAAATCGGTCTGGAAGGTCTCGGAGTCGGAAGGGAAAGTCTCGTGGAATCTCTTTTTAAAAATGCTCTGTAACTGGTTTTATATGCTGCGCCAAAGCTATGAGGAGGGGATTCTGCGCGCGTTTAACCTTTGTTTTGATGCCCGGGCGGGCTTATCGGTTCGGTACAGGTGGAGGGTCTTGATAACGCTACGTGAGGATGACGAATAAATTTGATCATATTATTTAATATGTATTTTACCAAATTTAAGCGGAAGCTAGCGTTACAATGTTACTCAGAATCGCTGTACCAATAAAGCCGCCCGGAGAGTATATAAGAAGACTCCGCAACCATTTTAAGGCACTTGAGTCCACCGACCAGCAATCCGACACCCTCTCCTGGGGTTGGATTGTGGCGGTGTCTGTTCGTCTCCTAGTGTATCCACTTAACCCCTACCTTGTACGTTAGATTGTGGCGGTCTCTGCCCGTCTTCTAACGCATTTCATGTAAATTTAAAGCCTTACGACCGTACCCAGCAAGAATATTTAAACTCTTTTAATAACTATACTTCTAGGAATCATATTGCATGTTCCGCATGAAGGCGGTTCGAGCAATATAGTCGCATTTATTAAAACTTACCTGGAGCCCGTCTTTCGAGTTTGAGTGCTGATGAGTTCTCGCAAACAAACGCCGAATTGTCAAATACATTTTGCCCTCTAAAATAAGGAACTTGACCAGGTTTCACGGCACCGTTATTCCGGGAACAACGCTTGGCCATCCTGGGGCACCAGCATATCCCGCACCAGCCCTTACGCACGCCCGGAGCTGCAGGTACCCCCTAATCTTGTTAAATTAGGCGTATGTTTGCAGAACACAAATTGTAAACAAAACCGCCGTTACGAGTATAAGCAAAGTCGCGCTTTGGACATCCGACATACAGGGTCAAAATACATACTACACTCCAGGCCAAATGCTGCTGACCACTGAAAATTAGATGCTGTGTGGATTGCAATTCGCCAGAACACAGAAGAAACACGGCCCCAAAGGAATTTGTTATTTTTATTGATATACAATGCAGTTTTAATAGAATTACCGATTATTTTGTAGTTATAGTTAACCATAATATATAGTTGGTAAATATATTGTGTTTTCGTGACCGTATACATTTGAGTTTGTGTGAATATTTTTTCTGATTTGAGCTTAGCCAAGGTATAAATCCATAACGCTTTTCGTAGGAGCTATTGAAACGTTACCTACATAAACGTATAGTTTTATAAAGCGCAGTGTAGACAGAATTTTTGATGGGCGCCCTCTCTGTATATGATTTCAAATGTAAAATTTACATAAGAGAGGCACTACGTTAATAATCTACATAACCATGAAAATGCATGAATATTGCAGCAAACTTCAGTGTGTCATAGTACACTCCGTTTTAATAGTTATCCTGCAAAATGTATAGTATATTGTTGCTTTCTTGTGCATTAGTTTGTCACTAACGGTTAGTTTAGTTAAATTAGCACACCTAAGGTTAATAAAATTCTACTTTGGAAGGGTACCGACCGAACATTTTATATATGAACGTGAGAATGGATCAAATAGAATATTGATCAAAATAGTACCGTTGGTATCATGAATTAGTATAAGATGATCCAAAACCGGGACAAACGAAAACTGCAAAAAATCCTCAAATGTACAAACAGGTAGAGTCGATTGATCTTGAATATTGACGTTTGGAGGTAGCAGAGATCGGTTTGGCGTTCAAAATATTCGAAGCAAGTGTCATACACATGTTGCATAAAAATAAAAATGAGACATCTTGTGCAATAAATGAAATGGGTCCATAAGGGTAAGAAGTAAAAGTATTACACTGATTTACGTATGTTGTCATTCTTCTCATGAGCTATAACACATAATATATACTTTAGACGTATTTTTTAGTAATACCGTAAACTGAAGATTCGGGTCTAATATCTATGTAAAATTGTTTTTGCTTCAAAAACAAAATTGCGATTCAAGTCGAAATTCATAATTAAATTACATATAAAAAATGCTGACTAAATTCAAACATCAATAACACATTGTTTGAGAATATCAAGTACCTATCGTATCTGTAAGAACTTGATTTTTAGAATGCAAAGTGATAACCGTAATATTTTAACTCGTAGATGGTTATGGTGCCATAAATAGTTATTTATGATGAAATCATGTAAACAGCATGCGATTTACTGTATATATATTAAGTTTGAAAGTTTGAGAAGCTGCCAGCCTGTGAAATATAACAACAAAGAGCCCTATTTACACAACTCCAGTAATAGCTACATTACAAAAAATAGGTAACGTTGAACGTGCTACATACATTGGTCACTTAGAAATTCGAACTGATATTTTCGTATTTTATTTTCAATCCAATTCCTAATTATATGAATTGATAACAATTTTAATCTTAATTTTTAGTTCGCAGAAAATGGTAGGTTGTAAGAAACTGTAACATTTCTCGATGTTTTGCAATGTTTTGCTATAATGACAAAAAGTATATTTATCGCATTGCTTGAGAATTCCATAAAACTGTCATTCCTGATTTAAAAACAGAAAGATAATAAACCACGTGCTTACCGAACGTAGCTCCTATCATAATATACTTTGTATTTCAAGAATTGCAACTCACTATGGAGATGCAGAAATATCATTCACATACGACTAATTTAGTATGGCACTTTGATAGTAAATTTCACAAAGTTACCACAATTCAAAGGTTAAATAGTTGCGCAAAGGACATATACTTTGCCTTTCCAATTTCCACTTCAGTTAACTAGGTACTTCAGCCATCATAATATTAGTGCTTATGACGTTTGATTAATTAGTAAACACATGTTGATGTGCTTTTTTTTATTTTAACACAGAAGTAAAGTTTTTTATCTACGACAGCGTGTAAAATTGCCTTTTTGTTTGCAGTTTTAAGTTTGTAAAACGACTGTTTAATAACATGTTTTCATTAGTTTACGTCGCAGTAGTAACATGTTTAAAAGATTTTAGTAGGCACGTTGTCAGTAGCAACGTGTTTTAAAATTTTTAAAACGCGCAAAATTACGACCGGTTGCTGGTAATCCTAATTTCTATTTACCGTGTTTTCTAGATTTTATCGTAGATAAAATATTGTACGATACACATCATGCGTACAGCATCTTTAGTCACTCGCGGGGCTTAAAACGCTCGCTCACTCGCAATTTAACTCTACCCCACTCGTGACTAAAAAGTAGCTTTACGCACTTATATCGTAAATTACTATTATAACACTGGCTGTAAGACTAATAAAAATATCTTTCACATAGTACACATAGTAGTAAACAACTTTGCTTTTTAAATTATACCATCTACAGTGCACTCTCATTACGCATCTACACACCGCTACATTCTTGTCATTTTCTGGTTAAAGTACTGCTACAGTTTATCTGGTATGGACTCTTTTTCATCTTCATCTTTTTCGTGATGCCATTACTCAGTCCAAAACGAGTTCTCTTCGGTAGATATTTCACCTTAGAAAATAAAAAATATAATGCGTTCACAACGAATTACCACTTCACCGATTTACTACCCACTGAAATACTACCGAACGGAAACCAATCGAACGGAAAACTACCGATTCACTTGCATTGTAGCATGTCAAGTTGCCTAAGCGATGGGCGTTACTTCCACGGTTGCTGTACTATGCGGTGCCCCGACATTCGAAACTTCTCACTAGGCAATTGCGTCTTCAGCTGTTGATTTCCAAGGGCACCTAATCAGTCCACCTGTAATACTACTTCCTATTTGGCTATAGAAAACCAATTGCGCTACATAGGGACCAGCGCAAGGGGGTATTTTATAACCCACAAAAATATGAAAATAAATATTTTATATAAATACATGCGCCACGAAGCACTCCTCGCGTCCTTGCGTCGCGGCTGCCTTAAATGGAACGTATTGTTCGTTGACCTCTTTTCTTGCTTTACAGCATGTACGCTGTATCTGTTATCCTCCATTTTCGCCAAGGGTGAAGCTTGAGCTATGTGCAAATTGTTACTTTTATCTAGTTCAGAGCTAATGCAAAACATTTCTTTAAATTTTTAAGTTGCTCACCCTGTATATATTTGTCTGAAATTTTTACGGTTTTATGCCAGGTAGATAAACACAGTGGGCAAAAAAACGGTACAGATTTTATAGCCTTGTATATTCGTAGGTCATTAATATTTTCAAATGACTATTATACAGGGTGGCCAAGGTGTCCAGCGGCCATTTTGTGTTAACTGTGTATTGCTCAGTGTTGCGTTGTCACTTGTTAATAATAGTTGTGAATGCAGTTCTGCAGATTTTAAATAAAAATATAATATTAATTTACCTTTCTGTATTCACACGGGACCTCTTTTACCTTGGCCACTCTGTATCATCGAAAAGCTCAATGTTTATAGATGGAAGTGAAGCACTTCTACTACAAAGTGGCAATGTTAATTCAAAGTTGTGCGTGTTTAAACAAATTTATACAAAAATTCTGTTTTTTGGAAAAGTTTATTATTTCCAACTTAAGGCCAGTTAATACTAATAATAAAAATTATCTAAATAGTTATTAAATATGGTATTTAAAAATATGGTTCTATACTTCCACCATTTTTATCAACAATTATTTGTAATTGTCTTCGCCAGTGCCAAATCGCAAAAGCGATTTGCGCCTTTAGTTAAGCGTACCATTTTCTTCAGGAATTCGATTAAAGCAACAATTAAAACAAAAATGACAGATACAAACTGACAGTGGCCAAACAAATAAAACAAAAGTCATTGCCTACTAATTTTGTTACAGATTTAATTTTACATTAAAGGGACCAGACTTTATTAAAAAACTCCCGTTTTTCCATGACCTTTATTAAAGTAAAATAAAATCGAATTAAAATGTTGCATTATTACAAATAAGATATATTTTTAATCTCCAAAGTGTATGCATTTCGTTTTTCGAAGAAATATTTGAATTCACTAATTATCAGTATTGGAAATACGAGTATTTAAATTTTGTACCGTTTTTTGGGCCACTGTGTATAATGTTTATACAAAATATCGTATTCCTCTAACAAATAGCTGTTGAGTTATACCGCCAACACGCAGACAGACAGCCAGACAGACAGTAAGACAGACAAACAGACCGACAGACGGAATTGAGAAAACCTGTTTTCCGCTATTTAGGGACCCTGAAACGGGAAGATCTGAAGAAATATCTGGAAGAGATTTTTTTTTTGGATTACAATACTTCCTTCGACTATTAGACGAGGGAAATAATAAAAAAAGCCAAATATTTTGATTTTTAATGAGAAATCTGTTTTTGTTCCTAGATTTCTTCAGATATTGACGTTTCAAGGTCTCTAGATGACGAAAAACCATTTTTTTTTAATTCCGAGAGTCTGAAATACCTGCCGTTGTCGGCAAAGAGCAGAGGATATACCCTTTAGTTAAGTCCTACAGCTGGAGTAGACATGTTTATTTTGGTAAACTGCAGTTTGTGCACAAATTTCTAGGTGACAGCACAATGCAGCACAATAAAAAGAGAGGGACAATTGTGGCATATTCTTTTTCATCAATTCACACTTTAAGACCTTAGAAATATTAGCTGGAGAATTTATAAATTCAGAAAGGATTTGAATGGTTTATAATGTTGAACTAAGTTCTACATTTATGTATGTATTTATTGTTTTGTAGACTATTATGTTTTATTTTTTATTTTGAATGCAGTAGTCTAGGAATCAGATAAATATAATTAAATAAGTAGATATTTATCTAAGTTTTTTAAAGTGCTAAAGCTTTAAACTACTTTTATTTTAACGTTTATGAAAAAGGTATTTATGCAAACAAACAAAATTTTTGGCTCGGCTCATATTGCATACACTGAAAACAGTAATAATTAATTGTGTATTAGGGAGTTTATGTTTTTATCACAAATGTGTGTAAAATGACCGCATGAGTGATAAAAAATAACTTGAGCAAGATCAAAAATATTTCATGCGAAGTGGTCGTATAAAATATTACCTCACTGTCATTTCGCTTTACTTCACTATTTGTCTGTATTTCATTGACGATTTCAGATAATAGTTATTTAAATACCAAGGCACTGAAGTTTAACCTTAACTCACATGAGGAATAAAAACAATCTTCAGTGCCGAAGTGCACATTACGTGTTTTAAATCGAGAAATCAAATAATTTTTTTTAACTAATTCTTATAGCTTATGCTGCCTTTTTCTTTCGCCAATGGGTGTAATATAAACGCCCCTATTGAAGTGCCAATTGTAATATAAGCGCCTCGCTTGAGGTGTTGAATTACTTATTTATATGATAAATTAAAATAATGACTTACCTCACAAATGTCAATATTTGACATACAAAGATTGTCATGGTATATTTTTCTAATTATTTTAAATATTGCTCCGGCTAGTCAGTACAACTAAATGAATACTCTTTATCCTCAGCTGAATGGTGCTTCGTAATAACAAGTATAGCTGATTGTTTAAATATTTGATTACTATAAAGTAATTTTATAGTTACTTTCAGGTCTTTTACTGATATTCTAAATATCTTAATGACATTCAGATATATTTATTGACTTTTCAATGACGTAAGGATAGTCTAGTTTGTTTTGGATAACTTTTAATCAATATTTAAAACCCAAAATCCCTAATTTACATTTCCCAATCTTAGCTTAAATCCAAAAGGTATAATCTCTAAATATAATTGCCTAAATCGCCGAGTACTCAGAACACTATTAAAATTTAGATAATTAATAGTAACTCTTAGTTCTAAATACAAGTTCACTAATATTAAATACACAATTTAAATATTCTTGAAGTATTCCAAAAGTTGTTCGTAAAAGTTATTAAACGAACACTGACTTATCGTCGCTTTAGAGTAACCTGATCAGCAACCTATAGAATCCCCTCTGCAAATAAAGCAGGACAGCTAACAGTAACTGGCTGGTTGAAATCTCATGCAGACTGCATGTAACATTACATGGGTCACCCCGCAAACTGAAAAAAGTCGTAAAACAATGGATTACTTGAATGCCGATTTCCAAAAGTGGCCCAGATAAATTCGACAACTGACACATTTTGTTTGATAGACATTGTTTTAAATAATAATCAGGTTTTACGCACTAGCGCACTCTAAATTGTGCGTAAAGTATTAACTACACTTATGTTATAGAATTTACATTTTTTATAGTGTCGTAGAATAAGCTTACTCGATCTATTAACAACGCTGGTAAGTATATGAAAAACACGATAGTGCGAAAACATACTAACCCGATCCACAATCTACTACCGTAGTATTATTTTGCAATCTCCCTAGAAATTGTAAAAGACCCGAACAACTTCATTTGAGAAGACTGTTACCATCTTAGTAACACATGACAGGTAGCCCTGCAAAACAAACCAAATTTCGCATTGGCAACCAAGCATAATAACGACAAGTTCCAGTCACACACAAGATCTGCATGATCAACCAACGACTCCTCGGTATATACACTACATCAGTATTTCAATTTTTTTTAAAGAAACAGCATAAACAGCAAAACGTCAAGTTCAAATAGACGACCTCGGCATAACCTGGAAGACTTTGCCAGTATGAAGAATGACCTCGAAAACCTGGACTCAACTCTTATCAGTGCCTCTAGTCCTATCAAATATTATTAGTTGCGAAAGAGGATGACTCTGGATAAAATCTAAATAATTAAACCAATTGTCCAATCGCCGCTCAGTTGATGAAAATAACTTGTATTTTCTTTGATTTATTTAAATACCAAATGACATTAAATATTTATAAGGACAAAAACATATAATATTGTGTATAAATTATATTTATAAAAAATAACTATTAAGAGTCTACATTTAACCAGAAACTTTTTCGGCATTTAACCAAATTCCCCCGCTTGCTGTTAGTACAACTGATTTAGGGTCCAGGACTAAAGGTGTCTGAGTTTTAGAATTCAATGTAAATTTGTAGTTTTTCAGCAAAACAGCTAGAGCGGCTTTTGTTTGCATTACTCCAAATCTCAAACCTTAAAAAAATGAAAATAATGATAATATTTCAACCGGTTTTTTAACAACTTTATATACATACCAATACAAACACGTGGTCCTTCGCCGAAGGGGAGCCATGCATATGGATGTCGCTGAGATTTCGTTTCAGGAGAAAATCTTTCAGGATCAAACTTTTCAGGGTCCGGATAATATCTTTCATCACGTTGTATTCCCAATACGGGTATTACTACCAGAAGACCTTTTTCCACAACCAAATCCGAATAAGGAATATTGTATGTTTGTGTACACTCTCTAGTCAAAAAAGGAATAGGCGGGTACTTTCTGAGGGTTTCTGTAACAAATCTTAATGTTTAAATGGAATAATTCGCTTTAAGAAACCTTACCATCAATGCATTTGTCCAT
>OW679203.1:65724082-65886478 GCA_940337035.1 Agriotes lineatus
AGTTTGCCTGTGGTAGTTTTCTTGTGGCGATAGTTTGACAAACAGATTTGTTTCATTTAACTTCGGGGATGAATTCTCCAAAACCCTAAAACTAATTTGACCCGATTTGAAAAATGTTCTATGCTCAATTTTAAATTTCTATACTTGTACTCGTAGTAGTTTCCTTGGAGAGATATTTAGAAAAACAGATTTGTCTCATTTAACCCCTTTCGGAGATGAATTTTGCAAAACCTTGAGATCTACGTGATCTGATTTGTAAAACGAACTAATATGTCGAATTTCAGCTTCCCACTTGTAGTAGTTTCCTCGTTGTAGATCTTTACAAAAACAGGTCTACCACATTTAGCTCCTTTAAAGGAATGCATTTCGAAAAGCCCTGAAAATGGTTTGACCCTACTTCTAAAAAGAACTGATATGGCGAATTACAACTTCTTACCTTCCCCAGATTCTATTATGTAACGATCTATGAAGTAGAAGTCAATCCCATCGAATATAGGGTAAAAGCACTTATTTGTAGACGATATTGGATGTTTTCTCTTCTGGTTTGAGCACCACTAAGTGGTTTGGAGAACTGACCCCTAAACAGTGTAGATAAAGTTGATAGAGAAAAAAACAGTCTTCCCTCAAGTCGCCCCAGCCTGCTTCAGCGACTGTCCATGCACCTTATTGATCATTATGGCAAAGCAAGTTTTTACGGGAAATTGCAGTTTCTTAAATTGAAAAGAATAGTCTGAAGGAATACGGGTTATTCGAGGAATGAAGACTGTCTTCTCTTCTCCAAAACTGTGTCATCTGCCTCCACCACAGTGTTAATCGACTGATAAATCTTTTTCTCCGAATGAAAGGCTTCGAGGTGTGTGTTGTTGATTTTTAGTGCCTTTTCATTCTTCAGAGTGATACTCGCCCTTCTTCGAAGCCAGGACACAGGTTTTGCTGTTATGTTCTTAATGTCGGAATATATTATGTTAGTGAGGCTGGCGATATCTGTCACGGCTTGACATAGGTTTTCGTTGCCGAGTTTCAAGTAAAGTTTGGAAAACTATTCGGCCTTGGAATATCCTCTCAGGTGAACCCTTATGTAAATTCAAGACAATATGTCCTTATTGTACTGATACTGTATTTTTTAAAATCACTATTATCACACGTATTTGTCTTGAGAGCAACTGCCATTTAAATATCATCGTCGCTGATAAAACCACAGTGAATAAAAAACCACTAATGGGACCCGTTGAAAAATATCTTGCAATTTACAAAACTTCTTTGTAGACAATGTTTAACGTATGGCACTATCCATCAAGTAAAATTTGAATTTTGAACTTGACCATAGCTAAATACTGGTTGTGACGAATATTATATATTCCTACTTTATTCAGAGTTTGTCTTTGTGATTTATTAGTTGTCATCACACATGCTAGGCGCACAGAGAAAATGGGAAGGGTGCCTAAAGAAGAGCTAGGAGAAATCCAAATAGAATTTTGAAATAATAGATTACAAAAGCGATGACTGAATAATGCAACTTACACGAAAGAAACTGTGAGGATGGAAGGATATGAAAAACAGGTGTCGGACAACGTCGAAAGACGTTTTAACAATATACGTATGCTTGTACCAACAGGGAATGCTATGAGCCAGTGTGTAAATAAGCACATCCACATAATTATGAGCAGAAAAAACACCTTACAGTATCTGAGCAATACCGATTTGCTTTAACTGTCATTTTACATGTATTTTGATGTTTGTCTAGCGAATCAGCAGACCGTTGATTTCAAACAATCATTTAGTAGTGACAGTAGCCCATTGCAATTATCGGCAGAACGCCGCAGGCTGACTGTGAGAATATACCTGGTTTACTGCTACTGCATGGCCGGCTGCAACCACTTGAGAGCTACAATATGATGGTTTTTCTCTAAAAATTACCAATTTATTTGCAATTTATGACTTTTGTGCACATCTACACGGTAAGGGCTTTCATTTAAAAAAAGGATTATCGAAATCGGCCCGGTGGAAGTCTCAAAATAGATGTCGAAAGAAAACGCTTCACGTTTTAAATATATAGATTCATTGTAGCACTTAACAGACCAATACAATAATATATATTTAAAATAAATTCTTACATCTTTAGGTTCCAGGCCGTGCTAGATCGGAGTCGATAAATGGCTTGTTAGGCATGCGCCCCCCTCGCACTGAGTCGAACTGCAAGTTTTATATAGTTAAACAATCTATCTAAACTTTTTTTATCCTGCTACTGCGAATAAACGTAGACACGGAAAAAAACAGCTTTTGAAAAATAAATTAACGATGTTTATTTTAAATAAATACTTAACGGTTGGAGCAGCCTGCAGGGGCACGTTAAAATCACTAACGCTCGTTTGCACCAGTTACCCTCAAGTATTAATTGTCACTTAAACTGCGCCTTAACTTAAAAACACATTGCACCAGATAAAATAAGGTCCACTTAAGACATAAGTCACGCTTAACTTTAAGTGATGGATTTCCTTCGCCTAAAGTCGCCCTTAAATATAAGCTGCAGTTATACGCAAGCGTGACGCGGATTGGGCGTGTTTTTGGTGGGAAATTAGAAGTAAACCTAACCTAATAGGTACTTACTTGCCTGTTTTTTTGTTGTAAAATAATTATGGCTCTACAACCAATGTTTGATGTAGAAGATGATGATGATTTAGATACCATTAATTTTATTTTTAATGGAATTCCACGGCAGGTTTATGAACGTGCAGATTATTATCATGATTTAGACGAATTAAGTTTTTTTCAAGCGATTTCGATTGACAAAAGAAGTGGTATTGTTTTTGCTGGACATCATTGTAGAGCGATTAGAAATTCCATATGACATGTAAGTAGCTATATGCATACCCTACAATAATTGTGAAACTTATAAAATGGATATAAATCTGCACAGTAGTACACATCGATCTGACGCTGAAGCATGCATTGATTTTATACCTGTCAATTTATATACCGGGTGCTGACTTGCCCGACGCACCATAGGAATTTGCATAGTAAATTCTTTATGTTCAATTATTTGCTCCCCTAATTATTTTAGAGCTAAAGTGTAAATACATTTTTTGTAGAGTAAAAAATACTGCATCCATTCATACTATTGCTAACAATTTTTCATTTTCCAGAACCGAAGAAATGCAAAAAATCAAACTAGCATTTTTACAAAAATCAGTGATGCCATGAAATTATTGAAACAAGCCAATGCCAACACAAGTGCGTGCGGGGCGATCATCCAGTCACTGCCGTCAAAATATTGAACGTATTGTCGTTTTTCTCATTTTGGTGTAAGTTCTGAACCTCATTATTGCACCTAAAATTATTTAATAACCTGCCTGTAGTCTTAAACTTAAAATTAATATGAATTAGTCTATTAATGGTTGTACTGTTTGGAATTTGCCGATACGGATATTTTACAATAAACAAGGAGCTTACTTAACGAACGTCCACCATACTCGTAAAACCATTTTTGTTATGGAGCAGGTCTATGTACCTTAGAGACACCAAGTAGAACATAATTAATAATGAATTATTATAAACGTCAAACATCAATGACAAACAAACAAACAGCACATATTGTCGCGCCGCACGCATTTGCGTTGGCGTTGGCTTGTTTCAATAATTCCATGGCATCACTGATCTTTGTGAAAATGCTAGTTTGTTTTTTGCATTCCTACGGTTCCGGAAAATGAAAAATTCTTAGCAACAGTATGAATGGATGCAGTATTTTTTTCTCTACAAAAAATGTATTTACACTTTAACTCTAAAATAATTAGGAGAGCAAATAATTGAACATAAAGAATTTACTATGCAAATTCCTATGGTGCGTCGCGCAAGTCAGCACCCGGTATATAGGCTCAACCTGCCCCTGAAAATAAAAAAAAACCAAGTCAATACGAACAGCACAATATCTAACACGAAATCTAACTTACAGCTTCCTTTACTTCACGTACAACCGCAGTACTGGTTGATGCAATTGGATCTGTGGTTCCGATTGAAGTGGCATTCGCATCTTCATCCACAATCTCAAATAGCTGGTAATTTTCTTGTTCACCATGATGCAACGGAAAGGTGTCGGCATCGTACTTATTTACAAGACCCGTTACTGTTTTCTCACTTATGAGGGACATGGTAAAATCATGTAACGGGTCCTTCTTGATTTCTTTTTCCGTCCCACCGCCAGTTTTTATAAAACTACGCCTCTCGGCACATGCAGCAACGCGCGTTTTTTTTTAAATTTTCATAGCACTGTTTTAAAGACTCTTTGCTCCTTGGAACTTGGTTAGGCGCTTGGCCATTAAATTCGCAAGTCACCTTGTCCCAAGCAGCATCATTTTCCCGCCAAGTAGTGCCATTTGTGCTTTTGCACTCCACAATATTTTTAAATTTTCCCACTACGTTTAACAACACCATAATTTCGTCATTGCTAAAATTAGCCCCACGCTTCTTCTTTTCGGATATAACCACACTCATTTTTAATCGGTACAGAAAAACTAGTCGCTCCCAAGAAAAAAAACACGAACACAATACGATTGAGATAGATTATGGGGGTTATGTTTGTTTTCCGTTCAGCGCGAATCGTGTATTTCTACATTATTGTATAGGGTAAGCAGTACAGTAATTGGCCCCTTAAGAAAACTTATTAGCATTTATTTATATTGCGTGGTAAGTATTACAAATAAATTTACATTGAAATATCATGCAGATGCCTGAAATATTGATGACCACATAGCCTGCTTACATTTTTATTTAGTATTTGATAGTTTTTATGAAAAAAAAATAACTAATTAAAAATATGGAAAAAGCATAGTGATTGGCCTTTTGCGACACTGATTGGCCTTATGAAATACAGTAATTGGCCCCAATAAATTGAAGTCGTTTTCTCACAAATTTTTCCTAATTTTAATTTTTTAAGAAAGAAAATGTGGGAATAAAAATTTACTAATGCTAGGAAGATTATTTAATTACAGAAAAAGCTCAACAAATATTTTAAAAAAATTTTAAAAATAAAAATGTAGGAACACAGTTTAATTTTTCTTTTTAAGACAACTGATACATTCAAAAATATCTGAATTCGATTTATGCAAATTCGATTTTATTATACATGTAACATGAAATTGTCTAGTGCAGGTGCTACATTTAAGTCAAATTCCTGCTTGATCATTGATGTTTTTAGCACAATTGTAACACAAGCCGCTTAGTATTTTACAATTTTTTTCAATCTGTAATCCAGCTTCATCCATTTTATGACAAAAACTTGTATTTTGATTTTCATCACTAAGTTTGTAGTTGATGTTATTAATACGTACATCCGATAATATATTAATATTTTCTATATTTTTTTCTTCAGTATTAAACAGCATTCTAGTTGCCTCCTGTAGTTTTGTCTTTGGTGCATTTCGGACAGGGATCTTGTTGCATTTTTTCTTTGTTGGCTTCTGTTCCTTATTTTTTTTATTTTCTAGTCTTTTTTCCTTTCTTTCCTCTTTCTCACGTTCTTTTTGTTTTTTGGTGTCGTCTTTTTCTTTTTTAATTTTTTTCCATTGGGTAGAAGTTAACACAAAAGGAAGCCGTTCAGTCTGTCTTGTTCCTTTTCTAACTGGTGTCACAGGCCATTGCAATACATTTTCCAAAGTGATTTCTGAAGCATTGCATACATTATCAATTTCATTATTCTCATTGCAAATCCAAATAGGCATGTTTTCGAAGTCAAAATTGTCCTGATCATTCAGAATTTCTGTGTCAGCATTCTCCACTTGATCTTCAGCATTTTTGTCATTTTCGTGTTCTAGCTCAATGCTATCCATCTCATCAGTTCTTTCAATATTGTCTGTTGAGGATAAATCCTGTACAGTTTCTATTTCTTCGTTATTATCAATTATTGTATTTGTAAATACGTCATCCTCTAATTGATTGTCGCCGTTAATTTCGACAGCAGTTTGGAATCCGTGATTTTTTTCAAATTCTTTCCATAACTGATACAATACTACATCTTCATTTGGCAGCTCTGGCTCTAGGTCATCCGCTGTCTGGTGAGTAGTTTCCAGGAATTTTGCAATTTTTTGATCACCAACAATTTGTTTGAAAGTCTTATAGGTGAGAATATTGTCATCATCATGAATATCTTTTAACTGATGATCTCTCGTCTTTGTATTATTTCCTCCCAAACATTTCGTGTAGTCTACCGCATTGGCATCAAAAGGATAAAGACCACACGCCCTGAAACCATGTTGTATTGTTTCTTCTTTCGTATACTTGTCAATGACATTTTTTAGAACTGGTGCAAATTTGTCTTTTGTTAGTGAATCTGTCATATTTTCTCTTCTCCAGTCTAGTACTCCTTCCTTCCAACCTGTTTTTATTGGTTTAAATGGGGCGATGTCGGCAGGCTGAAGAATTCGAGTTGCATTCGGATATAAAGATATCAAAATCATTTCTAATCTTGTGCAAAGTTCCCTTAATTGGTATGTCAAGTGCGTTGAATGCCCGTCCAAAAACAATATGATAGGAAATTTTAGATTTTTCTCTATCAGGCAAGGGTACAACACATTGGCAATATATTCGTACATAACTTCTGCTTTCATCCACCCCGAGTCGCTAAGTCCAATTCCCCATCCTTCTGGTACCGAGGCAGCTATCTCAGCGGGGAGACGTTTGTAGGGATGCATTATCATTGGGGTGGTTAATGTACCATCTGCCCCAAATGTGAACATGACTGTGATGGTTGTCTTTGACGGACCTTGCTCTATTTCGTACACATTTTTGCACCCTCTGGGTGCCAAAACTTTTGAGTTTTTGGGGCATAACATAAAACCCGTTTCGTCGCCATTAAATATCCTTGTGGGATCGGTCAAAATGTTAACATAACCTTTGGTTGTAAGGTATTCGTGAATGTTTTCAAATCACTTACGAATATCTTTTTCAGATACCTTTGAACTTGCTGCACTCACTCCTTCTGGTGTTCGAATTGATACCTCAGGATGTCTACGTAAAAATGCCTTATACCATCCCTCTCCAGGATAGTTATCTACAAATGGATATTCGCGGGGTAATTTGTCTAGGAAGCCTTTTACAGAAGTTTGTACATCATTTTGCCTACGAGGAAATCCCTTTCGTTGGCACTCGGTAATCCACTTTACAATAAGTTGTTCTTCGTCTATATTTAATATAGGTTTAGGACCTAGAGAAGATTTAGAAAACTTTGCACTTTTCCGAAATTGTAAGATGGCACGAGGAATATTAAATTGTTTTGCAGCTACTCTTATGGCCATTCCCGAATTTATTGCGTTCAAAGCATTCTGCAGCTTTTCTTCCGTATAGTTTTTATTGTATTTAACACCTTCTTTAACTTTCGGCATTTTGGCAAGTCTGTTAAATTAAAAAAAAAAGATTACAGTGATTGGCCATATAAAAAAGACAGTGATTGGCAGTGGCCAATAACTAAATACGATGACAAATGTACAAAGTTCAACATTGAAACAACTTAGGACCGTTTTATCTATGTACAATAGGTATAATTTCGTATGAAATGGAAACGAACAAAAAATATAGTCATTGGCCGTAGGGCCAATTACTGTTTTTATGACGAATCTATGGTACAGTTATTGGCCTAGCAATTAATATCAAATTTAAAGTCTCAGGTCGATTTAAACATACCATACATATTAAACAACGTGTCCCTTATAGTGTAAAAACATTAGCTAACTTGTTAAGTCGTGTTTAAGCAAATTATTCGCTTACCAAAATGACGCATTCATTCCCAACTTTGGTGAAGATGAAGCCCAACAGCGCAGCGTCACAACAAAACACCTACACTGATTTTGCCACTTAACCTAACTTCTTCAAATCACTGTATGATGTTGTGCAGATGTCGCTCTACAGAATGGTGGATACACTGACTAAAGTGAATTATAGTGGCGCTTATTTTAGACAAAAAACGTGCAAAAGCCCAATCACAGTACGGGGGCCAATCACTGTACTGCTTACCCTAAAAGTTACTTTGTAGAACGAGATGGACATATACAAACTCTAACGATAAACAGAGATAACAATGTTTTAACGTTTTCTATACACCAGAGTGCGCATCATTCAACGAGCATTTGCAGCTAAGTGGTACTTAAACAAGTGTTGCTTACAAAATGCTGGTGCAACGTAAAGGAAATATAAGTTACACTTAGAATTAAGTTGCACTTTACTAAGTGCCACTTGTAAGGGTTACAGGTGCAAACCAGCATAAGCGGCCTATTTGAGGGACTCGACCCCAGACCACGCTTTAAATCCGGTAGTTGATTCGGAAGCCGTAAACCAGGGTTTAAAATAAAAATTGGTGTCACTGCGAGGAAAAACGTACTGTGAAATTATTGCAAATAACGTTGGTAAAATGAGACGGTACATAGCTATAATTTTAAAAACATTTTGGATTTTTTATACTAACTGATTTAATCAAGTGTATGTATAATTTTACTTACCCTATTTCCTCGGATTTGATGCACCCTCTGGGCCAATTCGTTAAAAGTTTCCCTATGTTCAACCAGAATAAAACTATCACCACGCGCGATTTGATTCCACAATATAACCGATAATATGAATTGCACGTCTGTGAAAATACTCCTTTTATACCAGTCTAAAATATCATAGACAGATAGAGCTGAAAAGTTTTCCATGATGGCTTTTTGAAGAGTGAACACGAGTTTACAAGTCAGAAAACAGCGGCGAAGTGGACTGCAGCTCATGTAAGATTTAAAAATGTCAACCCTTGGGCCCCCACTCCACAACCGACGCAATGCAATGCATTTTAGACGCCGCACAGTGGGAGGAATTAGGATTCCAAGTGGCTAAAAATATAAAAAATTTCAAGATACATTTTTAATAAAATCTATTTATAAGTGTGTACATAAAGTAAGGAATAAATTCATTATCTAGAAAAGGAAAAGGTTTTCGGAAAAATCCTCGGACACGTCAACCTTTATTTAAGATGCGCATCTTTTGACGTTCTATTCCCATTGGTGACATCATTACTGTTCCGGATATGACGTCATCGACATTTGTTTCAAATGGCAACCTCTATTTTTGACAGCGCCATTTGAAAGAGCATATTTTTCTGCATACAGCACATCAAAATCTTTGTCATGTTACATAAGGAAATTTTCGAGAAAATTAATGTTATAACGATTTAATTAATTTTAATTAATTTATTTTATTCAGTTAATTGAACAAACTAATTAATTAAGTGTTGAAACTGAAGTCCTTCCTAGCTTTGTAAAGGTCTCTTTCTAAGTCATAAAAAACCACTCTTTTTATTATAGCAAAAAAGACATTTTATCCACAATCACCTTATAATTGAAGTTTTATCCACACTTATGAACCGTCTAAAGTACCACTTTATCCACTAGTGGAATAATGAAATTACTTTATTTCACTAGTGGGATAAAACCATGTCACTTACTACTGCAGTGTTGGTAGCACTGTCAAGCTATGCCAAATTAGAAATTGGTACGTTAAGGTTTGCGTCAATCTGTGTCAAATAACAAACAAAACGTAACCTATTAACCTCTCGAATTTGACATAGACTGACAATACACTTCAGTACTGCCAAACGTATAACATTTGATCTTTCGGTACTTTCCAAATTGTCACTATGACTTTTCATGGCTGTCAATACAAAACGTATGTTTTTTACTTCCTTTTACGATAAAGGAAGTATTGGATTCACCTAAAAAATTACAAATTGAGTTTTCAACAGATCTTCACGTTTTAGAGTCCCCTGAATTAATTAGTTTGTTCAATTAACTGAATAAAATAAATTAATTTTAAATCACTATAACATTAATTTTATCGAAAATTTCCTTATGTAACATGACAAAAATTTTGATGTGTTGTGTGCAGAAAAATATGCTCTTTCAAATGGCGCTGTCAAAAATAAAGGTTGCCATTTGAAAAAAATGTCGATGACGTCATATCCGGAACATTAATGATGTCACCAATGAGACTAGAACGTCAAAAGATGCGCATCTTAAAACAAAGGTTGACATGTCTGAGGATTTTTCCGAAAAGCTTTCCC
This sequence comes from Agriotes lineatus, assembly GCA_940337035.1. NCBI lineage: Eukaryota > Metazoa > Arthropoda > Insecta > Coleoptera > Elateridae > Agriotes > Agriotes lineatus. The sequence goes on from OW679203.1 coordinate 65,734,158, forward strand.
TTTTCTAGATAATGAATTTATTCCTTACTTTATGTACACACTATGTGTTTTGCATGACTTACGGAAGGATGTTATCAAGTTAGCTAAATGATTTGTGCATACGTCAAACGCTAGGTTACTGTCAAAGTAGGAACACTGGTTTATGTTTATACGTGTGTTGAGTGTATTTAACATTTATTAATAAAATAGTAGTTATGCTATTAAACACGTTCCTATGAAAATGAATGAAGCTGCAGAAGGTACATAATACGAGGTCTGACACTGGGCGCTGTAAGAGCAGGTTTCAACTCGCAAGACGATTTGCCGGACATGGTTGTCTGCGCCTGCGTGTTGTCGATCGAAAGACACCAAAGACGTCGTTGTAACTTGTTTAATTTGGTGTGAGCAGTCGTTAGAAGCGGACTGTGTGTAGCGCCTGCGCCGGATTTATGGCGAACAAAAAAAAGTCGAGCAGCACATCAACTCGAAGTTTCGAGTGAAACTCAAGAAATCTCCTACAGAATGTCCTCAACTATTGAACGAAGTTTAGAAGGAAGCATGTATGTCACGTGCAATGGTTTTTATGTGGCATAAGAGATTTTCCGGGGGTCGGAAAGAAGTCGAAGATGATGAACGCAAAGGGCGCCTCAGCACATCAAAAACCGACGAAAACGGTGAGAAAATCAATGAAATCATCAGAAAAGATCGACGTCTGAGTGTGAGAATGCTTGCAAAAATAGTAAATATTAACAGAGAGACAGTTCGACAAATTCTACATAACGAGTTGAACATGCAAAGAGTGTGTGCTAAAATGGTCCCCATAATGCTCTCTCCGTGAAGCAATTTTTGGCGGATAAAAGAATCCCTGTACTTAACCAACCACCGTATTCGCCGGATTTAGCCCCCTGCTACTTTCACCTGTTCCCAAAAATAAAGAATTGTTGAAAGAGACCCACTTTGAGACTTTAGGACAGGTAAAGAAAAAAATGGCAACCCTACTTCGCAGTCTCACATCAGAAGACTTCCAAAAAATTTTCCAGCACTGGAAAAAACGTATGCAACGCTGTATATTTAGGGAAGGGGAGTACTTTGAAGGGGAACATTGTTAAATTGTATTATTTTTAAAATAAAGTACATTTTTTACACCAGTCTTATAATATAATTGTCGGACCTCGTATTTGTCATTAATTTTTTGTTTCAAATCCAAAAACATCTTATTTTAAAACTAGTAGGGGATATCAAACTTCTAAAGTACGTTTTTTTCCTATAAAAATTTTGAAGGTCAAAGAATTTAGGATTGATGTTGGCATTACGTGGAGTCCTTTAAAAAAATATATGTTGGTAGAATTTGTTTTAGTAACTTTTTAGAACTAAAAATTGGTGGGAAATTTAAGATCTGGCATTAAAGGAGTTTGTTTTTAGGTAATTTGTCGTAAAGTTCTTCTTCTGGCATGTTAGGCTGCAGATCCAACAGTTCCTCTGGACACTTCAGAATGGCTTTTTTTACATTTAATTTTAAAATATTCTGTTTTTTACGCATATTCATTTTCAAAAAAGAAAAGCCGACATTTTAATTTTAAATGTGATAATGACACGTCGTTTACAGAAAAACCTGATGAAAATGGATTTTCTAATAATTTTAAAAAAGCAGTTTTGCCAATTTTATCTTGACCTTGAAAGTTTTTATAGGAAAAAAACCTACTTTACTAAATCTATTAGTCACAAAAATTATTAGAGGCTATTAGATCTTGATTGTTATTTTTATATTATGCATTCACATCTTTTTTATAAAATGCCGTATACTTTATCTGCAAAAACGTGCAAAAACTACAGTTGCGAATTTTTATTTTTCAGGGGATATTAAAAAATTAAAAAAAGGTGTGCAGCACGTTAAGAAATCGGTAACTAAATTTTTACCACTATAAACAGATGTGAAACTATTTATTATTCAATTATCACCCGAAATTATCGAAATTGACATTACGTTAATTAGAATATTTTATAACAAAATACTTAATATCATAATTTAGAATATTGAAGATTTGATCATTTTAATATTGCATCTATCAAATTTTGGAGTTAAATAAATCTCAAAATAGAATTCTACAGATTAAAAAATGCAAATAATAATATTATATCATTTTTGGCCAGTTAGAATTTTATTTCCTCCCACTGTGCGCCGTCCCAAAATTGACGTCGACTCGGGCTGGAAATTAAATGGAGTTTTCTTGTAAAAAAAATCCAGTCTTTGTGCAATATAATCAGTCACCCTGGCCAAAGTGGCGATTCTAGTAAATTTTGAAGACGGTCGTGTCGAATAATAGAAACTCTGGCGAATATCAGCCCTTCTTTTGTTCATCATAGACGTCAAGAACAAATGTCTTTTAAGCAAGCCACCTATTAGTCTGAATAATAATAATAATAATAATAATCTTTATTTAGTTATAAACTATTTTAAGATTTACATTTGTTTACATATTTACTTAACTAATCATTTTTCTTAACATAATCGCTTAGTTTTTTTTAAACTCATAGATATTTTTAGTTTCTTTAACTTCAATTGGAAGGTTATTATAAATTTTTAAGCCTTTATAAAAGAAACAATTTTGGGAACTGCTTTTTGTAAGTTTGGGTAATCTAACATTCTGCTTATTTCTAGTACTATAATTATGAATATCACAACCATAAACTAAGTGTTGGGTCATATATTCAGGTAACAGGTTATTGACTGCTTTGAAAACTAACACTGCTTTGAAAACTAACAACAAATAATTGAAATAAATACGTTGCTTCATACTTAACCATTGTAAACAATCTAGCATCGCAAGAATTCTTGTATATTTCGAACAGCGTAATATGATACGCATGACTCTGTTCTGCTGTTTTTGCATTCTAGCCAATTCTTGTTCATGACATAAAAATAATATACTAGAGCAGTAATCGAAATGCGGTGCGATGATTGTTTTGTAAATCATAATTTTAGACTGTATACTAAGCTTATTAGAAATTCTACTGAATAAGCCTATTTTCTTAACTACCTTTTTAATTACATAATCTACGTGTGCTTTGAAGTTTAATTTATCATCTATAATTACTCCTAAATATTTAACTTGAGATACCTTCTCTATTTCTAAGTTGTCAATTTTTATTTTATTAACCGATTCTGCATTAGTACCTGATAAAATTATTGCTTTCGTTTTTGCGATATTCAGTTTCAGTTTATTACATTTTAACCACTTAGAAATAATTTCTAAATCTATATTCATTTTATTCATGGCATTTCTAACATCTTCGTGACATCAAGTGTGCTATTGACTTACCCTTGTTTTATGACACCAATAATCTTCTATGCTTGGCAATCCAAATATACCCATATATAAAAAAATTGCCAACAAATCAGTCATTTCAGAATTAGTTGTATTTATGGCCTTTGTTCCTTCTTGGACAGAATAAAGATTAGTCTGGTAAACCATATTTTCAATAATGTCAAATGAAATTTTTTTTTTAAATATTCCGTGGGGGTCAAGACAGTTGTGTTTTCCACATTGACGTATTCTGCTCTGATATTCGAAACGATGTCTTCTTTTTTCTAAACAGTTTCCACTTTCGGCTGTTTTCTCAACGTTGAAGAATTATTACCTGGTTTACGTTTGCGTTTGTTACTACTTGACACAGCTTCATTTCTGGAATTACTTTCGTAGTTCTCATCAGATAAGTCAGTTTCGGGAATTATTATGTCATCTATTTATTCAAAATTTTCGTTTAGTTCGTCCGATTCATAAGCCAAAACTTCATCATCATCAGCTTCCGAGTCGGGAACATCGGATATGTCACCCCGAGCAGGCACGATTGGTATTTTATACCCTTTGCCATAAAAATTGAGGAAGGGAATACCATCACTTGCCATATTCTGTAAGCAAAACATATTCATCAATGTATGCCAACGGTACCGTTTGGTTACGTATGGTTTCACACTAAATTTCCTAGAAAACGGGACCCGTGGTATGCCATATTACTTATACTGCACTTATATTCAAGTACATGCAACGTAAGAATGATACGAAATCTAAAAATAATACAATATATCACGCACTTTTACAATTATCTGTGCAACGGTTCGGCTAAACGTGCTTAACCTCAAAATCACCACTTACAATACTTTAAATATTTTTTAAAATTGTCAACACCAGATGGCGTTGGGTGCTGCAATCGACAGAAAATCAATGTAACCATGCGGTAACGCTGACCGTATCCCATACAATCAAGAAATAAGAGAAATTTGATCAAAACGCCAATGTAACATATGGTAACTGGGGCAGTTACAGGGTTAAACTGAAAAAAAATACTACTCATCGCGAGTACGTGTTTTTTAAAACATTTAACGTGTAGCGCATAATTCACAGCAGGGGGAATAAGCGTATTTATATAGTCAAACAAAATTCAATTTAAAATTTAAAATCGATGCAGATATATAGCATCACAACGAATTATTGTAAAGTTATTAGAATTTATCGTTTACTGGATATGAATTGATACCGCAAAGACGTACTTTTAATCTAAAATATATGCAGATAGCAAGAAATATTTAATTTAAATATTGATACAACATGATCCCGTTTTATTTCAACAAAAAAGTGATTTAAGAAAATATATTATTGAGCTTTTACAATTATAGACAGTGCAATCCCGCTGTTGTAAATTAATTAGCTTATTCAAAAATGTGTAAATGGGCGGCAGGATATACCCGTGCGAAATACTCTAGCCCTGCAAGGCTCACGGTAAAGTAGTTGGTTAAGACGCTGTCTACCAATACAGAAGTACTTGGTTCGACACCGACCCGTGGCAAAAAGCTTTTTTAAATTAAATAAATGAGTGCAAGAGAGAGAACGACTGCGAGAGAGAGAGAGAGAGAGAGATGTCAACGAACGGAAGCGCGTAATAAAATCAAAAATGGCCGCCGAGGAATTCCTGGGATCGTATAACCAAATTTAATTAGCGGGTCATATGTGGAATGCGGATCATATGTGTAATTTAATTCGCGGAATTCAATTTAATTGGGTCATTTAATAAGGTCAATCAATTTAATTCGCGGTTTAATTTGATAAACATAAATTTTCAGATAATCAATACTTATTTCTTGCGTTAACCAACTTTCAGGTAAAGCTACGATATCATAGTTTGAGTATAACAAATAACATTTGACATCAGATAATTTAGGAATGAGCGATTGAATGTTAAGTGGGCTGCTCTCAATAAACGGGATACCATTCTATAGAAAAGAGTAGATATTAAAATAATAATAAAATTTAAATACCATAAAATAAGAATAACCACAATGAATCAAGTAAGAAATAGAAAACATATTCTGTTAATTACGACGTAGTATAAATAAAGAAAAATTGAGATATCTCTGATATAATAGTCAAAGAAATTATTTGCTATCAATGCTATTACTACTGCAATGCACAATGCTGCTGGCCGTATCGTAAAGCGCGCTTTGCTTCTTTAATTACGATCTTAGTGCATTTTAGGAGCTTCTTGTTATGAAATATAGGCTGTTTAGGACTTCTTACAAATTTTGCAATTAAGGGCCTAGTAGCAGACTCTTTGCCAGGGAGGCGATGGCTACAATCGATGGAGAAAATTCCAAGCGTAATTTATCCTTACATAATTTGGCCACGACGACATCCGCACTTAGTTTCTGAAAATCTAAGATTGTTTCGTCATGAATATTGCCCTAATTCATCATGCGATAGAACAGCTTCAGTTTTAACTTTTTCAAGCTCTGGTTCTAAATGAACCACCTTGTCGGAATACGTTTGGATTTGCTGTTTAAATTGTTCGTTCAGGTTTGTACGTATTTTGTCTACTAGAGTGTTAAGAAACGTAGGTGAATTGAGCACTTTTGTGTACGACTCGTTGAATTAGGGCTTCTTCCTCTACACCAGAGCGTGTAATTCTGCTTGCATCACCACCACCAGGCACCCGGCGTTTTAAAATAGTATATTATATCATGAGGGACTAAAGTGCATCATTAAATCCCGTGAGTGAATATTATTTCCTGAGGGCCCTAGGGAAATAATCACTCAAGGGATTTAGGCACTTTAGTCCCGTGTGATATACGTTATTTTTTGCACTTTTGGAAAGATTATCATCAAACATTTGAAAAATTTGGAATCTCCCAATTTGGAAAGTTTCAATTACAATTTTACAGCAGGTCCTGGATAGCCTGAATCAGTTGACGGTACTGAAGTGTATTGTCAGTCTATGTCAAATTTGAGATTTGCAGGTTAAGTTTTGCATCAGTGTGTGTCAAATGACAAATCAAACCTAACCTGCTAACCTCGTGTGTACATAAATTTCCCATTTTTACTAAAGTCCGTAGGGACTAAGGTAATTATTTAAGTCCCTAGAGATTAAATGAGCTAGTCCCTGAAATAAGTGACTAAAGTGCCAACTTTAGTCCCGAAAGTGCAAATATATATATATACATATATATATATATACACGCCCGGCTACCAATACCAAGCCCAGTAAGGTCTGCAGGCACCAAGAAGCCCGGGCTTTCCTTTATAGCTACAGCCGTGTATTTCACATTATTTTAAACGATAATTACCTATAAGGGGAGGCACCCTGAGAGGGGTAAATTATTTTAAGATACAGTTGAATATCTATCATACAGCTTCTAAAAAGCCAAACTTGTTCGTCGTACTATACGAAGCCAATTTGTATCTTTGCATATGTAACGCGAATAATACGAATCCCAGCGCTGTTGCCTAATTATACGCATGCGACGTGATGATTTAGTAAATAATAAACTTGCAGCTGGGATGGTTTGTGATTCATGAATTTAGACGGGCATATGAAAATATTGCAAATATCGCAGTTTTGATCAGTGCGTTGTGTGTGCATGTGCTTCTCTGCAAAATGGATCGAACCAAATTCATAATTACTCTAGCCGAGCAGAACCAAACAGGTGAGTGAATAAATATTTAATCTTAACTAACATTTTACGCAGAGCATCTACGTAACATACGCAAAACGTGATATTATTTTCACATCAATATCAACCTAAGATCACACAGAATGGCGTGCATTGACGTAGCATCAAACAAGAGTTTAAAAACAGATAAAAACGTGAGATGCCTAAGAATTTCCTGTTCCTATTTAAAATTTTAACAGTTCGTAATATTAGTTAAAATATAATGTAACGAAGTATTTATATTTATTTAATGTTTTTCTTAAAAAGCACATCCACTAGCACATTTAAGTTGTAGACACAGTAGTAATATATTTCTACATCTCTTATAATATAGAGAAATAAAATTATTCAGTTGCAGTACAGTAGTAATATCGTAAGCAAGTATGGCCTACTTTGGGTATTTTTTTATATAAAAAGTTCCAAAATGTTAGTGTAAGGTTGCTATCATAAGGCATTTCAGCGCTAATTTCAAATATCTGAAAATATGCTGGGTGTTCGATTTAAAAAGCCAAAGTCATGTATCACTACGCAAGAATTGGAGGACGTGATTTAAATTGTTTTTGGAAATTTATAGATTGTATACTGTTATTTCAAACAAAAAGTGTTTTTCTATATTATTAACGAAGTTATGATCTTGCTTGCCATTTACAAACACCCTCTATACATAAAACTAAACAGAAGATCTCTATAAAAATACTTCTATCGTAATTAATTTGCGTTACGATAATTAAGTAAAAAACTAGTACAATTATTGTGATAATTATAGTACAATTCAAAATTTACCAGAGGCAACACTAATCACTTACGCTGTCGTAGCCTCAAACAACACGCGCTTCAGCTACTGGTTTCAATTATTGGATGTCATAAAATAAACTGATACAAAATCTGCGTGTCTTTCGTACCTACATACACAAATTGATGACCAACAATATACTACTTCCTATATGTTATATTAGGTAATGGTTTGGTTGTTCAGTTATTTAGTTCTGGATTCTGACACTCAGTAAATTCCCTAGCAAAAAAATCGATGCTTGCAATTTCGTATGATAATTTCTAAAAATTAATCTCGTAATTTTTTAAGGCGCAAAGTAAATGTTAGCGTAGAAATACCATTTACAAATTGTACGGAAATATTTAATGCACTTTCGACATTAAAGTGCTAATCGGACTATTTTTGCACTAACCTTTAACTGTAAAAAATAAGACAAAAGGCATTTTTGCAGGACATGTTACAGACGTAGGAAATATGTCTGTTGTTTCTAATCGTCTTACAACCTCACCTGCAGAATCGACTCATTATGACTTGGTAGAAAGTGACGGCTCAATAGTTGCAGTAGGTTTTTTTAACATTACTCTGATTCAAATGATACAATTTACTCATTTTAATGTACTAAATAGGAGAGTGATGTAAATAGTTTTCAAGACTTTGAAGATTCTGGTAGCGAATACCTTCCCTCAGATGCTGAACGGCCATCTTCTCCTGAAAATTCGGCCTTTTCGGATCAAGAATCTAATGACATACCATATACAAAACAGGCATGTAACTATTACCACGTTTTTGATTTTATAATAAGTGTGAAATTTTAATAGATTTCTATGAGCGAAGACAATTTAAATTGTATTTCCGCCATCGAAGAATTACAAAATGAAGAAAGGAGTTCTACTTCTGGAAATAGCATTCCTTTAATAAATAACGATTCAAATCCGATAGAAAATGCTTCATCACTAGCTACCGTGAGAATTAGTTATTTTGTGCTTATTCTTACGTTTAAACTCGTTTGTTTCAGTGTTCAGGAGGGTCGAGTGTGACGAATTTTGAACAGATTTACGTTGATCAAAATAATACTAAGCAAATTGCGAATACTACGGTAGATTATTCGTTTTTGTGTGAAATTTAATGTATTGAGTGGATTACTTTTGTAGGGAAAAAGAAAAGATTATATTAAAAATTCGTCTGCTAGAGAGAGGCCAACAATATGTCCTATATGCTTTGATGATGTTACCACTCATTTCACAAGGCATCTTTTTCGCCATCACAAAAAAAATAAGGAAGTACTATTACTTAAGAGTTTAAAACCGCGCAGTAAAGAACGATTGGCTTTAATAGCTTCATTACGAAAACTAGGATATTTCCATTTAAAAAATGAAAAAGGAGTTTTGAATCCCGTTAGAAACTCAAATGATCCAACTGTCGACCATTTTGTCTGTACATTCTGCTTGGGTTATTACAGTAAAAAACTTTTATATAAACACGTCAAAACGTGTAAAGCGCGCCCTGCAGACCTCACAAATCCCGGAAAACATTGTTTATCCAGGTCTCAAACTTTTTCAGCATCGATAGTTTTCAAAAATCATGATTTTCTAAAACAATCCCGATTAAAAAGAGAGGTGTTTGATTTAATGCGTCCAGATGATATCAGCTCAGTGGCGAAAAACGATCCGATAATTTGCTTGTATGGAGAAGCGCTTTTGAATAAACACAAACGGCAGCAAATTGCCAATGTTGTTTCAAATAAATTGAGAGAAATGGGTAGAATTTTGATAGCTCTGAGATCACTAGACAACCAGATTAATGGACTATTTGATGCTCTGAAACCAGAAATTTTCAGATTATTTGTTGCAGCAGCAAAACTCGTCAGCGGCTATGATATTGAAACAAAAACTTTCAGAGCGCCGTCACTTGCCCTGCATATGGGCACAAATCTGAAAACTCTGTGCGATGTTGCTCTAAAGCTAGTAATAGAAAAAAGGAATATTCCAAACATTATATGGGACGACTCAACCGAGAAAAAAAGAGAAATAAAGGAATTGAAAAAGTTGATAGAAGGTCACTGGTGTAGCGAGATGTCAAGTCTCGCTTTAAAGGATCTAAAAGAAAAGAACTGGATCAAACCAATAGCATTGCCTTCGACAAGTGACATTTTAGCTCTCCAGACTTACATAAATATTCTCGCAGATAATGCATATTGCAATCTAAACAGTGGACATCCGAAAATTAAAGAAAATTATAGGATTTTGACTCAATGCGTTCTGGCCCTAACAGTAATGTTTAACCGAAAGCGCGTAGGTGATGTTCAATATTTAAAAATCGACACATACACCTCATCCGCTAGAAATTCCAAAAATGATGAGGCTTTTATAAAATCTCTTACACCAGTGGAAAAAATGTTAACAGAAAAATTTAAGAGAGTGATTACTGGTGGAAAGCGCTCAAGACCTGTTCCTATTTTATTTTCCAATAGACTACAAAAATTTATATCCATTTTGCTTGAAATTAGAAGTACTACCTTCGTAGTGCCGAAGGAAAATCCATATTTATTTGCTAATCCAGATTCCCAAGACAGATGGATGAATGGAGCGTCTATAATGCGAAAATTTGCTTTGAAGTGTGGTGCCAAAAATGCAACGCATTTAACTTCAACCAGGTTTAGAAAACATATTGCCACCACATTACAATTGATGGATATGGAGGGACATGAAATTGAACAAGTTGCGACCTTCATGGGTCATACAAAGAAAACCCATGAAGAATTCTATAGGTATGTTAATTAGTGGAATCCGTCTTCCATACGCTGATTATTTTCTTTAGGTTACCGCAGGATATATATCAAACGGCAAAAGTAGCCAAGATCCTATTACTACTGGAAAAAGGAAAAGGAGAACAATTTAAGGGAAAAAGTTTGAACGAGATCGAACTGGAGCGAGAAGTCTATTACAGTTCCGATTCAGAAAGCAGTGATGAAGAAGTTGAATCCGTTCCACTTTCGGAACGAGTCCTAAATCGGGTAGCGTCTTTATCCCGAAACAAAACTGAAACGAACAGGAACATAGAAGAAAAACTGAGAAGAAAAGAAGCTGCTGATGAAAGCAGTATATTACTGTCTAATAATGTAAAAGAAGGGACTTCTAAAGACAAAGGCGTAGATTCAGAAGAAAATCAGTACGGTAGATATAATGAAAACGTTACAGAGAGAAAAAGTAAAAGTGAAAAGCAGATACAAAGTAATAAAGCGAAAGCAATGGTTGTGAAAAACAATGGTATATATATATTTTTTAATTATACTTATTATGTTCAAATTATATTTGCATTTCAGTATCCGGGAGACATCAATGGTCAGAAGCCGAAAAGAAAATAGTTCTAAACCACTTTCGTAATCATATAAAGAGAAAGATTGCACCAAGAAAGCACGAGTGTGAAACATTAATTTCTCAAAATAAAGATACCCTGGGAAATCTAAACTGGGTGCGAGTTAAAACTTTCGTTTATAATTCATTTAGAGATAAGTAAAATATTTTTAGTATGGAATATCCTTTAATTATTTTTAAAAAAATCTGTTATAGATATTTGCTGCATTGAGTTGAATTTCAATGTTTTTCTTTAATATTTTCATTTATCTTAATAATATTTTTATTAATCATTTCATTTTAGTGTAAGCTTTTTCTATTACATTTGATATTTTTGACTATACACATTTTATAAATTAAACAAATAAAAACTTTGAATCAGTGTTTTTCTCTCCAACAGATAAAATGTATTTATAACACTTAAGATCTAGTAACCACGATTAAATACAAATAAATATTAGTAAATCTATTTACTAACACTATTATTAATCAATTTACTAAATAAACTACGTAAACCGTATATGTAACATAACATAGGTTTAAAAAACTTGAAAAATATTAATAACTTAAACAGGCATCACAGTAATTGTTCAAAATGCAGTCCATTATTAATTAATTACAACTGCAATATATCAACTTTTTCACTAAGTCTTTCCATTATAAAAAACGCATGTAGAATGAACTGTAACAGGAACACGCTTTATTTACTGCATAAAATTGTAGTGTTAACAAATAACTGCACTACAGTATTTATGTTTTCTTTTGTTTCCGCCTGTGACGATCAAGACTACTAGATCTAGCATTTATTAAAGAAATAGCATTATTTATTCATTTAAAGAGATCCCTAATTGGTATCGTTCGAAAGGTAATTTGATAATTTGCCGAAATATCTAAAAAGATACAGGGTATTTTATTTGAAACTACAAAGTTTAATACCACACCTCTAAACAGTTTAAGGCAATTTAAAAATTGTGGTCGTTAAATGTAGCTGCAATTGTACCATTTAATAATATATATAGTTTTATAGGTCTAAATTCAATAATAAGAGCGTGAGAAGTTGGCGCCCTTTTTATGAATCGGACGGTGTATGCGAACGTGAAGCTGTTCCACTAAGAAGAAATTACTGCTGTAATCTTTTTAAATGAATGCGCTATTGCCAGATTTACGGGACTCCTATAATGCCCAAAATATATTAGGGCGGGTAATATCGGTAAAATATCCACAATGTTTATACACCGCGACTGTACGCCCCCTATATGAAATGTTTCTGAACTAAACGCGTGTATTTTGCGATATATAGTGACCTTACCCGCCAAACTGAAAATTCACCAGACGTGCCCTGTAATGCCAAAAACTTGAAATAACACCTTTATACACGTGAAAATTACGAAGCCCAAAACCGGGCTACGTAAGTAGGTCTTGGGCTTCGTATAGTAAGGAAGATATACCATTTTGGGCTTTGCAATGCTGGAAAACATGTATATATATATATATAACCTGGAATGAAACCGGTACAATTTCATACAAATATATACAGGGTGAGCACCTTAAAAAATAAAATTTTGTTTATTTTTCATTCAACTTAGTATCTAGTAGATACAAGTAATAATTTATACATAGTGCAGGCTTTATTCTTACCAACAATGGGAGTCAATAGATAAAGAATACATTTTTTACAATACAAAAACGAGGCACAAGTTAACGCGTTACTAAATATAGCTGCGTAGCAAGAATATGAGAGGTCGGTTTTCCGTGGCGCAGGTAGAAATTGGCCGGCCCCTTACTATATCCCATTAAACGTTGGGGCTGCACACGCGGTTCGACTGCCGTTCGAATTCTACCACCGGTAACATCCTTTTTATTTGAAAATTTATTTAATTTATTAGAAAGGTGAAGATATTTTTACTCCTAACTTAATTAGATTTTTTAAATTATTTAGTGTCACAATGTCGAAGAGGGAAGTTCTGGGTAAAACCTTTTACAGATTTTTTGCTTCAGAAATTCAGACTCAATTATTCATACGAGCGCTAGACCCTTATGAGAATTTTGTTCTAGACCACTCACACGTAATTCTCCAAAACTCCAAAATAAACAACAGTAAACGTCATCAATATTAATAAACATTTGCAAGATGCACTCATTTATTATCTGCTAAGAAGAATAAATGTTTCCTCTTAAATAATTGTCATTAGAAATTATGTGTGACTCTAACTTTGATCAGCTCAATGCTGCAAACACCCATGGACTGACTTTGTAACTAATATAAACTATATAAAACTAATCCTTTACGTGTTTGTATAAACTGAGATCAGAAGAATATCAGTAGGTAATGATATTCACCGAACGAAAAGTTTTCCTTCAAAAATATGAATCTTCATTCATCAGATCAAATATAGCAAGCTAATTTTTCCAGTTATTGAACACGAGAATTTAATCATAACTCAGATAAGATTACAACGATAAAAATTTGGGTTTGCCTATAAAATCTGTAGAATAGCAGATAACTAATCAGTAGTGCAAGTAGTATTGTAACCGCGAAGGTATTGATGAGCTCCGAAATATAGTAAAAAATGGGTTTGTTAACAGGAGATATTTACACTGACATTATAGCAGTATCAGTGTCACTTTTAGCAGTAGCTCTTGTGTACTTCAAGTGGTCATATAGATATTGGAGCAGCAGAAATGTCTCAACTCCCCCTATTAGTTTCCCGTACGGAAACATAAAAGACTTAGTTCTCGTGCGAACAACATTTGGAGTAGACCTAAAAAACGTGTACGACAGCTTTAAATCTACTGGTCTTAAATACTGCGGTTACTATTTTATAACCCAACCGCAGCTAGTACTTTTGGATCTTGATCTGATAAAGACTGTAATGACCAAGGATTTTGTACATTTTACCGATCATGGAGGATATGTGAATGAAGAAATCGACCCCTTGAGTGGACATCTATTTGCCCTAACTGGTCAAAAATGGAAGAATCTAAGGGCCAAACTTACACCTACATTTACATCAGGCAAGATGAAATGATGTTCCAAACTTTAGTGGATTGTTCCGACGAATTAATTACTTTAATGGATGAGACCATCAAGAAAGGACAAGATATTGATATAAAAGAAGTGGTAGGAAGGTTTACCACCGATATAATTGGTTCTTGTGCCTTTGGAATTGAATGCAATAGTTTAAAGGATCCAGAATCGGAATTTAGGAAAAATGGGAAAAAAATATTTGAAGCAGACACCATAGAAAATATAAAGCAACTAATGGGCCAATTTACTCCTGGTCTATTAGAGTTTTTCAAAATACCAATTACTAAACCTGAAGTCTCAAAGTTTTTCATGAACATTGTAAAGGAGACCGTTGACTACAGAGAGAAAAACAACGTAGTAAGAAAAGATTTTATGCATTTGTTAATTCAGTTAAAGAATAACATAAAGATCACTGATGAGACTAACGCTGATCATCTTACGAATGTAAATCACGTCAATGAATTGGAAACGGAAGTAGGAAAAACTCTAACTATAGAAGAAATGGCCGCACAAGCATTTGTGTTCTTCTTAGCTGGATTTGAAACTTCATCAACCACTCTTACTTTCTGTTTTTATGAACTGGTGTCTAATTTAGACGTTCAAGAAAAGCTAAGAGATGAAATTATAGAAGTTCTAGAAAAACACAATGGAAAGCTGACTTACAACGCCGTTATGGAAATGACCTACATGGACAAATGTATTAATGGTAATATTTCTCAAAGCGAATCATTCTAAGTAAACATTAATATTTGTTACAGAAACTCTCAGAAAGTACCCACCTATTCCGGTTTTGACAAGAGAGTGTACACAGACATACAACATTCCTAATTCGAATTTAGATTTGAAAAAGGGGCAGCAGGTAATAATACCTATAATGGGAATACAGCATGATGAAAGATATTACCCGGACCCTGAAAAGTTTGATCCTGAAAGATTTTCTCCAGAAGCAAAATCACAGCGCCATCCATATGCATGGCTGCCCTTTGGGGAAGGACCACGTGCTTGTATTGGTAAATATATAAAGTTATCAGAAAACCCAGTTTCATTATTACTATTACTATTTTTAAGGTTTGAGATTTGGACTGATGCAAACCAAAGTCGCTCTAGCTGTTTTGCTGAAAAACTATAGATTTAGATTGAATTCTAAAACTCAGACACCTTTAGTCATGGAACCTGCATCGTTTGTGCTAACAGCAGTAGGTGGAATTTGGTTAAATGCAGAAAAATCTTTTGTGCAACCGTGCTGAACGGTTGATCTATGCGGGTATAATTACGGCTGCAAAATGCTTTTTCGCAAACTTATCAGCACAGTTGCAAAAAAAATTGATAATGGGTTTTTGACTATAATATGCATTGCGATTGCACGAAACATGTAGTGTATTCCACGTTCGCAAAATGTTTGGCTCCCTCGGAATAATTTGGCAGACTCGACTTTGTCTCGCCGGCCAAACATTTCTCGGTACGCCAACAGTCATTTTGCGGCCCAAGTACACAAATAACTATTAACAAACAGTTATTTTTAAAAATAAAGAATTCTTTGTATTATGTGCTGTTCTATTACACTTTTATTTTCATATACAACTTAATGTGTTTTACTCTTGTAAATCAAAAGAAAGACATCATTTTCATCAACAGAGCCTTTATTGAACACTTTATATGATTATGTTGTGTTGCAGAGAACAAAGAATCTGGTGTGATACACGCACACAACTTCCTTTTACAGTGATCTTATAATCAGCCAAACATCTGATTTGTAGTTTTGAAACATTTGTCAAAAAATTTCAAAAATTGCAAATTCTACAGAAACCGTACAAAATAGAGCGTTAGTTGAAAAAACAAATTTTCTCTAAAATTTTAAACTAAATTCAAAAATGTAATAATATACCGAGCGATTTATTTAAAATAGGAGTTAATAAAACAAAATAAAAAAGAAACCAAACCCATTTTAGAGGTATTCAACTGGAAAGTCAACTATTTCACATCAATACACATTAAACATTTAATAAAAATATAAAGTTTGAAAAAAATCCTTAAAGCCGTTTTTGAAAAAATCGAAAAATACTGAAAAATCACAAGAGTAAACATCATACTTCTGGTTATGCGATTTTCTTCAAAAGCTTGCTGTCGAATCTAGATAGTACACAAAACTTATATATGATGTTACGTCATACCTCTTTTCGTTTTTGAAATACTCTGTTCACACACAGGCACACAGACACACAGATAGACGCTAGTAGTTAGGTAAAAGAAAAAAAAGGGAAATATTACATGACATGCTAAGGATGACGCCCATCGGCGATACCTTAAATAAGAACATATTTATAGCTTACAATAGTCATATAAGTTATATTATAGGCAGTTCCCACATAACACCAGTGCTAGTAAACCTGGCGTCTTGTGTCATCTTGTTATGTCAGCGGAAACCACGCGCTCGTCCGAGTTCTCATGTCTTGCATTTTTATCTTATCAGTGGCAGTCTGTAGTTGTAACTCATAACAGTAACAAATTACATTGTAATAGAACAGTCCCCTATTGTTTAAAAGTGCAACCTTGTAACCTTGTATGCACGCCCTTCCTGTCACGTGCATCCTTGGAAGATAAAACTTATCTTAATGATTAGAAATAATATATAAGGCAGTAGTATGATATTTTATCATTAGTTCTATACGTAGCAGCAAGTTTAGTTCTGTGCATGGCAGCAGGTACTTGACTTGCGTTAGATGTAAGAAATTGTTTAACTGTGTATTTTAGCTCCAACGTGTAACATTGCCGTTGTAAAATAAAAGTGTTTTTTAAACAGTCGTTTCGACGGCCTTTTTATTTTAACCGACGCAGTCGTTCGGATGAACAGAAAGGCTTAAGAAGTTTTTCGAAAATTAAAAACCAATTTCGCACCTTTAGATTTCAATCCCTAATTGTTCATCGATTCTACCATCACATCCTCGGTCTTCTGGACGCCTTCAGGGACAAACATCGCCAGTACGGACAGCCGCCCCGTGATTCCAACCTTTGTAGTTAACTCCTGGTTATTGGAACCACTTGGTCATCGGGACCACTTGGTCATTGGGACCATCTGATCATTGGGATCACCCGTCCAATTGAGGACAACAGGACTCTGCATAGCAGTCCAGGACCAACACAGTCAATTTGAAGACAAAAAGACCTAGCAGTTAAGCAGTCCGTTTGTTGCGTTGAGGGCGATCACTATGCAGCAACTGCATTTTCAAATTGAAAATCAAAGTTTATGATTCAAGCAACAACGCTAATTAATATCAAACTTTAAATATACTAACATTTATATTATAAGATCAAACAGAACGCGGTTAGCGTGGCTATTCACTGCACATATTAGGTGTGCTTAATTTGTGTGTGTACTCACGTTCTGTGTGTAGGGTCCCCTGAATAGACACTCCCTAGTATTAAGCTGTCTACTAACATAAACAACAATATAAAATCAAGTGAAACAAAAATTTTATGTCACGGGATCGATCGAGATCACCTTTAGGTAGAATACCTGGAATTTTACTTTTAAACAAAAATAATAACAATTCAAATATGGTTGAGCACATCATTGTTCCCCCCACATTTTAGTGTAGCATTATTAAATGCAATACCACCGTATGACGGAAATCAAGCCACTTTATCAGAATTTTTTAGATCCGCAGAGATCATTACATGTAAATTTTGCACAGAAAACTTCAACGATTATATCAATCAAGTTATTTTATCCTTCATTGAAAAGTGAAGCTTTGGAAGTGGTCACAGGTTACCAATATGATACATGGACGGATTTAAAAACCGTATTAATCGAAAACTTTGATAACCAAAGGTCAGAATTAAATCTTTTAATTGACTTGACTAAATTAAAACAAAACTGAGACTATCCGATAGAATTTTTCAATAAAATTCGAACGCCTTTGGCAATTTATAATTCAAAAGTGTCATTGAGTAGAGAACCTCAAGCTATTATAAACCATAAATTGAAAGCTAAAAAAGACATTTACGAGTGGACTAAATGAAAATTTAGAAAGCTTCGTAAGAAGCAGGAATCCAACCACATTGAAACAAGCATTAAGTATTGTAAAGGAGAAATTAGATATTCGATACTCACAAAATCAAAATAATTTACAAAGTCTAAAATTAAATAAACCACATTTAGCTTCCAATACACAGCAATCAAATTTACACAACAAATTTAATTTCCCTAAATTCAACAATACAAATTATATACCGCGATCGCAGAATCAAAGTAATTTTAATCAAAATCCTAACTATTTTAAAAGTCCGAATATTCAAATAATCAAAACCCCTTTAGAATGAGTAGCAATCCCAATAATTCTAGAATAATGAAGTCACTGACTGTTGATAATATGGCATATGCCCTTATTTGGTAGTAACTTGACATATTTTATGTTATGAATTAATTGAACAGTTTATATACCGGGTGTCCATTCTCAAAGTCGAACATAGGCAATTAACATTAGAGCATTCACTCATTCTTCATTGAAATAATTCATTTTTCTGTAGATCATTTTAACAGACGTTGACAGAAAATACCTGATTTACGTCAACTAATTACCAATTTTTTTGACAAATGCTATCGAACTTGAAAATCAAGGCATGGCATATTTAAAAATTCCCAAGCTTTAAATTAGTATTTTAAAATAAAAATCGCATCTTGAATATTATTATTGGTATCATTTGATGCGTAATAATTTTATCTTTCCATTGATACCATTACCTTCCCTGTAAGTTGAATTGGCGAGCAGGAATCGGCAAAAACGTTCAATACAATGTTAATCGCCTATGTTCGACTTTGAGAACGGACACCCGGTATATATTCCTAAAGTTTTAGGACTAACCTAGTTATAAAAAAACAATCCATGGTGCCAGCAAGCCTTGCCCATCGAGTTGAACTTTATGTAACTGGAACGACCCCCATCGGCAAACCAATGAAGTGGTTCTGGTGAGGTTTCTCTATTAATAATTAACACAGGTGTAACATGGTCTTCCTTTTCCGGTTATGCCCTTCCGAAAGGTTTCTCTACGACCCTGGAGGATTGTATTCCACCCTATCATAACGGCTCGTTGCTTTTAAAGAGCAAGGATTAGAGGGGAGGCAAAAAGCTAAACCAAAGATACTCTCAATTAAGATATGTATGAATTACCCTATTTCTTTACATACCAGTTAACTAATAAACGCTTTTCTAGTGAGAAACTGCCCAATGAATCAATCCTATTTGCCTGAAAAATTATTATTTCTTAATATACTGTAGAATTATACTAATTAAAACCTTACAACTGCAAATTTTATCCGTTTATGCTGGAATTCAGTTCTTAGCTTTGCTTTTTCTGCTGATAGCAAATATACGCTTATTAGAAATGTAGATTATATTTTTATTCACGATGATGCACTTGAAGTCGTATCGCTACTTTATTATTTAATGTTATTAGTATTCCCGTTGAAATATGTCCCTGGACATTGGACGTTAAAAGTAATAAATAAAATTTTAGAAAAACAATATCTGGTTCTAACCTTTTGCATTTAAGTTCAGACTGTGTTGTTTTAATAAATCAAGAACATATGTTATTAACTGCTAAAGGCACCTCGAACAAAATTGTTAATTTGAATATTTCAAATATTGACCGTTTAATAATTCCTGAATCAGATCATATATATTCTTATAATAATTATTTTTATGCTATATATGTACTATAACAGAAACAATGAAAATTAAACTTATTAGATTTTTAAATAAAGATTTAGAATCACAAAACGTAAAAGTATAATTTTCCGTTGGTGAATCAGTTTTTTGGCGGACGAGTTATATTGTATAGAACAAGCCCCCTATTGGCTAAAAGTGCTTACCTTGCAACCTTACAAAGCAAGTAATCTATTGTTTAAGAGTGCTTACTTTGTAACCTTGTATGCACGCGCATCCTGTCACGTGCATCCTTAGTAGATAAGGTATACTATATAAGCTAGTGTATGATATTTTATCTTTAGTTCCTAGTTCACATGTTAGCTGTAAGAAATTGTCTGACTGTCTCTTTGAACTCCAACGTGTAGTATTGCCGTTATAAAATAAAAGTGTTTTTTAAAAAGTAGTTTCGACGGCCTTTTTATTTAATTCATGTACTTTATGTAATTTGTCATACAAAGCTGTTTTTTAAAAACGACCTTACGGTAATTATTAATTTTAGTTAAAGTAAATACATAATACGGTTATGTTTTACTAGTCTAAACTGCCAAATCTGTTGGCCATTTCCTTTTGCAGGGGTCTTGGGTGGGGAATATCTAGTAGAGGGCGAGATGAACTTGTAACTTTCTCATACGGTTGTTTACGTATTGGGTTATCACCTCTTTGACTTAAGGGATTTTTAGATCCTCGTGAAGGGTGCGATTTGGCACGTATAGTATTCCAACCAAAAATTGGAAACGTATTTAAAATCAAGTACATCATGGAAACTGTAAGTCATATTTAAGTTGGTTTGCTACAATTAATACATAATTTTCTAATGTCAAGCAGCTTTCAAGTAATGACAGTTATCCTGTGTTATTTCAATATCATTTATTAAAACAGGTGCTCATTGCTGTCTCCGTAATGTAAATGTAATCTGGACGGACTTGGTTTTATTTACCCTTACACGCCATTTTTTCATCCACTTTCTGATCAGGTTGTTACGGTCTTAAACTGACTTTACGACACCGCACCGGCTCATACAATAACGAAACGGCCGGCGCGGGCCGTAACTGACGAAATCGGGACGAAAATCTCCTAGGCCGCCACCCACGCCGCAACAAGTTAGGCCGAGCTAGACTTTCAGTGGAGATGGGCGGGTCCTTTCACGAGATTATCTGAGGGTAACGGCCAGAAGGTCGGTAACTAACGGTAAAATAATGAGGGCGCCACCAAGCCTGTCTTAACCCGAATAACCGGGCCTGGGCGGTTAAACGAGAGCGAAGTATTCAAGATACTCCGTCGATAAGAATTCTCATGAGCTGCAAGCTCAAATAACAATTTCGTGATCGCAAATACTGGAATGGTAATATTGGGACTCTTTGGGCCGAGACTGCGCAACCACTGGACCTACCTGCACGCTCTGATCTCTCACGTCTCGCCGTACACCAATCTTTACACTGTAGAGGCGCTATCTGAAACAAAGCATGCACAGGTCGAATAGGAATAATACGTCCCTTAATTAAATATGCGTCTATTGGTCGATAACTACATCTGGGCAGCAAATCGTGCCGCCAAGCTTATGTTACTTCTTACGTTAAGCACCAGCTGATGGACGCGCTATGCTAGTAAACAACACACTATGGGTGGCCGGC
Organism: Agriotes lineatus; assembly: GCA_940337035.1. Lineage (NCBI taxonomy): Eukaryota > Metazoa > Arthropoda > Insecta > Coleoptera > Elateridae > Agriotes > Agriotes lineatus. The sequence goes on from OW679203.1 coordinate 65,755,608, forward strand.
CGCAGTGGGCTCGACACTTTACATATTAGAGTACAGTTTAGAAATACGCCCTCCGGAAAAGGGCGCGTTAGTGCGCGATAACAGACGCCGACCTGCAAAGGCAACGGGAGCAGTGTAGCTAGCAGCAAAGCACGACGCCGCACAAAAGCGCGACGGAATAATTGAAGGCCTAACTCGTTAGGCAGCGGGGCAGCGTGGCTGCAATATTTGACCAGGAAGAAGGGCTAACATAGCCTCACTAAAGCATGCGAATTTGGAATAGTTGCCAGCCCCTGCTACGTCGCCCACGCAGTCGTTGGCTGCGGTTAACACCTGATAAGCAAAGCACAAAGCCCTCGCAAACATAAACAAAGAGCTCGAACAGATTAGGGCGCGCCAGGCTCAGCACGGCGAGGCGTTGATTCCATTTAGGTATTAATCGGTACAATATAGCGAAGCTCGCGCACCTAACGTTACTGAATTAAAAGTTAGCACAAACGTAACACCAAAACATAGGCGCAGAGTTCTTTAGCTATTTAGGCGATAAAACGCGAAGCTCGCGCACATGAACTTACTAGTAGGCTACCAAAGTAGCGTCTTGAAGCATGGTGGCCTCAAACCGGCATTAAAAGCCGCGACAAGCAAGCAAGGGGGCATGCATCCGCCCACACAAAGTTGAGTACAAGAGCACCACCGCTCGCACAAGCGACAGTTAATATGTTTAAATGGTTGTAATTACAAATACCTTAGTCCGTAGACGGTCTATGAGAGTTGCGTGCAGTCAGTTGGTAGAAGGCGGCAGTCTGTGGCAGCTAAATCGCCGAAACACGGCATCTGGGGTAAACGGGCTGGAATCCGCCAAGATGGCGGCGTTAGGACGCTCTCCTGAGAGCACACTTACGGCGGCAAAGAGGCCTACTTCGTCCTGCCTAGAAAGATCCTCGAAAACAGCGAGTTGAAAAGGGAAAGCCCCCTTTCTCACAAACACAGAACTGGCCCCGTGAAGCCCTTCACACACCTACGCTTTGGCGTAAAGACTTGCCACTCGCACAATCACACGCGACCTCTTAAAGGCGAAACAGTTTATGGCACATTCGCTGAAACAGCACGAGACGGGAAAAACAGGCTGGCGTCCCCGCCATGGCGGGAACGCCGCGAAACGGCACACTCTGCGACTTCCTTGGTCAACGGCGTGAGCTGAACTGCCCAAGCAAGCAGTGTCACGACCCCTGCAGTGGCGTGAGCCAAAACGGCGTTACCACGTGACTCTCGACAGCCAATGGCGATGCGCTCCATAAAACAAATAAATTCCGGTAACAAAGACAGCCAACGGCGAGGCGCCTCAACGGCGTGATTTCTAGAATGTTCGGAATTCTTGCGAGCGATAACACCCGGCTGCCAAAGTACCAGCAAAGGGGTGCTCCAACTGACGAGAAATACTGCGTTTGGGGCCAAATATGTGCAAAATCATTATTATGGAATTAGGCGATGGAGCCAAATAAGTAACTAAAAGGGTTTAGCATACGGGCACGCTGCCCTAAAGCCTAGGTGGCTAATTAAAATACCAAAATGACCTGACAAGGTTTATATGCTCTTGCACATACTGACTTGCGATTAATGAATTTTCATGACAGGAAAAAATTGCTGTACCATCCTCAAAAGTTCTTGTTACTGTTCTATCAGATGTAGGCAGGTCTGCAATGTAGACTAACTAGAGAAGGGGCCCAAGAACACTGTCTTGTGGCACTCGTGCGTTGATGAACTCGATTTCCGAAGCTTGGTTGTTGAACTTTACTTGGAAGTAGCGGTTCGAAGAATTTGAGAAGCAGATAGTATTGATGAGGAAAGGATTGCTTGATTTTAAATAGAAGTCCTTGGTACCAAACTCTGTCAAAAGCTTGCTTAACGTCTAGAAAAACAGTACAACAGTACTTATTGTCTTCAAAAGTTTTATTTATTACATCTACTATTCTAGCCACGCCTGAATCCAAACTGATGCTGTGGTATTACATTTTCCAAAAAGTTTCTGTAGAGATTCCCCAGATAATTAATTTTTCCAGTAGTTTGGATATCACCGGGAGTAAACTCATAGGTCTGTAAGATGTAGCTTCATTGGAGGCCCTTCCTGGTTTCAGTATCATAATAACTTTCTCTTATCCAATAATTGGACAAATAATTCAAGAATCAGTTATAACAGGTAATTCAAATTAAGTGTTGGAAATTATGACCTTTCACTTATCTAAAATTAACATAGAATTAAATGTAGTCTTTTATCTATCCTCAGATTTTTAATCATTCTTGTCAACAAATTGTTCTTTTTTATTTCAAATATTGTCTGAAGAAGCTAACGATGTTTAGCGAAACGTTAAAAAAAAACTTTTTACATGTTTTTAACAATAAAATTTTAAAGTGTCTTAACCAAAATGTTTTCTGAGTATCACATTGCTAAACCGATTACATTAGCTGAAATCTTTCTCTATTATGCAAGATGGGCGAGAGGTTTCTGGTAGATGTGTGAACCCTTCATGGTGTGAACATAATTGCTAGTGACTACTCATTAACCTTGCAAGAAACTTAAATTGCAAAAACAGATGTTAAACAAAATTTAATTATACAGTTGCTGTCATAAACCTTGATCCCCAATGCGTATGTTTCACATTCAAATATAATGGGACACAATGTAACATTGTGGTGTAATAACCAACGCTACTATTAATTCCTTTAAGTGCACAATTTAGAAATCTATTTTCAGATGATTTTGCTATCGCCAAAGGTTAAGTTTTCTAAAGATTAAGTTTTTTTATCACAACGTTACTGAAATAACTGCTTCAAAGTTGTAAATAACTAATGTGTCGCCAGGTATTTGTCCTAAAACGAAAGCACTTACACATATAGCAACTATTAGAAACTATTTCAGATTGAGTAAACATTTAACTTTAAATTATTTGGCTTAATTTATTATCTCTCAAACGCATGTCAATAAAAATAACTAAACTAAACTAATTCCTGCAGAAATAATCGAATTATTGTATTTCCCAGCGTTTGTTGATATGGCATCAGTTCCAATGTCAGACTAAGTCTTTCTGACTTTCTTATGAATTGGATGTATTACTAGGAGCTTGAAATTGACACGAAATTACAGCCTATACGCTAAAACGGCAATATGGTCGTGAATACGAAAAATAAAAAGTGTAACACGCCTCGCGCTACACGCCTCGCTCTTGAGGGTGTGGCGTGGGTTAAAAATGGCGGCTTAATGGCCACACGTGCCTTCCTAGCTCAGCGGATGTGAGTGGGGGCGACCAATGTGAGAAGAGGCTGGAAAATGCTAGGGCCAATGGTTCTTGATTGGCTAAAAATAATGCTTTTTGATTGGTGGAATACGTTTGTTTTATTTATATTGCCAACCTAATCGATGTGCCATATATTAACACACACACATACATGGACAAAAAAAACACAACACACATAGAACTCTACCTGACGTATACTTAATCTAATTACTACAACTAATCCTAAACGACACATATGTAATTGTTTCTGGCACTTAGGCTACAGTTCGGGGGGGGGATGCGCACTTCACCACTACTACGAGCGCGTGTCTTTTCCGCGGACCCGAACTCACTCTTGGTTCACAGAAAGGGGAAAAGAGGGAGAGTTTCCCCGGCTGTAAGTGAGCGTTCTCTCACTGGCGGGGGCGGCGTCGACGCTGTTGGCGCCGCAGTCGCGGGACCCTGCGGGGCTCTGACACTAAGGGCAGCGGCGAGCGGAGACGCAGGCGGGCGTTCCTTCTCGGGTCCCTTCCCTCCGTGGAGCGGGCGGTGGCGCGGTCGTGGGCGGTGCGGGGGCGGCGCGGGGTCAGCTGCACTTCGCGCAGCGGCAGGCGGTGGTCGGGCTCAGGCCGGGTCTCCTCCCATAAGCGCTCAAACTCGGCCTTCTCTTCCTGGCTCAAGTAGAAGGCGACTCCCAGGAGTTGGGGGCGGCAGGCGATACGAGCTTGAGCTATGCGGAGCGGCGGGCGAGCGACGGGGTTACGGCCTCGTAGGCGGCTCTTCCAGTTGGCGTGTCTCCTGGCTGTGGCGTGCGGGGGCAGCTGGGGGACGGCGTCTCCGTGGGGGCGGCGGCTTGGGCACCTAGGGCGCGGCGGCTCAGTCGGGCTTCGAGGAGAAGGGTAGCCTCGGGAGAACTTGGCGGCGAGGGCCCAAAAAGGCGCTCCAGCAGCTCTTGTGTGCTAAAAAAGAAAGCAAACAGGGGGATTGACGACCTATTCGTACCTAAGCTGGCGGCGGTGCCGGGGCTGTAGCCTGGCTTAACGTGACGTCCGGGGATGTGTTTCGGGCTTACTTTTGCGGCATCCTGTCTGGACGTGAGTAGCGGTGTGGTGGAGCGATGCGGCGCCGGCGGCGAGAAGCGCTGGAGGTCCGGGGGCGGCAGGACCTGGGGCACGGCGGCGCACTAGGTAGCGTTCACGGCAGGCGGCGACGTGGACGGCGAACTAGGGCTCAGCTCTACCTGGGGTCGGGCGCTCTTCGAGAGGTAGGCGGTGGCGGCTGCGACTCGGACTCCCTTTGTTCTTGTGATCAAGAGGATCTAACAAGAACTCGGAGTCACGGAGTCGACTTCCACGATCTAGAGGATCTAGCAGAAGGTTTGGTTCTTTCCAGGGACCGGAGGGTCTCTGCTGGAAGGATGTTTTTGACTCGAGATCAAGAGGATCGACCGAATGATTTTTCTGGCCGGGGAAGCTTCTTTTAAAGGGCTCGTTTACTCCCACTGCTTTCTCCCGGACGGTCGGTTTCTGGGGTGGGACGTGCTACTTTCGCTTCCGGGGGTTGTTTTGTGATTAATTACTTATTTCGATTCTGGCGCACTAATTTTTGCCCGGAGTATTTTTTTATGCGGCCCATCAGACTGCTGATGTGAAGACGTTTCTAATGATACCCGGCTTGCCTATGTTACGCTCACTTGGCCGGTGCGTTTAATTAGGCCGCGAGATAAATAATTGATTAAGTCTTCGCGCGCGCCGCTGAGTCTAAGCCGTGCCGTATATTGATCCCTTGGCGCTATATCCGCCTCGTGTTGGAGATGCGCTTAACTTCTTTTACCTGGCTTAATGCTCACGCCGAGTGCCTCCCTTTGTTCGCTTTGTGGAATTTTCCTTGGCACGCGGCCGGTGAATTGTACGAAGTTTTAACGTCTTTGTTTGTAATTTGTTTAATGTCGCTTTGGTTTATAATATTTGCCCGGGACTTTAGGCTGTTTTTGTCCAGCGTTCTAAGCTGCTTTGCTTGGCCTCTGTATGCGTTTAGTATTTAACTTTCGGAGTTTTTAGCTTGCACTACGTCGTGTTTTGATGCAATGTTTTTAACACGCTTCAATATGCTTGCGCCTAGTGCTGCAGTAATTAGCAGTGGCTAATCCTTCAAAGCCGATTACTCTTTAATGAGGTTTAGGCGTCTTTTCTAATTTAATCATCCGCGTTATATTATTTCCATTGTGGGCTTCTTGGTTTTTGTCGAGTTGCATTCTTTTTCCTAAAACTATTTGGGAGCGACGTGCAGGTCGGTGCCTGAGCGTTGGGGCCGGTCGGGTTTTATTACCAGGGTGATTCTAGTAATTTATGACGTTATCTGGCCATTCTGAGCTGACGGTGTTTGCTTGTTTATTTTTAAACTCGATCCCAAAATTAAATGTGCTTGGAGAACAAATGATCGCGAGGCTCGAGGGCGCGAATCACATGTAATTGATGCTTATATGTGTAAATCATATCAAGTGGTAAGTTCAAAGCATTAAAAACATCATCTTGGAAGAGCAGGTTTGAGGTAGAGAACTACTAAACCAGCACTGTTATAAACAGGCATTGGCGACTTTAACAATAAAAACATGATAAAGTAACCAGCATCACAGACAAAACATACTCTTTTTCATCATGACAGTGTCCTAATCCACAAAGCAGTTCTGAGAAAGCATTTTTTTTAAATCAAGAAACCAATCCACACTCCAGATCTAAGGCCTTAAAATTACTTTATTTTTTTAAGGTCTCTACCGAAGATAACTTATTTTGAAAACGTGGGAGGTAAAATTTCTTCAGTCATTTAAGATTATGTAGATATGAAAATTAAATTTTTTTCTAAACAATATATATTCGGCTTATATAAGCCTTCTTCAGTGTTTTACAATTTGAGTTTACATTTTTAATTTTAATTAATTTTAATCTGGAAATAAAGATATTTTGGTTAGGTTTTTAAGTTAAAAATAATTGTGAGTGTTAAATTATCTTACCAGTTCGAAACATTACTATTAGTTAATAGTTGGTATTTGAAATTTAAAAATTAACATCTTATTATTGTATTTATACATCTGAAATAAAAGTTTTTGTGTTTAGGATTGTGAGCGCATGTATTTTATAGGTTAACTTACTGTTCAGAAGTTTTGTTTTATTTTGTATGAAATTTGAAGTTAGTGGGTTGTTTGTGATGGAATTATGCACACCACATTATTATAGTTATTTAGTCATTACTTGAATGCAGTCTTATATAAATTAAATTATTCAAATTATTTAATGCAAGTTCAGTACTACGGATATGAGTTGACAAATTTACACCGTGGCGAAATCTGAAAGCTTAGTGGCTTCTTATTATGTCCAATTTCTTTTCATTCCAAGAGTATAGTTCGTTTTAGATCCAAGACAAATGTACAAATTATTTTTGAGAAATATAAAGTTTAAAAATATTTCGGTTTTGAGTTTTATTTTATTTTTTTTTTAAATTAAGTTGTGGTAAATTATATTTAAATTATCTATATCTGTTTTGTAATTTATTGATTTAGGACTTTTTTTAATGTGAATCATCTCAAAAATTAATTTTTTTTTAAATTATTTTCCTTTTGGAGTATTTTGGGTGTGTTGAATTTGAAATTATGAAGTTTTTCTGCTGCATGTTCAGAGAGCGCTGTATTGGGTTTATTTGGAGTTGTTATTTTAACCCTAATTGAGTTCTTATGTTGATTTATTCTTTTTTCTAGATTTTGTTTAGTTTGGCCTATGTACAGTGCATCGCAATCATTACATTCTAACTGATATATTGTATTAGTTTCTTTTTCTATTTGTATTTTATCTTTTAGTTTTGTAAAAAAATTTTTGCCTATAGTATTATGATTTTTATATGCTATTTGAAAATTATGTTTTTTAATTCTTTTTCTAATAATTTAGATAATTTAGGAATATAAGGTAAAGTTATTATGTTTTGTTCATAGTTTTTTTGAGTATTATTAAATTCATTTCCAAAAAAATTAGGTTGTAAGCTGAAAGAATCATTTTTCTGTTTATTTTTTAATGTTTGCATTCTTTTTGTTATATTTTTATTAATGAAATGTAATGGATAGTTATTTTTTAGTAATATTTGTTTAATTAGTTTTAAATTATTTTTGTGAATTTTTTTGAGGATAGTATGATTGCTCTGTCTGTTAAGCTATTTATTATGCTCTTTTTATATTTTATTGTTGTTTGAGAATTGTAATCTAAGTACCTGTCAGTTTTTATTTCTTTTCTGTACCAATTTGTTTCTATATTTCCATTTTGTTTTCTTATTAATGTCAAGTCTAAAAAGTTTATTGAATTATTAATATTTTCTGTTTCTATTGTGAATTGTAATCTATGGTGAAAATTATTAAAGGTTTTAAATATGTTATCTGTACTTGATTTTTCAGCTCCTATTATTATATCGTCTACGAACCTTTGATAAAATGATATTTCTTTATTGTTTCTAAGTAATTTTTGTTCTATGTTTTGCATTACCAAATCAGCGATCGTACTAGAAAGTGGTTGGCCCATTGCTACTCCGAATTTTTGTTTGTAAATTTGGTTATTATATTGAAAATAATTTGAGTTAAGGATGTTTTCTACTGCTTTTAAAAATTCATTTTTAGGGATGTTTGTTAATTTTTTTATTTTGTTCCAATATGTTGATATAGTTTCGATTGCTAAATTTGTTGGTATATTTGTATATAAAGACACCACATCTAAAGAGAAAAGGATATGATTTTGTGGTAATTTAGTTTGGTCTATTTTTTCCTTAAATGTCCATGAATCTTTTACTCTAAATTTATTTTTTTGTGTTATTTGTACTAATATATTTGACAAGTATTTTGATAATTTATAAAGGGGACTCATGTATGAAGCCACAATTGGTCTTAGAGGTATATTTTGTTTATGCAGTTTTGGTAATCCATAAATTTTTGGAGCAAGTCCATTATGACAAATTAAATTTTTATAAGTTTTATCATCTATATATTTGTATTTGTGCCAATCTTTTAACATTTTATTATTTTGGTTTTGTATTGATGTAGTTGGATCTTTTTTTCCATGTTATATGTTTCTGAATCATTTAAAAGATTTAACATTTTTTGGTTGTAATCTGTTTTATTAATAATAACTGTTTTTTGTGTTTTATCTGCATTTATAATTAATAAATCTTTATTTTTATTTAAGAACTTTTTAGTTTGTTGAATATTTGATAATAAAATGTTATTAGATTTTTGTTCCGAGATGTTTAATAAATTTTTTTTTAATTATTTTTGCAATTTGTTAAGGTATTACATATATAGGATCTAATAGTATTTTGGTTAAATTCTTCAAGATTAGTTATTTTATGTTCTATATTTGCTATTATATTTTCAAATGGAATTTTATCATTAGGGTTATAATAGTTAAAATTTGGTCCCTTTTCTAAAACGCTCTGCACTTCTTTTGGTAATTCTATGTTACTGAGGTTAATTATTAAGTTATTATTATTATTTAATGTTTCTTTAGGTGCTTTCAGGTTGTTGTCACGGTATGTTATTTTGTTTTTATTCTTTACTCTTTCAGTTAATAGTTTAATTTTTTTAATATGTTTCAAATCAATTTTATTTTTTAATTTATTAATTTGATTAGTTAATTTCATTAAAAACATTATAGTAATATGTTGTGGTAATTTAATTTTTTCTATAATTTTTTTGCTGTTGTTTACTTTTTGTTTTAAATAATTTAACTTACTATAAGAATCATTTAATAAAAGTGATATCGTGCTTTTTATAAATTTTTCGTGTGTGTTTTTAAATTTTTGTGCATTATTAGAATTTTGAAATTGAATATTTGTTAAATTTCTTTGAATAAATTTAGGAGTTAAGTTTTTAGATTTACATTCTTTTAGAAAATTGATACGCTCACTCACCTTTACAATTGATATGCTAGTTTTCCTTAAAGTTTTTAATAGTTCTTGGTGTTGTTGCGTGATGAATGGTTCTGGGTCTCCATTGTTGATCGGCATTCTAACGTTATTATTGAAGGATGAAAATTGTGTGTAGATTGTAGAATAATAAACTCTTCTTTATATATTTGAATCAATTTACCTTTTGATTCGTGTTATCGTTGTAGTTTTGTTTACGACTGGATTATGAAATGAAAACGTGGGAGGTAAAATTTCTTCAGTCATTTAAGATTATGTAGATATGAAAATTAATTTTTTTTCTAAACAATATATATTCGGCTTATTTTACCTCCCACGTTTTCATTTCATAATCCAGTCGTAAACAAAACTACAACGATAACTTATTTTATTTATTTATTTATTGTATATACATCAGCCAAACTAATAGATAGGCTGCAGAGGCAGCCATCCTATGATAGGTTCGGAAATATTAACTACATTAAAAAAAAACGTACAATCCATGAGAAAACTGACTAATTAAACAAAAGTGCATTCTGAATCAATGTAAAAAAATATATAACATGTAAGTAAAACAAACATATAATATTACGAGTCATATTATTTAAGTATCAGACCAATAATGGTACATGTCAAAACCAGACGAATTTTATTTTAAATTGAAGTTATATCCTTTGAAAATGATGTTTCGACGCATGTCTAATTGTATGGACTTTTGCACATTTTATACACTAGGGAATCACAAACTATCCTAGAAGCACCAACTATCCTAGATGTGAATATTAATTTTGATACAATAGTCATCCAAAAAGTACTGTGATGCAGACTTAGTAAAGCTACATAAAGATTGAGAAAAAATGTCAGTATTTGAAAAAGCTAAAGAATTGTAAGTCCTGGCAATTCCGACCATAGGAGAGTGCAAAGAAAAATTAGTTGAGTAGTGGTCGTGCCAAAATAGTAACGATTTTCTTGTGCGGTATGTCGGAACGTAAGAGTAGAATGGCATCACGAAAAAAGAATCTAACAGGATTCATACCAAATAAGCTGTAGCAATACTTTGACCATCATATGACAAGAATCGGTGATTAGTTGCGTAACAGCAGTACAACGAAGATAAAATTAAAGATGCAAGGTTATTTATTATACTGAAATTATAGTAATAAAAATTAAAGATATAATTGTGAGAAATTACAAAATGATAAGGAAAAATCTTATTGTGTACTAGTTGCGAGGTATTCTTAGTATTATAAATGTATCATAGAGCAAACAAGAGTAATTGATTAATTCTATAAAGCTGTCGTACATACTTTGTGAGGACAACGCTCACTTTTAAGTCAAGAATTATTTCGCTATGAAAAGAGTCGTTGTGTGTGTAAGAATGAGAGGGAGCAAACGTTTTCACCCCACCTTCTTTAGTGCAGACGAGACGTTGTTAAAATGTGTGCAAGTTTTGGGCTTCTTCGGAGAGATTCTTACGCCAGCCGCCCGATAAGCAACAAGTGTTTTTCCAGCTATTTTCCACCCCGGAGTGGCCTTTGGGACGGCGTCGAGGTGGTGCGTTTGTTTGTGTTTTAATTAACCGCTAACGTTTGTTACTTGTGTGTGTGCGTACCGCATGTTTAAATGTTCCGATATTTGAAGTCCCGTAAGTGTTTGAACGGCACGTCCTGGTTAACGGTCGGTCTTGGGATTGGTTGAGTGTCGTCTGTGGATGTCGTCGTAGGCCGAGAGGTCCTGTATCGCAAAGTGAGCAACTTCGATTTACGCCGTTTGGCGGATTATTGTGTGGGAACCTTTTGACGGCTTATTTGACATCACGAAGTGCCGTCTCTCTCGTTAGGACCCTTGCATGTCATCACCGACTTCGTATTACCCTCGATTGAGGATGTTAGTATTGCACAGACCCCTTCTGTCGGCTGAATAACTGGGCCGTTTTGCAGTTTCTGCGAGCGTCTTCGGGCAGTTGCTGGAAGCCGCCACCTGCACTTTTGTTGGACGCCGTATGCAGCCACCTGGATTCCTTATTAAAGTATGTACCGCTTTTATGTATTAAATTAATAATACGAAAATCGTTGTCCTGGACCATTTTAAATATTAATCAAACTTATGTATTAGTTTTACAGTGCCATAGATTACAGTGCACGTAATGTTTTGCTAAATTATCGGACTTTTTGCGTAACGTTGTGGTTAATGTAGCATTTACTGTTTGAACCATTGTAGTTGTCAATACGTCGAATCAATCAATTACCTTCAGATTGTTTGTTTTTGCTTAACAGAACGTGTGGCGAGTAAAATATGTACCGCATTTGAGCCACGTTTATTTGTTGATCGTGAAGAGTTATTTTTGATGAGTCAGTTCTTTGAATATTAAATGTTGCTACTTTTTGCGAGTCATTTCGTTTATTTGTTGTCAAGTTTACTGCATTTAGCTAGTTTAAGACGTTACGCAATATAACCTAACCCTTACTAACCCGTTTCTTTACATTTATTTGCTAAACCATTGTTCGTTTACATATTGTTGTTAATACAGTCCATTTTTGTTTAACTGTGTTTTTCTTGTCTGATGATTATGATATTTGCATGCGATTTTGTATGTGTTTTCTTCTGTAAACGGAGTTTAGAAATACGCACAAGAGTTTTCCCGCAAGTTAAGTTCAACGCTGTTGTTCGTGGCTCGTCGACCTAGCACTGTTGAAGTTAGAAGGTGTGCAGATTGACTTCCCCTTTTCTCAGTCGGTTCACCTGTGTATTTATCTTATTAAGAAAATGTTGGCGCCTTGGTATCTAAGATCTGATTTTATTTTATTAGGACATTGTGTAGTTTCGTATTGAACAACCCCAGCTCCACTAAGCAACGCCGGCACCCATTTTGTTTCAGGCTGGGGACAGCGGTCCTATGTAATTATCTCCCGACATGAGTCATTTTACGCGCTAGTCATTTAGCTACTTAGTGTCATGCCGTAAAGTCCCGTTTATATGGTAACAAACTGACGCCTTGTCGTAAAGTAGTGTATTATGCTGTAACAAACTATTAAATTAGAGCCTTGTCGTTAGAGGCGCTTTTAGCCAACTTACCTAAAGTGGAAATGGGAAAGGGAAAATGTATGCCCTGTGCGCAACTATTACAGAGTTGTTGTTTGCTTCATGCACACTCTTTTACATATCAGATGCGGGTAAATCTGCAACGTTGGATCAATTGGAACACGTTTATAATAAGCAGGCTTTGATTGCAGGCCGATTGTAAGCTGTATAACGGATTGGACAACAGTTGATATGCTATTTTTTTATAATCGTTATTGTGATTTTTCCAGTTTCATCATTTCTCTTTTAAGCATTTCAAGTTCAGGTTAGATTTGCTCTGCCAAATTCAAAAATTGACCATTAGACGATATTATCTAAGCAGTTAAAAGAAGCATTTGCTTTAATCTATTGATGGTTCGTAGTTTAGAGTTGCGGTATTGATAAAATAAAAGTAATAGTGATACTGTAAAACAAACTCTTAAAAATTGATAACTTGTTATAATTCAACTATAGGTAATTCATAAATATGTTAATGATCCATGTATATTTTTACAATGATAGACTCTTTATTCTCTTCGTGCGCATTTATTTATAAGATGCTAATACAACCATTTAACAATACCAAATCTGCAGGTCTGGCGACATTCACAAACTCAAAAACAATAATTTCGGAGTTTGGCGGTAACTTAATTAACAATAACCAAAAACGGAACCCAAAGGGTTTAGCGCTGCAAAAGTTTTGATTATTCGCTGACAACCAAAGCGTCTTCACAATAGTATACTTACTTCTATTGCTATACTTTGTTCAGCCAAAGAAATAGTTAAGCCACTTCCACTAATTTATGCTTGCGTGAGCCAAAAAACGGCTTTACACGCTGCAAATTAAGACAAGTGTGCTAATTTTCAAATAAATATAATGAGACTTAAGATTCTATATCGACGTTGTTAATGTAACGCCACGTATCTACAAAATTAGCCAAAATGGGTTTATTGCAGGTTCGTGAAAAAGAACACGCGTTGACACTACAGAGAATGCATATGAAGCAGACAAATCAATTTATTTGCGAAATTCCGTGCAATGCCTAGTATCTGTGAGCCAGTATGGCAGATGCTGCATGTTTTCGAGTTGGTGCTTGTAAATTATACGTGCTTTTAGTGTAATTTTGGAATATCTTTAGTTTACGGTAAGCCTATGCTAAAATTTGATTTACGTAGAATGACTATAATGTCGACTCATGTCATAAGTTCATGCAATTAAGACAAAAAACGTTTCAAAAGTACGCTCATGTAGATATGTGTAATTGCAGTCACGTGGTATTTTCCCATATAACCTTGGAAGTGCTTAAATTTCCAGATTAAAACTTTGTGTGAGAAATTTCTAAATTATGATAGAACTTAGATAAAAATTTGGATAAAAATGACAACAATTCGTGGGAAAAAATAGTAATGTAGAGAAATTCCCAATTAATTGAATCAGGTAAGAATAATCCCTTTTTAAGTTATTTCTTTAAAGAGATTAAACTATCGTTTTACTGTGATTGTTTTGCCTAAAATGAATAACTATTCTTGTCCACAACCATTTGGTAAAAAAAAATTCTTTTTTAGATGAAAAGGAAATAACAACAAAAATACCTTTAAGCGCCATCAAGAATACCAAAACCGTAATGACTGCAGGAAAAATTGTGCATTAATAACAAATGGGAACCTTGCTCCAAATCAAGATCGGCCTAAAATTATAATTTTGCAGGATATTAAATTGAATAATCTTGTAACTAACATTTTTCAAGAAACTTGTCCTAAAGGTATATTATTGTAGTTTATTTTAAAAATATGTACATCTTAAAATCACGATATCTTTTCGATCTCGGGACAACCAAAAAACATTACCCAGCGACATAGAACTGAATAATAGTTTTGAAAACCTTATTTCATGATCTTATGGAAATTGAATCTGCAGAAGTTCAAATCACGCACATTATAATGCAGAAAATGAGAGAGAAAACCATGAAGATGAGAACGATCATTCAGATATTAATGGTGATGGAAGTTCTAGTAATGAAAATGAAGATACAAAAAAAAGCAAGATCAAAACGGCAGGTAAACAAACAATTGAGAATGACTGGAAAGATATACGTACTGTTTAGGAGAGCAAGAAATAAAAAAAAATACTTACCAAGATATTGACAGGAGCGAAAGAACAATGAAGGAAAGATGCAAGTGAAAATCATGCCAGAGGTCTAAAACCAGAATGTTCAATAAAATTAGCAAAACTATTAGAAAGCAAATTTTCTCCCAATTTTGGGACAATCTGAAATGGAACTAAAGAAAAATTGAAATATGTAACTTACTATCACAGAAACATACGCAACGCCAAACAACAGAAGAAATATAAAAACGTTCATTATAACCCTTTTACAGTTTAAACATTGGCGAAAAAACTGCATCTGTGTGTAAAACCATGTTTTTAAACACACTTGGTCTAGGAGAATAAAGTGTGAAAAATTGGGTACAATAATCTCAATTTGGAATTTCTGATAATCTTAAAAATCGTAAAAGATCTTCATCTCCAAAAATTATCAGAAAATGATGAATTCATCAAAGCATTTTTAGAATAATTACGTAAACTACCAAGCCATTATTGTCGTAGGGATTCACAAAATTTGTTTTTGGAACAAGATTTCAAAAGTTTAGCGGACCTATATGAGCAATTTGTTGAGTACTCAGAAGAAAACCAAAAGAAAATAGTGTCTAGAAATACATTCATGAAATGAATTAAGCTATTAAATATTGGAATATTCCAGCCTCGAAAAGATCGCTGCTATACATGCGTGGAATTTGAGGCAGGAAAGTTGAGCAAAGATACGTGGGAAATTCATATAAAAAGAAAAACAAGATTACAAAGACGAAGTAAGAAAATGAAATTTTCACTTTACGACAATGGCCGTAAAAACTTGTCCGCCATTACAAGCGAATTCACTTTACCTTAAAACAAAATTATTCTGCCATAATTTCCCATTTTTTTACCTTAATACAACAGATGTTACATGCTATTGGTTCGACGAGACAGGCGATATGCAAGCACCAACATTTACATCGATGGTTGTTAGTTTTTAAATAACTCACTATATTTCTTCTACTGAAAATATTAAAACGATATGGATGCACCTATCAAAATCGCAATTGCATTTAATCAAATGCGCTATTAAGCTTGTCATAACAATATAAAGTGACAATTATTAAAACAAATTTTGGTGAAGGGACATATTCAGATGGAGTGCGATAGCGTTCATGCGACCATTGAAAAAAGACTGAAAATTCGCACTAGAAATCCCTAATGATTATTCAAGTAATAAAGGGCGCTCGTCGCTACTCCAAACCTTACGAAGTTATATGCCCAACATAAAGCTTCTTCCAGAATTTTAATACCAATTTAGTTTATGATTCCATCAGACCTGGTAAAAAAACCAACGGTCACTCACATTGTCGCCCTCAAATACGAAGGTAACTGCCGCACAGACCAAAATATCTACCAAAAAAATTGAAGAATACCCACTGTTACTTGAAAGGTAAACGAAACCATGCTAGCAAAATAATAATTGCAAAGAGCAATAAAAATGGAAGGTTACCGATCAAAAGACAATATTAGTGGTTAGGTAAAGACATGACATCAAAACTGTAGTCCATAGGGTTAAACATGTTATCAATCCTAATTTCCTTTATAAACAATTGAATATCTAGTTGCTAAGAGACCTGACTGTAATTTATTTGAAGAACTAGACAAGCTTGAAAATTGTGTGTTGGGGCCACATTGAGCTCTTCAATTATCATGTAAAATTGTAAATAAAAAATTTTCAGTTATACCAATCGTGGTTAAAGTTATTCACGAGTGTCCTGTGCATCTGTGGGTATAGTTTGCCAGGTGTTAAGAGGTCCAGGTGAAGCAGATAAGCCAGCAGAGGAATATTTCCAAGTGCGATTGACCTCGGGGCCCATTTCCTTATGCAAACAGCTTCGTCCAGCAAGAATAGCGTCTGTTACATGTAGGAAAGACATGCAGGTACCAGTACAGGCAGAAATTCCAACCAACAATTAATTCCCGAGTCCATAATTCCCTTGGCGTCATTTGGGGAGCGATATCCAGCGTCCGAGAAGCCTCCGATTAAGGTAGAATTCACAGGGAAAGCGATGACGTAGGTCCATAATTTTTGGATATTAGCAAGTCCAGGCTGTCTACGAGGTACAGAGCCATATTCCAGTGGTCCAGAGCCCTTCAGTTTTCAGAAATTTAGATGGCGACCCTTGAAAATGCGAAATCACGCTGCATTTTTCAGTTTTTGGGCGGATATAAACAAAAAGCGGTCGAGCGTCGGTTGCTATGTCACAGCTAGAAACAAAACAAACTTAGCAGTTGCTACGTCACAGTAATTAATATTTACCTGACGCGCCTTTGCCATTTTGGTGATTGTAGAATTTAATTTACGCTGTTTTGCGCACTAGCAGATCATTGTGTTTGTTGAGTCAAATTTAGAGGTTAACTAAATGTCGGATAAAATTGTGCATTTGCCCGAAATATTTGCGAGTATCTGTCATACAACGAGTTATTTGTCGTTCCAAGTTTTTCGTTAATTTTATGCATCCACACCCCTGTACCTATATTGTCTCATGTTCTCCGGATCTAGCCGAATGTTTATTGCAAATAGATAAAATAAGAAAAGGGCAATAAACCATTTATTTGAAGTAAGTTTTTGTTACACTCTTTTAATTTGTCTTGAGTGTGACAGGTGAATTTCAATTGAAACTTGATAATCAGAAAGTGTAAGTTTCCCTTGACATAATAGTTTTTTTATATTTAAAAACCCTAATTATTATTAGGAGCAGGGGTTATTACAATACATACCTGGGAGACAATATAACTATCGGTAAAAAAAATCAAGTTCTAGAAATATCTCGAAGAATTCTCTTATAATGGACTTCTTTTAGAAAATTAAGACAGTACTATAAAACAAAGATATCCTCATAAATTTGAGGAAAAGTATATGCATTAAATCAGTAGCTACATGAACACCTCAACCATGACTCTGACAATGAAAAGCGCCAATCGACTGCGAATAATGAAAAGAGCTATGGTGCCACCCACACCTCAATTCAATACAACAAAAAACTATCCACTACAATCACATAATGTCTTCCCTGTGCTAATACCTGCTAAATGAATCTCTGTCACCAAAAAGGGGTGGCTTGGGAGTGTACGCTCACGACCGCTCAGCCGCAGATGGGAGTGGGTTCCAAAGAACAAATTACCTGATATTGCAGGTTCCGGAAGGTCGCCACGCCGTTGTCCAGCTTCAGTTTTATTACTCCCAGATGAAACTTGTAACGGCGAACCTAAATAGCTTAATAAAGTAAAACAGAGACTCGATGCAGCAGTAAATAAAAGCCAGGGAACATTACTACATATATAATAACCACAGTGGTTCCATAATATTTGAAACAGCCTGTACAAATGGGTTAAGGACAAAAATGCAATGCAGTTAAATAAAGTATACAGCCCGATTCAATATAAATACATGATAAAATGTAATTATGATTTTGGCTTTAATTAGGACCCCAATTTTTAATGAAATAGCTAAATAAAGAAACATAAGTGAATATGTAAATACAGGACATGTAAATAAGTCCTCAAACGTCGCGTTCTGGCACACGACAAATGAACGAGCACCTTGCATTTGCTGCTCTATTATTAAGCGCGTTCTACACCTGGTGGACGTACCCTTTAGACAGATCTGTGTAAATGCGGCCCTTCCAGAAGCCAAATAGACCTGTAAATGAGCCGAACGTGTAACAGTATTAACTACGTTCAAGTCACAGTGGTACCATAAAGAAATATTTAAATATTAAAACACAATTGACAGTGTCAAAATAAGCAAGAATGGATCCTCAAGCAAAATCTAATTTAGTATAAAATCCCTAAAATTGAATAATTAAAGCTTAATGAGCTTGGCCGCGTCTCTAGGATACTTGTTAACAACATCGATTATAAATACCACTACATAGGTTAAATTAGATTTACCTGCAACGAGTTACAGTCGAATGCGCTTGACGCTACAATTAAATGAATGACAGGACATTACGCTCGTAGGCAAATTCCCAAATAGAGTCCTTGAACTATACCGCTTCTGGACGAGGTGCGCAGTATCAAAACAAATTAGCTGCACTCGTGAGCTCGACGGCAAAGGCAGGACAAGAAAAGTACATATTAACAATTTTACAGCACCTTAGTTTGACGGCACCATGACGCGGTAACAAAACTTCGAACGCAGCAGGGAGCCTTTTTAACGACAGCCACCTGGCAAGTGAATTTCCAACATGGGCCCAGACTTCGGCACGGTGAGAACCAGGTCGTGACCTAATTTAACACCTCCAAGCAGAGCCAGCAATCCATCGGCAAGTTGCACGTGCAATATGGAACATGGAAAATTGGCACGCAGTCACCGGTAAACACGAATTCGGTGCATCGAGAGCCGGGAGGCCGGGAGTCCGAAGGTAGCACTTAAATCGTGAACTTGAACATCCCATTTGAAAAATCGAACGTGAAAAAATCTCCTGTGAAGGGGTTCACAGATTAGAATCACATTTAAGGAAACAAAGGCTACCTACCAGACATCAAAGGAATTCAATTGCATTAGCAATAGCTAGCGAATCTGCATTCATGTCTCGAGATTTTGCACAAAACGAAGTAATTTTTACGAAGCCATCAAAAATGAACGCCAACGGGCCCACGAAGAGCAAATTCAGTTGTTCCTAAAAATCGATAAACTACTCACTCTTCACGTCATAACAAACCAATAGCGATCACCCGGAAAATCCATGACATAAAAATCGCCCAATAACGTTCGGTATCGACATATTGCAATGCACGTCAGGTACGCCATCTAAAGGTCAAGATGTCAGAGCTTGAAGAATTGTAAACTACCGATGCCGATTAAGAACTAAGCTAAATATGCACTTTGTATTGCCTAACATCAAGGCGCTAAGAATTGCTAAACTTGAAATGTAACAATGGGGAGAATAATATTCGAGATCTCTGGAAGAAACCAAATTAGAAATGACGAAATACATTACCAGCAAGTGGACATCAAAAGTTACACATTGGAGACCCAGAGAAACAAAAAGAGACAGAGGAAGGTAGCCGATAAGATGGGTCGATGACATACGAAAAGTAGGTAGAAAACGTTGGCACCAATAGGCTCGGGACAGATATAGGTGAAAAAGTTTAGAAGATGCCTACTTTTAGGACTGGGCGATACATAGCTAATAAAGATACAAAAAGAACGACCCTGGAAGTGTTATCGACAAAATAAGATATACCCCACAATATCAATATGGAACTCATTAAATAACACAACACAAACTGTGGCTATATATGTTAGGCCGGAAACTTGGCCAGACGAAATAAACCTTTTACAGTGATCTTAAAAATTTGATTTTTAATTTCTAAGCATTTGTCAAAAAATTTTAAAAATTGCAAATTCTACAAAAACGGTACAAAATAGAGAGTTAGTTGAAGAGACAATCTTTTTTCTAGAATGTTAAGCTGAATTCAAAAATGTAATAATATACCGGGTGTTGTATTTAAAATAGGAGTTAATAAAAAAAAAGAAACCTATTTTAGAAGCATTCAACTGGAAAATCACCTATGTCACAACAATACACATTAAAAATTTAATAAAAATATAAAGTTTGAAAAAATCGATAGAGCCGTTTTTGAAAAAATCGAAAAAACTGAAAAATTACAAGAGTAAACACCTACTTCCGATTATGCGATTTTCTTCAAAAGCTTGCTATCTCATCTGCTGAGATGGTATGAGGCCCACGACTTGGCTTTGTTTGCAGTGCAAGATAATTGACCGATTCAATAAGCACAGAGTTGGGATATTTTATTTAATTGCAAATTTTAAAATTAAAGTAAAACAGTAAATGCATTGATAATGAGATGCTAGAAAGATTAAATTAATTGGAGAAAGGTAGGCAAAGGTAAAGCAAATTTCAAAGAGTTTAGATTGGCTTGTGACTAAATTAATATAATTCGAATAAGGTTTGTGCACATGTAAAGCCAGACCAATTTATAAAATGTATTTGACACAAAAGGTTGTTGGCTGCATTATAAAAGTAGCGTAATTTATCAAGTCAAAAGCAAAAGATAGTAAAATTAGTAAGCAAAGCAGAAAGGTAAATTAAGCAGGATAATATAATAGAAATATTGCAAAAGAGCAATTCTAGAAGGCAACAGAAGCGAAAAGATAATGACGCGAACATGGTGAACTCAAAAAATCAGTGCATTTAGAAATAAAAAGTGTAATAGTGCAAAGCAGAGCAATGACATAATAAAAATAATAACGTTTGTGTGCGAAACGCTACCGAATAATTTTTAGTTATAAGATTAAAAACAATAATTTAATTTTAAGAAAATTGTAAATATAATTTAAGTACTCAAATTTACTTCCATTTCTAACCTTTCTTTACCAAAATTAATTTCCTTTAACATAAGAGAATCATAGTAACCTAGCAACCTGATGCTGTTTTTTTGAAAAAAGAGGAAACCTTTGAATTAATTTTACATGAAGTTTCTTAGATTTGTGCTCCACCTTTATATACATTTTTATAACAGTAAATGACCATATTACCAAGAAAAAAGAATTGCCTTTTATTGTGCCCATCTTAGAGTATGTGTGACAGTGTTTGTGAAGGTTTCCACAGCACTAAAATATAATATTCACCAATCGATTTTCCGAGGACATCGGCTGCCGTTCAGCTGGGGTTTTCAATAATCGTTCCCGGCGAAAGCAAGGATCCAGAGCCAGAGACCTGCACCGCATTACGTTGAGGAGGACTGCAAGAACGTCACGGACAGCATCTGCAGCGAGGGGACCGTCTCCAGCAGAATATCCGAGCAGCATTCACAACGGGCAGCTAGAAGTTTGTAAACGAGGTAGGATAAAGCCTGCAAATTTAAGTGTAGAGGGTCGAAAACGCATTAAAATCCGAGGTCAAACCTTTCCGGAGTGGCTTAGCGTGTTCCCGAGGGCCCATTTGCTACGGTTTTTCCAAAAATCGAGTAGCATCGGTGCGGATTCGGCTGAGAAGCCAAGCGAACAAAAACAAATGCACATTTTGGCGTCCCTTTTACGTCACGAAACAAGCAAGGGGAGGTGTTTGTACGCCATCACTGAAACAAAACAGTGCTAATTGTTGCAAGCGCGAAAATTTTAATAATTACCTGACGCATTTCTCACAGTAATTGCGCTTTTAAAAACATTCAAATAAGCTGTCCCCACCAGCAACATTTTGTGTCACTTGTAAAATTAAGATTTTTTTTTGATCTACCAAGAACCGCGCATTCTAACTACTGAGTTACGAATAAAATAAAATCCGTTCATAAACCCACCCGATGAGATTTGAGTTTCATGCTTGCGTTGTAGTTACCCAATCAGTTTTGCAGATTAGATAAAAATATAATAGGGGCATACAACCATTTATTTGTGTAATCATTAATTCCATTTCGCTTTTCACCAGCCATAATTTGAAAATTATTTAAATCTGAGAATTCGGTGAATAACAATTTGCCATAATTTAGCTTACTGAAATTTACATCCAAAATAACACTCAGCCACAAGGGAGGCTACCATTACACTACATAGTACACAAAACTTATATATGAAGTTTCAACGCCATACCTCTTTTCGTTTTTGAGATATTCGGTTCACAGACAGACAAACCAATAAAAAAAATGTTTTTTTTTGTTCAGGGGACTCTAAAACGTGAAGATCTGTTGAAAACTCAATTTCGACTTATTGGGGGAATCTAGTACTTCCTTTATCGTAAAAGTAAGTAAAAATAAGAAAATGGAATTGGATATGCCACACTCTTAGAAAACCAACAAATGGCGTAACTAAGCAAACCGAGACAGAGCTGTGGCCTACTCGAGTACAAGTACTCAGTCACTGTACTCTGAGTACTCTTTTTGTACTCGGTAATCAGTCCACGAGTCCACTTTTAAAAATGTACTTGTACTTGTATTTGACACTTTTCGGATCACAAAAATGTACTCGAATACATTTACGTATTATACTCGAGCACATATCTGTGTACTTGAATAAATTTTCGGGTACCCGAATACATTTTCAGTTACTTCACAACATACTCGCGTACTCAAGTACATTACACTACGCAATAATTAAATTTTGATGCGAATTTAGACATGTAACCGACAGGTGTTTAACCACTGGCCGGAATAGAATAAAAACGATTATTTTCAGTTGTGATGCTGGTGAACAGACCACGTCGCTATGCCCTCATAGATGACAATTTTAAAAACTTATTTTGAAAGCCAATAACATAATATAGTCCATATAGGTAATTTTTAAATCCCGCAGTTCTATTAGTTTCCTCGTCTAAAAGACGAAGAAAGTATTATAATCGCGAAAAAATCACTTTTCGATATTTCTTCAGATATTCATGTTCCATGGTCCCTAAATGACGAAAAACAGGTTTTCTCAATTTCGTCTGTCTGCCTGTCTGTCTGTTGGCGGTATAACTCAAAAGCTATTCGTCGGAGGACGACAATATTATACACATTATAGCACGAAACCGAAAAAAAAATCAGACAAATATTCACTGAGATTTTTTTATCTCGTCACAACACATACCCGTATTACGTCCAGTGGTTTTATTTTTCATGAGTGTTTAACATTTTGATAACATTTGAAATAAACTAATTTCATAGTTTCCGCAGCGGCAACTATGAAATTAGTTTATTTCAAATGTTATCAAAATGTTAAACACTCATGAAAAAACGATGCACGTAATATGTGTTGTAACGAGATAGAAAAAACACAGTTTATACAGGGTGAGCATCTTAAAAAATTAAATTTGTTTATTTTGGATTTAACTTAGCAATAAATACAAGTAATAATTTGTACATAACGCAGACTTTATTCTTACCAAAAATGGGTCCCAATAGATACAGAATAAATGTTGTACAATGCAAAAACGAGCAAAAAATTAGTGCGTTACTTAATACAGCTACAACGCAGGAATTCGAAGGGTCGCGGTCGGTTGAAATAGCCCGTTCTCTTCCAATATCCCACAAAACGTTGAGACTACATACGCGGTCCGCCTGCCCTTCGAATTCACCACCGGTAACGTTTTTTTTTTAATTTGAAAATTTATTTGATTTATTAGAAATGTGAAGATATTTTTACTCCTAACTTAATTCATTTTTAAAATTATTTAGTGTCACAATGTCGACAAGAAAAGTTATGGGTACAACCTTTTACAGATTTTTTTAATGTTATTAAAACTCGGTGCCTTAATAAAAATTGCAAATTATCCAATTTGGGAGACGTGTCGTTGGTGACATCTTAGAAAATAATTATAATTCTTATCAACGACATCATTTCGAACAACTTTTGTTTGAAACATTTTCTCTGAATAAAATAGGTTTTCAACTAGAGCACCGCAAAGTGAAGCGCTAGACGAATTTTTTATTCTTCTAAACAGATTTTTCAAGGAGTATTGATTGACAATTATTTTTCATTACCACGAATTATTATTTTTCAATTATTTCCATACAATCACAAAATTTGGAGGCCCAGATTGTCGTGTCGGGGCTCATTTCTAACGGCCTAATTCTACAAATCCCAATAAGCATGTATAAGCTAGGGTGGTATTCCTGTCTATAGACGCGAGTGATTCTATTCGAACCAAGTTTGAGGTGCAGATGTTCAGTAATAAAAGGGAGAGGATTTGTAAGAATTAAGCCGTTAAAAAAACAACTACTTGAGCCCCGAAATCGTGTGATAGTATGGAAACGATTAAAAAGCAACAATTAGTCTTAAGGAAAACATAATTTTCAAACAATAATAATCGAAAAATTGTTGAAAACCGAAAAATTTTTAGTCTTGGGCTTCACTTTGGGCTGCTCTAGCTTAGAATACATTTCAAACAAAAGTTGTTGTAAATGACGACCTTAATAGCAATGATAATAGGTATTTTGGTTGTACGATTAACGCTAACGTAGATATTCCCAAAGAAGTGGTTTTGTTCGCCATTTTTCCAAGTTGGCGTCGAGAGCGACGCCCCTGCAAATTGAAAATTTTCATTAGGACACATAGTTTTTACACATATCCAAAACTTCGAAATTTAATGTTTCTAAAACACCTTTTTTTTATTTTAATGACTGAACTAATAGGACGTTAACAAATTGTGCTTTGTTTTTAGCAATGTCCCAGCTTTTTTATTCTTCTGTACTCGGTACTCTGTATTTGTGTAGGTATTCGAATACTTATCGTTTTGTATTCGTACTCGGTACTCGAGTACTTTTTCTGTGTACGCGGAACAGCTCTGAACCGAGATAAAGGATACAGCCAGCTAGAAAACTCGTGGCATACCTATGGAAACATCGAGAAAAGAAATAAACTATTGTAGGCACATCTTTTCGATGCCCTGGGCTAATTTATTTCTTTCCTGGATTCAGATCGGTTCACATGCATAAATTTACAAGAACTGGCGACTTACCAGAAATTCCATAACGCCCCTGCAGTCTGGGTTGTAAATCAGAAACATAATACTAGGGGGTGCAAGGCGAACAGCGAGTCCTTTCATATAGCAGGTGGTCACACACACCTGACGCGAAAACAAGGTCAGCCAATTCCACAATCAGTCATGCAAGCAAAACGACAAACATTCAGCTTTTAGCGGTAATGTGCTCATTACATAATACTTACAGGGGGTTTTATGGCCCCCCGCGTCGTCCCACGTCGCATCTCGAGGAAGACATCATCAGGGATATTCTTCGGTGCATTTTCGATGATATGTACCTGTAATAATCCTGAAAACACGGATGCTTACCGCATCTAGTATGCCTTAACCGAACGTTAACGGCATCAATGGGTCCAACCCATGTCAATGTAACCCGCAATTACGGTGGCCGCATGGACCGTAAAAGACACAAGGACAAGGCATCTTTGGGAGATGGGCTTCCCAAGCCACCCAATCGCGCTAATTGGGTCACTGATAAGCAAGGAGCTCATCAGGTCAAGGATCGTGGGCCACCTCGCCGAGTGAACGCTGATCCAGGTATGAGGACGTCCTCTGCGACTAGTTGACCCCTGGCCAACGATAACAATAAACAGCGACCCAATTGACAAAGCTGTCTACAATCAGCAACAGTGCGAAACAATATCGAATGTTCGACTTCGCTCTACAATAACTACATTTGCAAGCTACACAAGCATTAGCATTTCTTTTTACAGACCTCATCGTTTCATCCGCTCTTTTATAAGTAATTCAATCACTTCAAAACACATAATCGCGGTAGAATTACACCAGCGGTGGATCAGCTTCCACGTTCACACATGTGCGACCTCTGTTACAGACTGCCTGCCAAAAACACATAAGAACCCTCGCATTCTAAAAGGCAACCCCCGCTCGCTGCGGGTTCACAAAATTCCATTATGGGAATTCTCGGCTAATTCCCGTAAAAGCCCGTCTATAATTAAAACTACCTGCAGAACACCGCTCGATTCTTAAAAACAGTCCCCGGTCTGTAAATTGGTTTGGGACTCGTTCCGATTTCGTGCTAAATTTAGAAAGTATGATATTTTAGTGGATGGTTTAGTCGAATGCCCATAATTATACGAATACAAATAAAATAACAGCATATTTGCAAACAGCCCCAAGAACACAAAAGTAAATATTACAACACTGTGCAAAAACATTGCACCAAATAGAACAGAATGCCAAGTCGGATTGAAGAACATTAAGTAAATAAACTATTCTATTAGTAGTCCATACATTTGTAATGGAGCTATTACTTAAGTTGTGCAATAACGTTTTACAAACGGGCAATGTCTCAAGCTTTCAAACTTATCTCTACAGTAAATTGCATGATAACCATATTTGTCATTTATCCTAAATCAATTTTTATGGTGCAATCCGTTTACGTAGTAAAAAATATTATGATTATCATAACTTCATATTCTAAAAATTAAGTCCTTAGAGATATGACAGGTACTTGAAATTTGTAAACAACTAATGCGTTATTGAGTCTTGAAATTAGTCAGCATTTTTTATGTATCTTAATCATAAACTTGGAATGGCAAATTTTTGTGAAGCAAAAACAATTCTAGTTATGTAGACATTAGACCTAAAGCTACAGATTATGGTATTACTAAAAAATGCGCTTGAAGTATACACTATGCGCTATAAATAGTTCATGGTAGGCGAGTAACATTCCAACCTCAAGCTACTTAACAGTAGTTCTATATCAATGCCAACATATGTAAATCAGTGTACCTAATACTTACTACTTAAGCGTTCTAACCCTTTACGAGCTTTAGCCTCTTGTAGAATTCTTCTCTAGCACATTTTGTCTCCTCTCACCTCTCTCCAGTATAGTCCAGTTGTTGATTTTCATAGTTGCAATGCCTTTCTCCACATTTCTCGCATAACTGGAGCCCACTCCATTTTAACTGCTGTGTGCTATTGTTGAAACATGCCCGAACTATCTAAGTCGTTGCGATTTCCATCGACTTGTAGTACACTCCGTAGATTCTTCTTAATAATTGTCTATCCCCAGGTCTACGTGTTTTTTGTTGAGTTACTATTAGGCCGCAGCTTCTACATTCACAAGTTTTCGCAAGCCTTATCCTTCATACAGAATGCGGAATGGTCCTAGTACCATTACAAAAGCAAGGGGAATATGCGTGTAGCCGTTGCGGTGTTTAACAAACGAACAATCAATGTACGACAGCGGCAGGTCGTTAGGATCATAATAAATACCAGGTATATATTCGACTTTTTAATTTTTTAAATACAATTACGGCCACATGTCAAGTTCCCTACTATGGTCCTAGTGGCCTACCGCAATCTGAATGTTATTCTTCTTGGCCTCACGGTTTTCGAGATCAGATTTTCCGCATTTCTGTTGTCCCGACGAGCATCTCTGATCAATCGTATCGAGGTCAGAATTCCCGTTGGTCACTCGTGTCTCAGGTCTAGAGGAGGTGCTGCCAACCCCATCAGGTGTATCTACAGGGAACTGAAGCCCTCTGAACTTAGCTACTTCAAGCTATAGGATCACTATGTTTTCAAGTCGGTCGTGCAATCACTTTGGGAGAAACATCTGCGGTCTTATCTGGATAGCTTTTACAGAACCCTTAGTTACTGCATGTTTACACCTGCCCTTCCATTAGCTACAGATTATTTTCTTTGTAATTAGAAGTGAATCGAATATTATTAGTATTCGAGTATCTGAGTTATTCCAGTGTTCGCTACACGTACACCAGAACGAACCTTCCTCCTCCCTGACATCATTGGGTATTGCCAATAGGCAAGTTGGATTGTGACGAGCCTAGTAAGGTTGATAAAGTATAGCTTGAAACTGGGACCTCACCGTAGAACCATTTTTCTCAGATAGTAATAGATTGCATAAAGAACGACTGCGGCTGCCCTGCAGTTATGCTTGAACTCAATACATGTTTATCTTCGTTCAATGTGTTTGCCTGTATCACTGCATACAGGTCATCTTATGAGCGAGTTAAACGGTTACAGGTGGAGGTCCAAGTAAATCCGCCGCTTTACCAACTTCAAAGAGCCCTTTACCAAGGTCGTACCCTTTTCAATTAGGAAAAGCCAATCATATTTGTCGGTGAAGATAAAATATACTGGCGCCCGTATAATAAAAATTACTTAGGCTCACTCTTGCTCCTGAATTGATTTAAATAGAAACACCCACTATTTCAAAGTAAAACCGTGCCCGTGTTCCAATGTAGCTAGCTGGTCGGTTGGTTTGATTACTTCTTGTAAATTTATTTTAGATTATAACAAGCCCATCTTCTTATTCTGCCCCCGAATTTATTCTAGAATAGATCTAAATTTGTGAATATTAAGAAGCTCTTTTCCTGTATTAAGAGGAAGAAGAACACAAAAGCAGTTTATGCTGCACACAATTTCTCTGTCGCATTTCTTAAATATCGGAATGATTAAAGCAGTATGTCCGCCTTCATCTTTGTTTCCTCTTTTTATATGAGATCTATCAGAGCGTATAATTGAAGATGTAAAGTGGTGCCACCAGTTTTATCAACTCACTTGCTACTTCATTTTGTCCAGTTGCTTTTTCTATTTTATTGATTACATGTAAGATGCAAAGATGTAAAGTGATGCGACCAGTTTTATCAACTCACCTGCTACTTCATTTTGTCCAGTTGCTTTTTCTTTATTTTATTGATTACATCTGATACTTCTTCGTAAGTAGGATATTCTTTATTCCCGTTTGGTAGTACTTTCCTGTGTTTTTAATTTGTTTTTTTGCTCTCGTCCTTTCATTTGGCAGGTTTTCAAAATGTTCGCTCCATTTTTCAAGTATTTAATCTCTTCCACTCAAGGGGCACCATCTTGGTTTTAATATCTTTGAAAATTTTTCTTATAATTTTGTTGTTATTTCTTAGGTAGCCCTCTGTCATCGCCCTTTGTTTCTGTTACCGATATAGATTTATTAAGTTCAATTTTCTCTCTTTCATACAGTTCTATCTTGTACTTTTCAAAGAACGTTTTTGAAATGCTTTTGCTATGTGCTACCCGAGAATGAAACAGATTACTCACTTGCTAAAAGTCTGTTAGTCGAGTAACGCGGATCCGAGTCGGGCGCACATCGTAATCTTTCGCAATGACGCGAATTTGCATCATCAGCAGTGAATGTGTTAACCGTCTCGTACACTTCGTTACACGTCGAGTAGGATGATCTAGTCCGGAGATCAGATTTATTACTTTGGTTGCGTGACTATGATACCTTTTCACTTTCTGCTGCATAGCTAAACATTGTCAACTGTACTAGAGGCGTGATTATATCTTTTGTAACCCTAATAGTTGGATATTATGGGTTAGTTGGAGATAATGCAGTTCGTTGGAAAGTGTTTACAATTTGGCTAAAGCGGCGGAAGTAATTCGTCATCCCTTGCTGCAAGCGCAACGTACACAAACCAGTTTTTTTACGCTAAAGAGTTTTCTTAATGCAACATACACAATTGACTTCGAACACCCACTGGTTTGTAGGCTATTCTACACCTTACCTCACAATACCAGTGATGTCCCATTTAACTCTCTCATTAGGATCTTGGTCTATCACATCCCAAACGCCCCCGATCATCATCTTCCCAGTCATCCTCCTCTAGATTCCTGAGTGCGATGTCCGTTCGGACCTCTTTTCTTCTTCTTAGCGTGTTCCACTTAATTATCCCTTTCGGCCACCTGTCGGGAGCCATGCGTTTGGCATGACCATATCATATGAGACACCTTTGAGATCGATCTCATTGGTTGATTCTCTTCCTGAGGCTGATATGCTTTAGAATATTTTGATTCGAGATCGGGATTAACTTAGGAAAGGCATTACCTTCCCTCCAAAAAGCGATCCTCGGTTGGATTGTAGGTTGTAGGTGGTAGCATTCATGATAGAGTGGATGCATTTAATGGCAATTTTATTCTTCTTCCTTTAATCTTATTTAGCTAAGTGACGTTTGGATTTCCTATCAGATATTTGCAAGCTATATATCCTGAAGCCGTTCCATCGGGTCTGTTGGATATTAAATAAACTAATTTGCCAAATTAAAGTTTTTATTAAGATCCAACAATTTAGTGTACAATTTAGAGTTCAATAAATTCGTGTTTACTTGCTCTTTGGGAAGCGTAAGTGGTTTTTAAGTAATTGCTGCAGTGTTGATATAAAAAAATCGTAGTTAATTAATATTTTGCCTTAGTCGTTTTCTAAAGTAGCTATAAAGAGAATATATAAGAATTGGTAAGACATATTGGTATAAAGAATCATACTTTGTAATCTGTATATAAGTAATGAACGTGACGTTATTAGGTACCCATAACAAATGGCTAACAATACCGCCAATTATGATTGTCATGTTTAGGTGGTGTCGATATCCTACAGTCATAAAAAATGTCATGTCATCAAGACCACTTTAATAGCTATGTCTACAATATACTGCTGTGTAATTCGAATGCATTCGACAATTATCTGAACTTCAGATTATAGAGATACTTCGATTCGCATATAAATTTTCCACCTTCGTAAATAATTAATCAGCTCTGTTGCCGCTATAACAACTGTCAACACAATCTATTTATAAATACCTAAATTGAGACAACAATGGGTTGATTGTGAGAATTTTAAATAGATTTCAAAATAGTGTCACTACATATCTGAGAACCAACAAGTTCACTGGGACTCATGGATTCTTTTGCAAACGCTTTACTCAAATAAAATTACCAAAGTTCCAAAGAGTTTTAGGTAGAAAAAATATACCCACGACAGTTACGAGAACCCATACACTCCAAAATATAGTCGATAGTTATACAGTATGTCCAAAATAAGGAGTGCCAGTATGGGGATTTCGTTAATAGTATGAGATACAAATATGGCTAACTGGCAAAAGGTTGCGTAATTCAAAAACAAACAAAATGTGGCATAGAAGTTAAGGCAAAAGTGATAAAACTACTTTACAGCAACTTTTAAGAAAGTATTTTTATCCGAGTTTTTGTCTCTGAGCATCAAGTGTGATACATTGTTGAATTCAGGATGAAAAGGGCTTTTAAAATTTGTCAACATAAAATAACAACCGTATTTTAAAAAAAATAAATTGATGATGGTTGCTTGGAGATAAAACATCGGATTAAACTGATCTTCAAGTCCATTAAAATCCTATAAAGAAGTTGTTTCCGTTTTCCTCTAACTACTAAAAATCCAAAAATTCGTTTTTCTAGAATAACTCAGAAATGAAAAATCATACCAAGAATTTCTAGGCATCATTTTGTTAGTCCTTTCATTAAGCAACTTTCTTCTCAATAAACCAAATGTGTATCTCTTACTATTAACGAGATCCCTATACTGGCCCTCCTTGTCTTGAACACATTGTATAATCTGAAACAAACTCTTAAAAAGTTCGCAGTAACTGAATCATCAATTTGATAGTAACATATATAGAATAACCAGTAGTACATTAGTTTTATAATATACAGGGTGTTTCCTAACACGTGTAGAAAATCGACATGCATCTTTCTTGGCTTGTTGTAAAACAAAACGTTCATATCAAGATGGGTCCGCAAGTTCTTCATTTTCGAAATACAAGAAGTTGAAGTTTGGTTAATCTTTGAAAACGCGTTGGCATATTAATTACAAAATTTGAGTGTGCACATGCGGCGACAAGAAGAAACAGGAGAAGCCAGTTAGACGCCACTGACTTTTACCTCCCTCGTCTAAAAGACGAAGAAAGTATTTTCAGTTTTGATAATGTTTTTGAATTAAAGTACTGAAAAAATGCCTTTTAGTTTTTTTGTATAAAATCTGGACTGCTAATTTTTACCTCCCTCGTCTAAAGGCCAAGGAAGTATTGTAATCATAAAAAATAACCTTCCAATATCTCCCCAGATCTTCGCATTTCAGAGTCTCTAGATGACAACAAAAAGGTTTTCTCAATTGCGTCTGTCTGTTACTAGTTTAACTCAAAAACTACGAAATTGGGCAATCAACGATAACAACATGATCACCGAACTTGACCAGATAATCAAGATGTGGCGGATCTACTGTGAAAACTTTTACCATGACGACAACGATGCCGACACAGAAGTCATGAATATGAAGAAAAACGAGACATCTTGAGAGGTGAAGTTTATGCTGCTATCAAGAAGATTAAAGATGGTAAAGCAGTTATGCTATCACCGGAAGTATTAAAGGCATTAAACGAAAAAGGTCAGAACATCATTAACCAACTATTCCAGATAATATTGAGAACGTGTTGGTGGCCAGAAGATTGGTCCACGTCCGTGGTAATGCTCCTTCACGAAAAAGGCTCAACTACCTGCAACAACTACCGCCTAATCTCAGTAAAGGAATGCTGTATATTACAATGAAGTAGATCCCTACATAGGCAAACTTGCCTTTAATAACAAAAAAATGATTGAAAAAGAGTGCTCCTAAATTCACGTATTCAGAATAGTGCTGCCATATACGATTTTATTTTAATTCTTGCAATAATATTTTGCTGCTCCGGTGAACACAAAACTCTGTCTCGGGCTGGGTCGCTAGATTTGAAAAAACTGTGTAGAGCAAACTAACTACGATTTCTACTTGTGAACACATCACAACTAAAACTGCAGTAGCTAACCTCAAAACTGACATGAAACACGAAACAGTGTGCGTCGTACAATTAGCAATAATTTCATTTAAATCAATTCCAAAATCTTCAAATTTACCGCAGGTAAGCAATGTTTAAACTCGCATAGCGACAGTTCTAATGGTTTTTGTTATCTCGTGACGTAAACTACGCCAACTCTAATTTGTTTTTAGTTGCAAACGAATGGACAATTTTCCTGTAATTTCTACTGACGCCACATCGATTTCTTAATTCTGGAATCCTCTGGATACTAGGGAACTACGGGAATGTGTAGTGGAAACTCCAATCTTACAGATCCCCCCAATATAAACAAGCTCTTGATGATGAAATTTGCGAAATACCTTGTTTTTAGAAGTTTCCGTTGCTGGGCCGGACCTCTCGGGGGACGCCAACTCGTTTTCTTCGCTGCAAAACGGCTGGTGTCTCGGATTCTTGCCTGATGTTCTGCGTGGAGAGCCCCTCTAAGTATTGAAAACACCAACTTGGCTCCAACTCGATTTTGCAGGTGGTATCGAACTCCCAAACGTAGCCGCACTTGGATCGCCTAGTTTTTGTCGATGGTGAATATTCACCAAATGCAGCACTTTAATGCTGGCAAAGTGATTCCAATTATGCCCAACACTTCACTGGTTAAATAAGACAAACACTTGTACTTATATGGATGTGTTTTATTCACAAAATAAAACTTTTAATGGGAGCTGAAAATACAACAAAATCAGACGAATAATTTTTTAGACATTTTAATGCTTAACATGATGAATATACTAATTTGCTTCTCGATTTTACGGTTTTTGAGTTATAATACAAACTTTTTTTTAATGGCAGTCATAGTTAGCTTTAACATTTTTAAAAATTACAAATGTTTCTCTTTATATTAAATATTAAAATATATTAAATAAGGTTTGCTATACTTACTTTGATAAATAAACATGTTGAAATAAAAGCATTACAAATATATGACTACTGTGTAAGCAACATTCTACTGTTAGATTTGATGGAAATGAAGCTCTTGCTGCAGGATGAACCAAAATCAGTTTAACAAAACATCAAATTGGAGCGGAAAGCATCATCACAGGGCTTTTCGAATGCTCTGCTACTAAAAATAACATTAGTTTTATGCTACAACTTACAATTTTGGTGTAATTGTTAATCTTATTTTGTGTGTACTTCGTTTTCTTTTGTTTTCCCGTTTTTCAATTTGGTGTTACTGTCCTATTTGAATTTAGCCTATACTATGGTTTGTTGTTAACAATGGAAGAGCGTCCCTGTGGGCAACCAGCAAAAGCTACAAATATTGCTGCCCCAGAAAATAAGGCTCTCGCATTTTAGCCGTATTAAAAAAACCAACGCAAGCTTCGTCTGTAAAATTGACAATTCAAGTGTATCTTGACACATTTAAAAATAAGGTTAGCAATTGTCTGAGTTATATTTTATCGGCTAAGTGTAAGTAAAAAAATTACCTACTTACATAACTGCGAAACTAAAAGTAAAGTAACCTATTGACTGCTCCAGTCTTCATTAAAACTGAGAAAATTGTCAACTAAAAATCAACTCCCAGGTGGGAATAGTATTGTGTTGCCATGTCTGGCACCCGATAAACCTTTATAAACTTTGCTTTTACAAAATTGTACAATTTGACTAAGTGAGGCAAAAATTTTGCTGTCATGTCAAACCTTATTCGTCTTAACCAGCCCCTACGAATTCACGAAAATATCGTTATGCTGTGTGCATGTGATCAGCATTAAATAATTGTTAACTTACCCTAAGTTCACTTATTGAAACACGAGTACTCTCATTCTAGTATTTTCTTTTTATGAAGTTGCTGTGGACATGCAAGTATGAAATGTTGCATGTTTATCAATTTAAACATTAATAAATTGGTCACTGTGTGTCAACGCTTAGTATCAAAGCAAATTTATGTATTGGTTAAGGTGAAGCTGTACATTTTAATTAATTAATTAAGCGTTCCGTAACATATTTAATTACAAGTGGCATTAGGCCGTCGATAGCATTGCTAATTAGTCTAGTTTTAACAAACTCGTAATGGTGCGGTTTAACGCCCCGCCTATTAGATACCAAATTGTGATAGATCATTTGCTCTAAATTTGAATAAGTTGACTTTGAGCTTTCTTCGACTTCGTAGGTCAATTTTCACCGCCATGTTTGAAATTTCTTTCATTCAGGAAACAGTCTTTGTAGGTGTTGTCCCAGACCAGATTCCAGGTCAGGTTCCAGCGTTTCTGACGTCGAAGTTACCTCCTCGTCGCCCAGCTTTGCCTCAGATTTGATGATAGTCCTTTTCCACTGCACCAAGAGAACCTTGGGGAAGAGTTCTCCAAACCTTGCTACTTCACGCTGCAGACTCGTTTTTCCTCGATGTCTGTATTGTTAAACATTTTTTCCAGCAAACTGCCTTATATCATCTACCCATCTGCGTTGTGGTCTTCCACGACTTCGATTTGTTTCCCGCGGTCGCCATTGCAGTAGTCTGTTTGTCCATCTATCTGTCGATTGTCTAGCTATGTGCCCCGCCCACTGCCACTTTAGTCGCGATATACGTTCAATGAAGTCAACGACTTTAGTTTTCGATCTTATTACTTCATTTCCATGGAGCGTTGGGTGACTCGAAGCCTAGTTGCGCTCTGTTTGGTTAATGTTATCGTTTCGAGACCATAAGTAGCAACAGGCAAGACACACGTGTTGTACACTTTTCGTCTGAGGTTGATCGGTATGTTTTTGTCTTTTAAGATGTATTGCAATTTCCCAAACGCAGCCCATGTCAGCTCTATTCTCCTTGTTATTACTGCTGTTTGGTTTTCCTTGCCTAGTGTGATTAGGTGGCCTAAATAGATATATTCCTGGACCTTCTCTATGCCTTCGTCTTCTATGGTTATTTGTACATTTTCGTCAGGGCCCATCAACTTAGTTTTTTTAAAGTTCATCTTAAGTCCCACTCTTTTCGATGCTTCATTGAGGTCTTGCAGCATTGGTTTTAGTTCTTCTGTATCGCTAGACATGATAACGATATCGTCAGCGAAACGGAGATGACTAAGATGATATCCATCGACTTTCAGACCCTTTTTGTCCCAATCTAGTTTTTTTAAGACATCCTCCAAAGCTAGTGTAAACAGCTTTGAAGAGATGCCATCTCCTATATCCGACTTACAATATTACTAGATAATGTCAACTAATTGATGAAATAATGGCGATATAGGTTTTCGAAAATATGAACGCTGGGTCAATTTATGTTTAAGTGTTGCATGCATCTCCTGTAATAACTTAATAAAAGTCTTTCTATGTTTAATATCCTTATTCCTTATATACTATTATTTATAGTATTGATTTATCAGTACATAATCACATTTTAAATGGATGACATTCTTCTTTGAAATACCTCTTTGGATGACATTTAACTTAAGGTTAGATGGTATAAAGGCGGATACAGACATGCTACTTATCATCCATAACCGCTTATTAAACACACGTTATAATACAAAGTTAAACGGAAGCAATATAAGAAAGCTTTTAATGTGATGTTTGATTCATTATTTCGTTGTCATCGTCGTTTCGTTCATGCAACTTGTTTCGGCTCACCAAATATTTCTAGGTCTCTTTGTACCTCGTCTGTCCCTTAGTTTATACTACTATGCAATTTCTAAAATTCTAGCCTCCCCACTCTGTTTAAATATAATGTTCACTTCTGTTTGTCCCCAGTCGGATATTTTCTCTGTTAAGGATTCAAAAATTAAATTGCCTATTTCTATAGCTATTGTTATTAGTTTTATTCTTATGCAATTTTTTGTTTATTTTGCACTATTCGTTCAAATACACAATTGTTAAAATTATAATTCTAGTAAATATTGTTTTAAAAAAGTTATAATTGTGTGTAATAAAATTCGGTTGTATGTTTCTTATATCACCTTTAAGTTATACGTACATCCATATCATAACACAAATACAAAAAATATTAATAGTCCGGTGTCTGTCTAAACGGAAAGACAACATCAGGATACAATTTATCTCCCATTTCACTTTCCGAAAAATTTAAATATATGCACTTTTTCATCAAATGGTGATAATAAAAAAATAATTGGTATGTAGTTCAAAATGTGAGATATGCTAAGAGGTCCATTGCAATCTAACAAATTTTGAAATATCTTCTCAATGTGTATTTCCTTCATCAGGATTTCGTTTACTCTATTATTCATTTATACCTAGTTTTTATTTGTATTATATGTGCCGGTTTATAATTGGGTGGCTACATTTATGCAGACCATCTGTTCACTGACAATGTTCGATCGTTAGCCTGTAATGAAGAGTTTTTTCTAGACTACTCCCACGTATTAAAAGCTTCCAATAAATCTGTCAAATATTCAAACCTAACCAACAATTGCCAAATGTAAGTATTTACTCGTATTATCTTCTGGGAACTGGGAAGAATAAACGTTTCGTCTTTAAAACATTTATTCGAACATATGTGTGACTGTAGGCTTTGGTAAACTAACCACTACGAACAAGCATGGAGTACACTTTGTGTTTAATATAAGCTATATTACGATTCTTCACGTATTTGTGTGTTTTGCGATAAGAATACCATCAGTAATGATTATCACAGGCCTTAATGGCCTATAGTGCTTAATATAAATATATAATGAACATCACCGAATGAGAAGTTTTGCTTCAAAATTATGAACGGCCATACAACCACTTGATAATAATACATAAACGCTATATTAAGCAACATTTGCTAATCAGTGACATTAGAGAATATGGGTACGTTATCACCAGTCAGATAATAATGTAAAGATAAAAATTAGAATTTGTTTATAAACTCTGCAGACTCGCAGGTTAACCATCAGTAGTGAGTTTAGTATTACACTAAGGTGTTAACAAGTTCAGCAAAATAATAAACCATGGGCATTTTGACAGCAAATATTTACACTGGCATTATAGCAGTGGCAGTGTCCATTTTAGCAGCAGTGGTTGTGTACTTCAAGTCGTCGTTTAAGTATTGGAATCGCAGAAACGTCTCAACTCCTCCGATTAGTTTCCCGTTCGGAAACGCAAAAGACTTGCTTCTCCTACGGTTAACATTTGGAGAATACTTAAAAAATGCGTACGACAATTTTAAATCTACTGGACTGAAATACTTCGGCTACTATTTTATAACCAAACCGCAGCTAATACTTTTGGACCTTGATCTGATAAAGACCATAATGACCAAGGATTTTACACATTTTACAGATCATGGAGGATATGTAAATGAAGAAATCGACCCATTGAGTGGACATCTATTTTCTCTAACTGGTTTAAAATGGAAGAATCTAAGGGCCAAACTTACACCTACATTTACATCAGGCAAGATGAAGATGATGTTCCAAACATTGGTGGATTGTTCCGACGAATTGATTAC
Source organism: Agriotes lineatus (assembly GCA_940337035.1). Classification (NCBI taxonomy): domain Eukaryota; kingdom Metazoa; phylum Arthropoda; class Insecta; order Coleoptera; family Elateridae; genus Agriotes; species Agriotes lineatus. The sequence goes on from OW679203.1 coordinate 65,793,464, forward strand.
TTTAATGGATGAAACTATTAGGAAGGGAGAAGATATCGATATAAAAGAAGTGGTAGGAAGGTTTACCACCGATATAATTGGTTCTTGTGCTTTTGGAATTGAATGCAATAGTTTAAAAGATCCAGAAGCAGAATTTAGGAAAAATGGAAAAAATGTATTTGATGTAAACGGAATAGAGGCCCTGAGGCAGTTAACGGCTAATGTTCTTCCTGGCCTATTACAGTTTTTCAGAATACCAATTACTAAACCTGACGTATCGAAGTTTTTCATGAACATTGTAAAAGAGACCGTTAGTTACAGAGAGAAAAATAATGTAGTGCGAAAGGATTTTATGCACTTGTTAATTCAGTTAAAGAATAACGTAAAGATCACCGATGAGGCTAATGCTGATCAGCTTAAGAACGAAAATCACGTTAGTGATTCGGACACGGAAGTAGGAAAAACTCTAACTATAGAAGAATTGGCCGCACAAGCATTTGTGTTCTTTTTAGCTGGATTTGAAACTTCATCAACCACTCTTATCTTTTGTTTTTACGAACTAGTGTCTAATTTAGATGTTCAAGAAAAATTAAGAGACGAAATTAATGAAGTTCTAGAAAAACACAATGGAAAGCTCACTTACAACGCAATCATGGAAATGACCTACATGGACAAATGCGTTAATGGCAAGGTTTCTTAAAGCGAAATATTCCACTTAAACATTAAGGTTTGTTACAGAAACCCTCAGAAAGTACCCGCCTATTCCTTTTTTGACAAGAGAGTGTACACAAACATACAATATTCCTAATTCGGATTTGGTTGTGGAAAAAGGTCTTCTGATAGTAATACCCGTATTGGGAATACAACGTGATGAAAGATATTATCCGGACCCTGAAAAGTTTGATCCTGAAAGATTTTCTCCTGAAACTAAATCCCAGCGGCATCCATATGCATGGCTCCCCTTCGGCGAGGGACCACGTGCTTGTATTGGTATGTATATAAAGTTGTGAAAAAACCGGTTGCAAGATTATTATTATTTTCATTTTTTTAAGGTTTGAGATTTGGAGTAATGCAAACAAAAGTCGCTCTAGCTGTTTTGCTGAAAAACTACAAATTTACATTGAATTCTAAAACTCAGACACCTTTAGTCATGGAACCTAAATCAGTGGTGCTAACAGCAAGCGGGGGAATTTGGTTAAATGCCGAAAAAGTTTCTGGTTAAATGTAGACTCTTAATAGTTATTTTTATAAATATAATTTATTCACAATATTATATGTTTTTGTCCTTATAAGTTATTTTCATCAACTGAGCGGCAATTGGACATTTGGTTTAATTATTTAGGTTTTATCCAGGGGAAATTTTTTTAAAGAGTGATCCCCTTTCGCAACTAATAATATTTGATAGGACTAGAGACACTGATAAGAGTTGAGTCCAGGTTTTCGCGGCCATTGTCTATACTGGTAAAGTCTTCCAGGTTATGCCGATGTCGTCTATTTGAACTTGACGTTTTGCTGTTTATGCTGTTTCTTTCAAAAAATTCGAAATACTGATGTAGTGTTACGCTTCTTATTATATATCGAGGAGTCGTTGGTTGATCATGCAGATCTTGTGTGTTACTGAAACTTGTCGTTATTATTCTTGGTTGCTAATGCGAAATTTGGTTTGTTTTGCAGGGCTATCTGTCATGTGTTACTAAGATGGTAACAGCCTTCTCAATTGAAGTTGTTCGGATTTTTTACAATTTCTAAGGGGATTACCAAATAATACTACGGTAGTAAATTGTAGATCGAGTTAGTATGTTTTCGCACGATCGTGTTTTTCATATACTTACCAGCGTTGTGAATAGAGCGAGTAAGCTTATTCTACGACACTTGGCTGGTTTCCATAGAAAATTTCTATGTAAATTCTATAACACAAGTGTAGTCAATACTTTACGCACAATTTAGAGTGCGCTAGTGCGTAAAACCGGATAGTTATTTAAATCAGTGTCTATCAAACAAACTGTGTCAGTTATCGAATTTATCTGGGCCACTTTGGAAATCGGCAGTCAGGTAATCCATTGTCTTATGACTTTTTTCAGTTTACAGGGTGACCCATTGGCGAGAGAAAAAGTCAGCATATGCTATAAGAATTGGTTTACAAATGTTAATTTAACTATTTCTCGATTTAAAAACATAATGTGCACTTCGGCACTGAAGATTGTTTTTATTCCTCATGTGATTTAAGGTTAAACTTCAGTGCCTTGGTATTCAAATAACTATTATCTGAAATCGTCAGTGAAATACAGAAAAACAGTGAAGTAAAGCGAAATGACAGTGAGGTAATATTTTATAGGACCACTTCGCATGAAATATTTTTGATCTTGCTCAAGTTATTTTTTATCACTCATGCGGTCATTTTCCACACATTCGTGATAAAAATATAAACGCCCTAATACACAATTAATTATTACTGTTTTCAGTGTATGTAATATGAGCCGAGCCAAAAATTTTGTTTGTTTGCATAAATACCTTTTTCATAAACGTTAAAATAAAAGTAGTTTAAAGTTTTAGCACTTTAAAAAACTTAGATGAATATCTACTTATTTAATTATATTTATCTAATTCCTAGGCTACTGCATTCAAAATAAAAAATAAAACGTAATAGTCTACAAAACAATAAATACATACATAAATGTAGAACTTAGTTCAACATTATAAACCATTCAAATCCTTTCTGAATTTAGAAATTCTTGAGCTAATATTTCTAAGAAGATCTTAAAGTGTGAATTGAAGACAAAGAATATGCCACAATTGTCCCTCTCTTTTTATTGTGCTGCATTGTGCTGTCACGTAGAAATCTGTGCAGAAACTGCAGTTTACCAAGATAAACATTTCTACTCCAGCTGTAGGACTTAACTAAAGGGTCTATCCTCTGCTCTTTGGTGACAACGGCAGGTATTTCAGACTCACGGAATTAAGAAAACCGGTTTTTCGTCATCTAGAGACCTTGAAACGTCAAGATCTGAAGAAATCTCGGAACAAACACAGATTTATCATTAAAAGTCAAAATATTTGACCTTTTTTATTATTTCTCTCGTCTAATAGTCGAAGCAAGTATTGTAATAAAAAAAAATCTCTTCCAGATATTTCTTCAGATCTTCACGTTTCAGGGTCCCTGAATGGCGGAAAACAGGTTTTCTCAATTCCGTCTGTCTGTTTGTCTGTCTGTCTGTCTGTCTGGCTATCTGTCTGCCTGTTGGCGGTATAACTCAACAGCTATTTGTTAGAGGAATACGACATTTTGTATAAGAATTATATACAGTGGGCCAAAAAAACCGGTACAAAATTTAAATACTCGTATTTCTAATCCTAATAATTAGTGAATTCAAATATCTCTTCGAAAAACGAAATGCATACACTTTGGAGATTAAAAATTAATCTTATTTGCAATAATGCAACGTTTCAATTCAATTTTATTTTACTTTAATAGAGGTCATGGAAAAACGAGAGTTTTTAATAAAGTCTGGTCGCTTTAATCACAGTCTATATACAAAACAGTCGTTTCACTCTGCCAAAATTATGTCCCCGAATTCCAGAGCGCATATTTCAACATGTCGACTCACAGCCTATGCGCAGTAGTTACAGTGGGCGGGTTGTTGATATTTGGCGGTTGACATTGTTGACAACCATAACCTTAAAGTCAAACACGTTGCTTTAACGTTTGTGTACGGTACGTTTTGGTTTTGGCTTGCGTTATTAAATGAAACTAATAATTGCGATGGCAGAGTATCGTTACGGTGGTTACAACGAGTGGGCGTCATCGTGGTGAAATAATACTGCAATCATAAATGCGGAAGTTAGTTATTTTCGCCTTTTCGAATTCGTAACTAGCAGTTTCCGCGCGCTTTTTTAAATTGGTAACGCCCGCCCTCCGAGCGACGCCTGGCCTATGAGCAATAATTTTTCGGGGACACGAACATCAAAGTGCCGACACCGGAGTGACATGACTGTTTTGTATATAGACTGTGCTTTAATGTAAAATTAAATCTGTAACAAAATTAGTAGGCAATGACTTTTGTTTTATTTGTTTGGCCAATGTCAGTTTGTATCTGTCATTTTTGTTTTAATTGTTACTTTAATCAAAGTCCTGAAGAAAATGGTACGCTTAACTAAAGGCGCAAATCGCTTTTGCGATTTGGCACTGGCGAAGACGATTACAAATGATTGTTGATAAAAATGGTGGAAGTGTGGCACCAAAGAATATAGATAGGGGAAGAAGGACAGCCTTATGGGTTATTAGCGTATTATTTAAAAGCTCCTCAGTTCTTGCCTGGCCCTCAAGCAGCCGCCGCCAGTACTAATGAATTCGTTCACGGCTACGGTCGGGGACGCATTTACAGATCCCTGTCGCATTTTTCCCAAGAACGCGTCTCAGCGTTGCCAGATTGCAAGGAAGTTACAGAGTTATGATTTTAACAGCTATTTGTATAAGAGCGAAATTGGCAATTTGATTTTGCGCTCAAAATATACACAAGATTTTATACAGAGTGGAGTAATTTTCGAGGTGCCACCATTGGCATCTCGGAAACGGTAAGAGATACAACTTCGGTCAAATGGGGAAAAAAGTGCACATTTATGAGGCCAATTTATTGATACTTCTGTTTTTCCGAAAAAACGCATAGCCTACTTGTTATAATCGAAAAACTGAAACTGGTCGATTTTTTTCAACCATGCATAACTTTTTTATTATTTCATATAATTTCAATTTTCAAAAAAGAGCTTGTAGGGAATTGTAGGCTCTACAGAATAGGCCTACTTTAATATTTTTCTGATTCGTAATTTTCGAAGTACAGCCCAAACTTACATTTTTTTAAATGGAATGGATATCAAAATTTTGCATCATTGGAAAGCTTATTTTTTTCCCTTTTCATTCATGTATGGTTTCACATACTTATTTTCACAAACTTTTAAAATATTTTATAAAACACTTTTTAATCTAGTGTGCCTTGACTGTGTTAGTTGTAAAAACAAATAAATGAATAGTGTGCTCTGGTTGCTATGTAACAAAACAAAAGACAATTTGCAGTGAAAACTTTCTAAACATACTGCAATAAGAAATAATAAGCTACTAACTACTCAAAGTTTAATCATATGCTCAAAAGTTATTATTAGTGACTTTTATTTGATATTTTTTCCACAAATATTAAAGTTTGGCAAATGTTTTACGTTTTATGAAAATAGGTTTTTCGGTCAGTTCTATCGTAAATAAGTCAATAGTCATAGGTCGTTACCTACTTTCGATTAATTCTTCATTAGCATCGTTCCTTACTGATGTGCTTTCCTGATAAGACGTGTCCCATTACTTAGGCTAATTAACAGGACAGCTTATAAGAATTTCTTCTGGAAATTCACATTCAGTTGTGCTGAAGTTTGTCTTCAGTGTTGTCGTATACTCTTTTGACGTTTCCTTTTCCGAAATTGATCACTCGAACGCTTAATCTTAATCATGGTTAATTCGTGCGTATATTTTGAATGTAAGCGAAATCGCAGAACCGACTGCGATTTAAGCTTTTTTCGTTTTCCTATAGAAAAAGAAAGACGCGATTTGTGGTTGATTAATTGTGGCAATCCACAGCTTTTCACGTTATCTGAAGAACAATTACGTGAAAGAACTGTGTGTGCCATGCATTTTTCCGAAAAGCAGTTTATGAATTCAAGAAAAAATAGGCTGAGTCATAATGCTGTTCCCTTAAATTACAAAACTGCCATGCAACCTGACCACGCAACATCGCCAGTGTCGCCCAAAGAACTCGCATTTAAAAAAGAGATCATGCCAAGGGTCTATGGTAAAGCGACGTCTAGTTCGGGCTCTTTTCATTTGGATGAAGACCATATTGCTTCGCCTATGCAATTAGATGCAGATACCATACCGGATTCGTCTATGATACAGGTTAGTTCCTTTAAAAATGCCCGTTCTGTATACAGTGTGGTGATAACGTCCCGCACAAAATTCATTATTTTCTTATTTAATGTTTTTTGGGAAAACCCCGAAACACGTCATTTTATTTTTTAAAAAGACTCAATTTTCCCCCTTATTTTGATAGATCTCCTCACCAGTTAAATGATGATGTAAAAAAATTAGTGCCCCTCGTAGGTAACAATTGTTTTGAGAAAAATACACATGAAGTTCAAACAATTCAGAATTTATTTTTAATGAAAATAAGAGCTATGACAAAAACTACCTAATTTTGATTTTAAAACATTTACCACTGTTTCACAAATGTGTCAAAGTCAACAATTTAACGTTTCTAAGGAAACAGATGTGGTGCTTTATTTTAATTAAAAAAAAATCTGAATTTTTTAGCTTTATGTGTATTTTTCTCAAAAAATTGTTATGTGGGGTACTAATTTTTTATATCACCATTTAACTGGCGAGATCTATCAACATAAGGGGGGAAAATGGGATTTCCATTTGAAAAAATTATTAATGACGTCATAGCGCAGAAACAAAAGCCTCCCTCACCCTTCTATTTTTGAAAAATTTATTGTTTATTCTAATTGTCGTTACTATTTTGCTTCAAAGAATCAGAAAATAAAAAAATCGAATTTTTATGCCATACAAAATATGATTTTCAGGGAGGGGGGGCGGGGTTTTACGATAGCGCTCAAGCAGCCGTTTTGAGGAAAACAACTATACTGTTAAATGCAAAAGAAAATATGAACAATTTCCAGTATGGGAAAGTCTATGGACGGTGCCATGTCCACTTTTTAAAGAATAAAATTGACGTGTCAGGGTTTTCCCAAAAAACATTAAATAACAAAATTATTAATTTTGTGTAGAACTTTATCACCACACTGTATAATAAAATTTTTAAATTTTCCATCGTTAGTAGGTTAACACGATGTCCGATTATAGGGGCTTAAATCTTATAGTTTCCCCAAATTTGTTGCTCGATCTTCGTGTAGGTACTAATTAAATAAGGTATAATTAGTTAAAATTTCTTTTAAAGTTTTATTAATTAAATCAAAACTAAATCCCAAGCAGTAAGTATACAGGGTGATCAATTTTCACTTCTTTAGGAGTTTTTATTCAATAACACAAAATGAACAAAAGTTGGCAGTTTCATAAAATACAGAAAAATTATTGACGTTTTGAATTCTCTGATAAATTGTGTAGAAATATGTAGGCAAAACAATGAGCTTGTAAAGCATTTTAATGGAGCCTACAGCATGAAAATCTTTTCTGTTATTAGTATGTTTTATTTTTAAAAACCATATTTCAACAGGCCATGTTAAAAATGCCAACACCTACCAAAACAAGAAAGCGCCGTAGTTCTGCTGTGCTACATCAAAAAATTGCAAAACTGCGAAGACAAGTGGCGGCAAAAAATTCACAAATTTACCGTATGAAGAAGCAATGTGCACGAAAGGGGGCTAATTTAGATGCACTGGGCTTGAAACCAAAAACCGTTCGCGTCTTTGTAAATATGCAACTTTCTCACAAATCTAAACAACCTTGGACAGAAGCTGAAAAAGAATTGACCTTAAATATGTACCACAAATCTCCAGCCCTCTACTTTTTTATGAGAGAAAAATTAAAATTTACTATGCCCTCCAAATCTACAATAGTTTCATGGTTAAGGTTAAACCAACTTAATACAGGCACCAGTACGGAACTAATGAAAAAACTGGCTGTTAAAGTTAACAGCATGACCGATGATGAAAAACAGTGTGTCGTATTACTTGACGAAATGCATTTAAAGAAAGGTCTAGAATATAATCCACGCCAAGATATGATTGAAGGTTTCGAAGATTTAGGACATCTTGGACGGAAAAGCAAAATCGGTAGTCATGCACTAGTGTTTATGGCAAGAGGACTTATTCACAAATGGAAGATTCCTGTCAGCTTTTATGTTTCTTCAGGTACCATTAAACATGGAGAGCTATCTTCCCTCATTATTAAAAACATCGAAGAGTTACAAAGAATAGGACTTAAAGTGCGTGCTGTTACTAGTGACCAAGCTGCTACAAATAGAGCTGCATTTTTAAATCTAGGAGTTACTGCAGAACAGCCGTATTTTTTTGTCTGCGACGCAAAAATTTTTGCAATATATGACGTACCGCACTTGATAAAAAGCGTACGGAATAATCTCCTATCAAAGGATTTTTACGTAGAGGGCAAGCACTACAGTTTAACATGCTGGTTAAATTGCAGCATCCTACAGAGAGCTCCAACTGCGAAGTTGATGAAGATGCTGTTGTCAATATGGCGAATGTTGAAGTGCCAGAAAAAGATGTCATGGGATATGTTGAGGACATACCATATACAGTTGCTGAACAAACTGAATTAGCAGAAGATGGTGACCTCAGTTTACTCAGTGAGGTAATAGAAGTTTCAACACAACCAAATCAAGAAGCCACATTAGAATCTTGTGCGAGGGTATATGTAGCTGGTTATGTCATTCATAAAACGCTTTTACGTTTTAATTGTGATCAGTGTCAAAATATGTGCAGCCGTGACTCTGTAGTGCATCATAATGAACTGTTTTTACAGCAAAAAGACTATGGTGCGGGCGACTGTGTTATTTACCTAAAAAAACCTTCAAGTATTTTAATAAAAATAGTTACGATGTTACTTGAACATTTTGCATATTATTTTAAAAATAGTAAGTCGTGTGTAAGTTTTAAGAAAACATTATTAGCATATAGTGTAAATAATATTAATAATAATAATAATATTGTCTTTATTTCAGCCACTTGTAAACGTACAAATTATCATGTAGATACGTAAATACATAGAACATAAATGTGCCTAAATAGACATTTTTTAATGCATCAAGTAAATGAGATATTCAAGGTGTACTGTTTTAGTAGCCGTACTCTATACGTATCAACTTCACAAGATACAATATTATTTTTGTTTTTATTTGCTTTTTAAAATATATCACTGTAAACTATATTAATCGTCAACATTACTTGAACAATAATTTCCTCTCGTATTAAAATGTTTAAATAAAATCCGTATATTGTTTATTAATGTTTTTTTTTTCATTATTTGTACATAGCTAATTCTATATTTATTATAGAATTTTGTGAGAATAAAGTGGGGACAATCCGTATTCCGTATAATCTTGTGCTCATCGGTGAACTTTTTGTTGAAATTATATTAGAAACCTCTTATGTAATTTTTATAGGTACCTAGCTACCTATTAAATGTTTAAAAGTGTTGCATGTGAAACTTATAAAACCTTTATTTTATTGGTACGAGTTCATCCGATTGACAATAAATGTTTTAAATAATAACAAAACAAACAAAAGAATATACACCTATATTTAATATTCTTTGTAACAAACTTAACTTAGATGTAAGCAGAATCAAACTACTTAAATATTCTTTGGCAGAATACAAGTTTATTTCGGGTAGGTACAACCATTGTAAAACTATTGGAATTGTAGAGAGAAAGTTCTTGCAACACTGTTATAGCTCAAGAATGCTAATGACGCATTTACCTGAGGAATGCCACTGATAAGGTAATCACTTTGACGCTATGAGCTTCCAGCGGCATTTTCGAACAAAATATGATATATTTAACCAAGTAAATAGTTATGCAACCCAAATCACAGCATATACTCTTTAGCCCATAAGGCTGTCCTTCTTCCCCTATCTATATTCTTTGGTGTTAGTAAGACTGTGTGCACGCCGATTCTTTGTCTCCGTTTAACTTCACTAGCTGCAGCACAATCAACACCGCAGTATACGTGTTAGTAAGACTGTTTGCACGCCGACTCTTTGTCTCCGTTTAACTTCACTAGGTGCAGCACAATCAACACCGCAATGTACGTGTTAGTAAGATTGTGTGCACCGCCTCTTTGTCTCTCTTTAACTTCACTAGGTGCAGCACAATTCGACACCGCAGTATACGTGTTAGTAAGACTGTGTGCGCGCTGACTCTTTGTCACCGTTTAACTTCACTAGGTGCAGCACAATCAACGCCGCAGTCTACGTGTTAGTAAGACTGTGTGCGCACCGTCTATTTGTCTCACTATACTTATCTAACCAGTTTACAATCCGACACCACAGTAGTGTTACTATTAACCAGATTATAAGCCACCTTAACCCCTTTTCTTACCGTTGTTTCCGCCATGCGAGGCACCAGAGGAGCACCCAGCCTTTCTTGATGCTAGACGAGCCACCGAAAACCGTCTGACGTCATTATAGTCTTCGAAACACCGCAGTACCTGTAAAAGTATATAGTGCATTATGCATATACACATGGTCATATTAAAGACTATTCCCCTCAGATAATATAAACCAATCCTATCGATCAATTTTCAAAATTTGAACCAATTAGAGTCTAATACAGCAAATATTTTGCACTAGTGCAATATCGAGAATTTGCGGGAAGAAGAGCAAACCAGCTAGGTACACAAGAAATTTCCGAAAGAAAACTGAAAACTCTTTAAAAATTAATAGTGTAGTATACAAAGGATGACATTTCTTCGAGGAATAGTCTTGCAATATTCCCCGCATGCATTCTGTATAATTCGAGTGTTTCTTGAATATACAGCATGCACTAGGGATATAACTACTAAATATTAGAGCTCCATGACGTCGTTTCCTTTCGATGTGAGAAGCGAGGGTCTGCAGCTTCTATACGACCAGAGCAAGGTTAACCAAAGTACCACCGTCTAGAATAATCATCTGTAACTCAGCGGCAGCACGCTGTAATACCCAGAAAAGCATGCACAACGTAGGTACATATACAAATTAAACTCAAATAGAGTGTACACCGTTGCAATACGTAGGTATTCCATACCTAAAACAAACTGATGGGTGGCGCTACACCAAACTCATGAATGTAATGTTGTGACCGAAATGAATGCAATATATGAAATGTTTTGTTCCGCTTAAATAAGTCTAGCATTATGTAGTATTCTCTCTGCGGAATATAACGTTAGGAATGGATGCCGAAATCTGGCATTCTAGATTTGGACAAAATCCATTACTATTCCTACCTGGTTGTAGTCCGAGGTTAACCCATTTCGGTTACCCTTGTTATTCTAAGTTCCACCTTCACCCTTATAATAACTAATAACTATTTACCCCATCTCATTTTCCTGTGACCGAGCTGCGGTTCCATTTCTATTACAGGGTTACAAGCACTACTCCAATTAGCGCTACCTAGCTTTACTCTTGCAAATTATAGTACATGCAAAAACGCTTCTTCACGAATTTGCATTTAATGCCGGTTTATTACACTCGCGGGAACAAAACGCGCAATAACTAATAGCAAAATTGAAGTAAATGAATGGTTTCGGAAGGTGTGATGCTTGTTGTAGCGGTAATAAATTTCCCTTAACAATTCGTTTTTAAATAATTACATCCACAGAGCCTCGCCTTAAGTTGTGGGTAGTAGTTCATTTAAAATATTCCGTGAAAATGTAAGTTATTTGTTTTGTTTCTATAATTTGATTATCCGGGGTTTTGCGTATAATTGCACTTTTGTTTGCACATTAAATAATGCAAATTCATCAATCAAAATTGTACTGCAGTTTGAAATTTGGTTTAATGTAATTTGAAGTTTCTTAATTACACTATGAAAATCGTTTCAAATTTTTTTTAAATATGTATCCCTTGGTAAAGGCGACTCAAAATTATACTGTTAACGTAATACTGCTTTTTGAAGCTGTTTCGGGGATACAACCTCTGGTTCTAAGACAGAAATGTGAGTTCAGTTCCCAGTGACTCCAACGGCCACAGAAGCTTAGCTACGAGCCTGCTGCGATCGCTCAATCCAGCTAAATAAACATTCTCAAAGAGGAGAGACCGATGCTGCTGTAGTGGGGATACAATGACAAGGCTGACGACGACGTCGTGGAGCGTAGCTTAAAATGAACATTGCAATATTTCGTATCATTTACTGGTTTGAGTTATATATTATGGGTCGTAATAATCGAATTCAAAACTAACAATGATTGCATTATTTCAGTAAGTCGAAAGTAGGTACATTTGGTACATTGATACGTAACAAAGATAAAAACAGAAATAACAATGGAATCAAAGTAATAACTAATTAAATCTTTAATTACAAACTGTAGATTTCTATATTTTAAACTATAATATTTATTTTTATAACGATTGTTCAATGTGATTTCCATTGTTCTCAATGCAACACCCAAATGTTCGCAGAGGTGCTTCTTGCATTATAAAGCATTTGTGAGGTTATCGTTCTTGCAGCATCGATGATTCTGTTTTTAAGTCAACAAATTTAAGGGTACAGTACGATACGCTTTCTCTTTGAGATAATCCGAAAAAATCGAGTACATTAACATCTAGAGAATATTACCAAAAATAATTGCTAAATAATGTCTATGGTGGTTAATTGGGTCCGGGTTTTGCGACGTTGGTAATAGGTGTGCCAAACTAGCTCTTGCGTGGTTGTGGGTCAAAATACAATAGTCCCGAAAGAATGACACAACAGTTAAACCCTTTTTGTCGGGTCACCCAAAAGCTAAAAATGCTGCAAATCAAATCCAAGAAAATAAAAGACAATCAAATGCAAAATAGAACGTGTTTTATTCACTTCGATCACCAAATCGATACTAATTCAGAATAATAACATCAAAACAAAATATAGTATCGATAAACACCACAGTATTCTAAGGAAAATAATTACCTCAAAAGAAAACAATTCAGTTAATACAAGGCAACAAATGTAATGTACTCACCAAACGTATAATAAATAAATTAAATAATACAGCCTACTAGTTTATTGCAAAACCGCTAATGAAATATACCGATCAAGCAAAATAAACAATAAAGTTAAACTGAATTTGAACGAGTCTCTCACTCGTTACTACCTGAAAGAAAACATAAGACATAAAACGCAAGTAGGTTACCTGAATTTATACCTGTCAGGTAACAATAAATTAATTCGCCCTTCAAAATTTTCCTTATGCAAACGCCTGACGGGTTAAAGGCCTTTAATTCCAGAGCGCGAATTTCAAGGAAAATTATATATAATTGTGATCTTTAATAATACTGCTTGCGAATCATTTGCAATTCCAAGGGTACATGAAGTCGTTAAAAATTCGACATAGTTCAAATTCGATGTATGAAGAGTCACCGGAATTATGGCAACTAGGATTAAAAGCTTATTTACATATATACCACAATCTAACAGTTAGTTGTATTTCATGTGCCGTAAATAAGTAATGAATTTGCAATACAATGAACTGAAATTTAGGTGGGTCCATAAATTATCTAATCCAAATATATATAACTCGTAAAAATTCCAGGTTACACAGTGAATTGTTAGCAAAACTCGACTCATAACCTCAAATAACATTGAAAATATTACGCTCAAATAGCAAGTCAGTTAGCACAGACAACTGAATCAAAAGAGCAGTCAAAACGACGCACCTACGGCAGATCGCGGCAGAATAAAATAGATCTGACCTGATACGTTTCCAAACGACAGCTGGTCCCAAATGGTAGTGGCTAGGTGATCATAGGGTAGCTGGATGTTTGTTACGTTCCCGATGACTTCGAGCAGGAACCAGGTTAAGCTGAACGCAGCAGGTGGTGGCTTCACCCCTCACGTCAGAATGCAGATCTGGTATTTTCTCCAAGATGTAACCGTAGTCTTTGTTACAGTGAATATTTGGTTGTCTTGACGCTTCAGAGGGCTATTAGTTTACCCCAGGTTCCTCGTTGGAAGGATTCTTCTCATGTGACATGTGCTCCGCAATTATCGCGACATGGCTACTTTCACTTGGGATTATTCCAAAATAACACACCCATAAGATCCACAAGTAAAGTATAACAATAAAACAATTCAAAGGGAATAATTACTCCATATTTTATGTATGATCACTTAAGCACTTAACAAGGACTTGCCTTTTTTCCTTTGATGCTGCCAGAAGAAGCCCAAAAACCGGAAAACAGAAAACATGCGCTTGTTTTCCAAAAATCTGCCTTTTATCTATCATAGCCAACTTCAAAAATCTGAACGTTTCCAAAAGGAGGATATGCAACCGTCCATACACAACCGCAAACAAAGTAAACTATAAGGTTAGGCGAAAATTCTCACAATATGTCTTGCTGAAAATGCAGGTCAGACCATGGGAGCTTCTATTTCCAATCTACATTTCTCTCGCATTATGTGGCGGTGCAACATCGTGTTGAAATATCGTGTTTCTTCCAATGTTTAGTTCAAAAATTGTAAATATCGTTCATAATTTAGAGTACCCTAAACGCCTAACAGAGTGTTATTTATAACACCAATTGAAACATTGATACGAAACCTCCTTTGATTGCTAATTTGAAAAACTACACTTGCATTTTCATCATTCTAGTGGTGTTCATTGGTTACCACGTCTTTTTCTATCATCGTCTACTATGTGTTGCACCAGATGTAACTTGCAAGGCTTCATTCTATTTTAATTAATACTTTGGGGTGCCCCACCCGGTCTAGAAGAAAGGTTTAAAGTGGTAGAAGAAGGAAGATTGAAGTTTCGGGCGTGCTAAGCTAGTTACCTATTAATAATAAATAATGATTTACTATCTTAGTAAAATTTTAAAAATTTCGACTATAAGCCGAGTTATTAAATTTACTATTCTACCGCTACTGGCTGACACGTCGACTTAACAGTTAAAGGCGACTGCTGCATCTTTGCAACTGTAATTTATGCTCGGGAAACGTAGCAATATTAATTAAGAATTTTACGATTAATTTACCCCAGTGAGGTTATACATTATAGCCGTCTTCTTTGCCGCGATAAATTACTGGATACCAAAGGATTTAAAGTAGCAGGCAGTTATACAACACAGAGGCTTTGCTCCGTCAGAATAAAAATGCGGGGATTAATGTTGCAGGAAAGTTCCCTTTCGCACCTCGTTGCTTTCATGGGCTTACTGCCCTCTTAACTGCTAATTGCCCTTTCATTAATTTCATATTCCTCTAATTTTCCCCGATTGCTATCTAATTAGCGTACGCTTTGAGAATTTAATATCCCCGATATTTATACCTTCCGAGTGAAAGTACCACGGGGATCAGGAAATAACCACTGGCAGCATCATTAAAAATTAAGAAGTCGGCGCTAATTACAGGCGCCAGTGAAAAATTATTAAGTTCGTGCCAAGCTCGCTTCCCACGCGCTTAAACGCCGCATGAATTATAGTTGTTATAAAAAGAGCAAACAGGAACAACCGGGAACACTTAGCCTGGCGAATTTAGTGCTTTGGGGCAGTTTAATTTTGATTTCGCACTTTAATGGCCAGATAATTTATGGGTATAGCAAATCAAGGTAAATTGTTCAGACGAAATAAATAATGGGTATTTTTCGCAATGTGCTTAAGCTGTCACGTCTCGGGCTTGTTAAAGGAAGTGTTGTTTAAAATATCAGGTTGATGATAGTATTGGTCTGGATGTGTGCGAAAGTGTGGGTTTTGAAAAATGAGGGTGATGTTCCAGAAATTCCTTAATTTGTATTTTAAGAGAACAGTTTGTTTATATTTCTGCAACCTTCTCGCTGTCGTAAGTTCTTGTTGATTTCATGTTGGCATTTGAAAGAATCTATGGTGAATCTGATATAAATCTTGTAGGCCGTTGAGAGAAATATGATAAAAAATGGGAAAATAGGTAAAGCCTGAAAATATAAATGACGTGCAACTGAAAGCGATAACTTCTTTTGTTCATGAATTACAAAATTATTTTTAGTTAGTTATTATTAGAGACAGTGAAAAATTGCTATTAATTTTATTATAAAATAAATTAAACTTACCATATAGTCCGTTCACTAAACATAAAAACACAAAGTGGCCTTTGATTTCTAAAATTTCCAAAATTCATTTTTTGTCTCGGAATGTACTTACAAAAAGTTACTAAAACAGATAGGTTAAGAGTGTAACATTTAATTAGCATCTGCCATAACTACTTTTAAGGATGTTAAACAAATACTGTGTTTTTTAAATTTCATTAAATATTCAAAACCAAGCCTATTTTGTATCGAATTTTATTTGCCTTCATTTTAGTCAAGTGCGTTGGTCAGTTCTGGTAACTAAGAAAACGTCTGTTTAAAATCGTTCATTCCTAAATTAAAAGCACTTCACACACTGAAATTAATTTTAAAAAGCCTACTTTTTCAAATGAAATTTAAAAAACATACTACATACGCAATTATTTACAACTTTTGTTCATAAAGTATTTTTTCTAAGAAGCATAGTTTTTTTATAAAATTGCAAAATTAAATTTTTACAAGCAGTAAGAGAAACCCGTGTGGTGATCACACCTCATTTTTTCGATGACATTTATGTACAGCAATAGCAATTTATCACGATCTGCGGTTTTTAGTTTTCTAATTTGTGGATAACTTTATTCGCCACCTTTAAAACGGTGTGGTCGGATGTGAACTGTACCTTTCTGTTTTGCTTTCCCTCGTAAAATTACAGTAAGATACATTTACAACTCGTTTAACTCTTTTATCTTGGAAATAGAATAATGGCTCTCCGTGAACGAATAATAACGTTTTACTTGTCGTTATTGTTGAAACGGTTCCTAATATGTTTAAAAGAAGCATTTTGTGCTGCACATTGTGATAATATTTCAATATTAACATTACACAGAAATTTTTAAACTTTTTTACGCAATTGCTGCTATTAATTGCTTTCCTAATACTTCAACAGGGTGCATTTTATAGTGCATGCATATAGTTAGTCCAGAACTGTGTAAATTTACTTCAGCTGATTGCAGTAAATTTATTTTCAACATGTAATAACCAATACATTTGAACGTGTCTGTAGTTACTTTGCAATTTTCAAATGGATGCCTATTGATCAATATATTTGTATAATAGTTACCTCAAACCTAACATCAAGAGCAGTCGTCATAATCAATAATGGATGTTACCGAATACAATGCCATCAGTTAACGACTGAATCCATTCACATAAATTAAAATCTGGGTGCAGTAGAACGTGGAATATAATTTATATACTGTCAATAATAAATATATACACTAGTTATAGCTGCATAAGTGTAAATAAAGTTGTCAACAATCACAAATCTTTTAGTGTCAATAAATTAACATATTAGATTTGCTTAATAAATTCGATATGGGCAATTTAACAATATTGTGAAATGCATTGAATCTTTTGCTTCGATTAAATTGTCAGCAATCAAAGTAGTAGCAATAATATGAAATGCAATCTCTATTTAGATTTTTCTAATAATTAAAATTAGGTCATATTAAAATATGTTTAATTAATCAGGTATTTATATTGAAATTTAATTGTAAACATTTAATTTAGAAATTGTATTTTTAATATTTAAAGGGCTATTTCTCTTTTGGTGGTTTGATAACAGTTCGTTTACATCTACTTGGGGCGTGAAAACTGCCGTGTATATTGAATGTACACTTCTCGTGTTAGAACACAAATTAGTAGTTTTCAACCATCGGCATCGTCGCGGGGCTGCATTAAATGCCATCAAGCTGAGTGAGCTGAATTTAAAAGAAACAAAGCGAACCAGCTGGTGTTTAGTAAAGTATCGTTGACGATTCAGGTGAACGTGACGTTGACAGTCATCACGAACATCATACGAAGTGTATGTCCATTTGTGCAGCCAGGTGCTCAAAAAAGAATTCGTAAACTCCAATAACACAAAAATATCCTGAAAGAGAAGCTCCAGTGAACATAGGTAGCTGTAACAAAATCAAACCTACAAGGCTGTTATCACATTGTAATGACAAATACAGTACTATATGGTACAAAATACAGATGATTATTCGCAGGTAAAAATAGGCCGCAAAGTTAAGGGGCACCTCATAAAACGCATAAATTTAAGACTTAAGAAATGTACACTACAGCGATTGATCAAGTTACAAGGCAATATGGCAAGCGGAGTCTGCTCCGTGGATGGGGAGGAAACGTTTGATGCATTCGGGTACAGAGTTCGCGGGACGAACTGTGTATCCCGAGCTGATGTCGGAATTCCAAACACCAAATGCACGAGTGAAGCTCGTAGCATCCGATCACTCGTCGCCAGTAAATGTTACATAAAGGAAAAATACCTGTCTGTGTGTTTCTTATCGGGTCCCTTTCTGTGTACTAAGGAATTCACATAGCTGGTGTTGAAGCGGACTGCGGCTGACAGGTGTATTCAGCGCGAGTAGCTAAGGTCAGGGTCCTAGGGTATGACCCTGGCCCTAGCTTCCACAACTAAATGTAAGGGGCCGGAATGAGCTTCACACTTGTGGCTACAAAATGAAAAGGACATCATAGAAAACGGAAAGGTTCAACTCAATGAAAGCTTCAGTCAACTTACCCCAAGGTGATTTTGGATAAGTGCAAAAATAGGCTAGTTCCGTTGGATCCTCCGATATGGCGTTTGACAGAATTTCCTAATTCATCGGCCAGGACTGCAACGATCCGCCGACAGTGGCGAGGGAAAATACTACACAATAACCAACTGCACGCCCATACATCCGCTGGGCACTTTACAAAACGGTCAAGGTGACTCCATCACGGCATCAAAACGAGACCAGAAAGAACCCGAGAACAATTGCCGACTGTCACTGACACACTGAACCACAGGCATGGAAATTAATAGATGCTCTAACGAAGCGTAACAACATTTTTAAAAGAGACCAGACAAAATGAACGCTATCGATGCCCAATGCCTAGTCTGTACAATGCCAAATTTCTCTGTATATTTGGTACTCCTATTATGTTTTAAAGGTTGCCCATTGAGATTTCCAGCAATTTCATGGCACATTTATTTTATTTTATTTTATTTTTATTTTTATTACTCAGCCAACAGCCGTTAGGCCAATTATAGGCGTCGCTGTACATTTTTATGGGGACTTCCGACCCCACTAAGGACTGTCATGATGTTATTATGACATCCGGGACCAACTATTTCCGTGGAAGCCGTACCACGAGGCGCCGGGAAAAGCAGCCGTGGAACTCCCATCCAAGTTCTGACCAGAAAGAGCGTTGCTTAACTCTACAAGCGTCCACGTTCGTTCAGAACGTGGACGCTTGTTCAAGCTACACCGCCGGGGACCCAAATTTAATATTTCCATGCTATTAGGTAATACAAACATTCTTCGTACTCACCAATACTAAAGCATTGGCAATTTCAATACATACTGTAGCACCAAGCACACATAAACCGCGGAAAATATGTGAACTAAATTTACAATTCAAATATGGGGAATTAAAGATCCAACAAAAAGCAAGCTTGACGTCGAAGTACATTCACACGAAAAACACTAACGTCAATTTGCTATTGCTATTATCCCGTCATATACTAGAAATGTTCCAGTTTGTCGAGTGCTGTCGTTAATCAGTTTTTTTGTTCTTTGTTAATTATTGGTATTATTGTTTTTTTTTTTTTTTTTTTTTTTTATTAACTCCAAGACTATTTACAATCTGTCCGAGGACAATAAGTAAATGAAATAACAAATATTTAACATATATACATAACATGTAGGCAGGTCATCCATTGATTCGTGCCTATATAAACTGCATCTTAATAAGACTTATTTTAGTTGATTGACACTACTGATGATTGTTCGAGACTGCTACACGGTATTAAAATCTAGTAACTATGTCCAATGGCTTAAATCGCTTAAGTCTGCGCGTATCATGCTGTTCGTCAAGGAGCCTGTGGGCTAACTGATTAGGATGCACTGTTAATTTTACACGATACGATGCACTACACTGTTTAGCTACCTCTTTTACGGTAGGTATTTTTAGGTCACTTCTAAGAATGTTGTTGGTTACGTACCATGGGGCGTTAGTGATTTGGCGTAGTACCTTTGATTGAAATCGTTCTAGTATTTCTATGTTGGAGTTTGCAGCTGAACCCCATAACTGTAATCCATAGCTCCATATGGGTTTCAATATTACTTTATACAGAAGCACTTTATTTTCTAATGTTAGCTGCGACTTTTTCCCTATTAACCAATAAAGCTGTTGAAGTTTAATATTCAGTTGTTTCTTTTTTGCTTCAATGTGTGGTCTCCAAGTTAGACGTCTATCGAGGTTCATGCCTAGGTATTTGGCTTCCGTGTTTTGAGGTATAGCTTGTCCATTCAAATATATTGGTGGGCAAGTCAGCCGTTTTGTGGTAAAGGTTACATGTGTTGATTTCTGCTCATTAACTCTGATTCTCCAGGTCTGTAGCCATTTTTCGATTTCGTTTATATTTTCTTGAACCATAGTCGAAGCAATTTCTGGATCTCTGTGAGATGCAATTACTGTGGTGTCGTCAGCGAAAGTTGCTACTACTGTATCTTGCAGTGCTGGTAAGTCTGAGGTGAAGATCAGATATAGGATTGGTCCCAGGATACTCCCTTGCGGAACGCCTGATATGATAGTTTTAAGACTTGTTTGTTCATCTTCGTATCTAACATCTCCCATCCAAGTTCTGACCAGAAAGAGCGTTGCTTAACTCTACAAGCGTCCACGTTCGTTCAGAACGTGGACGCTTGTTCAAGCTACACCGCCGGGGACCCAAATTTAATATTTCCATGCTATTAGGTAATACAAACATTCTTCGTACTCACCAATACTAAAGCATTGGCAATTTCAATACATACTGTAGCACCAAGCACACATAAACCGCGGAAAATATGTGAACTAAATTTACAATTCAAATATGGGGAATTAAAGATCCAACAAAAAGCAAGCTTGACGTCGAAGTACATTCACACGAAAAACACTAACGTCAATTTGCTATTGCTATTATCCCGTCATATACTAGAAATGTTCCAGTTTGTCGAGTGCTGTCGTTAATCAGTTTTTTTGTTCTTTGTTAATTATTGGTATTATTGTTAGTATTGCTCTTCTGTGATAGTTATTTTTGTTGTTGTTTACCTATTCCCCGTTTAATTTCGGACGGGTTGGTTTTATAACCTCAAATCGTATTATATTTTTTCAAAAATATTACTGTGAGTCAATTATTAGCATGCGTTAATACTATTTTGTTATCATATATTTATGTAATACTAAATTTTGTATTACGTAGATTACAATGAGCTGTGGAGAAAGAAATCGCGTGCGTTCAGAAGCAAGAACTATGACTGCAAATGTTATCAATTTTTTTGATGAACAGAAATGTGGATATTTCCTGTAGAACAAGATACAGAATTACCAGCGCAGCAACTGGGAAATCAATCAACCTCTCTAATAAAGAAAGTTCGTAAGGAGTATGCTGCAATAGGGAATGCGGAAAAGATAACAATATTATTTCTCAGAATTGTCATTGAAAAACATAATGCAGGTAATACTTTCGTCCTTACTTTTTCCAGGTACTTCTTTAACATCTTATAAGAAAAAGAAACTGCAGGAAGACTTTTACGAACATTGTTCTCGGCTATTTTGATTTGGGAGTTTTGCGGTTCACAAAATGTACACTGCGGAAAATGTGTAGAGTAAAGAAGTTGACCATTTGTTAAATGTAGGTGAAGATATGTGTAGAAAATATGGCTTAATGGACGAAATAAATTATGAAAATGTAGTTTTCACTGTCAATACGGGAACGTCAACTGAAGATATATATTTCATTGCTTCCTTTTTGCTTTGTTAAAAAATGTAGTATTTCGCATTAACGTTTAGGATAATTGATTTAGGTAATATAATGCAATATCTATTTTGTATCATCTTTTAGTACTTACTGTTGCAATATTTATTATTAGACAAATATTGTTATGAAATGATTTGACTGTAAAGGCTCCACTTTGCGGTGCCTGTTTGTAATGAACTGCCTATTTGTTTGTTTGTACAAAATTCAATAAGTTAAAATAGGGCAAATCCACCACACACAATTCTCAGTTTATTTTATGCTGTGCTCACTTGGCCTGTCAGTAATTTAAGGCTAGTTAAAATGAAATGTATTAATTAAAATGGTTGACACCCAAAAATAATATTTTATTTAACTGCAATATTATTTAAGCTAGCTCTCGGCAAACACAAAACTGCTTATCTCTGGTTGAGTTCTGAAATGGGCTATATTTAATGAATTAGTAGTTCAAATACGCGGTTCTGGTAGATACAATTTACGATCTGTCAAGTGACACAAAATGTCCCCAGTGCAATGAATACTTATTAAAAAATCTGGTGTGATATACGCACACAACTTCCTTTTACAGTGATCTTATAACTAGTAAAAAATTTGATTTTAAATTTGTCAAAAATTTTCAAAAATTACAAATTCTGCAAAAACGGTACAAAATAGAGCGTTAGTTGAAGAGACAAATTTTCTCTAGAATTTTAAGCTGAATTCAAAAATGTAATAGTATACAGGGTGTTCTATTTAAAATAGGAGTTAATAAAAAAATATTTAAAAACCCATTTTAGAAGTATTCAACTGGAAAATCGCCTATCTCACTTCAATGCAAATTCAAAATGTAATAAAAATGTGAAGTTTGAAAAAATAGTTTGAGCCGTTTTTGTAAAAATCGAAAAAAACTGAAACATTACAAGAGTAAACACCAACTTCCGGTTATGCGATTTCCTTCAAAAGCTTGCTGTCGCATCTACATAGTACACAAAACTTATATGCATATGAAGTTTCAACGTCATCCCTCTTTTCGTTTTTGAGATATTCTGTTCACAGACACACACACACAGAGAGACAGACACACAAAGTGACACACAGACAGACCAATGAAAAAAAAAATTGTTTTTGGGTTCAGGGGACTCTAAAACGTAAAGATCTGTTGAAAACTCAATTTCGAATTTTTGGGGTGAATCCAATACTTCCTTTATTGTAAAAGGAAGTAAAAAACGTGAATTTTACAAGGAATCGTCAGGGGTAAATAATTTGATTATTCTGCTTGGCAACAAAAAAACTCGCCTTTATTGTTAATAGGATGACGTAGGACCCACGCCAACTTTCAACTGTTTCTGGTGGCTTGGAAATTCTTACTAATTCGCAGATTCTGGTGCTGCTATGCTGATTATGAAAATTGGGGCGTAGCCAGACGCTTGAAAACACTTTGAGTACCTTCTACAAGGCCTAATCTTGGAGTTCCGCAGCTTTTTGGGGACCCGACACTCAATAAATAGCAGTATCCTACCTGGGAAGACTTAGCCGAAACTTGGCCCGACGAAGGTGCAGGTGGCGCCGTTGAAATAATTCGCTTGCTGTAGCTTCCTTGGCCACAAATCTCACTCAGGATGCTCCTGCAGATCCCGCCGATGTTCTGGATTGCTGACCTCTTTCAGCTGCTCAATTGTGCTGGAAAAGACCTCATTTACCTTTTAGATTTCTTACCATTCACTGACCTTTGCTTTTATTAATAACTTCGCTCATTTAGTGTGCACATAACTAACATTTTGTGTCAATTACTTTCGTTTGGTCTGGCTTTAAATATTCACAAACCTATCATTTTAATTATCTTGCTTTATTCAACTTCAAATTTCCAACCTCTGAAATATGCTTTGCTTATGCGTGCCTTTATCCGTTTAATTACTACTTCTCGGATCTCATTATCAATGCATTTAATACTTTTCTTATTGTTTTAAATTGCAGTTTCATAAAATATCTTAACTCTGTGCTTTACTGACTCGGTTAAATATTTTGCACTACAAACAGAGCCAAGTTGTAGGCTTAAAACCATCTTAATATATATTGCATTATGGGTTGCTTTATTTACTATTACTTTCGTAACTTAAACTGTTATATGTAAAACAGAATGTTTTTAAAATAAAAGTTTAAATTGTCCGCGTTTAAGAATGTTTATAATTTTTCTACGGAGTGTACTTGTGAAACAGAGCTAGCGTCAGCCTCCGCTACTCGGGGTTTTTGTGTGCTTGGTGGCACCGTAGTAGCTTAGTGTAGTAGTGATTGATACAACATAAATATTACTGATTCATTTATTTTAGAAACCTACTTGGGGAAGCACTATAGTGAAATAGTCATGCTAGATATTGAGAAACGCTACCATGGTATGCAGCAATTTACTTGGAAAAATCTGTAAAGGATTTTACTCAGAAAGTGGAAGTTTTAAAACTAACAGATTTGAAAATATCAAAGGAAAAAAACGGATTTAATTCACCTTTTATCTGTTGGGTACAAAATATGCCTATTTAACGAAGGTAAAAATCTGACCATGTGCAAAATATTATTTTTATTTAACTCTTAGTTCTCGAGTTAAAGCAAAAATAGGCAGAATGTTTTTTTAAGGTGCTCATCCTGGATATATTTGACGTATATTCGGTTTCGAGCCACCATGCAAAATCTTGGTTTCATCCACAAATACTTTTCGAGCTACACCGCCAACAGGCGGACAGACAGACAAAAAGACGAACTTGAGAAAACATGTCATCAAGGGACCCTGAAAAGTGAAGATCTGAAGAAATCTCGAAAGATGATTTTTTCACGATTTCACGTCTTCCAGACGAGGGAAGTAAAAGTGTATTCACTTTCAGCCCATGCAAGAGCGGAGACCTTTTATTCGAATGAATAATCTGTAAATGAAAACCTGATTGTGTCTTCTGTTTCACTGGCTATAATTCTCGTTACCCGCCAGCTTTCAATTTTTCGAATTAATCACATCATTTTACAATCAGGGGATTTTCTCGTTACCGTCGGTATCCGCGAAATCCGGCACCCTTTGCAAATAAATAAAATTAGCTCGCGGCCCGTTTTCCATTTCCCTTATCTAAGATCATAACTAAATTGTGCTACTACCCAGGTCTGCATCTACGTGCCGACAAAGCTATCACGAGCGCGTATAACGAACGGAGCATCCTCGTCGTTATGGCTGATATATCCTTTTATGGAGCCCATTTTAAACATGTTCTGGCCGTTTTGTACTCGCATACAATGCAGTTTTGGAGGCTAAGTGCCGTTCTAACCGATTTTGGGGGAAATTGACCGCATTCCTCTGCGTGTGCTCTGCAGCATCTTGCACACACAACTGGTCGGGCTCGTTTATTTTCTTAACGGTCGTGTGAAGCTCCTGCAAAATAATTTTACACCTCTTATTATTTTTATTTGCTGGCACCTTCAGGGGGCGAACCGTTTCTCTCTCGATTAAAAGGTAAAAGGTTTTAAGTTGATTGCAGTTCACAGTGTTTATTAAGTACGCCCTCAGGAATGCATTAAATATTCATAGGATGCCAAGCATCGCTGGACTAGGATGCCGGGTCTGCCCCCTAAATACATGTTTTATTTTGCTCCTTATCTCCCTGGTTTAGCTCTCAAGATAGCTAAATAATTTAACTGAATTGTTCGAAAAAAAGAGGAAAATTTTAAAGTAGATCTTCAAAGCATTTTTTGAGTAGAAGTTTGATAAAAATATAATCTCGTTTTTATCTAAAAAATAATTTCCTGCAAAGGTATTCCAGATAGCTGTAACTAGAAGGCGAAAATTTAACAAAGCTCTACAGTAGGATTCATTTCACGTTGTCTATTTTTCTATCTCTTTTGGAAATAGGCATCCTGATTTCAGCTGTACATGAGTGGGTGGGTATGATAAGTGCCAAACTCAGCTTCGTCGCTAAAATGATTTTTTTGCCAAAATCGAAACCGATTTCCATTTAACGTTGCTCGAACTTTGATAATAAAAACGAATGATTTCTATACTTAACAATTATCAAAAAGTTAACGGCTTAGCCATTCAAAGGTAACTGCGATTGAAAACCAGACCATCAATTAAACTTTGTAAAAGCCTTCCAGGAGCGGACGCAGGAACTGATTATCAACTCCTAGTTTGTGCTTTTCAGACTAAATTTAAGATTTTGTGTGCTACAGAAACAAACATTACCTACAATTACTGATATAGACAGCTTCAAAAATATTCTGCAATGCACTCGAACATAATGCTTTGTATGCAGCCCGTACATAATCAATTTGATACATAAATAGCTAATCTATTCAATAGCTGAGTACAGGCCTAGACAATATGCGCATTTGATCTTGTAACCGCTTTGACTTTGAAAACAAGCAACACACATACTTATTTTCACAAGAAAAGTAACACCTAAAAAGCAGCGTTGCGATGCTACTTTATCTAACCCTTTATTGGTTACTCTTCAGTTCTATACACTTTATTATTAACCATTTGCGGTAAAAAAAGTTTTTGGTCTGCAAACCAAGTCTCTACAGCATCGATTACCATTTCGCTTGACGTAAATCTTCGTCTTTTTAAGGCTTGCTTGAGGCCCAAGCCAGGACAATATCAAATGATTTGTGAGCGGGTGCGTTATCCTGCAAAAACAATACATCTTTTGAACCTTTGCCACATCTTGTTTTCACAATTCTGGCTAGAAGTTTTGTTAATAAAGAACAATATTATTTTCCAGTGATCGATTTTTTTGCTGTATGTTATAGTAGGTGAAAATTATTCCATCTTTCTCCGAGAAAACGAAGAGGAGTCAATAGTAAAACCAAGTTTCGTCCTTTGTAATCATTCGATCAAAAAAGTTTGGCGTACCATCTATAAATTGATTGCAGATTGATGTCATCACTCCCGTTCTCTTGTTATCAGTATTCAGTCGTTTGGGTATCCATTTTTCTGACAATTTCCTCATACATGAATTAATTCTGTGAAAAACAGTATAACAGTCAATTCAGACCGATTCTTCAATTTTCCCAAATCAAATCGCAGACAGCATCAATATTTTCTGTTGTTGGCACTGAAATCGGTCTTTCAGCTCTCTTATCGTCTTTGACATCTATTCTGCTCGTCTTATACGCCGCAACTCGGTTTCTTATGGTGACAGGAAGGACACTGATCTAATGTTGATAACATGTCATCATAGATACTTGATCACTGAACGTTAGCGGAATTTCTCGAAATGCAAATTTTCTCTCGACGTGGGGTTTTGGAAAAATTACAATTTTAAAACACCTACACCTTTTGATCTCAAATATTACACTTCTAATTGTCAAAGTGTGTATTTGTTTCCATAGTAACGGCATTCGCTTTTGGTTATTATAAATGTTCTCCTCATATATAGTAGCTATTTGTGCAACAAGTGCTAAAAATGAATGTTTATGCACCAGACATGAAAATTATGAAACTCAGCCTTCGGCTTCGTTTCATAATTTTCATTTTAGTACAAGTTTGCACACAATATTTTTTCTACGGCCTTAAATTTACTGTTATTAATCCATAAATGTCGATTTAACAAAGGTTTGCGTTTATGACAGTTATGATTTATGTCATAGTAAAGAGATGGCCTTGACGGCGCAGGTGACTGTTTCTGCAGCCGGTAGCTGTCAAAGTTAGTTATTAAAGGTAATTATAATAGTACACATTTTACGTTATTCATTACATAATGCTTCAATTATAAAAAAACACTTTACCTCTAACGAAAGAAGTAACTAGAATAACTTGATAACCTCACTTCGAGTTTAACATTCTAAATTCAACACCAGCTGTTTACTTTTAGCGCATGTGCTAAAAGTAAACAACTGATTTCACTTTTAACACGCTGATTTATAAAACGTCATTTTTAGTGAAACAAGTTAGTGAGAAAAGGCCTACTTTTAGTAGTGGTCGTAGAAAAAATGCAGTATAAATGGATGGGGTTTATAAGAGATGTAGTGTTATTTTGATTATAAAAAACTGTTTGTCCATATTGCATCCTTTGTTTTTAACTAATTTCTTTATATACTATAAAACTTTAAAACTTAAAAAATAGCCAGTACATAGATGTAGGAAATTATTTAATAAAAATTAACGCTTGTATCCAACAGAATCACCATCATGATCGGCAGCTGAGATTTTCATAGAAATTTTATTCAATATTTATTCGTTAATTTCCGTAGTTGTCACTATTTTCGTTCCGTTCTTTTAATATAGGTAACTGAACGGTTTTCGAAGTTTTATAGACATAAACTTTTTGTTTGAGGTAACCCCAAAGAAAGAAGGTCTCGAGACCTCGCTGGCCAGTGGATTGGTCTGCAACAACAAATCCATCTCTCCGGGAAATGTAATAAAATAATGTATTCTGGCTTGGATATCAATCAAACTTGTTTTGGAATAAACTGAATTTAATTCATTTCCTTCCAATGATGATAACGTAAAATTCGGAAGTATTTCCAAATAAAAACTACATTGTGGTTATATTTCTCCTGCACTTTTTTTCTGTCTGCTGCTGACCAGTCTCATCGAATGTTTTTATTAATCTACCTAAATTAGTTTTACTTACGTTTACATTAGAAAACTTTTAGATTAAAGGTATTAATAGCATACTCACAGGAGACATTACAATCGCATACCACTTGATGAATTTAAGGTTTTGTCAACACTGTTTTTCTATATATACAATGTCAGACAAATCTGTAAATCCCATGGCCTTAGCCTTGCACACTGTATAACTGCTGAAAGATAGCTATTGTCTTTTAGAAACAACACAAGCTTGTAACAAATTTCCAACAGATTGCATTTCCGTGCTGCTCGTTCCACAATCCATAGATTATGCACGTCTTGTGTTTGGTTCTAACGGTTAAATCGTTTTTAATCTCCGAAGCGTGTACCTGGACTCGTGCATCGACAGTGAAGAACCCGCCGCGTTCCGGAACCAAAAGCCCTGGAAACTATTTGCGTTATCCCATATATCAGGATCTGTTTGCTCTTGCTATCAGGTCCTGATGCGGAATCAATATGGCCTAATGCCGCGGATATTACTAGCAAACATGGACTGCAGGCTGGTTTCCATGGGAAATTGCAGATTTCCTTCTGGAGGAACCTTTAATAACTTAATCCCCGAGCTCTGCTAGGCACAGATAGGGAATCCAGCGGGAAATGACAGGTAATAGTATCCTGCGGAAAAAGGTTTAGCTACGTGACGATAAATATTGGCTTTTGCTTTCGATCCCGCCGACACTTGGAACGCGAATGTGAATAAAGGGACGTTTTCTAAATTAGATAGGGTGCTTCTCGAGTTCTAACCTTGGTGAGATGGTAATCACGGTTGTTACATAAAACTTGAGATCCCTTATAGTCATTTTGGTTTCTCTGTTGTTATAGAAACCGTTGTAGATAAGAAAAGAGGATTAGACATGGCATTTCTTACTAATACACGAACGTTGATTATTCTTTCTAGTCTTTTATAACAAAACTGCCGCTGGCATTGCAAATTTTTCATAAAACCAATAGTTGCTATGTGTTTCCGACAGTAAATCTATTATGGATCTGATAATGTAAAACTATGTGCGAAGTGGTTACAGAAACATCTAATTCAGATATTCGCTATTCTAATATCTATAGTAAGATAAAAAAATCACTTACAATACTCTAAATGTGAAAACTTTCTATCGAGAGATCCAAAAAAACTGTTCCTCAGCGGGCTGTGGAAATTTAACGTATGAATAATATGTTGGTGACACTGTACGTCAATGTCAAATTTGAGGTTAGCAGGTTAGGATTTGCGTCATTTTGTGTCATAACTGACGGAAAACCTAACCTGATAACCTCGAATTTGACAATGACGTACAGTGTCACCAACATATTATTCATACGTTGAATTTCCACAGCCCACTGAGGAACAGTTTTTTTTGGATCTCTCGATAGTATTATAGGCGTTGCGCAGGAGTCAATAAGAACTCTCCCTCGATATACTGGTCTTTCAAACTTTAAGGGGTGATAGTGCTCATAAAAATAAAACAAAAAGTTCCTATGAACACTGGTTCGCTATTGCGCCGTAAGGTAGCTAGATCCTTGAGAAGGTAATAGAAAAAGAAAGATTTAATTTAATTAAAATAATGCAGATAAAGAAAATGTGGTGCAATTTAGCATCTGAACGCGATTTATTAGATGAAATCGAAAAGAGATGGTATATGGCTCACAAAAGGCTATTTAGAGAAGGGCGGAAGGGCGGGGGTATTTTAATCATGACTTTTTACAGTTAAAAATTTTGTCAATTCTAGTTGGATGTGCGAAAATGTTAAACTTTTTTATAGATAAACATAAAACAAAGGTTAAAATTTAAGAGCATAATATGCTCAGTTATAATATCACAAGAGCATAAACAATAATCGATTATTTTACTTCCCGACCAACGAGACGTATTCTGCGAAAAATCACGACAGTGCAGCTGGAGTGATTTTTTAAGGAATACGTCGAGTTGGTGAGAAGTAATCGATTATTTTTTATGATCGAGTGATACTCGTTACGATTATATAATGAATAGAAAATTTATTAAACAAGAAAAAATCGTATTATTTTGTAGTAATATCAAACCTATTAAAAACCCAAGAATATTACTATAACAACGATGTTCAAAATCATGGTTCTAGATTGAATATTTTTAATTGTTGGACCCAGCGAAAAACTAAAACGGTTATATCACGTTGTCAAGCGTATAATCGCTGATCTATACATAGTAACTATGATAAATAGAAATTTTATATTGGCTTACTATGTAATGAATTATATAATCATAGCAAAAATGTTTCCTTTACTCTGTTCGGAGCCCTTAAGACGTATTTGCGGATCTACGTCCATAGGAACTTTTGGTATTATTTTGATGAGTATGCTAAAAGCAGTATGTATTCTGTGGAATTTTAATATGTTTGAAAGGAAGATCATCTGCTTGCATAGATTTAATGTTTATTACCAATTTGGTTATGAGTACTATTTCAGCTACTCAATATAATCTTGTTTTACATTTTCAGTTTATTTCTAATGGATAACGGTTTCAATATGTACATATGTAATTTTATGTCGTCCAGAGAGTGTGCTTATAGTTTCAAACAATACCAATAGAATTGCGAGTATACTTTTTCTTTGAGTTTTTAACCTGACAGTTTTCACAATATTACAAGCGAGATGAGTGATCGCTTAAAATACAATGATAATACAATTTTGTTCATTTCGGTAATTCGGAAAAAGATTTTTGTTAGCCCCACTGTCGAGACGTTAAATTTAAATGAGACATCTCTTACGCCTTAGTATTTTTATACTCAGTCGAGGTTACGAATGATCACTACGTATCAAAAACAGGAAGCTGGTCTGCATCTGTAGTGTTCTCGGGCTGAAACGGACTTCAAACAACATAAACAAGAAAAGCCAATTTGTTTAACAAATGTATAGACTTTAAGACATATAAAATAAATAAGGAAAACAAAAGAAAATGATTGCACATTTCTAAACACAAATATAAACTAAAAATGAACAACGTGCGTGCGAAATAGCTTGGGGCTACTCTCGTTTTTATTTAAATAGTTGTAGTAGACCTATTGTATCTGTCATAAAAGTACTTTTAAACAATATTAAAAAATGCAACCAAATAACTGATTTACAAGCGCGAACATTGAAGTACATCACAAGTACGGTTCTATACGCGATTGCTTGCATAAAAACCCGGCGGGATTAATGTTCGTAACTACATTTTATTTAGTTCGGTTTTGCATACAGCTGTAACGACCGCTTATAGCTTTAGGCTACAAACATTTTCGGTATAAATTTATCTTGGAATCCTCGAGGCCTACAAATTACAACGTCGCTGATCGGGCTCGTAATCGGATTAAGACGCCCAAACCTTGAACGACATAACACGTGGAATTTTACCACACACGATGTCGAGGATTCCCTGATTGCTACTGTGCTTCTGCGATGACGACTGACGTCATGGCATCAACAATGGACGTTACGAAATTACGTCGCTGTTTCGCAAATTGTCTGTACACGATTTACATACCGTCTGCTGGACACGCAAACGCTGTTTGCTGCACTCAAAACTTTAACACTGTAAGGCTTTCTTAAGCCACTTCTGTTTAACTTACCGTAGGCGATTTCGCACATCACACTAGGAGTAGATTACCCGCGTGAAAATGGTAGTTGTATTCTACAGTATGGGTTTTCAGTATTTTTAAAAAGCCACGTATTACTTGAATGCGCAGATACTACTTATATGTACGTACACATCCCGTTCTCTTCTGTCTTTCGATGTTGAGGCTAATATTATTAGTGTTTTGCGTTGATGTGATTTCTGCTGATAAAACTTCTTCCATAGAATTATGTCCTCTGATGTTGTTTTTGTTCTCGTGCAGGTAATTCCTTTCTGTTTAAGTATTCTGGTCACTTTTTTTGTTTTATGTATGTTTTGATCATCCTTTTTTTCAATATATTTATGTAATGATTCTACATCGAACCTATATAATTTCACGGTTCTGCTATTTATGTCTTATTTTATATCGCAATTGCCAATTACCGATTCTAAGTACTTCTGATCGTTTACCTGCTAAATATTGTCATTGCCAAGGTTCAGACTTACTGCTTGTTTATTTTCGGATATCTTCATCACTTTTTAACGTTTAGCCTTCATACGTGTAAGTTATAATCCGTCTTTCCAAATATTTAAAGTTCTTCCAATCCATTTCATTTAGTTTTCCGTTAACAATTTTTAGATATTTTGTCCATTACTAGTATAACTAATAGTACACTCAGTATCCTGTCTTGAATTAGTTGTAAATTCCTTTAAACAATAACTGTTCTCCGTTCTCACTAGTTTTTTTATTGCTTCCTCAAGATGTCGAGTAACTTGCCTCTGCTCGGTCTTCCATATTTTTTGCGTGGTATGTATTATCTGTAACCTCTTTTACCTACCGGTGTAGAGGCTGGTGCTTTGTACGCTGGCATCTGGCGCTGCAGTGCTCAAC
The DNA here is from genome assembly GCA_940337035.1 of Agriotes lineatus. Lineage (NCBI taxonomy): Eukaryota > Metazoa > Arthropoda > Insecta > Coleoptera > Elateridae > Agriotes > Agriotes lineatus. The sequence goes on from OW679203.1 coordinate 65,826,051, forward strand.
TTGCCCCGATTTCGGGTTACAAAGTTGAAGCGCACCTTTTTGAACTTGCGTAGCAACCATTGTGTTTAGGTGTGTGTGCTGGTAACATGTTGACCTTAGGTGGTATATTGCGTGGTATATTAACAATTGCCTTTTGCAGGTCAATGAAAAAAAGCATATATGCAGATGCGTATTGAAATTCAACTTTTCTTTTCAGGTGGTTCTATGTCACATCTGAAACCACTCTGCGTATTTTTTATTGAATTTGCTACCGCCTTTCTTAGACGTTTCTCCAGAAAACTTTGGTCGCGACGTAGAGCAACGATGTACCTCTAATTGTCCCGCTACTACGTTTACTTTTTTATATAGTCTTACTTCTATTGCAGCAAATATTATGGAAGAATAATAATCAGGACTATATTGAGATTTATTATTCATAACAGTCTTATACCACCAATACAACATGGGTTTATGCTAGCTCGCTCCACAATCACAAATTTGCTCTATTATATAAATTCGTGGATTGCCTATATAGATATGAAAACTCCAATTGGTGTCATATACTTAGATTTTTCAAAATCATTCGACAGAGTTCCTAAAAATAAACTTCTTACCAAAATCGGGAATTCGTGGATAATTATTGCGATGGATATCTGCCTTTTTGACCAAGTGAACTTAGTGCGGGTTGGAAACTATTATGCATCGCCTAAGAACGCGCTGTCAGGCAAGGTTTCGTTTTAGAACCCATATTATTGTTGTTATATTTATTGGATAACTTCTGCCCACAGTACATTCGCAGATGATTTGAAGTTGTTTGATAACGCTTTACTGTACACCGCTCAACTTTTCTGCCGTTGAAGAATGGTGTTCTAATTGGATTATTTCATTAAATAAAGAAAAGTGCTGTGTACTTCGTTTCGGAAACAACGATTCAAAGCATAACTATTATTTTGAAGATGGTAAGCAGATCATAATCCGTCACTCAGATTTTGGAGTTACTACTTCTACTTGGTCATGGTCCAAACACGTTGGTGAAGGCGCTCATAAAGCTAACAAGCCATTGTAGATACCTAGGAAGTGCTTTGAAAAACCTAACTGACAGTTATTCCTTCAATTGTATAAAACATACAAACGCCCTCTGCATGAATATGCTGTCGTCGTGTTAGAATTCACTCAACGTCAGATGGCCATTTCTCTGTTATCCAAAAGGCTACCATAAGAGACTTGCAGAACACCAACTACCACATTTGTCCTAAAGACGACTTCGTGGTGATATGATTTATACTTAGTGAATATTTTTTGTGTATCCGAGAAAATAAAGCCATTTATTATTATTATTATTTTCCAATGACCTTTTCGTAGACCTTAGCGATACATTCTCGTCAACACCCATCCAAGATTGAGGGACCATTTACTTAAAACTGCCCCTTTAAGACTACTCAGCGCCAAAACTTGGAAAGTGGAACTGTTTGCTAGATGAGATAGTTCATGCTCTTACGTTAAACTCGTTGAAGAACAGGTAGGATCCGTTTGTTGAAGCTTCAGTGGTGTAGACTGATACTTACGAGTGTTTGAAGAGTGTGCGAAGGGCTGTCTACCGTGTATTATTTGTTTCTTTGTGTATGCTATTTCTAATTTTAACCTTACTTTAATTAGCTTTTGTTTTGTATTCGCTTGAATGCATATATGTTTAGCTTAAATTTACAGCGTGTAGTACTAATTTGAGTTTCATTTCTTTTGAGCGTAAGGTCATCCTCTGCCCTTTTTATTATATAATATCAATAATAATAATACTAGTATATGTGGATTATGACGATTTTCCAATCTTTCGGTAAAGTTATTGTGCTCCAAGCCTCTAGCATCAATTTATGCATTAACTGATGTCTTCATTCAGCCATACATTTTAACATGTCTACCGTAATTTTTTCGTTTTTCTGGATCATCCCATTTGCTACCTTTTTATTGTATTAACGACTTTCTTCAAAGTTATGCCCATGTCTTTCTCTGCTTCTAATAACTCCATCAAGTGCTAATGCTATATTTTCATTTTTTCATCTTCTCGCTTCTTAGGCCCTTTAGAGATATAAGTATAAAAACTTAACAACCACAGATGCAGTTTCAAACTTTAGCAATGGTCAAAATTACGTAGCCAACTCATGTTTGCTATTAATCTCATTTGGCAATAAATATTACTTACAACAATACACCCTCCAACTTCGTTGACTTTCCAATAGTATGGTGACGTTATGTTCTTTATAAATGTGGTAGAGCATGTTTGTCGGTCTTTGTGTTCATCTTAGTTACTGTGCTGCTTCTGCTGGGTTTCTTTAATTACTTTGTTGTATTTGACATATTGAACTACTAAACAATGTTTCACTTCTATTTTTATAATCAGTTTTTTGGTCGTTTTCTTATACGTTGTGTTCTTAGTATTGAGGGTTGACAATTTAATTTTGGTGGACAACTTTTTTGTGATATCTATCATCAAATATTGATAATTATTTCTAAGCGGTGTTCAAAATATTCGACCATTTGATACTTCTTTTATAGTGATTAATTGTAAATCAAACTTTTTGATTTACATGTTGTTTCTTTTCTTTATTACACGCACCGAAGAGTTAACCTTTTAACTGCTGTCTTATTCTCAGCGATTCACACGCTGATACCATTTAATTTGTGCATAAATGTTATCTACTGCATTTATAAAAGGATGCCACCCATGGGACTGCCAGAACAAGAGACTAAGCTAATGAGATTTTAATTTCTTAAAATTAGACACTATGAAACATAAGCCTCTCCTATCTTATTTTTAAGTTGCTGAATCATAAGTAGTAAAAAGATTATGATAATGTGAAAGCGTTGCTTAATGCAGCCCCAACCCTGCTTAAAAGCCTTGTAAGCCAATTAGGCGGAAACGTCGTTTTATGTCGACTTGGAGGTGCTTTCCATATACATCCAGTTGATTAAAACCTGCATAGGTATAAATATTTTGATGAACATCAGACCTTTACGGTGCTACCACTAATGCTGACGTTATTAGGGTTACGAATTCAAATGCAATTGAGGAGTTAACCAATATTATATTTTTCCCTAGATTTTCGATTAATGTATTTTTGTGCTTTGAATAATTAATGGAAGGGTGTAATTATTTTTAACTACGGCCTATAAATCAGTAATTAGTAACGTTTGGCATTTTTGCGAAACAATTTTGCTGCCATTAGTACATGCCGCTTGTAGGATTGGTCCCACATGCAATTTGGTAGTCAATTAATTCAATTATGATTCCGCCATAAATAATTGCTCTGAATTTATGCTCTCCATATTTTAATTTAAATCCAATTAAACATGTACTCAGAGAGAACTGATAAGGCTCGCCCACGGAAAACTAGGCTTCAGTAGAAACCGTCCAGAAGCCTATCAGATATGTAACTGATAGCAATAGTGGCTGTAAGTAACCGAGCCTGTCCATGTCGAAGTAACGATGCTGCATTCTTATCGCATAAACGGGTCAATGATAAAGCAAGTATCGACCTACGGAGCATCAAAGATACGGTTGTTAGTTGGAGGCACGTAACCGGATATGTTCGTAACGAAAGCGCTACCGGAAGTGGAGCTATCTTATCAAAGAACACTAAATTCCATTCCCCCTTTAAATACGTTCCACAGATTTCGTGTGCTCCAGGATTAATAACAAAAGCTGGAAACTTCTCAATGAGGGCCTTAAATGCGTAACCAGGCACCCTTTTTCAACGGGAATAAGTGAGTTTTGCTGTTGCGGCTTGTTCACGTTGTTTGTTTCATCTTCGTGTGCGATTTAGCTAGTATGAGATTGGGGTTTTGACGCATTCTATTTTATGCTGTCTTAGAGCCTCCTCCTAGTTAAAATTCGCATCAGCATACATTTTGCAACTTACCTTTCTTATATTACGAAAGAGCATTTTTATGCGGTTTAATTTTTGCATTTGCCTTAGTTTATATTTTTGAATCTCTTAATTCAACATTTTTTTTTAAATTGTGGGATAAGAATGCTTCTAAACAAGTACCATACCGCTACTCGGAAATCAACACAGCTGTGTATTTAGGGGCAGACAAATAACTATTGCAATATAAAGCTAAATAGATTTTCCAGAATATAATACATAATAATAATAATAATAGTACTCAGGAATACGATTTTCGTATAAGGATATTGTCTCACTATTTGCCTAAAACACGGAGCCCCCTGTAACTCTAGTGCTGACATCAACTTAAAACAATATGCACAATAAAAGCCAATTTGTTCACTCAAATAGACAAAGATATATTGATCTTTTAAATGCACACATAAAACAATAAAGAAATTAGGATTAACCCTTAGAACCCTTACAAATACATTTATATTTAAACAACATTGAAAAAAACGCCAGAATAACTGTCTTTTATACGCAAATATTCTGTTGCATACAAGTCCGTCTTCGTTCGATATTTCGCCGCGTCTCGCACTGTAATCGGATACACACGCTTTCACGCATCTTCACTCGTTTAAACACTGGAGTTACAACGCGCCAATGTTCACCTGGTTTTGAGACGTAATATGATGCAATCCACTGTTTGTGCAGATCCAAAAGGTGAAAACCACGAACGTTTAATAATTGCGCTAGGTAAATAGTCAAATCCGCTGCTTTACACCTGGTGCAGGCTTCTCCACGATGTTAAGCTCGGTACTGACTTGAACATTTTTACGCGCACGAACGGTTTGCGCGTAAAATTGCTCTAATCAGTACCAGCCCGAATTTGCGTGCGCGTACGCGGCAACACGCACGAACGCAATCCATCGCTTGTCGGTTTAATAGCTCGGTACTGACTTGAGCATTTCTACGCGCACGAACAGCTTACGAGCACACACGTTCGTGCGCGTAAAAATGGTCACGACAGTACCGAGCTTTAAAGACGAAGCTCTCGGTGTTGGTTGTTGTTTACTTCAAGGGGCGGCATTACCTTGCTCGGCGATGCTTTCCACTTGTATTAAACTGGATATTTTAGAGCTCGCAGAACTACGGTGAGACTTGACTTGGAGTAATCTCTTGAAGTCGGGGCGCTATTCCAGCGCCCTGCACTAAATATACTTACTGGGCGTTGGCGAAGTTCGGCAACGTGAATAAGTAACTGCCCACATCAAGTTTCGCACCACGAATGAATCTTTGCAAGCTCAAAAACGTACTTCCGGCAACGCTCAAATACATCGCACACTAAGAATTATGCTGTTTACAGGTGACGGAACTCCACACGCTGACGGCAGTTCAAAACTTAAATACATTTACTTACTAGTGACTATTACAATACACAAACGTACAAATTGGCTGTATATCGCACGATTATTAATTACTGTAAATGAGCTCATGTGGACCGAGGTCAGGTCCCGTTTCATGGTGCTTTTAATTTAGATTTAATAGTGATAAATTTGGAAAACAATAAACTTATCAATTTAAATAATTCATATACTTATTGCAAGTAATATTTGCAGTTATTACAATGGTAACAGGGCTGTAACACTCAATTTAAAAGAAAAGCGCTGGTGCAGTGTAAATTATATAAGACTTTCCATTTGAGAGTACATCTTTTCCAAATGTCAGTTTAACGAGGGGACAATAAAAAAGCTACTAGCGTAAAGGTACTTTTTCGTTCAAATTCAGACATTTTATGAGTAGTATCAAAAGTCATAAGCGTGGAGTTCCGTCATCTGTAAACAGTGGAGTTCCATCATCTGTAAACAGCGTAATTCTTAGTGTGCGATTTATTTGAGAATTGCCGGAAGTGAGTGTTTTGAGCATGCTGAATAACGCACTGTAATAGTTTCAAGATGGTGTTTAGAAAGGAGATGCCTCTGTTTTTCTTGTCTTGTATATCCTTTCTAAAAATAGTGGTATTGTAATGATCAACTCTCACGTTGTAGGACCTTCTTCCATAGACATATTGCTAATTTGAAAAAAGTAGTTTTTATGTTTTTGCTGATTTTATATGATATTCCCTACCTTCTTTTATATTCCATATTTTCAGTAACTGGTTCCTATTACCTTTCCTTGATTACTTTTTATTTCTAAATTTACTCTGTTTCTAATTTACACTTATACTTCTGGTGTTGGTGTACTTATGTACTTTAAATACGTTTCTCGTTTCTCATGTGGTAGCATTACTTTTGGCGCATACTAAGGTGGTGTTTATAGTATACTACGATACAAGAGCAGCAAGTACATTTTACTATGTCGTGAACAAACGAAATCCGAATGGTCTAGTTTTTTTTTAACTTTCGGGACTTCTAACAAGCACTTAAAGATCGAGTATCGTATAATATTTTTCACGTGGTTGATGAACCAGTCAGGTGTCGTAAGATCAACATGCTTGATCTATCAACGACGCTGGTAAGCATATGAAAAAATACAATCGTGCTAAAAAGTTTATATTATTTCGGCACAACCTGCCAAAGTAGTGTTTTCGATGTCCACTATTTTTACAAGTGTACAATTTTTGTGGTAACCGCTCAATCAATTGCGACCAACCCAAAATTATATGAAAGGTATTTCCGCTACCGATATTGATAAATCGCTGACTCGATTTTAAACCGATATCGCTCGTCTAGGCTTGACAATTATTAGTTCTCGTCTCCTTTGCGAGTTCCCTTTTGCTGAAGTTGTCGCACGTATAGCGGGATCATGTATATATCATAATATGATAATGGCCATACCACAGTTAAAACACCGTTTCAACAGTTTACGCATGGCAAAAACCGCTCCATGCCAACAGTGTGCCGAAGTAGGATAAGGAACTTGCACAGTCTTATCTTGTTAATTTTACGTTTTCCCCGCGCTTCAAATGCTGATTTTTTGTTCATGCTTTTTCTGTTGGGCCAGCTTTATCAAACTGGTGTGTTACTGGAATCGTGTCTGATATAGATACTTTGTGGTGCCGTCTACTATAAGGTCAGTGTCGTTTTTTCTACGAAGATGGACATAGTTGTATTTTTAATTCATAATTCATTTAGGGCGCAAAATTTTATTAGTTTTTCTTCATCTTCATTGGTTCATTATTTCGCTGTTCAATTTGAGGTATTACTATATCTTCTTGCATTCAGATCACTTATTATAACGTTGTTATGGTCTCTTGGGAGATTAGCATATAATTATGTCCTGCAGCATCTCATAGAATTATATTTTCTCTTGTTTTGATTTGTCTCTATCTAGAGCGTACACACTTATTATGTTTTTTTCAAATTTAATTATATTTTCTCGTTTATGTACTTAATGCATTGTATTTTCCCCTGTGTCGATTCTTGTTTCCTTTCTCACTGTAAATAAATAGATAATCGCCACACATGCGCGTTTCTTTCCCTTTCTCTTAGTTTCATCTTTGATCTGTGCTTTGTCAGTCTTATTATTATTTCTTGTTCTTTTGTATTCTCGTACAGTCTCAGTATATTTTATTTTTCCAATTATTAATTTTGTCCTGGGGTCGTATTATGATTCTTTCGATTTCAAGGGATAATCAGCATACTTTGAGCATATTTATAGTGTTACATCCACCAGTAGGTTTTTAGTCGGTTTGAAAATATATAAATCCGTCTATATTCTACTTGTTATAAAGCAAAAAGTACATGCACCTAGATATAATTTTAGTAATCGCTGATAGTCTTTCATAAACAAATAATTCGTAGACATTTATAACGATTACTTTCATTTAAATAGGGAGTTAAAACCTTAATTAACAGGTTCAATAGGTGCTCCATCTTGTTGCAAATCGTCATATTTTTTTATATTTTAAAGGTTAATACTGTCGATATATGCACGAAAAGCCTTTTTTTTAATAAAAAACAGTTAACAGAAATTTTCTTAGTTGTGTATACAATACCAAGAAAAATAAATTAAAATTTTAATGCCCTTGCTGCTTATAATAGTAATTAGTTTTTTTTCTGTAGCAAATGTTAAAGTGTGCTTTAATCGACTCAAAACAAAAGGTCAAGTGTTTCTTTAACAGCAAGAGTAGATAAAGTAGCACTTTAACATCAAGGGTATATAAATTTAATTTTCAAACTTTTATTTAAATTAAATATTACAGCTTCGTATTATCCTAGCAACCCAATCTAGCTACTGAGATTTTAAAATGTGATTGACTTTTTTTATTTTCTTATGAAATTGTTAAAGTTCTTGCTATAGAAAAAAAATTGTATTATACACGACGATAAAGTTATTACTATCCACTCTTGAATCATTAACGTCTCGACTTCGTCTCGACGTTAAACGATTCACTCGTGGATAAAATTTAACTTGATCGTCTTGTATAATCAATTACTATAATCTAACACTGAATTATACATTGTACTGCCATATAGCCAGTATAATATCATCCAAGTTATGACTTACATGTAAAAACGACTTTAAAAACTGACTAAATAAAGGAATTTCTCTGATTTACAGTAAGCTGTTAAGGTTACTTTGTCCAATTATGCTAATTCTGCAACTGTTATACAAGTAACCTCTACACCTACATTTTTATACCACTAGATGACCAATTATATAAAATCGAACCGTGTTAGAGGATTTCCGCATGTAAATTGGTGTCAAAAAAGAAATATTAGCAACGCTGCATTTTTAGGTTAAAAAAGTAGGCAAAAATTTCTCCATATAACACCTACCAATCGTTTATCGTGTAAGTACTACGATTTATTTTTTTAAATACCAGACATTCTGCTTTGAAAGAGATGTTAATAGATTTTCTCAACCCAGTTAAGGAAACAGTAACATCCAATTCAACACGAACTGCTACTAGCACAAACGGAAGCAACGTGAGACAAATTGCAAAGGAGCAATTTGGTCAACGACTGCGACAAAAAGTTTGCTGAACCGCTAAAAATTTCGCCAATGTCTGCTACCGGATACTACCATCACGTCCCACTATCGAGCTTCCGGTGCCCATTTATTTATTTCGAGCAAATTTGAAGACTCCCGCGGAGTGGTCGCTTGTGCATCGAATTTATCATCCCATTTATCTGCTCCGAGGACGCATTAAAATGAAAAACGGGGGCGCTGGTAATGTTAATTAATTTACCTTGTAAATTTCCGTAATTAAGGGTCGAACACGCACAGGCCTCATGCGGAAGGACCGGAGCAATTGGTTTTTTAAGCTCCGGGTTGACATCTTCGAAAGTCGTCGCAGGAGTGGGGCCGGGGTACGCGGTTAACTTTTGGTCGTAAGATATTTATAGGCTAAATTATTTGTTTGGTCGCAACATTCAACAAATATTGCTAAATGGCACGCCATACAATTAAGTCTCGCTGCAGTAGCGGGGAGAGAGAGCCAATAATAGCGGCTCTGATTTATTTGAAGACAGATTTGAGCTGTCTTACTAAATCAAAGTAATTTATAACTGCCGAATAAAAGTGAGTTTCATGCCAAGAGGGTAATTAATAATAGTGAAGTATTCATAGGCGGTGACTGATATTTAACTTTAATAGATACTTACTGGATTAACCTGTAACTTTTTCATTAGTGCTTCAAAATTGTGCAGCTGGAACTTGCCCATTTTATAAATTTGAAAGTGTCGGTTTTCCAGTATAGATATCGCAAAGAATTTAAATAATTTAATTTTCCAGAATACCCTTATAAGAAGGAATTCCAATAAATTGTCAACATAGAAATTACCACAAGTTTCTTATCTTCCTCCTACCCCCGAAAAATACGAGTTTTTGTTATTTATCTAGATTTAAAGAAACACTAATCACATTAACAGCCCGTAATTTTTCTACATAACTTCCTTCACCACTCACCCACACTTATTCATTTAATCCCTCAGAAAAAAAATCCTTCGGCAACCTCCAGTATATTGCTCAACAGTTTCTTTGCATGATCAGAAGCAAAACGCTTTATAATGTGATACTTTTTAATCTTTTCAAACAAGATCAATCTGATAGGGCGAGACCATCGCTATAGGGTAGATGTCTTAACTCTATTAACACACGGTCAATGGTAATCTGCTGAACCTTATTCCCCTTATGAACCCGATAATTATTGCTCTGCAGCAACAGGTTTTCTGCGACTAAGAATCCAAACGTTTTTGATCCAGAGTACCCGCTTTCTAAATTATAGATTGTGTTTTTCATATGCCTCTCTGTTTATGGTGGAGTCTCCATTTAACATTATATTCAATAGCCAATGTTCCTCCAGCATTCCAAAAAATTTTTTCCATAAGTTTCTTTCTAGAGAATTACGAGAACCTTTATGAAACCACTGCATTGATTCCTGGTTAGGGGGAGGATCCTAATGATGTACCCCAGCTCTATTCCTGGTTCTAATTTGAGAAAAAAATGTACTTTTCTCCAACGCAACCAAATTCTCTTGAGAAATTGATTTTTTGTACAGTGCTTGCTCATATGTGAACAAACTGGGATGACACTACGCAAAACCGTTATTCATGTCCAAATCGTTACGCAAAATTTTCCAGCAGCGCAGGAAATCATAAAAGCGAAAACTTCAGATCGACTAGCTGTCCAGCCTAAATCAGCGGTTTAGTGGCTAGTGGTGTCATAAACTGAATAATTAATGTCGCGAGTGACGAATTGCAGTCACAGTTGCAATATAATAGCACGCAATTTAAAACTCAATATCGGCGATCTAATGCTATCTGCTAACAGCTGGAGTTCGGGGAACATTATGCAGGGAGCACTAAACCCTTTAGTGACAACATAGAACGGCTGCTCAAAGATCGGGGAAACTCCATTGACCGCCCGCCCAAAGTGAGACGACTACTATAACAACAGACAAGGAAATACCGAACCATTCTACTACTAGAGCCCTGTCTAAATATCAGAACGCGTTTTAATATTACCACAAATAGTTTTTTCATCCGCACTATACAGGGTGAGGCACATAAAGTGTTACAGAGCAATAGCACTCAAACTATTGATCGTATCCAAAAATGTTTCAGACAAAAGTTTCAGTGTTCGAGAAGGCCGTCATACTGGACCACCCTATTTTTTTATCGGTGGAGGCGCTGAAGCTACGTCAAGGTCAACTCCAGATTTTTAAATGGAACTATGTTTTTTTTTTTCGATAACATTATTACCGATTTTAAGAAAAATTCAGCTACCTGCAACACAAGGTCATTCTAGTTAGAAAAGTATGAAGATAGTCAAAAAATCGAAAAATATCGGAATAATCACTTTCAAAGGATCCACTAACCTTGGTTTGGTTCTACCTACAGAAGATGCTCGAAGTGATGACCCTCGACTTGTAAGCACTTGTTAATTCGCTGATGAAAAGACCGTCTAACTTTTTCTAACTTCTAACCATATTTGTGGTGTAATTTCGGTACATGCTCGTCGTATTCTGTCTTTCATGTCGTCAGGCGTGGTAGGTGCTACCGCCATTACGCGATCTTTGACAAAACCCCATAAAAAGTAATCTGCTGATGTTAGATCTGGCGATCGAGGTGGCCAAGCTACAGGACCGCCTCGTCCTATCCACTTTTCGCCAAAAATCTCATTCATCACTTGTCTTAAACACAGAGCATAATGGAGTGGTGCACCGTCGTGTTGACTCGTATTTGTTGCACTGTTGCATTTTTCTATTTCTCGACTATTTTCATACTTTGCGTGACTAGAATGACCTTGTGTTTCAGGTCGCTGAATTTGTCTTCAAATCGGTAATAATGTCATCGAAAAAAAATACATAGTTCCATTTAAAAAAGTGGAGTTGACCTTGACGTAGTTTCAGCGCCTCCGCCGATAAAAAAATAGGGTAGTCCAGTATGACGGCCTTCTCGAACACTGAAACTTTTGTCTGAAACTTTTTGGATGTGATCAATAGTTTGAGTGCTATTGCTCTGTAACACTTTATGTGCCTCACCCTGTATATGTGTATTTGTGTATCATCTTACTTGTATGTATATATTTATGTGCGTTAAAATAAATATATAGTTGTTGTTTTCTAATCAGTTTTATCATTTCTAAATACCGGGTATCAATATCCTCGTCCTTGAACCAGTAAGTAGCAACTAAAGTAGTAGGTTTTTCTGAAGTAATTTTCATTTAATTACTCACATATCAGTTGGTTTTCTTTTATGAAATTTAGTGTGTAAAACGCGCTCCTTACAGAAAAACGAAAAAATTGTATCAAATTGAAATATAATTTTAAAAAATTGATTACTTTGCCTATCTTACTCTGTAAATATATATAAATAAACATATTTGTTTTATTTAAAAAGTAACTACGGATGTATCCTATCTGTATTTTCATTATGTTCAATGTGTTTTTTAATGGACTTACTTTACCTGTGTACGTTTAGTACGTTTGTTTGTGACTTTCGGACTTCTGTTTTTAACACCTATGATTTATCACATCTTTGAGCTAGTTTTTTACTTGTGTTTTTTAAATAGGTGTACATTAAGGAAACCTCATTATTGTGTCATTTGTTAGATGTACGCTTCGCGACTTTGCTCATAAAGTATTAAATCCGCTTTAACCAAGCAGCATTATATACTCCACCTTCATATTTTAGTTTTTTCTCATTTTGATCGACGGTTGAAATTTATCAAAGCTGGCTTTGTACAGCTTTGAAAATGGGCCGCGTCATCGGGCTTCATACATTAAATTTCTCCCGACATTGCCTTGTATCACTCCATCGTTTACTTATTCGGGATGTTTCAGTTTAGGAATTGTTTTCCATTTTTATCAAATCTAATTTGTAGTTCCGTCGCCTGAACCCCCTTCTCTTTCGAAGCAGAGTGGTTTTGTAAGATTGTCGTTTTAAAGGCTTGTCTTAGTGCCTGCTGTCCGCGAATGTTTACATCATTCAAAGTGGATCTGTTAAGTAGGTTAATCATGTTATGGTTTTTGTTGAGTGTGATGACATGCTTTGCCTGTAATTAATTAAACGCTTTTTGTTTGTGGTGCTACTTTATCTAGTTAAACAACTCTCCACGGCAACATCAGAATAAAAAGGCATATATGCTCATGGATCTTTTCATGGGAATGTGATTACTTGAGTAGCCACAGATTTGTAATTTTTAGGTTTTTTGTTCTGTACAATCCAATTAGATTATAGTATAGTAGTCGAAGCGTTTTCTATTGCAATAGACTATTTTTGGAGTCGCTGCCCCAATTTTTCGGAAAACAATGCCGTGGCTAATGGAAATTATAAATAGAACTCATACCGTAAATCTGCCACGTAATAAATAAGGTGTATAAAAATTCCTGCTGAAAAACAATTCGTTTAAGTTAATATGTTCAATTTCTTAAACGTTTGATTTATTTAATTTCCAATTTTTAAGTTTACTCAACATTTTAATATTGAAACTTTTGTTAATTATAGCACTGTATTATAATTTTTGCCTCCTGATCAGTTGAGCCTCGGATTTTCCTTCCCAGAAATTTGATAATATTGGCCAGAAATGTTGTATCAGTCTATCCTCTGGTATATTTGGTAGATTTCCTTCTTTGGCAACATAACCACTTAAATACTGGCTGCTTTTTAAATTCGACTAGATAAAGTATCTCTTTTATGTGTAGCAGTGATCCATTTCTCCAATTTAGTTAAACATTATCGTATATGTACCTTATTGGCATTAATTGTTTATGGGGACGGATATACTATTCAAGATAAGAAAAACTGGGACACTTAATATGTTCTGTTGTGAATGTGACTGCTTTAATATGTATAGTTGCTAGGCATTTTTCACATAATTGTCAACTTCTTAAGACGTTGCTATGAAAAAATTGTTATAGTATCGAGAGATAAAAAAAAACTGAGCTCAGCGGCCTGTGGAAATTCAAACATATGGATAATATGTTTGTGGTAGTGTAAGTCTATGTCAAATTCGAGGTTATCAGGTGAGGTTTTCCGTCAATTTTGACACAAACAGACGGACAACATAACCTGATAACCTCGAATTTGACATTGACTTGCAGTGCCACCAACATATTATTCAAATGTTTGAATTTCCACAGCCTGCTGAGGATCAGTTTTTGTTTGATCTTTCGATATGTAATTCTTTAAAGCCTAGTTTAAGCTAATCAAATAATGCTAAAATCTCTCAAGGCTCGTCTCAACTTTTTTTGTCTTGCATAGTGTATGTATCACAATGATATGAATATTTTCGTAGGTTGTAATGTAAAATTAAATAAAAACATCCTAGCAAGTATTATTAAACTTTATAAACTAATTCAAATACATTTGCTTTCAAATTGAATATTTGGGTTCTTTTATAATACCTGCTCAACAAAATTAGGGTAACACTTTTTTAGCCGTGCAAACATTTTCAAATTAAAGACATACGTCCCAACTTTAGTATATTGTTGTTTTAAAATTACTTAACAAGATACAAACAATAAATATTCTGTAATTTAACGGTTTTCTTGAGTACCATCAAACTATTGAGAAGACTACCAAAATCAAAATGTGTTTAATCACTTAAAATGTAATGGAAATTCTGTTAGCGCCCGAATACTGAGTTTTAGTAGCGTGTGTGCCTTTAATTAGCATCAATGATAACCTGGATCGTCGAGGCATGTTGCGAATAAGACGTCTTAACATGTCTTGTGGTAAATTTCGCTATTCTTCCACAAGGCCCTCAGCCAACCCCCGAAGAGTCTGAGGAGCAGCAGGATGCTTCCTAATACGCTTGTCGAGTAAATCCTAAACGTGTTCGATGAGATTTAAGTTTGGACTCATGGCTGGCCACCCCATCACTTGGATTTCTTGTTCCTGGAGTAAGTTTGTTGTTAAATTTGTGATATGTACTCTACAATTATCCTGTTGTAGGATGTAGCTTTCGCCGAAATTGTTCGCAAATGCTACAACATGCTATTGAAAAATCGTCTCAACATAAATTTGTGCGTTGAGACGGTTTTGGAACGACAACCAAGTTGGTGCGACCGTCTATACTGATGCCACCCTATACCATGACCAATCCAGCTCCGAATCGGTCCACTTCCTGTATACACGCCGCAGTGTATCGCTCTCCAGGACGTCTATACACTCGTATAAGCCGTATACGACCATCGCAACGAGTTACACAAAACCGTCACTCGTCAGTAAAAAGCACAGACCTCCAGTGTCGAAGTTGCCATTGCACATGTTCGCGAGCGAAGTTTAGACGAATAACTTTGTGAACCCTGGTCAAACGAGGAGCTTGCACAGCCCTGTGAGAAGTCAGATTGACTTCTTTGAGTCGTCTTCTAACCGTCTGATTGGAAATTGTTACACTAGTGGCATTTTGGGGTAGATTTTGTAGCTCACGAGCAATAGCAGTTCGTCGGTGAAGACAAGAATTAACAATATACCGGTCGTCGCGAGGGGTATTTTTTCTTTCACGGTCTTGTCCAGTTCTCCTGGAATATCTACCCGTTTATCGGTACCCATGCCACGTTCTGCAGATAACAGATATGGTCGATTGGAGCTGGTTTGCTACATACCGCATAGATCGACCATCATCAAGCAAAGCAACAGCCATCGCGACTTCAATGTCACTTAAATAACGCATTTTGGACTCAGAAGCAGTGAAAAAGTTTTTGTGGTCAAAAACCACTTTGTTTTGAGATGTTCTCTACATTTTGGCGTCTACGAAGAAAATGAGCAAACGAATCACCGTAATTCTTTTTGCAGTTTGTCAATACAAGTCTAGAGAATAATATAACAAGAAAACATCCTGCTTCCATTATTTGCTAGAAAACTTATAAGCGTTCAAAAAAGTGTTTCCCTAATTTTGTTGAGCAGTGTAATTGTAAAAACTAAAAGCTTTGAATAATATGCATTCAACTACTGGGATCGCTTCTATGCTGAAATTATAGCTAACCCAAATATGGCGTTCCAACCTAACCAATTGTGCCATACAAACTCACTTTGCTTCGAAGAACAGTTCAGTTTTACGTCATTACAATTTCCCTAGGTGACAACAAAAGCGTAAGTAAATAGATTCCACAAAACAAAACACGCAAGGGAGGTCTTGCCGGAAGTTGATATAAAAGAGGCGCCACTTCACAATTTTACGAATAATGCTTTCTATAATCACTTTCCTGACCTGTTCTGCTGCTCCTGCAAAGGATAATAGGGCTCCAAAGAACCCCTCAGTAAATCCCACGTCGCTGCAGGCCCCTGCGCTGATTAATATTGCTGTAATGATCCACACACCTTGCTTGATTGCCTCTCGAAACTTTCTCCGCTGCTACTCTGCACCACTCCATCTTTTGCCCCATCCTAGGGCTCCAAACTGCTCCAGGACAAACCGCTGCCTTGTTCACACTTGCCTCAGACTTCAATTACGCTGCCTGCTCATCCAAAATCTGCCTCGGAAACACCAACTACTGCTCGACCAACTTCGTAGCACTATTTTGCTCTTGGTAATTTACGAAGACTTGCCCTAAGTTGGTGTTTTGGACGTGTATTTAAATCTTCCAACTGTTTTTTGCTCAACTTGCGAAATTTACGTTTCCTCAGTAAACCTTTTGGCTTACCCTTATGAAACCGTGAAATTATATTATAACGTAACTATAACCTTCTTGTATAAAGTGAACCATATTCTCAAACACTTTAGTTTGGTAAAACCACTTGTTCACTGATATGCATCATTACCTTTTCAGGAAAACTATTTTCAAAATGACAAGTAACAACAAACTAATATCCCTACGTAACATTTGCTTTAAAGGTGATTATTTTAATTATTGAAACGAAATGTGTGCATTTACGAAGACTAACAACTGGCGATTTACCATTCAATTGTGTTTTATGGATTTCAACGAATATAAAATTCTTAACTGTATTTCCAATTTTTACAAATTTGCATTTTCTTCGCAACCGTTCAATCAATCGGACGAACCCAAAATTATATATGCTTTGGCGATGAAAGAAAAGTCGAAAATTTAATAAATGTCGAGTATGTCACGTCGGTTGGATGTAAATGTGATAACTGAAGAACGACATAATTGAAAATGAAAAGCATTCGGGCAAGATTGGTCGCTTTTCTTTGTATGTGATTGTCGATTTGTATTCGGGCCAACAGTAATAGACATTAATCGGTCGCGTAACTACCTTATCAAGAGTGGTGTAGTACTACACTGCTAGACTGTCCAGCTTAGGGTTCAAATCTCATTCCCGGTCAGATTATTTTTAAGTTATTGAAAGATACCGATGCCAATTTCTATCCCTTGTTAACTTTGAATCTTAAATGCCAGATTATCGGCGCTCTTCGTCGCATCCGCACTCTCCGTTAACGGTATTAATAAATGTTCAACTCAACTTTAAACCGATTTCCTCCGTCTAGGTTTCGCAGTACTTATTTCCCGTTTTCTTTGCTAATTCTCTTTAGCCGAACGTCGCACACGTGGCGCTACCATGTATGTAACATAATATTATAACCAACATAACACACTGAAAGCACTGTTTCAACAGATTACGACGACTAGATGTCTCATAAGGATCGGAATCCCCAATGAGCGCATATGCCCAAGTATTGATACGATTTCAAAAAATGTCTCCAACGCCTGTATCAATAGATTAAATTATAATTAGCAATGTTACAAATCTTTGGGACGTCATAGTATTCAACAAGATAAACAAAATAGTTTCGATAGAAACGGGTTCGAAACCGTATTTTAAGATGGCTACAGTACTAAGAAGGGCAGTAGTAAAACATTGCTTTTATTTCATAAAATACGAGGGCTGTTTGATAAATAAGGTACCATCAAACAATTTTTTGAGACCTTTAAAAAAACTTCAGCTTTTCGTTATCATAAAAAACTCTCAAATGCCTGAATAGAAAATATTCCCAGGGGGGCAAATATGGATATTTTTTTCCTTTTTCAAGGCGATTTTATTTGATAGAGTTCTGCACTTTTCTCAAAAGTTTGCTGTAATAAACCGCTGTTACATTCGTATGGGGAATGTAATCTATAAACAAAATTCCTTTACAGTTACAGAAAAGCGCGGCCGTCCTTTGCCCGCATATAGTTAAACATTGAATTTCTTTGTTGTTGGAGTGTTTGTATTCTCACTGCATAGATTCTTGTTTACTCTCAGGGTTAAAGTGACTAATCCACGTTTTATCTCCGGTTACAATTCTCCCAGTAAAATCCTTTTCTTCTCTTTCATAGGCATCCAAAAATTATTGCGAACTTTCATCTCTTCCTTACTTATCGAAGGGAGTCAACATTCAGGGCACCCGTCTTGCGCTCATTTTTGACATCCGTAAATGTTCGTGAATTATGTTGAAAACTCATTCTACACTAATGTTTAAAGTCTCAGCTCTCAGAATTCTAATTCGTCGATCTTTAAATATTAAATTTCCTATTTTTTTAATGTTCCCTGCAGTTGTAACCCAGTTGGGGCGTCCACTGCGAGAGTCATCTTCTAACGACGTCGTACCCCACTTAAATTTAATAGTTTTGTAAAATTGTGCAAATTTACTGTAAACAACAGACGTTGTAGTTTGTATCATGTAATTTTTTGGTGAATTCCCACGATGTTCGATTTTATCCATAACTCAAGACTAGCAATACACAGTAACTTAAAAAATATAACTTTGCCACTAACAAGATTATATGAATATTTTTTTACATCTTAAGGAATAAACATAAAAATGTGTTTTAAATTCCATGGCCAGCTTGATAGTCTGGCACCTTATATATCACACGTTGCTTGTAATATAAAATTTGGCATATGTTCTAGGTTTTTATGTTAAAAAAGGGGGGTAGAGAGTATTTCTCATCATACATAACTTCTTAGAGTCGGTTATAGTTAGATATTCGGAAAGCTTAGCTTTTTGTACATTAAAAATGATTTTTTGTTTGATCTCGTTGAGAGCAGTAGTTTTATAGAAAATCGAGCATAAAGAATGAAGTGCACTTAAACGGCAAGTTGGCACGTAACTGGAGACAAAACCGATTCTGTGTAGTTCTTTTAGTCGTAAAAATCTTCATTTTATAGAAAATTAATTAAAAGCGCCATAAATAAGTTTTGAACAGAATGGGTTTCATTTGAACTTTATGTCTACTTGAGGAATAGTATATATCAAATTCGCTCCTTTATAGTGTTCGTTTTTCTGTCTAAATTCTAAAACTACTGTATTTTACATAGAGTAAAAGGAAACGTTGCGCATTGCGGTCGTTGAAGAGATGTATGCACATCGGGTACAGCAAATCACCTGTAATTTACTTCGGCTTCACTCACTACGCAGATTTACGTTTAGAGCCACGACTATGATTAAATCCTCGGAAATAGAAGCGCAGGCATGCCAGCGCGTTGTTCCAAACTAGAATTTAAAATTCCATTATAGTAAATAAACAGCATTTAATGGAGCTGCACGAATCGCGGCATCCGTCCCGGCGATGCGCGAAATGCTTTCCAATTCTGAAGGCACTTTTCCAGCACGTTCAGCCATGGCGGAAATCTAAACTTGCAGACGGCCTTAATTTCAATGCTCCCCGTTATTAAATATTCCGACCGCATTTGGATGATCCCGTTCCGGCTCTGTAATATGAATTTCATGCGGCGCTCCAGACTGTCGACCTGGATAGCGCGCATAGCGATGCAATCGTTCGAAAAATTCCCTGCAGGAACGTGGAAAAGCCGCTCCAGCTGTTTAACGTTTGCAGCTAAGCACCGTTTCGACGCACCTGGCTTAAATTGTTGAAAGGATGCAGAATGGCTATCGTTTTTTTTTAAGTGTCGATTCAGTTTGAACCGCTTAGGGCATTGGGTTTTATCCTCGAGGACGCGACTATGTGATCCCTGGAGCGGAAGAACAGGACAATGAGTATATGGGTGAGTTGGGCGTGGAAGTTCGATATAGTGCAAGACCGAGTTTAAACTGCAGCAGCCAGTATTGATCAAACCGCTACATGCTCTATATACAGATTCAACTTTACACAGCAGAAGACCCGGCAAAAGCTCCGAGCCTCAAAGAAGTTATCTCACAATGCTTAAAAGCTTCGAGATATCAGCACTCTTGTTCTTGGCTAGCCCGACGAAGTTTCAGAGTTCAGAAAATATGAATAGAATGAATGTAATGAAAGAAAACCACTGACGAACTACCGAAGTTCCTACGTTCCAGCAGCCCTAACCTGCACCACTGCTGAATGTTAAGTTGGGTAACAAAATCATCCCGCGGCAGCGAGCTGCATATTAATTAGCTGTCTGGCATGCAAATACAAATTAGGATATGGCACTCCAAATTAGTTGAACCGCGGTCATTGTTCGAAACCACAAATCCAAGCTGTAGTAATGTTGTTTTATAAACAGCAACACATTTCACCACCATGTTTAAAGTAATTTTAACAAATATATTGTAAATACCTACTCTCAAGCTAGTGTTAATAATCAACAAATAGAAAATATAAAACTTTGATGCCAGAAATGAAATTTGAATTCCCTTATTGAGCCCTGTCTAGGTGCTCACCAGTAAATTTTAGGTGAAAATTTTGTTTAAAAGTTTTTAACAAAATAGAGTATATTAATTTCCCTTACACCATAAGAGATTGCTTCAACTTGGAGCATTGATATTGAAGGGATTTAATTTGTAACCATTTTTGAAAATTTTTAGCTTTGAAGTAGATTCATTGTGATACATTTCCGTACTTTCTGAAGAATTAGTGTCAATACCTAAATTACACAGAAACCGTAGTTTTTGAAATATTATTTTATTGCTCCGTTAATTCATATTTCATTATGAAAAATTCACTACATATGGTGACAAGAAAGTACTAAAATGAATTATATATTTTTTCTGTAATAATTAATGGAATGCAGGCTCAATTTGTGGTAACTCGCTGGAGGAAGACCAAGGCAACGATAACAAGAAAACATAAAAAATGTCGAAGAAATTCTCCAAATACCAAGCTGGCAAACATCAGTAAAACAAAAGAATCCAATTGAAAAGAAGGTTTTCACGTGTATAGCGGTTATTGCGAATCGAAGTGCAGTAACAAGTAGATTTGGAGTTTTTAAAGCATGGTAATGGTAAATGAATAGAGAAACAAAATAGTGGAAGAGTACCCATACCGCAATTAGAAATTAGAGATATTGTACGCTCATCAAAACATCTATACTCGGGCCGCCGAACAGATAGAATGGAGCAGGCAACCAAATAACATATTACAAAGGTCACTTGATAATATTTTAATTATAATTACCAAAAAGGATCGGAGATGCCGACCCTTACAATTAGAACTAATTTCAATAATTGTCATTAAACAACTTTTTGAGGTTATGATGCAAATAGAAATGTCGACCAACTTAAAAGTCAAGCCTGACATTTGTGCACTTGTAATTGAAAATGTTTAGGCCTGTGGCATGGCTCTTCCTAAATCTCATTATTGGCTGCGGCGTCGAAACCAAAACACGTTGCCCGTGATATGGTTAAGTTTGTAGCGTTTTTTCTTTGGAGTTCCTTTATTCAACCATTTACAAGGACTAAATTGTGCATCTCTACTGCTGTTTTCAAAGTTACATGCAAGTATAAAATATTGACTTGTAAAGTAGTCTCTTAAGGAAATTTTAATTATTCATAGAGCTGCCTGCATTATGGGTAACCGTAAGAAACTAATTCGTAGTCAAGGACGTGAAAGAATCTAAAGCGACTATTGCAATTTTTCTCAGTCGTTTTGCAAGAACGAGTGACTAAAGCAACCGATGTTGGCCTAAATACTATTAGAAAAGCCCAACAAAGTGGCGGAAGAAAATTTACTTCTCCAAAAAAACAAATTACTAAACTTACCCCAGATCATCTGTCGATCAATATAAAGAAGTAATCCCAAGTGTGATCTATAACTTTGCCATAAAAAGAGACCTACAATGAAAGCTCTATTCGAAGTCGAACAAAATGAAGGGGGGTGTTAATTTCACTGAGAAATTACATTCCTTTAGGCGATTGGTACATAAAATGGGTTTTTAATAGAGAAAATGTCAAGACAATAGGCACACGTTCTAATAGAGAAGAGAGAAATAGCAAATTGTGTTGAATTTTTAAGATAAAATATAAAGCCGAATGCTGAAATATTGTGTACACTGATGAAACGTACTTGCATAGCTTCCATACTGTTCTAAATGTTGTGATGATGGTACCAACAATTCTTTAAAATCCCCCGTCAGTAAAGAGCAAGCATTGATTATTCTTTATGCCGGAGGTAGAAAAGGTTTCGTACCAAATTCATTCCTGATGTTTAAATCAGGACTTAAGAGACAGATTATTGCCACGATGAAATAAACCATTAAAATTATGTGAATTGCCTGAAAGAAAAATTATTAGCAAATCTTCAAAAAAGTCGGTTTTGGTCATCGATAATGCATGGTATCACAATGTCTGTACTGAGCCGAATCCAACACTTGTTTGGAAAAAGCAGACATGCAAAAGTGGTTATCAGTAAGAAACATTTATATTAAGTTGAATGAAACAAAACCAATTATATGGTACCAGAAAATTACATAAACCTACACATAAAAGTTATATGATTGAGAAATTATTAGCGGAACATGGTCATACGTAGTCCTACGATTACCCCCTTACCATCCAGAATTAAACCAGATTGGGAAAATATGGGTGTCAGTAAAGAACTATGTTGCTACAAATAATACAACATTCAAATTAGACGATGTTAACACTTCTGCAGAAAATAATTTTGGAAGTGTGAGTGTGCAAGAATGGAAGAATATATGTGCAGTGTCGACAAACATAAGTGGGAATACATTATGGATAACAGAGAAGAAATAATTATTACAGTAGACGGCAGCGGTGAATCCGGTTCTAATCTATCGTCTGAACAAGAAGATGATTTCGTTGAAGACAATTTAGGTTGTTAACCATTAGAGGAATCTATATTGAATTATTTTACCATTTATTTGATTAATTGGCTGTATTTTTTTATTGTATTTTATGTATTTTTTTTTGCTTCACAAATAATTTCAGAAACTAGAAAGTCATTAGATTTTTAAGTCATTTAGAAGTTATTTAAATTTTTATATTTTGTAAATCTAAATAAAATATGTTCATTTTCAAACACCATAAAAGTGAAAACTTATGTAACTTGCTTCGCAAAGTGAAAGCGTTAATTATAATTATAACCAAAGGTAAAGGTAGTACTTTAACTGATTAGGCATATAAAGTTGCCACTGTTGCTACTTTATCTGCCTACTCATATAAGAAAACAAAATCAAACATTTCAGCAATATAATTTAATTATTATTTGTGATTTTCATCCATCATAAAGGTAGTACTTTAACTGATTAGGCATATAAAGTTGCCACTGTTGCTACTTTATCTGCCTACTCATATAAGAAAACAAAATCAAACATTTCAGCAATATAATTTAATTATTATTTGTGATTTTCATCCATCATAACCATGGAAGAATTATTTCCAACGTATCACAATTTTACCTCAATCTTGAGTTTTTACATTTCTACTAAATTATTGTTTTCTAATTTTGTTACTTTTATTGCAGTATAAGTATTCGTTTGAAAATAAAATTTTATATGTTATTCGCAATAAAAGTGGCTTTATGTGCTTTGCCTGCTACCAGCCTCAACACATAAAGCTTCTATAAAAATATAATTAATATTTTTATTTGTTTATTTATTTCTTTTATTTCATACTGATGTCAAAAATAACATTTTTTGTATTCGCTCCCCAAACTGGTTACTTTGGAAACTGTCTAGGATCCTCAAAATGGCCATTTAGAGGCCTTGTACTTAAAGTCGTCATGGCAACATTTTAGCGGACTCAAACATTAGTTGCCATGACGACTTTAAGTACAAGGCCTCTAAATGGCCATTTTGAGGATCCTAGACAGTTTCCAAAGTAACCAGTTTGGGGAGCGAAAAATACATTTTCGCGCGGCCTCCTAATATAATGCCGCGTTAATGGTAATTGAAACTTCATATTATAATGTTTGGAGAGCTAATACAAAAAAACGTTGTATGCAACACGTCCTCAAATGGCTTTAGAGGACTCATCTTCATATTACGGACTCGGCTGCGATTCGCTCCGCCTCGTCCGGAAACATTACGACTCGTCCCCTAAAGCCTTGCTTTGAGGACTAGTTACATAAACTACTATTTTCGGATTATTTATGGTACAAAAAATGGAACATTAAAATCCTTGTACTTTAAAGTAAAATTTTAAAGTTCAAGTACTTTAAAATTTATTTATTGTACAAAAAATAAAACATTAAAGTCCTAGTACTTTAAAGTAAAATTTTAAAGTTCAAGTACTTTAAAATTGCCAGTTGTTGACATAAAATTTGAAATGATTTACTACTTTTTATTTAAAATTCATTAAACTTGCAGTATGAAATAAACCGTTGTATTCACCACGAAAGAAAAGTGTTTTTAAAGGTCCTCGCAAGTAAATCAAGTAAACAACTTTCTCGTCTTAAAATGCCACTTTTCGTTCTAGATAAATAAACTACTATTAATATTATAACTTTTGAAGGGGAATACAATTTTTAGTTGTTTTATGCTTTAAAACAATAATTGTGATATAATTTGATCAAGTATTTCAGTAGTACCCCTCTATAATGGGTAAATTATTATTTAAACATTATTTGGAGCAATAAAACTTTGATAGTGATTTATTTACGTCCCAGTGTGTACATAATAAATAAATTAACAGTCCGTTAGCTGACATGCAGCCGCAAATCATAATCCCCTTTGGAAACTTCGCAGTTCCTTTAATGCAGTTTTTATGAAAAGCTTCTGATTTACTCTTTCTAATTCATCTAATATGGTCTCCAATGAAGTAATAAAAAAAGTTAGAAGTGCTAAAATACAACTAAACACCATATAAAGGTTAATTCATATGTATGGTCATTAAATTAAATAAGTGTATCATAACATCAGTAATAGATTAACTAAAATTAATCACATATAGAAAAAATTGCATTCATGTCTAGACAAAACTTTTGAGAACCAAAACCTTCATTAGGTAAATCAGATAAGAGTACATTTACATTTTCTTAAAAAATCAACACGTTTTGTCAGAGTTTCTCTCTTTTCTATTAGAACGTGCCTATTGTCTTGACATTTTCTCTATTGAAAACCCATTTTATGTACCACTCGCCCAAAGGAATGTAATTGCTCAGTGAAATTAACCCCCCTTCATTTTGTTCGACTTCGAATACAGCTTTCATTGTAGGTCTCTTTTATGGCAAAGTCACACTTGGATTACTTCTTCTTTATATTGATCGACAGATGACCTGGGTAAGTTTAGTAATTTGTTTTTTTGGAGAAGTAAATTTTCTTCCGCCACTTTGTTGGGCTCCTGTAATAGTATTTAGGCCAACATCGGTTGCTTTAGTCACTCGTTCTTGCAAAACGACTGAGAAAAATTGCAATAGTCGCTTAATATTCTTTCACGTCCTTGACTACGAATTAGTTTCTTACGGTTACCCATAATGCAGGCAGCTCTATGAATAATTAAAATTTCCTTAAGAGACTACTTTACAAGTCAATATTTTATACTTGCATGTAACTTTGAAAACAGCAGTAGAGATGCACAATTTAGTCCTTGTAAATGGTTGAATAAAGGAACTCCAAAGAAAAAACGCTACAAACTTAACCATATCACGGGCAACGTGTTTTGGTTTCGACGCCGCAGCCAATAATGAGATTTAGGAAGAGCCATGCCACAGGCCTAAACATTTTCAATTACAAGTGCACAAATGTCAGGCTTGACTTTTAAGTTGGTCGACATTTCTATTTGCATCATAACCTCAAAAAGTTGTTTAATGACAATTATTGAAATTAGTTCTAATTGTAAGGGTCGGCATCTCCGATCCTTTTTGGTAATTATAATTAAAATATTATCAAGTGACCTTTGTAATATGTTATTTGGGTTGCCTGCTCCATTCTATCTGTTCGGCGGCCCGAGTATAGGGGTCACATTAGTTATTCAGAAAATGCCTTGCCTCATAATGTAATTTAGTTTTTTACACAAAAACTATTAGTTGTACGAAACACTAAAAGAACTAAAAACTTTTATAATAAAATTCATGTCTGTTAAAAAGTTCTAATAAAAACATTTCTAGAGGTTGCTAATTTCAACCCTTTAGATCTATACGTAAAAATTAAAGCACGTTTCATAAATAAGTCTACTATTAAGTAAGTCTACTGTTGGTAGACCATACTTGCCAATTTTCACTTTAATACCCTATTTCAGTTTGTAATAAAACGACAACGTTCCTTATAACCTTCTTGTTTGTATAGTAAATCATACAATATCCTGTAGTATATAGTGTTTCCCGATTGAGTTTTGTCCAATTTGTCCGAGAGCTTGCAAAAAAGTTGTGTTTGCCAAAGTCAACAATCTTCAGTGTTATAAAGTCCTTTGAAATACTTTTGACAATTGCAAAAAAACAGGAAGTGGAGGAAGTCGTAGGCATTGGAATATCCTAACACGGATCGAAAGGTCGTAAAGATATTTTTAAAAATATAAACCTTTCTGTTCGACTGATTGCTCTAAAAGTTGTTGTCTTCTTCCTCCGTCCAGAAACTAAAAGCGTGAATCTTGAAAAATTAAGTCCTAGCTGTTCAAATCGCAACGATAAGCAAAATTTGTCTGCAAAAGCCCGAGCACTCAAACAGTACACCGCAGTTTTTATGAAAAATTCTTGTTATCATAGACGACGAAACCTGCGTTAGTGCTGATTTTATAACTTCCAGGACAAGCTTTCCTTCCAGCAAAGGTGAAGAAAGAAGTTTTAGAGACATTTGGAACGAAGAAAGTATCAAAAGTTTCAAAGAAATATCTTGTGTGGCAGACAGCATTGCATGTGAAAGAAAAAGTCAGAGTTTCTTCACGACCAGCATTATAAATCAAGAAATTTATCTGAGAGAATGTCTTCAGAAACGTCTGGTGGTTTTCATTATCAGTCACCAAATTTCTGTTGTATTTTGACCTGATATGGCTTCATGATATTATGGGAAATCTCTTGTGGAATGGTCCCAAAAATATGTAATCCTCCCAACTGCCCAAAATTACGCTCGACAGAGGGTAATTGTAAAGCAGAAGTTATAAAAGAACTAATAGCGAAGCCAAAGATCTTTTAGGGTTCTAGAAAAAACGAACTTCTGCAGCATCAATTTGTAGAAGACACTGTACCACCCTTAGCGAGGGGTATCATAGTCCTGGCTATCTCAAACCCTAGGCAGAATATGGCATAAATAAGGACCAGGCAGCGGTTCTTAAGGTTACCAAAAAAATTACTAATTTAATGCAAATGGGCGCCAGTCGTTACTCACAACAAGACACAAGTCTAGCTACCAAATCAATTCACCACCTACCTTGTATGCCTCTAACTTCACAACCTAAATCTCAAAAAGAAAGGAGCAGGTTTATGAGTAGTCGTATGTATAGATAAATAAGAGACATACCAATAACAGTAAGTACATTTAATTTCACCAATTAGTGTCACAATTAAAACCTGACACGCTACAGCGGTAAATAATAATTAAATATGACTGGAATCCAACCAAAATTAAAAAGTCAAACAATTTATATAATTGTAATTAAAATTCGAACATTTGAGAATCAACAGATTAAAAACAAACCCGCCAGCACACATCTTAAAGATTGAGCTGATAAAAGAACGCCCGATCGCCGGCATGCAAACTGATAAAATTTAATTTAATTGCCTGAACGATCAAGGTCGAACTACACTAACAACTGCATTGCAGCTTGTACACAATGGATACGTGGTTCAGTAGCCCACTAATTGAAACGAAAATGCGACTGATAAGAAGCTAATAAGTTACTTGATCCGCGCGCGTGATTGGCACGAAAGGCCTTTGTTAGATCTACGCATAACTTACTGCTGGCAAAACTGCCTTTATCATCAATGCAAAACCACTGAATTAAGCAGATTTAACTTGTACTTACTGCATATTCTAGGATGCTCCGGAGTGAGTTTTGTAGGGTTGCGAAGAGCCAAAATGTGTATCTGCAGCTGCAATTAAGGTCGGCATTCAGCGGCCCGAAGATGATTGCGGGGAATTGTATTCAGCACAGCGCTACGGGCGTGCATGATGCAGATGCCATGGAAGCTCAGTAATTGACTTCCTTTTAATGCACATTGTAAGCAAAAAAAAAATTAAAATATATACAGGGTGGCCCGTGACTCGATGGTCATAGCCTAAGAGCGTATTCCTTGGACAATTTTAAGATAAACAGTTCATATAAATTCAGAAAATTGTTTATTTTTTTCTCGATAACCGTCGCTGATACGAAAAAACTACAAGAGAACAAAATGATTCTAAACAAAACAGAAAACTCATTTTGTATTTTAGAATCTACCACCGGCGCACCGCAATAAAAGTTCAATGGAAGAAAAGGGGGCATGACCCCTGAAAAAATATCGCCCTGTAGATTATCACAACCATTTCATATGGTCAATGATGTAAGCGCTACAGCGTAACCTGTATTCCAAATTTGAGCTAAATATCTCAAAAACTGCAGGAGCTATAAAGAAAAAACTAAAAAAATCTTAAAATTTCAACACCCTGTAGATCTGTAACGAAGCGTTTGCGAACCTATGTTTATCTGAACTTTTTATCTTAAAATTGTCCAAGGAATACGCTCTTAGGCTATGACCATCGAGTCATGGGACACACTGTATATATAAAAATGAATCCCTATTTCCCTTGGTCACGCCATAACTTGAGAACGACTTTACCGATTTCATTCATCTTTTTTTAAAGTTTTCTAATACTTGCTAGAAAGTTCTTACGGAAAGAAAAAATAAGAAAATTTCGCAGAAAATTGGAAAATTTCAGAAAACTATTTAACCTTCGCGCGTTTAACAGTTCGCGCGTTTGACAGTTCGGGGAGAGAACGGGGCGTGACGGGACGGGACGGGACGGGACGGGGACGGGAAAAGGGACAGGGACGGGAAAAGGGTCGGGGACGGGGAAAGGGACGGGGTCGGGGACGTGGATGGGATGGGATGGGATGACAGGAAATAATTAGTCATTATTTTTTAATACACAAATAACGAACCTCGCGCGTACGAAGTCGCGGGTAACAGGTAGTATTAATATAAAAACCAAAACCTGTCGATTGCAATAGAATTCGTTAAATAAAGAAAACAACAGAAATGAGAACAAAACCCAAGAATTGCCAAATGTAGAACGAGTAAAATTAACAACTATTGTCTTTTTTAAAAAGCAAAGTTAACATTACCGCTTTTAAATCAGTGATTGAGGATATTACGTATATTAATAATTAATTTTATCGGTACCAATTAATTGATAAACATTTTCTCTTCATGTTTCTAATAATTTGTTTATATTAAAATCAGATTCCGAATTCGCTCAATTGCTGAAATGGTATATTAATCAGGAAACTGCATATAACCTAAATTTGGCCAATTGCCGAATTATACTCAAGTGCGGTATTGGCCAAACCCATTTTGCAATTGAGCAAATTTCGCATCTGAAACATTTGAAACCTGTATCATCGCGTGTATGAAAAATAACAGAATACATGTTTAAAATTGTAAAAACCGTTAATTTGGTATTCGATTGGAAACGCACCTTTAAACATAATCTATTTAAAAGTGTCCAGTATATCAAAACATGTCATGCAATAATTTCATATTAACAAACATGAGATGTAATTGCCGAATATCTAATGATTAGCGGTCGATAAATGGGAAAGTTCTTTCAGTTTTTATTCATATAGACATCATTACAAAGTTAAATTAGATAAAGATGTGTGCTGTATTCCCTACTCTTCCATATTCAATTTACACTTCCATTGATGAAGCTTAATTACTAACTGGAAGTGATATTTATGAACTTTAAAATAAGCTAATAATTTATTAGTAAAATAACTACAACGTTCTGATAAATTGGATTAATTTATTTAAGGAAACCCTACCAGTTAATTCATGAATATTGAGTTTCAAATCTGTGAAATTAATTTACACTGCTACATTTTATTTACATGTCCTGAACTTTATTTTTTTTTATTTGCAAAGTACAAGTAAGAGAAAATAGGTTTCAGGTGTCAATGTTTTACTAGATCAAAAGGAAACGCTTTCTAACATTTTACAATGCCATTTATCTGTAAACTAGACTGTTGGTTAACATTTCTCGACCAAAAGCGATTCATTAAAGTTTAAAAAAATTGTAACGACTGTTGCATTGGTGACAGACGACTAGACAACTAAGAGGTGACAACGGAGTCAGCAACTAGTACAGCTGACAAATGGCTTCGAAAATTCTAAGATACCAAAATTAAGGCATCTGGGATGACCATTAAAAAACGAATGGATACTTGATTTTCAGCTTTCTCTAAAAGTAGAAATACAGTTGTCACAAACAGGGCTGCTTCTTACCAATAGTGAGGAGTTGAATTTAAAAAGCAAGATTTAACATTTAACAAAGTGCTAAAGTGCACCATTTGAATACGAGGTTGTATTATTAAAACTGTCAAACGGAAATTATATGATCAGATCTTGTCTTCCACAACTCGTTTTCATTGGAAAACTCAGGCGACGGCATCCACTTGAGTCTCTTAAAAATAGAAAATCGTCAAAGAATGCATAACAAATAGTATTTCCTGACAAGTGACAATAACATCGATATCATCTGCAAGACAGTGATATAGGAAAAGGTTTTCCCTTTGAAGTTGTCGTGCTGCATTCGCTAGAAAAACAAGAACAGACGGGACCAACAAAGCAAAGTTCTAAACGGAAATGATCGGATTTGTGTATCTTGGACGAGCTGTTAGTCGCATTTCGGGCAGTTTAGTAAATTGTTTGGCCTAGCATTTACAGTTTTAGATCTGGATATTTGTTTTTGCGGCTGGCAATAACAGGAATAGTTTAATAACCGCATTGTGGCTTCTACCCCTGGCTATTGAAGGCTGCTCCGAGAAAAACAGCACGCTATTTAGATTGGTTTTTTAGGATGCCGTTCATAAGATGGAGCTGATTACATTTTTCGATCCATTTAACATTTCAAACGTGTAATTGCTCCACAAAGCTGCCCCTTCATCAATATTGTACAATGGCCAGACCGGTGTTGGGGTGGATATTAAATCTGGTGGTTAACTGTCCGCAAGAGAACACAGGTGAAACAGTAAATGTAGGCTGGAGTAATTACAGCCATTCATTACAGCAGAACAGTGAATTTGTATAATCTAGATATTCGAAGCAATTTGAACATTAGTAAATATGTGACGATTGCAACCATGTAATAGAGATAGACCTTATTCTAATTACATAGATCTTGGTGTTGGTTTATATTGCTTATGTTGCCTTTTAGTGGTTGTGCTTTTCTTTAATTGTATTTAACTCATAGTGAAATTTGGAACTGTAAAATGTTAAAACTTACAATATGTACGAACTTCGAAGTTTTTAGTTTATTGCTTTGAAAACACCTTCATTGAAGTCGGAAAACATTTGTTTTTCATGTCAACATTTTTATTTATCTTTTGTTATTTATTTTACAGCAACCGTCGTGAAGTCGCAGAATTTACTTTACTAAGCATTTGGTGGAGGCGCCCAACGGCTGTTAAAGTTTCTCTCTAGTTGGTTCATTTGAAACTTTTATGTATTTTATTATCGTCCGTGGTTGTATTTTTATTTATTTAGCTTCGCGGTCGTAAAAATTGCCACCAAACAACCTCAAAATTTATTTTTTTATGGGACATACTTTCATGTTTTTGGTGGATGCACCAAACAGTTCTTAAAACCTACAAACATTTTTTTTCTTTATTATCGTGATTTATGAACTGTATTTAGTTAGGTCATTGCGTGGAGGCGTGAAGCGGGTGTTAAATCCACTATGCCTTTTTATATTTAGCTTAATATAAATTTGCAGTTTGCTGACAATGTTACGCGATTATTTCTTCTATTTGACTTTTATTAATTTGCAATTACAGATGCCAGATGTAACAATTCGCTTAGGTGCATTTGGTGGAAGCGCCAAAGGGTTATTAAATTTTTTTTGGGCTAAAGTGGACTTCGTTATCCGAAAGTTTATAATTATTAAATTCTGTGCGCAAAGCATTTTACTCGTTTTGATGTAAATGTTGTGCGCGTAATTATCACACTTATTTAATGCTACCTGCATATGTAGTCTCAAATTTACATATTATTCGGTTACTCGTTACACTACTTGAATTTAAAAATTTGGATGGGTTTTTAAAGGTTAATTACGAGATTACGACAGTATGAATTAGCAAACCAATACTTCGGCTCCACTAAACGATTGTTAACTCACCATATCACACAACCCTGCAACTATGATTAATAGTAAACCAATTTTTGTCGGCAGATCCTTCAGATAAGGGACTTACCTGTAACACCTCACCTGAACTACCTGTCACTCCTGGTTTTGCTCTCTTTTGAACACTTCCTGCAAGTTGCTTTACAGAAAAATACAAGGGAAACACGCCAGTAATTGTTTATTTAAGTCGATGTATTCAACACACACAAAATACAGCGATAAAGGCGCCGCTACACATAAAACTTCAAAATTATTAGCACCCTATGTGACGTCATTTTCAAAATTCCTGATTACACAAGAAATCACCGGCTTAATTATTCAACAAGTTTACAGCCCGGCGGGGGCTCCTTAATGTAACTATGTTTTTGTGTAACAGCATAATATGTGCGTTATGACACAGATTCAATGAATGTTTTCGTTGGACGTTAAAAGTTTATCGCATGTTATTAAAATTCAGTCTGTTGAAATCTGCCAAAACACTTTATAACTAAGCACTGATGTTACATGCGAAATAAATAAATGTCTAACCTGGTGAACAGTTTCTCCAATAAACGAAAGATGTCCGTTATCCACTTGTTGGGCTACCAAGCACGTGAAGATGAGAAATTGCCTTAGAAAGGGCGTTTAGCGGCGACTGATTACTTGGAGAAAGCAGCTGGATGACGAGTGTTTTCCACCAACACGTCATGCATAGAGTCGGAAAGGAATTGGGGTGTAGAATAGTCAATAATTCATTTAGTGGGCGGCAGAACACAACTCTCAGTTACTCGTAATACGATGGGGAAGTAATTAACATATTCGGCACTAACCGATTTTTGGATAACACCCTTATTAACGATAACATCCCGTCATGTATGATGGCGACCCTCCCAAGTGTCAGGCTTTTCTCTTCTCTCACCCCCAAAGCATGCGCAGCTCCCATTTAGCGCGATGCTAAAGTGGCAGAAAATAAATCAACCACGCTAGTCGTAGAAATTTAATAGTTACGTTAATGCGCACGCTCTTTGTTTTGAATTATCGATTAATTTGCTTACTGAAAGCGGGGTGATACATACGGATGAAGTATTTTTTCTCTACAAAACAGTTATATACATTTTAGCTCTAAAATAATAATTGAGCGAATAATTTAAAATTAAAGATTTAACATTGAAATCGCTATGCTGCGTCGTGCACGTGACGACCTGGCATGACAATGATTCATTTTACTTTCGAGATTATTTAGATCATTCTCTTTGATTTGTTAGTGTTCATGTTACTTTCCTTGCTACAGGTTGGTAGTCCCGATTCTAAAATTGTAAAAGAAATTCGGTTGCATTTGGTGGAGGCGCCAAGGATTGTTGTAATCTATAGATTTATGTATGATAATTGCAATTTGTTTAGTTTAACTCAATAAAAATTTGAATTTTAATTTATTAAATATACCGTGTGTCCACAGGAGTACGCACCATAGAGATAAGATAATGCTAATAGAATATAAATATCAACCAGTGCTATGACCACCGTCCCTTTTCTTGTACCATTTATAACAATATTGTTTCATACAGTGGCGAGTCAAAAGCCAGAAAACAACGTTTTAGCGTCCCGGCGATCACAACATTAGCCGATCTTTCTATTCTATTTGGTTATCCCTATGGTGCGTCTTCCTGTGGACACACGGTATATCTTTTTCGCTTAAACTTTGAAATGTAGCAGATGCTGTAATCGCCAGCTGGTGAGACGAATATTAAATATTTCTAAATGGCAACATTTCTGGAATTACTATTGCAGCTAGTAATTATATAAACTGTTTTTAGTAATGATTATATTCTCTACACTGTGGCTAAGAATTATAATTGTAATACCTCGCTAGAGCCTCTATTCTACATAATGTGATAAGGGAAATATTAACTTAAAGGTATTTCCTGTCGTAACGTTCACAAGATTGTTAATTTCACTCCATTTCCTGCTTTTAAACATAAACATGATTTATTACATACGGCCTACTGCTATAAGCGATACCGTAATATGCGCATTTTAATAATTGTTTCTGATATATATGTTACTGCTTTACTTCGTAACCCTATGTGGGTTATCGCGTGCGTGATGGCTTTCTTCATCTGTTGTATTTCCCTATTGATATTGATGAGATATCGACAGGCGGTATCGTTATTGTTAGAGCGCTGTATGTGTATTCCTACGCTGCACAGCATCCTGCCACCCTTTTCTCTCAAACATTTGTACACCTAATGTTTTTAAATCAGTTATCACGTTTCTGATATATATATTCTGCCTTTGTTTACTTATTTCTATAAGACACAGCTAACGTTTGCCACATATCATGTTGCCATATTATTGTATGCAGATTCGAAAATTATTCTTCTGTAAAAAAATTGAAATGGGCTTTGAAACTTTGGGAACTTTATGAGAGTAGTGTGCTGGTGTACTCTTATTTAGAACCTTTAAACCAAGGGGCGATTTAAAAAATAATCGGTAGCATTTGGGAATGTACGATATTGATTCTTCAACACTATAATAAACAAACCAATGAAATAGGTCAAGTTGTTATACAAAAGGCCTCAAAATTAACTGTGTCTGAAGATACTTAATGTCGCAATGTTTCACGCTATCGCGATTGGTTTTAATAAATTCAATTTAGTGGTAGTCTTTGACTGACATATCGCCAAAACCTCAAAGTTAAGTTTGCAAATCGGCGTCTTTATAAACATGAATAACTATCGTTTCGGAAGTTGCATTAGTGGCATATGTTATTTAAAAATATTTAAAAGTTATTGAACTGTCCATATTCCACTGGACCTGCGGTTTTTATTTTAAGAATTTCAAACGCAATAATTTGCAAGTAGACCAAAAAATCTCAAAAATATGTAGCCTTTTGTAGTGTTACTGTTGTAATGCGATTTTATCACTATTTAATTTTAATATATTCCTTAATTCGTGTACATGGTGACTTATAAGTATGGTCATAAAATTAATTGGGTGTATACTGACCTCAGTAGAAGTACAATACACTAAAAATTAATCGTTTAAGAAAAAAAATGCATTAGGTAGGGCCTCTTTCATGATTTTGAGCACCACTGGCCAACACAAAAACCTATATTAAGTAAATCAAATAAAAGTTCATTAACCGCCTTCCTAAATACCCAAAGAACTGTTTTTTGCTTCTGAATTTTATTCAGATTTGGTTTTATCGCAATCACATGCACGAAATTATGATTATAGAAATGCATTCCAATGACCGTCAATAAGTTTGTCAGTGTTTCTCAAACTTTTTGTGCGGCGACCCCTATTAATTAGCTGTAACTTGACGACCTCTTATGCCGAAGCACAATTTGCAAAATTTTCCGCTCTGGTCGAAGCAAATAATTGTTTTAATGTTTGTGGGATTATTATTAAGTTGTGACGTATAGTCTATTATACAAAGTTATTCTTTTTGATGTCGTCTAACTACCCTTGAATTTACTGATCTTACTTATGAATCCCCTTGTATACAGTGAGATATTATCCATTTGTATTAATAAAATTAAAGAATAAAACCCTTATATAATACTTAATTTATTTATGGAATAGTATACAAGGGTGCAAAAAACTAAATTAAAAGAAAATAAAATTAATATGTGAGAATTTTAAAATAAAAACAAACTTTAACATGAAGAAGGAGACCATTTAATTAATTAAAGAAGAATTACGAATATTGGAATTGGTGAGGTGAATTCGTTTCAACCTGAGTGATTGGAGGAACTGCAGTACGAGTTGCTGTCAAATTGGATACATCTGTAACTGATTTGAATTGGGTATGCTGTGATAAAGTTATTATCGAAGTAAATACATCTGGAACTGAGTTGGTTGTTTGGATTCCGTTCGAGTTGCTGTTAAGGTGGATATATCTTGGAATTACTGTTATATGAGCTACAAAGGATTTACCAACTAGGAGAGCTGACTGGTTTTTGATTGCTGTGTGAGTCTTCAATAGTGTTCTATCCATTGTGACACTGGGTTCCGGTTGAAACAGTCATTTTGGTTAGGGCTACAAACGAAAGTGGCCGAATTGGATGGTTGTATTTGCACGACTCGACAGGAGAATTGGATCAATTCAATTAAGTGAAGGTAATCAGGTATATGTAAAATTAACAATAATCAATTTCAGTGAATGAATCAGTTAGGTACATAAGTACTTAAGTTTATTAACATAGAAATAACATGTATTGAATAGATATGAAATCAGCTTATATGTCATATTAATAGTCTGACAGTGACAACTCAGAGTTGTCAAATAATTCTGAAGTAACCTTTCATTTAACCAAACGATTTTTACAAGTATTATGATAGCTTTGTAACGCAAGAACCGACCTGATTTGAGAGAGATTTTTCTATTATCTGAGCTATTCAAAAGATCAAATGAGAATGTAATTCAAGATATTTCAGTAAGAGTAGGCTACAATTCTAATAAAAAGTGAAAAGGCAGGAAAATAATTCGATCGTAAAGGAATAAATAAGGGGTTTATTATAATTCATCAATTACCTAATGTAGGATATTTTAATGTTTTAGGGTCTTCTACTGCTACTCTTTCCATACTTCTGCTTTCCCTGTAGTAGTATTCCGAAACCTGAAACTATAAAAATTTAATAGGTATTGATTATGAATAAATTTTCTCGTTATCCCAGAAGCAGCTATCATTTGGCAGATGCGCCGAATAAAAGCATATTGTAAATATACATAAGCAAAATGATATTAATATTTTTTATTTTGCTATAGATACTTTTGCTTCTTATATTCAATTCCAAATACGTATAAAGGAAGCGAGGTTTGCATAACAAAAGAATGCCAAATCTCGTGATACGTACTTGACCCGAACCAAATAAACGACTTCCTTTGACCTGCGTGTATTCTTCAAATTTCAGCCCTTCAAAGTCCTTCCAGGTCAGTGTGAAACGTGAATAATGCATCTCGTTCTTATGCTGGAGTGCACAAAAATCCATTTATATTCGGAGGCGTTTACTTGATTTTCCCCATGAAACGGTGACCGGCAACTTTCTATTTTCTTAAAGAAGTTGAATAACTTCGATACTATCTAAACAGCTTAAAAGCCCTTAAATTAATTGTTTAATTTGTTTATTGGTTGAAATGCATGGCTGTGTACACAAGGGCAAAGCTGTGCGGGCGAGTAATATTATATTGACTGCAGTATTTCTCGAGCAAGTATACAAGTTCATTATAAGAACGATAAGATATAATGGTCGTAACTCAGCAGACCTGTACGGAGTGGAATACAATCGATTTTACGTCGACAGTGCGCTTACAAACGGTCAAGTACATCCATTCGGAATACATTACTTCAAGGAAAAAGTAATTTCGACGCGACCGCTGGAATTGGCAAGACGCGTCCACCGGCTACGTCAAAGTTAAAAGTCTGCAATTGCAGTAAATTTGTAAACGTTCGATTCAGCAGCTTTTTGTTGTTCCTCGACGAGACTGAACACTGAATTATTGACGCCATTCGTCACAGTTGGTGCCATTTTGCTGCTACACAGTTCGCTAGACTTGCAAGTCGTTAAATATTTCAACAGCAGCTAACTCTTTCCACAAATTACGGATATTAAGCCTAAAATAAGCGTCCGCTGAAATTAACGGCGCAGCTAAAATAGACTGGATGCTTTTGCAAATTATTTGGTCGATGCGTAGCACACGCAACCAGTTAGGAAATTCTCGCTTATTAAATGGGATTTTCAGGATTACTTTCGGTGCATTTAATTTCCTATTTGCATTGTCATCGAAAGTTAAGATTTGAGAAGCTTAAAAGCTGTGTTTAATGCTAAGATATTCAAAACAGGGCAGATCTTGAATGTCTTTAAGGTGTGACAGATTCTGTTAAACTTTTTTTTGCAAATAAAAGAAGACAAAATCTAAGATATCCAGAAAAATTATGATTTAGTTTCACACAAAGCTGCATTAAAATCCTGAAGAAGAAATCAACAACCACTGGAATTACTCGACGACGTCACCGATTCACATAAGAGTTAGTGAGATGCATGTCATTGAAAGTGCTCGTCTAAAAACAATTAATATACTACTTTTATGATACGTATGATGTCTGTGCTGGCTGCACTAATTTGCTGTTCTAGTTTTATCTCATTAAAACTTGTGGGTCTCGTATAGCAGTTTTGCTTTGCAGCAAGTCATATGTTTAATTATAAAATTATAATATTTAACAGCTGTTCTGAAAATAGCTATTCTTTTAAATATTACTGAGATTCTTAGTGCAATAGGATAGCAAAAAAATTCACTACGGTTGAGATAGCAAACGGTGAAATTTTTGAAAACTCAAATTGCGTTGAGCTAAATATGGACAATTTATAATGTTTTCACGAACCCAGTTGCATTGGATTACTCCTTGATTTCAAAAATAGAATTACAATTTTCTTTTTTAGTTTATTAAGAAGTAATCTCTATAACCCCACCGGACCGCACTTACCACAGGTAAGTTTGCGTTTGGAAGCTGCGGCTAGCTAGCGGGAAGGGGTGGTCCACCGTACTCGTGAAGTCCGTTCCTGTTTTAGGATAGTCAAAATGGTGAAATGCCAACGCGACACCTTGAAAAAATCAACTCGAACTTTGGATCTGTCTTGTCTACACTCAAAGCTCAAGGTCTGGTACTATACTTACGTGGGGTACTTATTTGCTAATTGTTGGTTAACCAAAGACCTAAATGCTTTAGCAGTTGAACACTGATAAAATTCATGCACTTGGCGAACCGGTTTTCTTATGCATTTTACTAATTAACTTTGATAAACAAAACACAAAAGTAACTTGACAAATGCAATTTATTTTGATATTGAATTGGCTTTGCAAAACAGACACAATAAGCTGCATGGTGTGTTAAACAAGTATTTTGTAGCTG
Source organism: Agriotes lineatus (assembly GCA_940337035.1). NCBI lineage: Eukaryota > Metazoa > Arthropoda > Insecta > Coleoptera > Elateridae > Agriotes > Agriotes lineatus. The sequence continues at coordinate 65,865,168 of OW679203.1, forward strand.
GTCTGACTGGTCCCCGAGTATTACTCATTTGAGTTGCCAACAAAGGATCTTGAACAGTCGAACCGGTGCCGGAGTCGATCTTCTCACTTTGCATTTCTCGCCCAGGTGTATTAAGAATTGCTAAGCTTGAATGAGGTCGCTAATTAAATACGTAAAAACGAAGTACGCTCAAAAATTCATAATATTTAATGAATGAAATATGGCCCCGAAGGGCTTAGTTACACAATATCGACGTGTTAAATTAGTTCACTGCACTCCTAATAGCGACCCAACGGCCTTCCAACACAAGAACTCCCGGGCGACAACATTTACATGTGTTTACTAAACAACTGACTGTATCTGGATAGAGAGTCTGCGATAACTTGAAATTCATTGCCTCACGGCCGAAGCCGAGGGCACCAGATGCACACGTATTAACCGCCCCGATAGCTAGCGACAAGTGACTGTTGGCGCAGCAAGAAGAAACGACGTGTCTAGCTCTTTCTTACACACATTCGTGTCTTGTCCCACTTGTAGAGCAGAAAAACGGTTGGAAACGTAACGGCAGCTGCAGACTTCGAGAATACAGTGAATTCCAATTAACACGTCTGATCATGTCTTAGCGAAAATAACACGGTATCCAAGTAATTTATTTGGGCCACTTGGGAACACGGGAAGATGCTGCGAGCAGTTGCGTAAAATAACTGCTATAGCAACATGGAACCTGAGCTCGTAAACTTATTCGAAAGCGTACAAAGACGTACTTAGCCCAAAATTTTAATACAAAGACGCGCTGGAAATGAACAACACCTTAACTAAGCAAAACCGGAACGCCTGGGCCAGGAGTCGAACTCTCTCCCGCACGCTCTTATTTCTCTGTGTCCTCGACTTCAGCGGCAAACGCCACTAGCCCTAATATTTATAACCTGTTCTACAATATGAAACATGATATAACTTGAGTAACTAAAAAATGTTTTCATTAAAAAAATGTCTAACATCTAAAATATTATAACTAAAAATAGTTGGCCCTGTGAGTTTAATACAGAGATGAATTCTCTTTAAAACACCCATCCGTCTTGGAACAGTATCTACACGCTTTTGACAATCCTGTGCTGTTATGTTACTCAAAATGTCCTGTAATTTTTTTCTTAAACGTGTTCCGTTTCTAGCTGGACTCCTAAACCTTTTACTTCATTCTTCTCCATAAAGTTCCTATTGGAAAAACATAAGGACTGTTTGCTTGCCATTTTGATAGTGGTATATTTTGCTCGGTAAATCAAGTGTTTATTCTTGTAGCTCTATGACACGCAGCACTGTTTTGTCAAAAAAATAATTATCATATTTAAATTTATCAATAGATGGTATCAAATATTCTTCCAGAATGTCCTGATATTTTACCGCGTTAATAGCAGCATCAATAAATTATACAGGTCCAACACCTTGTGCGGGCATGCATCTCCAAACCATTACAGATACTGTAAATGTAGATTTTCTTTTTGAGCATCCTGTATGTATGAAAAATCTCATCAATGTTAATAAAAAGAATCTAATTGTCAATGTGATGGAACCATCATGACGTTACTTTCACGCGAATTTTGAGGTGGTGTTATTCTCAAAATGACTGCTTTAAAAGTAGCCCTTATAGACAGACATATTTATTAAGGTATAAAATATCGAAGATCAAGTTTGGCGTCGCTCCATAAAGAAAGAAGAAATATTTAAAAAGTTTCATGCCCAGACACCGAAACTGTATAGCTTTTTCTTCCAAATTTCTAAAGAATTCGAATATAAAACGGTTTTATTAATTTTTTAGATGAAATTCAAATTCAAACTATGGATTCGGAATCGCATCCAGAACATGATGCATTATGGGGAAGGGGGCGGCAGCTGCTATTCAGAGCCTCCTGCTCAATAATTAGAGCAATTCCAAAAAGAACCGCTTACAAGTTACCATATTACAAACACGAGGAGATTAAAGCGACACTGAAAAGTACTTTTTTAAGTATTAAAACTAAACGCCAGCTAATCGTATAGCAACGAAATGAACTCTTAAAAATAGAATGCCGATTAAAAATTCAAAAATAATTTGAAAAATCCCAGGAATTGCACCTTTCGAGAAGGATTAACTGACTTACATTTTTGACTGTAAATGTGGAGGACGTTCAATAAAATTGAAAAGCTCTCGTATTACAGTTTATAAGTATTTGAATGCCCTGGTGTATTGATACACTTACTTGCTTTTTTAAATTATAATGTAATAAAGTAACTTAATATTGTATTTACCGACTGGTTGTGTGTGCTATGTGGTAGGTATTCCGTTATTACAATATGGTTTCATTCCTCCTAATTTTGTTTTAAATTATACTTGTGTGATGTACGTTGTATTTTTTCGGGGGGGGGGGGGGGGAGGCACAAACACAAATTGATCTTGTAGGTGGGCCTCAATTTTATAGTTACGCCACTAGAAATCAGTATAACTATGGCATCATAATATATTAACTATGAATAAAAATTAAAATACCAACTATTTTGCAACGAATTTTGTATGGGAAAATTATTTAGCAAAAATTAAGTTACAAATATTTTAAGTTATACTATTTTAGATGGTAAGATTTTTTTTGTAAAAATATTACTTTTGAGCTTACAAATTATATTTATCATGTTTGTTGTAGCGCGGGTTATAAAAATTGCGTTTCTTAATATAGAAAAGGCAAGTTGAAACACTCTTTTCTAATGAAGGAGTAGGCCAATCATTTGCAACTGGGCTGGTATTTGGTCATAGTTTATTGAATATACATTTATGTAGGAACATCAGAGTAGCTATTGAGATAAATGTTATTTATTTTATTAGCGGGCTTCATAAACCAATAATTTGCAAACTAAATTAATCCATATAAACGAACCTGAATACGTAATCTAAATGCAAAAAATGTTCACCTTTTCATCGATATATCATTGGTTGGATTACCCTGGTTTTATTAGTAGTGTTGTCCCAAAGCGCCCTCTAGCGGCGACACAAGCAATCTAAATCAATCCGCTCAAGGCAGCGTGGGTAGCATAAGAAAAGCCTTTTTCAACGACTCCAAGTTTGACAAAATCCGTTCAGCCATTTTGAAGTTATTGACATTTATTTCCGAAAATGTGCGGACACCCCCCACCACTTTCCCTTAAGAGATAGAGCAAAAAGTATTTAACGAAAAAGAATCGAATTTATCTCAGTTTTAAAACGGTGTTTATTTTAGCTATCTGTAATATAAGAATATTTCTCAAAAAACGGGATTTAAAATTCAAGAATGCGATTACGCCCCCTGGCGGCCATTCTATAAACTTAAATAATTTCCACCATTTTCTCTTGTCGCTTTAGTAATAAATTGTTTACCGCAAGTTTTTACGACAATTACTTTTCGAGATAGGGCCGAGTGACCTTCTTAATTGGCCACCCGGTACGTAAGTGTATATGATAATTGAATATGATTGTAGAGGATTGCATTTATGATTAATTTACCTCGCCACAAAATGCTATAATCATAGGTGGAAATATTTAAAAGACCAAAGGAAATCTTTGTTTCCTTAAATGAAAAATTGTTATAAACCTAAACTAAGACATCCCATCCCTATTTAGGAAATACGTTTTTAACGTATATGATGGATTCTGTGTTTTTTCTGTCAAAAAGTTCAGCACTTACCTTATACCAGAATAGTATATTACGCAACAAGTTCAGTAAAACCACTTTTCTAACGTGTTGCGTATACTATTTTATCGCATTTCATAAGAAATGTAAAATATTAAGTTTTTACATACAAGTGACACTAAAGGTCAAAACATAACCAAGCTGATCAGAACTCGTTTTTATGTACTAAAGCACATTAATCAGCTCCAGTTGATGGTATGCATTAGGCAGTACTGAAGTGTATTGGTGATGGCCACGTAAGTCTATGTCAAGTTCGAGGTTAATTTTGCGCCAATATGTGTAAAAACTGCCGTAAAGAAGTAACAGGAACATGTCACGTCACGTCATAATATATTATTGAAGTACTAAGAATCCGGTGATAATTTTTTGTTCCATCCTAACAAACAGATGGAAATCAGCGTTATCCTAGACCCTAGAATGAGAATGAGTATATATCTATAAACATTAGCATAACTAGAATGCGATAAAGCAAGAAACTGCGGGCTTCCTATATTCGATATTACTCTCACAATTAAAATTCTTGGAGATCCAATTACTACATTACTTTGTGTTAATAAATATTCACGAATTGTTTTCAATGTCAATTAAACAATTTAATGTAATTGAAGGAACGCATAGATTACGAGAAAATAATTAAACTTCAATTAAACAATAGCCTATTCTTTATAGATATAAATCATTCATTCATTATTAAACGAGGTTCTGTTATAGCTGTATAAAATATTGGCGCTTCAGGTTGATATGAAAAATTCAGATCGAGAAACTGTAGTATTTCTCACAAGAATTCAGAATTGGAAAATTGAGTAAAACTGATACAATATCGTAGGATTTGGGGGATCAGATATTTCATCAAATTGGAATGAGCTTTCGTTCCAGCAGTTTTTTTGTGGGTGAAATATTATTAACACGTGGCAAAATGCATTTCTTTAAAGTACAAACTAAGAGATCTGCCATAAAATTAATGTTTCTTCTTTGTTGCGTTAAAGTTTCTTTTTTGTGTGTTGTGTTACATGCTAATAATATCGGCAATTTCTTTAGTAATGAGGGTTAAATTGATGACCCTTCAGCATAATAAATTTAAGTGGTCGAGATGTCTGCTGAAAAAAGATTTGGCTAAGCATCTGACATTCTGCAATTAAAAACGTATTAGTTAGTGAGCTAACTCAATTTTAAAGAGTGTAGTCATTTTTAAGGCTCCATCTGTTAAGCACAGCTGCGCCTGCATACTGATTTTTAATTTTGTACAAAACGAAGGGAGACGATTTGTGCCATTTCTGCGTTAAGAAGATTAAGTCAGCAGAAAACATGATGGGATTTTATAAACGAAATAATAAATAATGCACCATTATGCACCTGGACTTGTTATATTATATCAACGTAATAACAGAATTGCTAATTACACATAAAATGTTAGTTGTAGTGGTCTAAAAAAATAACCTTAAATTCCATAACACTAGCCTATCAATTATTTACACCTTGTTACTTTAAAGAGTCTTATCTTTTAATGTGAAGTAAATAGACATTGAATTATGTACTTATTGTACTATAGCTAAGTGTGCATTTAAATTTAAAATTGGACCAAAACGCATTTACTTTTCCCTGTACTATGAATATAGTATATTTCGTATGAACAGAAATGCACATTTTAAAATTTGCACTCATTATTTCTTTTGGATCTTGTTGACAAATGAATAAATACAATATCTGCCACAAACAAGTTATAATGCTTCATGGCGCTGTACATTTTCATTGCTAAATCTGAACTAACCTAAAAAATCCATAACTTTTAACGTTATTTCAGTCTTAATTCCTGTAGTTAACAAGAGTTCAGTTTTCATATTTTGTTAAGTTTCAAATTTTTTTAGGATTAGGGAGGTAGTTTCTGTAAACTTAAGGTACTTTATCTTGGGTGGTTGGTTGGGCACTGTAGAGTAGATCACTTTTTTTGTGGGTTCAACATCTATCCACATAATTCTTGGATTTGGTTGGCAGGGATGTTAAAAGTGGTTATTTTTGTTTGTGAGATAGGCATCTATCTACATTTTTACTTCCCACGTATAAAAGACGAAAGAAGTATTGTAATCTGAAAAAATCACCTTACGAGATTTCTTCAGATCTTTACGTGTCAGAGTCCCTAAATGACGAAAAACAGGTTTTCTCAATTCCGTCTGTCTGTCTGTTGGCGGTATAACTCAAAAATTATTTATTGGAGGAAGACGATATCTTGCATGCATGTTATATGTGTGTACCTGGCATGAAACCGAGAAATACGCGGAAAAACATATATAGTGATCATCTTAAAATAATAAAAAAAAATTTATTTTTGCTTGGCCTAAAAAATAGATACAATTAATAATTTGCCCATAGCTCAGGCTTTATCATCGGCGAAATTAGACCTAACAGATACAGGGTAAACATCACAACTGGGGCAGAATAGTATGGTGGTTTATAACCCAGCAGAAACTCGTCCAAGTCGAACACTCCCGGCTCAGTTATTCTAGCGGCGTACAAGACACTGACTTGAAATATTCGCCTCGGCGCGCGGAGTTCGAATCCCAGCATATTACATTTTTTTTTATTTGTAAATTGATCAAATTCGCGCGAGGGAACTTCCGTGTACACCCCTTTACATGTTTTCTGTAAGTGGATTAGATCATTGTCTTTTGCTTTTATTCTGTGGCTTGGTTTGAATTTTATATCACTTTTTGTGATATTTTTTTTGTTTTTGTACTCTTGTTTTGAGTACTGGGGTTGATGTTTTGCCATGATGATTGTGGTTGGATATTGAAGCAGATGATAGTAGAGAGGTTGTCTACCGTTTAGGGTATAACCAGTATAGTCACCGACGGGCCTTTTCCATCTAGCAGCGAAGACTCGTCATTTGCGCCCAAGCCTGATTTAGCATTAGCGTACTGTCCGGATTCTTTCCCTTTCACCTAAATTTGGATTTGTAGTTTTTAGAGCTTGTGTCCTGGCAATGATTTGGAGCTTCCTGTCATTTGTTTTTACATCGTTTTTTTTTTAATTTTGAAATTATGACTTACGTTGGATTGGTTACGCTTTTACTTTACTTTTCAGAATTTTAAGCATCCTTGGGGATGTCGTTTGGTAACATTCGAATTAGAGTTGGTATGTACTTTTTGAGAACTTCCAGTTTATATGGAATACATTTCCTGTCCCCGATTTGAGAAATTGATTCCTGAGATTGCTTCTGGTATCGTAGGACAAGGATTTATTCCCAAAATTTTTCCGTAAGCGGATTCAATCATTTATGTGATGGTTTTGTGATTTGCTATAATCTCACTGCTTAAGGAGCACGTAATCGTTTGACCGCATAACGTCTCAGGTAAGGAACCATTTCGCCCTCTTTGCTCGTTGTTTGACGTGTTACTGAATTTATTTCAGGCTTCCAAGTTACTTTTCCGTTACTTTGAAGTTATCTTCAAGTTATTTTTTAAGTAGTTTTTAGAGTAACATTGAAGTGTTCATAATTAATTCTCCATGGACCCTCAATCAATTTTAGAATGATTATTATTGATCAAATCATCGGGAACCTGCCGAAGTACTAGTGAAGCTGTTCTTAATGCATTTCGTCTACTCGAGTATTAGGGATACTCCTGGGAGAAACCTGTGCCACTACATTGTACCAATTCTATCCTGTAGCTCTGCAGCCCCTTTCACTTCATTATACGGGAGAGAGTCTTTCAGCGTCGTGGTAATGAAAGAAATATTACTTACCGCTTCTTTTTAGATTCGCTATGATTTATAATCAGTACACAAACACACGTTAAGAAAATTTCACTGACTTTAGCAATGGAGTTAATTTGCTAATAGTAGTCTTTAGCAAGCATTTAACTCGACGTTTTACAATAGTGAACGAATTTTAAGCAACAATCTTTATAGCTCAGTTTTGCGCTCTTCTTTATTTTTTATGTTTGATATGCAAGTTAATAGTTTTGAATATAAGATTATGCTTTACTTAATCGCTTCCGAGCGCATCTAAATAATCAATTTGATTTTGCTGATCTTGTGCTATTAAAGAATTGGATAATTTATAATTATTTTCATTTAATTATTTCTTGAATATTGGCTGTTACACGTTTTATATAATAAAATTTGTGGGTTCTGCTTCCGCTTGTTTTTATTATTTTCGAATTTTATCTAGTTTGGGGTTGGAATTTCTATTTGTAGGTTTTCTGGTTTCAATTACCTCGGTCAGTGGCATTTTCGGAGATATCCCCTCCTTAAGTGCCAGATGACACATTTGTTACACACTTGAACAATTCCAATGGACAAACTAGGTTTTAGGAATAATTTATTACCATTATTATTTCGTTATTTCCAACACCAGTCAGATGCGCTGGTAAAATCTTTGGCTTTCCATAATTTATTTTTATATTAATAGCTTTTACTTTTAGGGGTGCAGTGAACCATCAGCACACATTACCTTCTTTCTTATCTCAGGCGTTCCGTTTCATAAACCGATTGGAGATAAGCACTTAATGTTTTAGCAAGGATAAAGCTTATCCTTACCCTTTGTCTCCAACTGTGATAGGACTTCTAATGTTTTGGTATCTGCTCATAATATTTTTAGTTGTAGTTTGATTTTAATCACCTTTAGCTTTAAACGAGCAAAAATGTTCTGAAGGGTAAAATTGGCTTTTCACTGTTGAAATCGTGATGCAATGTTTTTTCTGGACTCATAATAGGTAATTCATTATTTATTTCCTCCATCCATGCGGTGCATTCACAATATCAAAATAAATTTCTGCCCACATCCAGTGCACGCTCAGTCTTCGCCTTGAACTGAACCTGACAGCTCGACTCGCGCAACAAGCCACTTTAACAGTAAATTTTTTGTTGCCTCCGCTCGGGCTGCTTACACATTTTTCATGAATAATTAAGTATGATAATGTAAAAATACAAAGCGTGGAGCTGGAGGTGATTTTCGCCGAGAGCGCAGCCTTATCGTGGACCATATGGTGCATACGCCCCTGCAGTTTCATAAATACCGGAATGACTGGAATACATCGGTGCCTCCGGTTATTTTCACTCGGCTGCCCACTATTTTACTGGCGCCTACTCGGTTACACTTTACGTTAACTGCCCACGGTACCGCGGGCTTATGAATGAGTTTTATTTCCGTTTTGGTTTACTTTTTCCAACTTTGTTCCTTTAGAAAGAATTGAATACAATCAGATATGGATTAGTGTTATACACTCAATACAAACGGTATGAATGTAATAGTATTGCCAACCATATCACTAAAGTTAATAAAGAATAAAGAAACATTTAATAAGCATTCGAAGTAAGTGCTTCGTGTTGTAGTATAGCAATATATTCTAGTGACAGATGTGAGGTAATAGTAAACGTGCTAAAACTAGCCCATTGCAGTAGTATTTTTATGTATTGCAATATAACAGCTGTTGCACATTCCATTATTGTAATTACGGTTGTTTAAAAATGCATAACACCTTTATCTTCATATCAGATCCACAATCGTTTAGTAGTGATCATGCTGTGAATCGCCCTAGCAACAAAGGGATATGCATCTGCAGGGCAACTCGATTCTGTACTTGTTGAGTGCTCTTAAGTTGGCACAGTAACCCTGCAACCGCGTATCAGCTGTGAGGACTTGCATGAGTTTCATAAAATCCTACTAGAATTTTTCCTTTGCCGAATAATAAACGGTGATTTTAATTGATTATTTAAAAAAATCAGTAGTAATAGCTCAACAACACAATATTCTAGCGAGGATTAGATCTCGTGACCATAGTACTTGGTCTCTTAATATACACTGGCCCGAAGAGAAGAAAGGATTACGCTTGTTAAAAATTTTTTATTCATATGGTATTTTATGTGCTGAACTGTAACGAAATAATTGTGGGAATTAAAACTGCCACTTGTACATTTAGCAGAAATTTTCTGGCTTAAGATCGAGTATTTGCATACACCGCTGTGATCTGTTACACTAATTTACTACGTGTGTACTCGGGAGTATCAAATTATTGCAACGAACAGTCCTGTTCACGAGAGTATATGCTCCTTAATATTAATTTTTGGATATTAGTGCAGACAATCATCTAGCATTATTTTTTTTTGTTTCGCACGTACTGAAACTTTGTTACACAATTTGGATTCCGTCTGTATACGGGAAAAAAGGGACACATTAGATGAACACGTTTATGAAATAATTTTAATCACTATTTATCATATACATCCAGTCTCAAACTTCATGACTAAAACATTTGTTTTCATGTTCAATGTCTAAGACATCGTATATATTATATCTCTGCAACTGTCTCTATTGGTGGAATCTCTTGTTTTTGTGAAAAATCTCCGATGAAGTCTTGTTTTTATTCAATTTAGCGCTTTGGAGATCGCTCCCGAGCAGGCACTCTATTTACCTTCCTCTGAACTACAGGCTTTCCTAGGGTATGTTACAAAAATGTTTAGATGACCATAACCGACACAACTAATTTAGCCCTGCAATAAAAGACGTGCATCAGCTAACTCTAGCCGAGAAATGGGCGAGGTCATTAGCCATAGAATTGTGGGTGTTTTAGATAACTCGTAATTCATGTCCAAGGGCGTCACGCAGTCTACATTCAAGCAAAAGGCGAATTTCCGAAACTGCGAAATGGAAACCACCGAGATCGTCCAGGGGGCGTGCTTTGCAGGTCTTTGTCCAGCCAGGAACTTGCCGTTGATGTACACGCTCTCCGTAATGCCTGGAAAGTCTGAGTCTAATTACTCTGAACAAATCTTACGAATTTCCTTGCAATGCAAAAGAAATTAGGCAATAAAACACACACGGGGGTAATTTAAATAAATCATAATGAAATTAGAAATTTTACATTCACAGATATAATTTAAATTAGCAGTTCTCTAAGTAATGTCACAGTCCAACTTGGGAAATTACTATTTTTACCAGCAAGTGCCGGGTTGAACTTTATTCAGTAAGCAATGGCCCTAAAGCGATTTCGTAACCTAGTTAAACTAAAACGGTAGCACGCAAAACCTGATGGGTTCTTAACGCGGTTTACTTTACAGTATTCGACAGGTGGTCAATTTGACGCCTCTGAGGGGCGACGTAAAGAAGGATATGGAAGTCAATGGAAGTCTATATCCACAGAGTAGAACAGGAGTTGACGAAATACACACGTCGGCAAGAAACACAACACCCCGTTGCTTTAAACGCACGAAAGAAGTGAACTTTCTTATCCGGTTTCCACCGTAGTGGGATAACACCCTTGATTAACGACAGCGACTCCTTAAGATTTCCGCTCCCAGGTCAACAACACGTCCTTCTTGCTTAAGCCTCAATCACGCTCTGTCCCTGCAAACACAGTCATTCGCCCCGACGCGCAATTGGCACTTGCAGTCGGACAGAGCGGACAGAATTAAACTACACCACAGTGGTCGTAAAAGAAGAGTCTGTAGTGGCTGTTTTACAAATGTGAAGTATTATAACAGTTATCATCCTTTATTCTAGATATATTCCATACTATTTTAGAATGCGACGTGTTGTGATTGTCAGCTTAGTATTTAGATTCAATCTTAACTCGTACTCACTCTAGAAGTTCAGACATCTGGTTTTTTACTTCCTTTTACTAACTATAAAGGAAGTATTGGATTCACCCCAAAAATTCGAAATTGAGTTTTCAACGGATCTTCACGTTTTAGAGTCCCCTGATCCCAAAAAACATATTTTTTTTCATTGGTCTGTCTGTGTGTCTGTCTGTCTGTCTGTGTGTGTGTCTGTCTGTGAACAGAATATCTCAAAAACGGAAAGAGGTATGGCGTTGAAACTTCATATATAAGTTTTGCGTACTATGTAGATGCGACAGCAAGCTTTTGAAGAAAATCGCATAACCGGAAGTAGGTGTTTACTCTTGTAATTTTTCAGTTTTTTTCGATTTTTTCAAAAACGGCTCTAACGATTTTTTTTAACTTTACATTTTTATTACATTTTTAATGTGTATTGATGTGAGATGGTTGATTTTCCAGTTGAATACTTCTAAAATGGGTTTCTTTTGTTTTTTTGTCGTATTTTTTTTATTAACTCTTATTTTAAATAGAACACCCGGTATATTATTACATTTTGAAATCAGCTTAAAATTCTAGAGAAAATTTGTCTCTTCAACTAACGCTCTATTTTGTACCGTTTTTTCAGAATTTGTAATTTTTGAAAATTTTTGACAAATGCTTAAAACATTTAAAATCAAATTTTTGGCTAATTATAAGATCACTGTAAAAGGAGGTAAAATACGGAGCTGGAAAGTAGCTCACAAAAATTAGTTTATTTACACCCACATATCGTTTTATTACCAATAAAAATGTTCTAACGTAATCTCAAAACTGCAACTAACCTAACAAGTGATAACAACTCACCGCATTTTTGTATTTCACAGTTTTTTATATTTATCTATTTATGGTCTGTTTCCATTTTATTTTGCTAGTGTTTCTTCGGCTCTAAGGTATGTCGTCTGATATAAAGTAGTCTGTAATTCATAGTTTTGAATCATTCTTCTTCTTCATTACGACGTCGTGCTAGACATTTTGTGGCCCAAAGTATGTTTAAATAAATACATATATTAAATGCAATTCGTTAAATAAATAGTATGAAATATAATAATAGTTATAGCCTCAACACTGAAGAAAGTAGTTAAGTAGTCTGGACGATATGGATGAATGAATCGTATTAGTGATGGGCATAACCGGACAATTTTCATAAGCGAATTATTTGCATTCGAATCATATTAATAACCGATTGATTATTTGAATAATCATTCGAATCAATTTTGGATCTCGATTCGTTTCGATTAAGTCAGCCGGTTTGCCGGTTGGCGGTTCACCGTCATCTACATCGGCATCGTAACTTGCAGATAGCAGAGGAACTCAGTTAATCGTTAATTATAATAATTGTATAAATGATTTTTATTTGATTTCTAAGGAGTTTAAACCATTGAGAATAGCTATATCAATACTAATCATAAAGAAATTATAAATATGCGAATACAAAGTATCTATTGAATCTATTTTTAGTTCCTAAAATTCTCTAGTAGGCACCCTTCCCTTTTCGCTTGTACATCATACCGGTATATTTTAGAATCCATAATTTGTCTACGTTCAGCCTTCCGCAGTTCTAAGGACGCACACTTAAAATTTTCAACATCGAAATCCACTTCTTGTCCCGACTGCTCCGTTATTAAAAATGAAATATAAATCTGTTACGATATTCGAAAATCTTATTTCGCTTTCTGTTTATCCCTTATTAGGCATAATCAACCGCGTTTCGAAGCAAAAATTTAGGCCGTTATAAATTAATACCAACACAGCTTCGGCAAATCTCATACTCAGCAGAACGTTATCTTTATTAGAAACGGCCCCATAAATTTAACTCGTCGACTGGGAGTATCAAATGTCTTAATAACATCAACAAGCAGCCGCTAGCCTCACTTGGGTCAATCAAGTACATACGTAGAAAAGGTTATATGAGTTATGAATGACGTATTATTTACAGAGTTTCGATCACTCGCAGGTCCCTGATACGCGGCACGTAGTACGTATCAGGATGAGGTTATTTTTCATCCGAATACTTGAAACGAAAACCAAGTTAGACAGGTTATTTCAATAACCGGATAACCGGTTATTTTTTATTCGAATAAGCCCATCACTAAATCGTATGTTTATATATTAATAATAATAATAAATTGTCTTTCTTTTCCAACGTACTTGATTACATATTTATTAAAAAAAAAAACGCGCTTTTATATTACTTTCCATTATTTTCGAAGATAATATTCAATAGATTATTTCCGTTTATAAAGTGTTGGTGGGTAAGTGATTACGATACTTTTATTTTAGGGGTATTGTGTCCATAACTAATAAATTACATTATCCCCGTACTAAATTAAATGCAGAATATAATAATCTGTCTTCCCAATATAAAAATGTGTCTTAAAGTGAACGTGCGTCGCAAAGGCGCCCGTGATTTTATCATAACCTTTAAAGTTTAATAACACACAGCCTGAGGTAAATCGAAATTGTTTGTTCGGTGGTGTCGTAATAGCGTTGGTAATGTATGCGCCTTTCCTTCTTCATTTCCAATCGCATTAGGCCGTTGCAACCGGAAGGTTGCGCAATTGCACGCCACCACAATACCGTGGACTTATTTATAATGCACTGTTTGTCTTTGCAGATGAATAAATTAGCGCAAAGTGCAGACGCTGCGGACGCAGATTCGGACCAGGAAGGGGACCCCGAGCAGCTTCTGGACGAGTGGTTGGGAGAACTCGACAATCTGACGGGGGTGAGTTACACGAATTTTGGGCGCTAACATCCCGCACTTCGCAACTTAAGGTGTGCTTGAACTTAGCAGACTGGAAGTTGCTTCAGCTGGATTGCTGCGGTTTAGTGGTGTTTTGGTTTTGTCCGGCCTTAATTGAAGTTCCTGAGTTTTAATGGCATTCATGAGTTTTCACTGGTTCAGGCTACTTTGTAAAACTACGGGTACGTGTTGCAGAACATTGTTGAATTTCAGTTCTCAGGGTTGTAATGCTACTATCATAACCACATTTCACCACAGGTATTTGGATTGTTTCCCTCAGTTTTTAGGTGCTAAAGAGTATCCTTGAATGGGCCTAATTATATAGTGACCAAAGATTTAGGAAATGAGCATTATTATTGTCTATCTTTAAATGACAAAAACTATTTCCATAATCAACGTTATAACGTGCATACGTTGCGATCAAAAAGTTCACTTTGCTATAGCTTTTCAATATTACTACCAAATAGGATAACAAATCTATACATTGTGTTAGAAATGCTACTATTAGGATCCCGGAAACTAAAACAGTTAGAGAGTAACTTAAATGGGTAATCGTTTTTGTTAAAGGTACATAAAAAGTGGATAGGAAACATTTGTAGCAATTCATATGTATGACAGAAACCTAGCATTTACATTTTGATTTTATGTTTTCTTTCTGAGATTTAACAGGAACTTACATTTTTTTAGTGGAACCATAATAGAGTTGGATGCCATTTTAAAGCTATTTTTTGTCTATTTACAATAATATATGAGTGAGAGCGATCCTTAGTAACTACACTTATTTTCACATACTGAGAATATGGATCTTAGACACCAAGCTTCGATGAAAGGCTCACGTCAAAAAGAAAAGGGAAAAATTAGGCTTTAAACATAGTAAAATGTATTGGCTGTCAATGTTCTACAGTTGGTTTCCACATACCGAGAATATGGAGGTATTGCCAGAAATTATCGGCATGTGAACATTGTGAACACTGTCTGATAACAAAACCTTGAATACAAACGATGTACGTTTTAACAGATATCCTAAATAGTAATTAATTAAATGTTTGTCACTGTGATTAAACCTAAGGGAACTATACAAAATTAAATTGTACAATTGTTCGAAATGCATTTTGTTAGTGTTGCAACAAACAGAAATAGGTTTTCTTAATTTTTAATCGCCTTATTTAAAGCTAATCCTCGAATCCTATTAAAGGCGAGTAGAACAGCAACGCCAGGCGAAACCAATTCACAACAAATATCACTGAAAAACTACTAATGGAGTACTACGAGAAACGATGGATTACATGAAATTTGGGAAAGTTTCAAGAACACGTTGCTTAAGGCAGCTGAAATGGTAAGTAGTTTGTTGGGAAGCAATAATCATGCTAGAAGAAAGCGTATTGTGGACTGGGGAAATGAATGACGAAATGAGGAAAGGAAAGTCCTATAGAGAAAGTATTTGAACACCGGAAAAGAAGGAAACTATATAAACTTCAAGAAACAAAAGAAAGCAGTAAAGACGAGAATAAAGAAGAGAGAAAATACAGCTTGGAATTAAAATGGAAGGTAGCTTTAAGGAAACCCAAAAACTGATCAATAGAATAGTTAGAAACCTTAGAAAGCTAAAATCAGGACAACTAAACTAATATTAGATAAATATGGGAGAGTTTTAAAGAAGGATGAATATATGGAAAGGTGGAAGATATGTTTTATAGAAGTACTCCTACTAAAAGGGAGAAAGGTATATTCTAAAGAACAGCAGAAAAGAAATACAGAAAACAGAAGGGAGTCAACCAGAATATTACCAATGAAGATCGAGCAATAAAAAAATGGATTTCGGCAAAGCTGTAGGGGATGACAGTATAATACCAAAAATGATACGGTATATGGGAGCAAAAGCGGGACAACTACTATTACAAATACTAAATGCAGCCTGGCAGTATAAATAAATCCCCAGAGATTGGGAGTCATGATTCTCCCGATCCATAAAAGTGGAGATAATGGATATTATATTAATTACATTATTAAATATCTCATCTAAAAATATATGAAAGGATATTGGAAGCTAGGCTAAAAGATGAATTAGAGGAATATCTGCAATACGCACAATTTGGGAGGAAGAAGCGCACATGACGCTATATTAACTATAAAACTGCTAACGGAGAACAAAAGTTATATCCGTATTTTATAGACGTAAACAAGGATTTTGAGGAAGTGCCGAGAGATACCACATGGGAAATACTTGTTATCAAAACAAATCTACCGTGCTATTCTCTCAGGAAAATACACAGACTTATGACTACTCGGATACAATTGCCGGCCGAACGTAGCTCAATGGAGAGATCTTTAAATATACTCGACCAAAATGGTGCCAACGCATTTTTACCAAGTAACGACAAGTGTTCAAAAGCATTCAAAGAGAATTCGTAAACTCAAGTAGCACAAAATAATCTGAAAGAGAAGCTCAACTCAAGTACAGGTAGCAGTAACAAATAAATAATGCCAGAATGGAAATATCACAGTATATAATTTTCACCAATGCATATGTAAAATTACAGGTTGACAAATTATGAGGAACCTCACAAAACTCAAAAAGTCTAATACAAACATCTGAATACATACTCACAAGTTACGATACAGCGATACAATACTTATCGCACACATTTAAATCAGGCACGGTTTGCAAGACAATACGCTAGTGTGCTCCCAGGTACCAAGCTCGCCGAGCGAACTGAAGACTCCCAAGGTCTACCCAAACGTCAAAATGCCCAAGCGGTCATAACTGGAGATAAGTACGGGCCGAGGTAACGCCCTAAGCGACTTCCTCGCCCAAATTTTGGGGAAACTAACACCTTTGCAAACGGTCCTACAGCTTTTCACTGCTATAAGGGGGAAATAGTCCACGATAGAATACAGGTGAAATTAAATACAGCCCGAAGAAGGCTTCCTTACTCACCCCGCGATGTTCTGGGCACTTGAGAAGAACCAGCAGCGTAGAAATTATGTTCAGGAAAGCAAATTGACCAAAAAGGCAACCAATACTACACAAAATCAAATTGCATGCCCATACATTTCTAGAACACTTTTTAGTGACGCTTAAACTGGCTTCATGCTCCAAACAAAGGCAGCCGAAAAAGATAGATGAGCTGTCAATTGCGACCTTTTAATATCTGCAAGCCAAAGGTAGGCGTGGCACAAGGGCACAAAATATGAGCTCAGTCCCATAGACATCAGAATCGAATAGATGCGTAACAATATGGAATAAGTACTACAGACAACGAAATCAAATAGATGCGCAATTGAATCATAACATACTAAGAAACATAAAGGTTAATGATGACTAGATACAAGCAACAAAAAGTTTCTATAATAATTGATGTAACTGTATGTGAACACGTAATGGAATTTACTACGGAAATAGGAGTCAGACAGCTGGATCCCCGAGTCCATTCCTGTTCCTCATATTGCTAGACGAAACAAGAAAAAAATGTTAAGCGAAGATAAGTAAAAATCGATTACGCTATTGGACGCAGGCAGTAGAAACAAACGTACTAGCTTTTGCGGTCGATATGATAATTATTGCTGCCAAAATCAGAGAAAGGCTTGTCACATAATATAGAGATTTGGAGGAATGCTCTAAAAGACATAAATATGACAATGAACAAATCGTTACGAGCTTTAGATATTTAAGTGTCATTCTTAACCAAAATGGTAAAATAAATTAAGTACCAGATAGTAGCATAAAAAATAACAATAGACTACACTATGCCATATCAAGCAGCATTATAAAGAAAATGGAAACCAGAAGAACGAAATTAAGAATATATAAATCTATCTATGTTCCGCATTTGGCCCATGGCTGCGAAATATGGATTTTGACTAAGAAACATGAAGTAGAATACAGACTACCGAAATGAAATTTTCTAGGAGCATTTATGGTAAAACGAAACGAGACAGAATAAAGATCACAAAAATCAGAGAAAACCGAAGAGTGACGCAATTAAAGACCATAATTGAAAATAACAACTTCGCTGGCTGGGACAGCTATGGAAGATGACTGAAAGGCGAACACCTAGACTAGCACGGGAAGCAAAATCAAGGAAAGGAGGACGGCCCAGGACAACTTGGAGCATGGTGATAAAGACTTAGAGAAAGAGATATGAAGTGAAAACAAACCAAGAAGTTATCCCAAGATACGAAAGAATGGAGAAAATTCATCGCAAACCCCAACACTGCTTAATGCGGTAACAAGAGGATCGATTAAGTAAGACTAAGTTAGACCAATAACGCACAAATCATTGATATTATTACATAGTAAATTATTACATTCACTGTCTTTAATACCGAAAATACGAAAAAAAAAAAACTCAGTTGAGACAAGTCTGGATATCTCAGAGGCTGCACCACTGGTCCTGTAGTGCCGATCCACCTCTAGAAAAGTTACATTCGATTAATGCTTCACAAATCTGGAGTTGCGAGGTGGAGCTCCGTTTTGTTCAACCACTCAAAATTGATTCGTACTAGAAGACTTAACTTATCGATTATGTAAGCCAAATGTTTAATGTTCCTTGAAAAATGATGGGAGTAATTACCTGGTGAGCTAAAATTCCACACATGAAAGTGAAATTTTGTATTCTCGGACTAATCTTGAATTTTGCTGACCGCACATGTGAATATTCTGGTGGTTGAATATTACATTGTTTGTAAAACAACTCTCATAAGAACACATTTTTGAACCATATTCAACACTATAAATCTTCTTTCGGCATCCCTGGCGCCAGGTGCAACTTATCTACATTGAACTTGTGCTTTTTCAAAATGGCATGTGAGAAGATCTACAGATTTAATAAGAGTAGTGACTTTTCTTTCGATTTTGGAAGTTGGGTCACGGGAAAGTGTGGTGTAAAAAAAATCTTGGACCAAATACCTAACCTTATTGGTGTACTCGGTTCTATTTATAATCACCGTCGTGTGACCTTTACTGATGGACCAAATCGAAATAATATTCTTAACCCTGCCCCGCACCGTGTTCACTCAACTGCGACTTTTGACTATAAATTTAGGCGTCTTCTTTCCAATCGGTAAAATCGTCTTTGGTATAGTTCACATTGAGTTACCGTGTCTTTTATTTCACTCCTGATGACGTCCTGTATGATGGTGGACGAAAGTTTAGCTCTGCTATCTGAATAGCGACACAATCCGATCGCGGAAATGGTTCATTGCATAATGATAATGGCCGTGAAACCCTCCAAAGTTATTGGAGTCAGTGCACAAACTATCTAGAATGCTGTCTCTAATCTAACTAACAAGAGATGCAAACACAATTTTAGATCATTTCCGTGATTGTTTCATACGCACGTTACGCCAGGGAAAAAATTATTAGATTTATAGCGGAGCTGTGCCAAACTGCCTGAAATCGTCAGGAATTACTCTTCCCAATTAGATGGTAAAAATACCTCCGGTAACACTAATAAAAGTGTCATCTTCTAAATCAGTTGTATGCGGGCCGTTAAGAAATTTCGGAACTGTGTAGTAATTTTGCGCCTGCATTTAAGTCGCTTTAACGTCAGTTTGAGTAATGTCGTCGCGCCAAGAATGTAAACGAACTTTTCTAGCGACGCGCTAAACGAGCTTTCTACAAATGACACTAATTTTAACACCAATCATTCCATATGAACACAACGGGACTTCCATTTGCCCTTTTTGCGTCATGGAAAAGAGCCAATAGGGAAATAAAGGGATGAGCGTTCGACTCGACTAACAATAGGCCAAGGAAAACTGAGAGTCTACCCTGCTGGACAATAGGACCATAAAACTCGAGCCCAAAAAAAGTGAAAATAAATTTCGTTTAGGCGAAAGTTATATCAACTACTTGTGCGACAATAGAAAGATGGAGCCCTGGCTGGACAATCCTATTGTATGTAAAGAATAGGGAACCCTTTCTCTTGCACAAGCGACCTATATAAATGTAGAAACTGTGAGAATCCGGGCATTGGATCTTCATCCATCTTGCGTCACTCTGGCCAAGACAAAAGCACGAGTCAGATTCATCAATCTCTAATTACCAAATCATCTTATGGCTTGCGTTTAGACTTCATTCACTATTTATATTTGTAATTTATGTTAGTAATTTGTGTTGTAGTGAAAATGAAGGGAACGTTAGTGTTTTCCTGTTGAACTAATCAAATACCTAAAGATACAATTTTCTGTAAAATAAATAGTTTAATTGGATTTTCCAAAGTAGCTATGGTGAAGAAATTCAAACAAACGGAATATTTTCTATAGTTTCAAACCAGAACGTTATCTGTGCCGTAACCATGCTTTTAAACAAACAAAACAATGGTTTAAAGATGGTAACATTTTCAGAAGTTCTAGCGAATTTCGTGATTGAAGTTATAGAACTAGAAATTCTAAATAAATCAGATTACAGTATACCATTTTATAGACTATGAAATGATGCTACGTCAAGGATATATAGCAATTTACGATACAAGTGCGTAAAGCTAGTCTTTAGTCACGAGTGGGGCAGAGTTAAAACGCGATTGAGCGAGCGTTTTAAGGCCCACGAGTGACTAAAGATGCTTTACGCATGTGTATCGTACAATATTTTATATACGATAGAATCTAGAAAACACGGTAAATATAAAAAAATATTAAATGTAAATTAGGATTACGGTCCTAATTTTGCGTGGTTAAAAATTTTAAAACACGTTGCTACTGACGACGTGACTAATGAAATCATTTTAATCACGTTGCTACTGCCGACTTGAACTAATGATAACATGTTATTAAACAGTAGTTTTACAAACTTAAAACTCCTTACTAAAACTGAATTTTACACACTGTCGTAGATAAATATAATAATTGAGTTAATCTAAATTGTACTTTAAATGATAATTCACCAATTACTGAAGTTACTGTAGCAGTTATTAAATATTATTTGGGAAACAAATGATTATCAAATTATTTTCTTCGATATCACAGTCTATAGAAAAAACAAGAGACTAATGATAGAATAGTATTATACATTAATTTCAATCATAAGATGTAAAAAATCGACCAAACAATTTTTTAACCCAAATAATAACGAGTCTGGAGCAACACATTTGTTTTAAGAATTGAAATCTCTTTTATGGTAAAATAAATAATTTGAATAACAGGTCGACCTAGAATATTTATTAAATCATAAGCTGTCTATTATATTTTCAATGTACAAACACGTAAATTGAAAAAATAAACGCAAACTACGACGGCTGCCAACTATATAGCTTTGAATAGTTATTTTTATATTTATATTTTTATAAAAAAATACCTTTCGAATGCTC
>OW679203.1:65886578-66291375 GCA_940337035.1 Agriotes lineatus
AAATGAGTAAATTATTTAGAAGTCTCGGCGGTCATTTTACATTAATGAGGGTTAAACGGTTTTGATTGTTTCGAGGCCGCAGTCGTTACTGTGATATTAATTCTGTGAGCTATAGGTTATACAGATAAGAATTCGGGCAGGATCTTCTGTTATGAAGACTTCAGAAGTAAATTATCTCTTGTTACGAGACGTTAACATTTTATTGGAGGGTGCACACTAAGCGACGTATTTTTTTATCGCTGATCAATCTTCAGGTACGAGCCCCACTAACACTTTTATTCTTATTTCGCCGAATCGATAATAAACTAGTTGCAAAACCAGTTCTGTTTGTAATAATACAATCCGTAGAGGCGCTGAAAATTCCCGTGGACGTTTTCGTATGCAAATTAATTTGCTCTACAGAGATCGCGTTTGTGGATGCCCTAAGGGCAGTGCAAAGTATCAGATTCTAGTTAAAACCACCTAGAACCAATTTTCTCGATCACTGAACGAAAGTAGCTCTTTTAGGTAATACTGTGAAATGTAGCCAGTGGCGTAGCTGAAATGTTTGTATAAGGGCCACCTAACATATGAAAAATTAAAATTTTCGTGAATCTTGTGATGAATACGAGTAAGGCGTAATAATTAATGCAACTATACAAGAAGGGATGTTTGTTATATTTTTATATTCACCAACTTATATGTAGTTTAACCTAGGGTGTCTTGATGTCAATTTGACGTACATATTTATTTTTTACCAGGGCACGGACAGATCATTGTCCCCTCTCACTTTAAATTACTTTGAATAAGACATACTTTGCTCTTTCTTCAACAATAACTAAATACTTGGCACTGGTATATTATAGGTTATGTTTAATCGTGATGCGCGTGTTTTGGCGCAACAGAAGTAATTTAAATTCATTTTAGAATTTATCTGTACACTTAGGGATATTTACACTAATTTGACCTTGAAAGTATCCAAGTTTCCTGGATGGATAATAGATTTATTTAAATTTCTGTCTGCTTTTTGGAATTATGCTAAAATTGTAAAAATGTCTCACCTCCCCACTCGTGCATCTTTCGTATCTACCTATTTCAAATATTGCTCAACTACACATTAAAAGGGTTACTTTTACAATTTTAAACCATTTTAAAACACGTATTATAATAAAAAATAAATACAAACAATTTAAAAATCACAGGTCTAGCTTTATCAAGTTATTTAAAAAATGTTTAGAACCACAAAAATAATCGAAATCCAAATTTTAATTTAAAAAAAACTCACATTTTCACCAGCTAAACACACCCATGTTTGATTTTTACTTCCTTTTACGATAAGGGAAGTTTGGCATCACCCTAAAAATTCGAAATTGAGTTTTCAACAGATCTTCACGTTTCCCCTGAACCCAAAAAACATGTATCTGCGAACAGAATATCTCAAAAACGAAAAGAGGTATGACGTTGAAACTTCATATATAAGTTTTGTGTACTATCTAGATGCGACAGCAAGCTTTTGAAGAAAATCGCATAACCGTGTGATTTTTCAGTTTTATTCGATTTTTTAAAAAACGGCTTTAACGATTTTTTTCAAATTTTACATTTTTAACGTGTTTTTATGTGAGATAGGTGATTTTCCACTTGAATACCTCTAAAATGGGTTTCTTTTGTTTTTTTTTTTCAATTTTTTTATTAATTCCCATTTTAAAAAGAACACCCGGTATAGGTATTATTATATTTTTGAATTCAGCTTAATGTTTTAGAGAACATCTGTTTCTTCTACTAACGCTCTATTTTGTATGGTTTTTGTAGAATTTGTAATTATTGACAAATGCTTAAAAATTAAAAATCACATTTTTGGCTAATTATAAAATCACTGTAAAAGAAAGTTGTGTGCGTGTATCACACCAGATTTTTTAACAACGGTTAGTTGTATTCCACCCATTATTTAACTTATGTTTTAAAAGTAGAGGACGCTTGCTTGATTGACAGTTCATAAAAATTAACTAGCAGTTCATAAAAATTAACTGGCAGTTCATGCACTTCCAAGGCACTCTTTATCATGACCACGCTGGAGCTTTTTTAAATTCATTTGCATTATAATACAGCGTGTTCACGGCTCGGGGATGAGTGACCAAAGATGTTTGCATTCCAGTTTCATATTTGGGGATTAAGCCCTACTTGGCTTAAAACTAATTTTAAGTATATTTTCGTTTTTTTTAAAGGAAGCCATGGCGGTAGATATTTTTGTATTTAATTAAAGTAAATCTGCAGGTCTAAATGCGACAAAACGTCATTAAGAAATGTTGTTTAGCACGCAAAATTATTTCCCTAAAGTGGTTTGCACTGTTATTCTGTTCTTACCGGGTTCACCACTTTGGTATTAAGTTGGTTCAATAAGATATAACCGATTGTGGAAAACAATAACATTCCTTTTTATTTACATTAGAACACAAATAATTTTATATAAATACGAACGCCGGAATCTGATTCGAAACGCAGGCAAGGGAATCTGACCAAAGCCCTCGTGTTGCTTAAAGTAAGTCAAATTGGGATGCGGAGACGCAATGCTCGAACGTCACCTTATACACAGGTCGCTTATGCAAGAGAAAGGATTTCCTATTCTTTGAGTACAATAGGTATTGTTAGCTGAGCACGACTGGCTTTATTCTTGCACAAGGGTTGCTTCGCCTGGACGAGGTTTCACTTTTCTCGGCCCGGGTATATGGCCCATTGTTCGTTTAGTCGAGTTACCAGCCGTTGATTGCTCTCGCAATTGGTCCTGCCACAATATGCATCACGCTGTTTGGAGAAACTTTCAAAGCGATGTTTAGAAAAGTTCATTTTCATTCTTTGTGCGATGAAAATTAATCAACTACTAGTCGAAAAGGATATTAACATTAGTTACTATTTATACAATAAAGAAAATTAAACCATAACCATTTCTACTTAATTCATTTTGTAAATGTAAGGTCATGGAAAAAGTACAGAGTGCATATGCACGAAGTCTTTGCTTCAACTTAGTTTTCCTTAAAAGCTACTTGTTGGCTTTGCAAATGTAAAGGATATAGGTTACGTTGAGAATTGCAGTTGTACGTTTCAGTTTGACTCTTGCATTTTCTATCTTCGTATTACGATTGTGATGTTTCTTGGTGCGAACAGGGCACTCTAAAAGAGTTAAGTGAGTTAATTAGCTCGGGGAGCTCGATAATTAACTGACAAGTCGAGCGTTTATTTTGACACGTTGCAGGTCATTTGAGTACACTAGGCGGTGTCTATTATACCGCTTGTATGAATTTATTTGACGGTCCATTCCCGATATTACAGTGTGTGGCTTATCTGAGCGAGTTTGCGCGTATACCTCGTATCAGATAGCTTTTCAGAGGTTTTCTGTTGAGTTATGACGAATTACATAACCTGATTTTCGAAGTTGTCATTTGGTTGCCGTGAGAGTAGACACGGTCGTTTAGTCACTTCCGTACAACTTTTTTTTTTATTGCCAAGTGAACTGCGGCGAATTATAAGCGGTCTCCATAGACTGATGTCTGGCCTTTAAAAATGTATTTTGAAGATTCAAATGGTTGCCGTTGTCTGTAGTTTTTCCAAATATCGTTGTATAGTGATGTGAATTGGGAAGAACACCGTATTGGTGGATGTAGATGGGAATTGTAGTCTTTTAGTCGGTGGACGCTTTTGGTTACGGGACTGTTTTATATTGTGAACGCATGTGTAGGCAGTTTGGTTTTACACATTTTAATTCCGTTCTAGATGGTTTTAAATAAATCAGCACCTCCGCTAACCCGTTTTGCAGCTGCAATAAGTAGTTTTCCCAAATGCGCTCCTGTACGCCAATGGTGTCTTTCTTTTATTACAGGGAATTTTCTAGATATTTCTAGATTTTCGGATTTTCGTGGCCCCCGTATTTGGTTTTGATCATTTTACTGTTAACTTATTCTCCTCTCCGGAGTAGCTTAGCCTGGTGGGCGCTTTTGGTTACGGGACTGTTTACATTGTGATATTCACAGCTCGCTATTCGGCTTACATTGCAGTGTTCGAAGATTATCATTAATTTATTCTATTGCTATTGCGTATTAAGAGAGTTCTTTTTTTGTGTTATTTTATATATCTTTCTGCTAACCTTGCATCCTCTATAATGCGATTAACATTTATATGTCGGGATATTACAAAATCTGGTGTGATACACTCACACAGCTTCCTTTTACAGTGATCTTATATTTAGCTAAAAATTAGATTTTTTATTTTTAAGCATTTGTCAAAAATTTTCAAAAATTACAAATTCTACAAAAACGGTACAAAATAGAGCATTAGTTGAAGAGACAAATTTTCTCTAAAATTTTAAGGTGTATACAAAATGTAATAATATACCGGGTGTTCCATTTAAAATAGGAGTTAATAAAAAAATAGAAAAGAAAACAAAAGAAACCCACTTTTCCGATGTAATTCAGTATAATATTTAAAAGAATTGTTTATCAATTTGTGTTTTGAATATGCAATACAGTGTTTTTGAGGAACCTAATATTTGTACTCGTTAGGGTTTTCCAATTTTGCTGATTGTACTTTGTTAAATTTTATATGACAATTCGTTTAATTTCTTGGCGACCGAACTTGCATCAATGTGTTTAAAAAAAAGATGAAACAGTTTACTACCTTTGAAATTGTTTATTCTAACAATAAATTTCCGTTTTGTGCAGATTTTCCGTCATGCGCAGATTTACTCAAAGCTGGAAATTGGTCTGACACGAAGCGGTTCCGTTTTATACGTACAGATTTCATTGTATCAATACTTATTTTTATCGCCTTACAGTTTGTGTGTGAACCCTGTCGTATTGAAAATAAAATATTTGTAAATTTTATAACTCATAATTCCGTTTATAGTAGAATAATAATGAATTACGTATTTGCACTACAGAAAAGTTGACAAATAAAGTTTTCGGTATATAAGACTGTTTATAGTTTTAAAATTGGTTGAAGTATCGACGTAAACAATTTATATAAGTGTCCAAAGGTTCGTCTACGCTACTGAAATTACCACAGCCAACTGCTTTCTAGTCATAAGCAGTGTTACGGGTGTTGTTATTCTGAAATTGTCATGTAATACTCTCAAATAAGTTTTGTTTTGTCACGTTAACTAATGATATCGCGACAAACGTGTACATTATGAGTGTTTCCCGATCAGAACCATATATTCAGATTAAGCACATAAATAACATTAACAATTACAAACTGTCAAAATAGGCTTCTTTCACCCAAAATTAAATGATATGCGAATATGCTTTTAAGAACTACAGCATAGTAAAATAGCAGGAACACAAGGAATGGAAAACATCTGCGAACATATTGTATCGTTTCTAATAAAACTGAAATAGTCACAAACGAAAGTCTTAGTAATGTGAATTATATTCGTTAGAAAAGAGAAAAAATATTGCAGTCGGTAAAATTCAAACCAACATTCCTAGGGAAAACCTGATTTCTACTCAACCTTAACCGTTCGACCAGGAATACTACGTAACAAACAGGCTTATCGTTGCATTATGAAGGAGAGAGTGACGACGTAAGAAAATCAGGCCGTCGCGAATGAAATGAGCCCGATCAGTGACGATGTAGCGTGACACACGAACTCGGCTTCGCTCGCTTTGATATGCTTTAATATGTGCATTTGTAAAAGTTATTCTATAACTGCCTAACAACTAATAACAAATTTAAAACGTGAAAAAGTATAACAATTTTACTCTGAACAAGAACTCAGAAAATAGGTACAATTGGTTACGCGAGAAATGCGACTAAGGACAAGTACAGTCGTGTTCAAATAAATCTTGGACCGTTTTTTAAATGTAGTTTCGGTTAAAAATGGAACAATTTGTCGGTGTAGGTATTTCACGATATTAACTATTTATGGTCTGTGAACAGTGTATAGTGTATAAAAATAACGAATTCCTGTATGGGCATATAGGACTCAATTCTGGGGTTGTGCAAAAACCTCGAAACATTAAAATAATGAAAAAAAAGTTCCAGATGAAGACCCTTCGTAGTGTAGCAGAAGCGGAATGGCACATTAACATACCGCTACATGAATTTCTTAAAGCTTCGTGGGTCCGAGAGGAAATCAAGCGATATGTAACTATGTGCACAACCACCCCATTGTATAATGAAAATACCATTGAATGGTCAGATATACAAAAAACGTTAGACATTACTAGTTAGTGATTAATAAACTCAGGGATTTGCATCTCGGCGATTTCCTTCTTTCATTTTATATGTATTATACAGATTGTCAAATGTAACAATATGAAGCTGCGGGGTATGAATTTGAGAGAGCAAAACAAACGAAAAATCCCAATAGACAGTGATGCAGCATTGTTAATATCAAAATAACAAAATGTAAGTTTTTTTTCTTAACAATAAACAAATATGCACTGCTTACAACAAATATTCAAAATGGAAGCCATTGCGCTGAATGCATAACTACGTACAAAGGAATATATCTGTGTTATTACATTGAGGTTTTGATTTCCATTAATCATTAGCATGCTGAACTAGAGTGCCCGGTTTAGGATGTTAAGGCGTCATTCTTTTGGCGCGAACGCCTTAGACGCAGACGCTATTAGACGCGTGTATGTTTAGGCGCAGGAACAGTTAGGCTCCGTGAATGAATTTCAAATTAGTCTCGAAATGTACCTTATTATTTAGCTGAAATAAGTTACGTAACTAGAACTCTTCCTAAAACACTTACAGCAATCATTTTAATGACAAGTTTTTAAAGATCGAATCGCCATTGAAACGTTATAAATCTTACCTCGTGGGTGTAGATTTGACAACAAACGAATACAATGGCACAGCTGCTCTTTACGAAAGTTTAATTTAATAACAATAATTCAGAAATGTCAAGATATAATAATATACAAAAGTTCAGGTTTTACACCAAAATTGCAACACGTGCAAAATAGATCTCCTTTACTTATCGAAAATTTTCCGACTTTAAAAACCGCTTACATTTTGCGACTAGTTAATATAACTAGTTTCTACGTTTGTTATGAAAGAGGGAGTTTTGTAACTATTTTCAGTGAGGTAAAGTATATGCCCACATTTTGTGCAAACGTGTTGACGTTGCGCCTAACTGTTCCCGCGCCTAAAGTTCCGGCGTCTAAGCGTACGCGCGCCTAATAACGAGAGCGTCTAAAAGCTTCGCGCCTAAAAGCTCGCGCCAAATTATGCGCGCCAAATTATGCGCGCCTAAACGTCTCTTTCCGAGAGTGCCTTGATGTCAGTTTGACGTATTTGTCCTTTACCAGCGTACGTACGGAACATCGTCCCCTCTCACTCTAAGATATTTTTGAATAGGACCTGTATTTTTTCTTTGTTCAGCTTTAGTTACAATAACTATATACTTAACACTGCTAAATTATAGGTTATGTTTCGTCATATCATGCTGCGCGTAACATTAAGTTCATAGATTATATAAACAGGATGCCAATTCTGCATAATTTATTTGTACACCCTAATACCCAGCACTGTTTCATTATACACATTCTAAAATATAGCGCATTTCAAATAGTTTATGTCATTTTGGAACCATAATCTTGTCTATTGGCCCTCGGTAACGGGCGTAAAATGGCTTTTATGGCCCTAGAGACTATAAAGATGCTAAGCAGTATAACAAACACCAACAATGTAGTATAGCAATACCAAAAATCTGCATAGAAACCACAGCACACCAAAAATTCACAGCACCAGTATCCAAAATACTGAATCTTTGAATTTTGTCCATTTTGAGAACCAAAATAAAATAAAACGTTGTATGTACCACGTGCCTAACCACGATTATAGCTTTGGGGGAAATTTAAAGCTTTCCGCTTCGCGTCGCGCTTTAAACACTCCCTCGTGCTATACTTGATTGATTATGCCCTTAATACATAATTAACTATTCTAATACTTTTTTCTGGATCGTTTATGGATATGTCATTTGAAAACTAATGCTAACGTGACAATGATCAATTTACTTTGCGACTGAGAAAAGGAGGAAGCTATTTGTGTCCTTACCCTGTTAAAGAACGTCAAGGCACCCTAAATTGAATTAGTTCTTACTATAATTTCCACGGCTGTCAAAATTCCTCCGGCGATGCACTTCATTTTCCAAATACGCAAAAATCTAGTGGATTCAATCATGGGCACCATGATGACCAGTACCTATACAATTCCATTTCGACCAAGCCATCAATGAAGATAAAACGAATTTAACTATTCTGTGATTATGCTTCCCTAATGTGCTGGCACCCCATCATGCATATACTATTCTTGTTGGTGAAATGCAAGAGACGCATCTGCCAGCAACTCCGGTAATTGATCATACAACTTCACGGTATTTCTGTTATGAAGCTATAGAATAGTAATGTTTATCAGGCAATTTTTCTTGTTTTAATTTCATAGTCTCGTACTGTTACATCTAACACCCTGTATAAGATCAAATTTGCTTCTAATTACTCAAATTTAAAATAATCAAAAACTTCGACCTCCATAAATCCGATTTTCAATGTACAATTCTTTGAACATCGTTTCTTTATTTTGTGCAGGCATTCATACATTAAATTAAATTCACAAATAATCATTGAAAGATTGGATACGTGGAGTGCAAAGTATCAGTCTTTGATTTCGCCAAAACTTTCGTCATATTTTGGTAAATTAAAAAAATTCTGACTATTTAGACATTTTGTAATCGCCCATTATGTTAGTTCTTTTAGACTTAGAAACGGAAGCGATTGTTTATGAAGTGTAAAGGTTTCGCTGATTACAGAATCTTCTCCAGTATCAGTTGTCAGACATTTCTTATTATCGTAGTTGTATTATAGTGCCGTATCTGATCTTTCTATGATAAGTTAGAAACGCCTGTTTATTGGTGTTTATGGTTTCATAATATACTCGTATGTATGAAGATTTGGGTGGTTTGTGGTTACTACTGTCTATTTGAATAAAACTTATGTGTATTGCAGCCAGTAGTATGTTGAAAATACTGTTGAATTCCTCTAATCGTCAGTAATTATTTGTTTTTCTAGACGCCGCGAGGCAAAACAAAATTGTAATTTTTATTATGTCGAATTTGAATATTGACAAATAAGTTATCATGTTCTTGTTTAGTAGAGAGTTTCAGACTTCGGTTGTTACAAAGCACAACAGTATTTAGTTATAGCAACATCTAGGGAAATGTTTATTGCATTCATTCTTCTTTTAAAAGGATTTTCTAAAGTATTTATACAGGGTGACTCAAATTTACAAGTGCTTGGAAAATGATGACATGATCTTGGAATTTGTGTAAAAATGGTGTTCACTGAACCCCTGTCAAATGTTACCTTCGCTGCAGCTTCTTGGAGAAAATTCTACTCCCGACTTTGGTTATCCTCACTACACTTTCTTGCATTTAAACATTTAAAATTTCGCTTTCCGTTTTATCAAACCACGAATCAAATTATTGTAGTTTAACTAATGCAATTGAGAGCAACTCTCAGCCCGTTCCCTTTTCTTATTTGTACATTTCGAGTAGTCTTTTTTAGAAGAACGTTTAAGGATAATATTAAATATATTGTGGTTGTGACGAATACCACATACCACATCTTAAATTGCTCGAGATTTACTCGAGTAATTATTACATTTCGCTTAAAACGTCTTCACATTTGGTGCAATGATATTTTAGAATTCTACAATTTACCCATAAAGTTAATATCTTCCAATTGTTGTTTTAGTTTAAGGAAAGTGATAGTCGCTAGGTCTGAAATATAGGGCGGTTATTGTAATATTTCGAAACACGTTTGGTCGAAGAGATGGCACTCTTGTAAGCAGAAGCCTTATCCTGGTGAATCTTGAAATTAGTTTCTCGCACTAGTGTAGGTGACATTCTATCGTTGTGAAAAACAATTGCCCAATAACATTCGGTCGCCTAATGGTCGTACGCTTCTCCGGTATCTCTAAAAAATTGTTAGGGGATGATGACGCGTGCCGTTCAGATCAAAGTAATGAATTTTGGTTTCGTCTGTTCTGATATAAAGCGACATTCTCGGAACCCCCTTTTTCAAATGTTAATGTAGAACAATCAGAATTATGCACATATACACGTAATAGTAATGTTGTATGTACCAAGGGCATAAGGCTTTTAAGGCTTGCGCCGTGAAAATTAGACCTCAAGGCGTAACCGCGGGCTCTAACACGACAAGGGTCATAAACGTTAGTTACACACGAGGTGCATACAATATTTATTTCATTTTGGAACTATAATCTTGTTTATTAGACAGCGGGCGTAATACGGCTTGTAGGTACTTATAGCCGTAGCGCCTATAAAGTTACTAAGCAGTATAAGAATACTAACAAAATTTACTAC
The DNA here is from genome assembly GCA_940337035.1 of Agriotes lineatus. Classification (NCBI taxonomy): domain Eukaryota; kingdom Metazoa; phylum Arthropoda; class Insecta; order Coleoptera; family Elateridae; genus Agriotes; species Agriotes lineatus. The sequence continues at coordinate 65,896,939 of OW679203.1, forward strand.
ACCAACAATTTGCATAGAAACCATAGCACACCAAAAATTTACAGCGCCAGCACAACGATGATGCAGTAGTCTGCAGCCAAAATACTAAATCTTTGAATTTTGTCGATTTTGAGAACCAAAATAAAGTAAAACGTTGTATGTACCACGTGCATAATCACGATTATAGCCCTCGGTAAATTAAAAGCTCTCCGCTTCGCGTCACGCTTTAAACATTACCTCGTGCTATAATCTATTGATTATGCCCTTAATACATAAATAACTATTATTTTCCACTGGTTTGTTATTTGTTGTTTATATCTGCGATACGAGATATATAAATCAGTCCATAACACCCTAGGGCGTTATGGACCTAGGGCGTTATGGACTACTTTGCAAGCATTTGATGTTATTTGCGTATTCAAAGTGGAAAATAAAACGTTGTATGCACCGCGGGCATTATTTGATGTTAATAGCCTTCGGGCGACTTATAAACCCTCGGGCGAAACCCTCAGGTTTGTAAACGTGTCGCCCTTAAACATATTCATAATGCTCTTGGTACATAAATAAGTATTATGGCCCTTGGCATGTGAAGTAACACATTACGCGTACATAATACATATAGGTTCTGATAACGAAAGCGTAGGGAATCGACCTACTGGTGTTACCCTAGAAACTTCATTTGACTAGCAGGTCCCTAGACTATTTCTTCTTAAGTCGTTTGAAGGCTGGTGCTTCGAGAAATATTTGGACTGAATCTCTAAATGAATCTTTAAATTTGACATACTAGAACAACCCCATAATTCCAGTCCGCAGGCTACGTCCAAATACGCCTGATTGTAACTTTATATATAAGGCTTATTTTTCAATTAACCAAGTTATATATTTTATTTTATTATATTTTTAGTTGTTTTCCAAGGACATTTATTATCTAGATGTAATACCAGGTGACGAACTTCTTTGGCATGTAGAATTTTGTAACTTTACGTTTGTTAGCTTCTCCATCCAGATGTCCTGTACGTCTTAGCGCTTTTATAAATTAATTTGCCCTGTTCATTACCTAGCTAGCTCAGCATACATTAATATTATAAATACCCCAGTCGTTGTTACAACGACCACTATTTTCCAAAAAACAGGAAGCTGACCTGCGCTTGTAGTATTCTCGGGCTGAAACGGACGTCAAACATACGCACAAGAAAATTCAATTTATTTACACAACTAAACAAATATATTGAAATGGCTCCATAAATATGAATAGATTCAGGCTCTTACTTTGTTTTACCTATGAGTATATGTTTATAAATTTTTATTTAATCAATTTAAATTGCCATGTTTATTATTATTTGAATATTAAAAATTATTCGTGCATTGTCAAATGTAATTCCTCAATAAACTTAATTTAGTATTTCTCTCGATTCTCCTCTGTAGATTAGTCCTGCTTTTAGTTTCTCCCCATATACTTCCCATCTTCATCCATTAGGTATCTCATCTTCTTATTTTATTTTTTTTTATTTTACCAAGTGAATTCCTTCTCTTTTGCAACTCTTTCATTTTTTAAAAATATAGCACCAGCCTCGACACCGCAAGGTAAATGAGGTTACAGATAATACATACATACATACATTCCTTTTTAAATAGGGTTTATTTCATAATTTTAAGTTACACCAAATTAATTACAGCTTTACATTTTCAAATTTGTTGTACTATTAATAATTAAAACAAAGTCCTTAACGATATCATATTTTCTTCTTCCAACACACTATATAAGCTTTATTTTGATTTCTACCCAGTATGTGCAATAATCTACCCCAATTAAGTGTTTGTCATTATTTTCCAATTTCATATTTAGATATTACATTAAATTCGAATCCTTGTGTTTTTCAATTAGCCTCAGTTTATTCAATTATAAATTCTATATTCTTTTCTAATTACCTTTCAATTATTCAAATACCCAATTCATATTCAAATTGATCCCTATAATATCCAACTACTGTAATCCCTTAATCCTATTTAAAAATTGATTTTTATACCCCTGTATTCATATTATTACAATATATTGATCTTTAAAACACTAATAGGGTAAAGAAGACAAAATAAAATAGGATTAAACCTTGAAATGAATAGCCATTCTTAAACACAAGCTTCAATTAAGAATGAACCCGATAACTTGGGGACACTACAGTAGCAGATCAATTGTATCTGCCATGTAAGTACATTTAAACAGCATTAAAATAACGCCGTTACTGTCTTTAAAAGCGCGAACCTTAAATTGCACAAATTTTCGATGTTACGATTGCATTCATAAAAACCCCGTCTAATTCACGTACGTAAGTGCATTCCTTTAAGCTAGGCTGATTCTTACACAGCTGAAGCGACCGCTTATCGCTTAAGATGCAATCACATCCTATACGAGGGTACCTAGAAATTGGGACCTGCGAAATGCAACATAGCCCTCAAATTGAGCTCGCATTGGATTGCGTCATCCCTTGCATGCATGTGTGTAAATATTAGATGAAAGTAATGAGGAAGTCTCGCTGTTGGCGCCGCTCGGTCGTCTGACGTCACGGTAGCAATAGACGCCACGAAAATACGTGATTGTTTCTCAAGTATGTACATACCCTGTATACGTAAAAATACACCGCAAGGCTTATTAAACCGTTTCTATTTATTTCACCACAGGCGAAATTCACTTCGAGCCTCCCACCAATGTGCGCCTCTGGGCCGGACATGCAAGTGACTCCCTTTTAAGTTCTCCGCGATTTGGCTTCGTAGTTTATTGCTGACTCGCGAAATTAAGGTTCACTGAACAGCACCGAATCCGCGCACTTTTCTTACACGAGGTTACCTTAGTTAGGCTAATTAACAATGCAACAGCATATACATACAAACTGGCTATATACGTCAACATGAAAATAAACAATCCAAACAAGGGAGCCAGATTCCCGTTTCAATTTCCACATTATGGATGTAAACAGGCGGGTATCGTTGTTTTCCCAATGTAAAGGTTACACGGGTAGACTTGCTTTCATTAACCCTAATTCTTCGCTAGCTTAGCCCTTTGTAGCTGATTAATGCAGTTTTGCTGATCTTCAGTTACCGTTACAATTGCTGTATCATGTGCAAACGTTTCTACTACAGTTGGAGTTAGTCAGGGCTGCTGTATGAAGTAGGTATATAATCGAGGCTAACGCGCAATCTTGTGGAACGCCTAAAATGATGGGGCATATTTATGATATCTCTTCCCCATGTTTAACTTAATACGAGGGAGATAAGTACGACGTTAGCAGTTAGAAATAATGCAAAGGTGTCTTGATTTTAAATAAAAGCCCTTTATACCATACTTGATCAGAGGCTTATTTGACATATAAGAAGACTGCCGAGTAAAACTTTTAAAGCCTTTATAGCCTTATATATGAGTCTGTAAGCCGGTGGAACTGTTGGTCAAATGGCAGCGTTTGGAAAAAAACTGATGGTTTGGTGGACATTCGTCTAGAAGAAGATTATTTTCTGTCATTGTTCTGAGTAGTAGTTTTTCGAATAGTTCCACTAGGCTGATAGGGTAATAGGATATTACGTCTGTAGGGGGTTTCCTCGGTTTTAATATTAGCATAATGTGCGCATACTTCAGTTGACCAGTAAGACAGTTTTAATTTCGAATTAAATGCCATGTTTTTAAATCATAATCCAGATTCAGGTAAATCTGTTAAACATTTTCCCATCAATTGAATCATATCCAGGGCCTTTCTACTTATTTCAATGTTTTATTTTGGTTTGGAACCCATTTCAAGGCTTCTTTTTCACGCTCAATACGTCATGTAGTAGAACCATGTCGTTCATTTGTATAGCAAGGGCTTTAGTGGATCTAGTTTCCGTCTTCCGAGTTTAAACCAGTTTCTAACCATTGAAAAAATTAGAGTTGCGTCATATGTATGTATCCTTTTGCAACAAACATTTTTACATAGGTACTTAATTACTGCTCGAATATCGACATTTTCCATTAAAAAGACTGTGTACTTGAATACTTATGAAGAAAATACCTTTTGTGTAATCTCGGCAAAAAGTACAATTAGATAATATAAATTTGTATTTGTTAATCAAGACTCTATGCCAAGAACAATAATTGGAGAACCATAGTTCTCGTTGTTTAGAAAATGATACTTACCTAGCTGCTGTAATGGTATTGCTATTTATCACGTTATGCTTATTGCCGTTAATACTAATTGGGTCGTTTTGCCCGCATAAAAGTTCTTAAAAACAAATAACGTGATTAAATATGTCCGGGAACCACGATAATCATGCCCCCATGTGAAAATAAAATTGCTAATTGTGTTATGAAAAAGTTTTACAATCGAAAATTGTGGTAGGTGTACGTGCTGTGAGCTACCGTGGATCGATCCTATTGGCGAGAAGATAAACTTCCAAACAGCGACTGGATAGAGAAGGCTGCTAAAGTGGACGCTTATTTGTGAAGTGATAATGGCCCACTAATTTGTTTTGTGTACAGTGGTAAATATTCGAAAGTTGTTGGAGTTGTGTGTAAGGATACACTTAATTGCCTGTTATCGTCATTTTAATAACTGCTAGAATATACTACTGCACTTAGAAGAAATGAACTGCCCTCCGAAAAAGCGAAAGCTGGACAATGCTGGTGCCGGCCATGCAAAGGCTTCCGAGGCCCCTTTTTATCCCGTGCTGGGACCAGACTTTACTGAACCAACTCCTCTCATCAATGCTTACGTTGATACTATATCGGATCCTAAGAATATTTCGAAAGTCGTGGTAGACTTAAATACGGTTTTTCCTCTGCCAGACTTGATTCATCTGAAAAGAGTAAAGGGTAAGGAAATTCTACTGTTACCGTCTGATGGCGTTGAAGAAAATGAGGTGCATACGATCTTGAAAAACAAAAAATTTAATACATCATATTTAGCAAAGAATGTGCGAAAGGTTCCAGTTGCGCAAATTCCTCCCAAAACCAAGAAGCAGCATGAAATTGTTCATAAGTTGTGGCCGTGCAATTTCCATAGCAACAAATACGTGGAAAAACTCTGCACGAACACTTTGTTCAGCCAGGAAGAGATCGACGGCCACATTGCTTACATGAGACTGGCTGTAGAGGTGGCGAAGTTTTCAGAAAGCTCGAAACGTGTCGGAGTCGTTGTCGCTGACCCTAAAATAAATTCAGTAGTTGCTGTGGCATTTGATAAAAGATCTGATCATCCTTGCCAACACGGCGTTATGGTGGCCATCGACAATGTGGCTTTAACGCAGAATGGCGGGGCTTGGCAAAAGAGCTGTCAAAATAGGCAAGAAGGAGAGCTGGATCTAAACGGAATTCCTTTGCAGATTTTGGCCTCCCTTCGTGAAGGGCACAAAGGCCTTAAATTTGGAGCTACGAGGTTTAAAGGGAAAGGCGAAATTGAAGCACTAAGCGATGGGCCCTATTTGTGTACGGGGTATTCGGTGTACGTCACGCATGAACCTTGTGTAATGTGCGGTATGGCCCTTATCCATAGCCGTGCTAAAAGGGTTTTCTATGGAATCAAAAGTGCAAAAGGGGCGCTGGGAAGTTTGTGCAAAATACACGTTGTTAAAGACTTGAATCACCATTATGAAGTGTTTGCTGGATTGTTGAAAGAAGTGTGTGCAGAGCTTTGATAAAGTGTTAATCAAGACTCAACGTGCGTTGTAATATTGCAACTGTTGACACAACTCGTTTATATCTGCAACTTAAAAGTTTTGAATTAAAAAAATATTACCTCTACTCTTCGGTCCCAGGAAAAATAGAATTCGACCTAATTATTATTTTACAATGAATTTTAAGTAATTAGTTTAATATACAACTTGTCATCAAGTTATTCAAGTTTTTTTTGTAGGGATGTCACACCCGGTCTAAAATCAAATCCGGGTACCCGAAAACAGTACCCGGGTGCTCTCGGGTACCCGAGGAATTTACATTTTGCCTTATTATTTTCTGGCGAACTTCTCTAATGGACCCCTGTGGCGTGTGGTAGTCTAAAGGCATGAAAGAGGTGTATCTCAACTCCGCAAATCTACAATAGGGTGAGAAAATATTGATGTGGTAGCTATCAGAACTGTTTTGTTACTGTACTAACTCCTTTTACCAATTTCTGAAATGGTCCTCTTTCATTTTTGTGATTATTCTTTCTTTTATGAATTTGGTTGATTCAACACGATATAAACGAATGTGGAAAATAACAGCAATCCTTTTATTTTCATTAAAACACAAATTATAAACATATACTGAAAATACATAATATTACGTCGATATGTTTAAAATACCAATACGAACAGCGTATTACTTAGAAACGAATACCGGAATCGAATTTGGTAATAAGTTGCTAAGGAAACTGACCCGCGCTTTCGTCTAGGCCAAAATGACACAAGACGGATGGAGAAACAATGCTCTTGAATCCCAGAATTTCTCTGTTTATATAGCTCGCTTGTGCAAGGCCGAGGGTTGAAATTTTTACTTTCGCCTAAGAAAAGAGAATTCTCTGCTCGAGTTTATGGTTCCACTGTCCAGTGGGGTTGACCTTCACTTTCCCTTGGCTTATTATTATTCGAGTTAAACACTCACCCGTTTATTGATGGAAGTGCCGTTGTGTTAGTACGGCATGCCTGCTGTTTACAGACGGTAGCGCGACGTTTGAATGGTTCGTTATATTCATTGCATGACGACGTTATTTAATTCTGGCATTAAAGAGATTTCTGAACTGCAAGCACACAATTGATTTTGACACTTTCACTAGAACCGCCACACCCCAAATTTTCACTTTTATTAGTGCCTTTCGTAAAGCAATGCACGTAATTGACTTTGACAATCACTGGTTTATGGGCTCTGTTAATTATCATAGTCGAGTTTCTGTTTTCAATTCAAAATTGTTCCAACGCAATATAATTTTCCTTTCAGGTAAGTCGTCTAGTGTCTAGTAGTTTGACTAAAGTCGAGACCTTGTGATGTCGCCATTACAAAATTTTTTAATTTCACAGGGTTCAGTTGGTTTTTAATATATTGACTCAATGTTGTTGTTTATGGTTAGTCGATTGTTCTATGTATATTCAAGTTACAAAGATACACTGTCTATAACGTGAAAAGGTTTCGCAACTATACTACGTTTAACGAACAGATTAAGGAATAAAATTTCAGGGAAGTACAGTTTGCTCAAAAGCCGGTTTCCCACATTATACATTTTAAATCGTGGGAGAAAAAAAATATTTGAAATAAAATCGTTGAAGAACGACAAACGTACGAAAATTTCAAAAATACGAAACAAAAAACGCTTATACTGATACGCAGAACAAATTGAATGAAAATAACCAAATATAAACCAAAATACAGGACAAACTCTAACCCAGATGTAATGCTGGACTTTACCTTTCTCAGTCAGTAGAGCTGCTTACCACCGGCTTCCCAATATCAATATTCCATTCAAATTTAGCGCTCATTTGTAGCAGGAGCTTTTGGTGAAGCTGTTCGTTAAACAGTATATATATTTGCGGCAATTTGACGGTAATAACATTGTCTTTTCAATGTTTTCGATGGCTTTTCAGACATTGGATTTAAAGTGACGGTATACTACGTGGTAGTTCGTCGTATTTCCATTTTTTTGGCTTTTGCCTTTCCTTTCTCTGGCGAAGAGCTCTTGTTCGAAACAAACATGTGTAAAACTGTGGTCTAGCTGCATCTTGTTAGGAAAAATATGTTTTCGTCCTCATCTTTTTTCAAACCTGCATTAACTAGGGAAGATCCTTTTCATCATCATAGTTACATAAAATTCCCCATTTTCGTCCAGTATTATGGATAATTCTTCGTCTGTTTATACTGCAAAAATAAAAAAAATTGAAATATTCCGATAGTCCAGCTCGCTATACATTTCCGCATCAACGCAATGAACCAAGATATAATTTGCAGTATTTATGAAATATTGCCCTGGAATGAAAGAGAATTAAATTAACAGCAGAAGTATAGAATAGGCCAGCTGAACCAAAGGACCAAAGAGTAGATGGTAACATGTTGACTATGTCCTATTTATTATTTGTATGATGTAAACAGTTTTGCAATGTTTTTATAATTTACAATCCAATAATAGATAAACAAAATGTGATTTAACCAGTTAAGATTTTTGTTAAATTCTATATAGGTATAATGTAATAAATGCCATTGTATGCTTTATAATTTATTGCCATTACTCAATCACTGCCAATGTGATACATTAAACGTTAAATTACAACATAATTAACGACTAGATTGTGTTTTGTACTGATGAATTGCACAGGATTAAATATATAAAGTAAGATGACTAATTTTGTATGTACTTTTTTATTTGAACACCTTATAGTAAGGACACGAACTATATATCCTTTTATCTTTGGGTATTCGGTTCTAAATATACATATATTTAGATTAATAAGAAACCCTCTAGAATACTACTTCTTTTAAAGGATGACAAAACATTCAGTTCAACGTTTATTAATATTTAATAGAAGTTCCGGTAGCTTAATGGTAAGAGCGCTGGGATCGAAACAAAGCGAGTCCTTGGTTCAAATCCATGTATAGGTGTAAATTTTTCCGTACTCAACTAGATCAACACCGACATTGGGACACAATGTAAAGTTTTATCCGATAAAGCAAAAATTCCGCGTCAATGCAGAGCAGATACTTAAAGTTAGAATTTTTAATGACTTTCATTGCAAAAAGTTTAGTTTAAATCAAAATTTAAGCTATTTTGCATTCGAAAAATCAATCATGCTTTTCCTTTACAATAAATCATTGGTGTAGAGGCAACGATAGTACTCCGTGACGAATTGCTCTTCTGAAAAGTGCTCCGCGGCTCAAAAAGGATGGGAAACGCTGAGGTAGTGTAACAAGACCACACACAAACAGATACAAACAAGTCGCACAATAAAGTTGAATATGTTGTGTTCCTGAATGTGGAGGAATTTAATGCATATAAGTCGAAAACAGCCCATATCTTCACTTGCACTTCTATCCATTATATCCGACACAGAAAACTAAAAAGATTTAATTAATATGAATGTTGAATGAATTAGTAAAAAGATAATGCAAATACACACAAGTTCTACTTCAGTGTAAAGTAGTCGATGTCAATGCCATAATGTGTTAAAAGCTTATTCCTAGACATGAGCAATTCGGTGCTTTGTGAATCGGAAGTTGATTTAGTATAAAAATATTTTCTCGATTAAATTCGTGAATAAATTCCAGCTGTGGTTCGCATTGAAACAAATCAGTCGTCTATCCGGATTTCCAACCATCAGTCGATTCATATTATGACTATAACGCAAAAGATGTTTGGCTTTTGCGTCTAATCGAATTAAATCAATTGTTTGCTTTGCAAAAGATGTTTTTGCTCAATTCTATTTTAATATTCCTATTCTATTCTACTATTGGGCAACGTATTTGCTAGTGAATCGAATCGCTTAATCGAGCATTTATTCAAGCCAGTTGTCGCTCAGGCAACAAAGTAAAGGGTATTTTTTTAGAGGGATACAACTTTAAATTGAAATAAAATACAGAAAGATGTTTTCAATATCCATGAAATTGGCTTTATTTGAAAGATAATTTTATGGCATTTATGTTTGAATATGATTTCGGACATATGACCGCCGCGATTGGCGAACACATGACGTAATCTGAAGGTCTAATTTTCACACACTCTTTTCGCAGTAAATCAGGCTGTATTTCATTTCAGCAATAACGCTTCGAATTTTGGCTTTTAAGTGTGCTCAATTGTTTCCGGTTTATCGGCATAGACATGCGACTTTACATATCCTCCAAGAAAATAATCTAATGGCGTCAAATCGCACAAACGAGGTGGCCAGTTAACAGATCCACGAAATGGATTTTTAACTGGCCACCTCTTTCGTGCGATTTGACGCCATTAGATTATTTTCTTTGAGGATATGTAAAGTCGCATGTCTACGTCGATAAACCGGAGACAATTGAGCACTTGGAAGCCAACATTCGACGCGTTATTGCCGAAATACAGCCTGATTTACTGCGAAGAGTGTGTGAAAATTGGACCTACAGATTACGTCATGTACACGCCAGCCGCGGCCGTCACATGTCCGAAATCATATTCAAACATAAATGCCATAAAATTATCTTTCAAATAAAGCCAATTTCATGGATATTAAAAACATCTTTCTGTGTTTTATTTCAATTTAAAGTTGTATCCCTCTAAAAAAAACACCCTTTAGATTAAAATGAGCTGTAAAGTTGCAATTTTTGTATTAATTACAAACACGCAAATGGTTCATTTACGAAGACTTACTAATTATTCTTGATAAATTGCAACCCCACTTACATATTAATTAACTACTTATACTACAAGTACCGGAGTGGCCGAATGTAACTCGTATGCTTTCACGTGTTTTATGGACCTGAAGGAAGCTTTTGACCAGGTTTGAACGAAACGGGTGCTCCGTCATCTCTTGTAAGACGAATAAACGAAATCAACTTGGACACTAAGATAAAGATACAAACAAGAAAAGTAAGGTTGATTAGAGAAGGAGATGCATTAAGTCCATTTCCATTTAATCTTATCATGGATAATATAATCAATAACGTCAAGGAGTTAGCAGGTTACCAGGTGATAGAATATCTGCCATGTGTTGTACAGATGCCACAGTGTCCAACGTCGTATGCAAAAATGCGTTAACGCTGCAAAAAGTACAAATTGCAAATTGAGAGAAATATAATAGAACAAGTCACGATTTTCAAGTACATATTTTTTTTAAACAAAATATGAAAAATGGATGGGGCCCCTAAAGGACACCTGTCGGTAACTAGACGAACTAAAAGAGTGATGCTACCCTAAGGGCGCAAACATTTTTTCGGTAAATTTTGGAACGGTGTAACCATAGATGTGTTTGCATTTATTTATTTATTTCGCACTCAGCCAACAGCCGTTAGGCCAATTATAGGCGTCGCTGTGCATTTATGGGGACTTTCAACCCCACTAACGACAGCCATGATGTTATGACCGCCAGGACCAACTATTTCCGTGACAGCCGTATCACGAGGCGTTGAGAGATGCAGCCGTGGAACTCCCATCCAAGTTCTGACCAGAGAGAGCGTTGCTTAACTCTGCTGATCGAACGTGAACGCTTGTTCAAGCTACACCACCCGGGATTGAGCTTTTTAGTATCATACCATACGTATAAGATACATTATTTGTTTTAGCTACTTCAGTGGGATAAGTAAGTTATTACGTCACTCATTTGCCACTATTTTCGTTAGGTAATGAAGCCACTCAGTTATGTAATGGCTTCATTACCTAACTAAGTGGTGTAATGGCTTCATTGCCTAACTGAAATAGTGTCAAATGAATGACAATGACATTTGTCTACTAAAATATTTTTGAAAATGACAGATCTGACATTTCTCTTAATGCACTTTTCTCAATTTTATGCGGTTGTAGATAACATTTTGTACAATACATGTGTGATAATGCATCATTAATATACTTGTGTGATTACATAACTCGTGCTACGCACTCGTTTGTAACTTAGACACACGTATATTAATGATGCTCTTATCCCACTTGTATAGTAAATAACTATTATATCACTCGTACTGAATCCTGGCCAATTTTACTTTACAACATGCGATATTGTGGAACAGTTAGATGCACTTCGGAAGCACTGCATGGAAACCACTGAAATGAGAGTAGTGGAACAGAACGCGCTAACAGAAATAATACTTATCTGCAATGGGACATCGGTGCTGGAATGGACAGGAGGATGAAGAAACGAATGGAACCAACGTGTATAGAGAATGGGAGAAGAGACACTGGTGAAGATCGCCGTTAGGCAAAATAGGTTAGTAGACCTATCAAGCGCTGGAGGGATAGTGTAGCACAACGATACCTAGAACAGGTAAAAGTGCCTATAAAGAAGAGAGAAGAAGAGTTAGATGCATAGCACACAAAATAATGTAATATATTTTAATTTGATGCTCAGCTTCAATTGGCTTTTATTAGGCAATAATCACAGAATATTTCTGAGAGATAAATTTATTTAATTTAAAAATAGGCTATTATTTTTAGTCTGTAAATGTTTACTCCGCATTTTTGTTAGTGTGCACGTCATATGCTTAATACCCCGTTAATCTATTGTTCCTTTATCATGGTGGTACTACAGCGAAAACATGAAACTGTTTGAGTTTGAGATAAAAACCAATATTGCAGCATGTCAGAATCCCATTCTCCTTTTCGTAATTTATCAATGTACATTGAAGAATAACTAATAGCCACGTTAGTTTCTTGAGCAAATTATTGTTGTATAAGAAGTTTTAAGTGATTATTTATAAAAATGTCTTCTTTATTCTTGTACATAATTAAAGATAAGTCGTTGATTACCGTCACCTTTCTTGGTTTCATAGTTGTTAACTTTTTTTTTATTAGCGGGTGTTCTCAAACTAACCTGTTGGGAAATTCCGTACCAGAACAATGTATTTCAATTATAGCTTTATCATTCATAGTTGTCGAACTAATTATACTAAATGCGTTCTTACGTTCGTCAAAAGATGCTAAACAATTAGGTTTAATTAGTAACGTGTAATGCAGCCTTTATTTTAATAAACTATTAGAAATATGCTTTCGTTTACAACAAATATCATAATTTGTACTAATTGAATGTAATAACAAAAAAAGAGCATTGCATAATGTGAAATGCATGATAGGTTTATTAAAACAGTTTTCTAACTTTTTTAAAGGTTGGCTGTTTTTATACATGACCGAAAGATATTCAGACTTACATTTAATCTAAAGAAATTTCAATTTTCTAGCGAAGTCTTGTCGATAATGAAAGTTGCTTAGTTAAAAAGTCAACGAACCTACTAAAAAGCTAATACTAATGTTATTCTGCCAACACGGCTTTTCCCGAACGCCGCAATTCTGTTCGACAATGACAGTGAAATCCTTCTTCATTCAGTCGTCTGCTGTTGTTGGACAAATACCTTCCTGTGAAATGTTCAGTTTATTCAGTCTAAGCTTCTCGGTCCATTTTCAATTGCTTTTACTGCATTGTCTTTCCATCTTATCTGTGAAAGACCAACAGATCTTTTCCCAGTCCCTGGTCTATCGCCCTTTTGGTCCATATGGTGTTATCCATCCTTGTCACATATCCAACTCATTTCCATTTCGATTCAGCTAATACCTTCGCTATATCTGTCATTTTTGTTTTGAGGTGTATCAATTTGCTTCGTTTTCTATTACGTACAGATATTCCCAAAATTGTTCTTTCCATTGCCCTACTACTCTGAGTTTGTTTATGATGCCTCTGGTAAGTGTCCAGGTTTCTGCGCCAGAAGTAATTACCGGTAAGATGCATTGATTAAACACTTCCACTTTCATGCATGTTGGTATTTTGCGATTTCTATGACCAACATTTAATTTATCAAAGTCTGTCCAGCCTAGTTGTATTATTTGCCTCGTTTTATTAGGTTAACTATGACTGCACTGATTTTTTTAGTATAATTTTTTAGTGTGGGACGTCTTACAGCCGACCGCCTGTAACAAAAAGAAATAAAATCGTTATATCGTTTAAAACGATAGTGTTTATAGTGTTGGCATATTTGTCAACGTATTGACAACACATCGTGCGCCTGACGCTCCTCTCGCCCCCCGCACGCGGGGGAAAGTGCAATATTTTTGGGTTTGCCACCGCATTTTAATCAGTCAATCTCGACAAGCGTGAGTGCAAAACGACTGCGTGGTATCGTTTTAAAGCTCTCGACGAGATCTATTCAAATATATGAAGAACAAAGAACATATCGCAGTGGTTTCAAATGCACATTTTAAAAATGTTAATGTTAAAAATGTCACCACCTGTGACGAAAATAGGAAACAAATGAAAAGGTTACATCATTAAAAATACATACAGAACTTTAATAGTGTTAGCATATTCGTAAACAGCATGAAGTTCAATTCGCATATTGCACAACACATCGTGCGCGCCGCTCCTTTCGCCCCTTACACTCGGAGGAAATAATGCAATACTTCTGGGTTTACAGCCTCATTTGAATCAGTCTATCTCGGCAACCGTGAGTGTAAAAAGATTGTGCGTGATGTTTTAAAGCTTTCAACGAGACCTAGTTATATATCTAAAGGACATAAATTGTTTTATGTGTTATTTGTAAAAATTATGCAAGTTACATGTCATAGCATAGACCAGCTTCTTCTTCTTCACTCCGTAACCCGGTCGAGGGTGTGGTGACATCAAGATCGTATGGTTAAGTAACAAACGACTTCCGGGATTGGACCGTGTCATTATTGAGGTACTCAACGTTTCGCCCACTTTCGTAAGGGGCTTCAACAGGAGGAAAAGCAAAAGAGCACGGTAACTCAACGTGTAAACCGCGCCAGAGGCGAAATTCTTTTGAAAGGGAAGGGATAGAAGAGCACAGTAATTCAACGTGTAAACCACACCAGAGGCGAAACTCTTTTAACCATCGGAAGAAGAAAGGCGATAATTTATAGGCAAGTACCATCGCGGTTCAGCAAAAGCCGCGCGCGGTTCAGTGGCGGTGCGCGGGGCTTAGGAATTAGCACTTTCCACATGGAAGGAAGGGAAAAGCCTTCATCTCGATTGAGATTGTTAGGGTGTTTTTAAATCTCAATGGCTTCTCGAATCTTTCTACTAAAGAAGAATGGGGATTTGGAGATAATGGAAGTTTCATCAAAAAGAATCTTATGGCTGGTATCGCGTTGGTGTTCGGCGATGGGTGATGATGAAACGAGATCCGACTTGAGACAGCGTTGGTGCTCAGAGATGCGAGTTTTTACTGAACGTCATGTTTCACCAATGTATACAGCATTACAAGAGCAAGGGACTTTATAAACACCTTTAGATGACATAGTGTTTAATATATCTTTAGGTGAAGGAAGAACCTGTGACATTTTGCTCGGAGGTTTGAATACTGTTTTAATGTTTTGTTTTCTAAGAAACTTTCCTACGCAGTCACCGATCGCGTAGGGAAGTTTCTTCGAAAACAGAACATTGAAACAGTATTCAAACGTCCCTGGCCGATAGGGTCTTTTGACTGATCTGTCCATCGTGTGGGTGAGCGTCTTTTGGACCGCCGTCCGTCTATTTTTCTTTCCACTATCAATCTTTCTATTGTGTCGCATGTCTTTACTATATGTCCAAAATAGCGTAAGTGTTATTGCTCAATTAGTTGTAATAATCGGTGTTGTATGTTGAGTTCTTCGAGAATAGATTTGTTCGCGTGATGTGCTGTCCCACGGTATACGTAATATCTTACGGTAGCACCAAAATTCGAACGCTTCGATTCTTCTGCGATCTGCCTGTTTCAGATCATAAACCAGCTATAACAAATTAAATAAACGCTTTGAAACTATACTCTGCTAGTTGATTCGAAGTCTCCGATCTGCAAGTCGTCCTACACTCCAAAGTGACGGCTCAATGAAAGCTGAAGCCACCTTTTTATGTTAGTGGTCTTCAGCTGGTTTTGTAATTCCAGTTGGTATGCGTTTCTGTTTTGTTTGTTCAAACATTGTTGTGTGTTACTAGTCTTTCTTCGTCGTTCTAATTTAGTTAAATATAATTAGTCCATGATCACAATTAGTAGAGAAGCTGTTCATTGCTGTAATACCTTTTACTATCTGCGTATTAGTTGATTAGCGTATGGCCTCAGTTCATTTCACATACCAAATCCAAATAGTGCAATACTAGTTTCGTTGTCTTCCCTTGTCCCAATTTTGGAGTTAAAGTCGCCCATTATTATGTTGAAATGCACTTATGTTGATATTTTGTCTTTATTATGTCTTTATAGAATTGTAGCGCTTCTTCATCCTCGCGTAAGTTTAACTTAATGATTAAGCCGTATCTGTGTGTCAAACTGATTATTATATGCTATAAAAATATCTTAGTAATTTCTGTTAAGTTGTATATAATGAAACCTACTCCTCCAATATTTCCTTCTTAGTTGTCTATATTGTAGAAAGTGTGTCCTGAGTCCAGTACCGATATTTTTCTTCTTTGCACCTAATTTCATATAATTCTATACTTAATTTCTCGAAACTTTCTATTGTTCTTAAAGTTCGAGCATTATAAGTGGCGATGGTGTGTCCCGGATCCAGGGATCCTTAACACTCTGTGTCGCTTGGCTGATTCTTCTGCTCCCTGGAAAGAGGGCCTTGGAACTGCTGAAGTCGTTCAGTTCATTAGGGGTATTTGGTTTGGGCAGGGCCTTGTAACCATTTCCCTCAAACTTTAAGCCAATCAGATCTTTTAAATTTCTGAGATTCATCCAATCAGATCCCAATTATGCGATAATTTTGCACTAGCGCAAATTACCGATAATTTGCATCGTGATCTACTTAATGACGCGCATGAATGGATTAACGAGATTCCCACTATCTAGCTGAAAATTAGCCAAATTAGCGGGGAAAGAAGACCCTAAGATAATCTCTGATTATTTGTGGCGTGAATCTACAATTCATATTCTTTTTTGGGTATTTTGCCACTCTGCAAATTAAAATTGACGTCAATGTCAAGCAATTCATTGGAGGTTAATGTGGTGTTGATCCATTGTTGCTTAAAGTGGGGTAGGATTTTAAATAATAAAATGAAGAACTTGTAGTCTTCCCCACAAATTTAATTAGGTGATAAACGAAGTTACAGAATGTGTGCGTGACTAGTTTCGACAGTTGTCATCCTCAGACGCAACATTTCCAATGGCTAAAGGGTAATCATAGTAACACTATGTGAAAAGAACAAGTAACATTTTGGGCCTGATGGGCAAATTCAAAATTTGAAGGTTATAAACTTTGGATGGTACAAAGGACAAATGTCATGACATGGATAAAACTAAATAAGACGATTAACATCTCAGGCAACCATTATAACATGTGTAAAAATTAGGTATTAAATTTGAGAGGAAGAACCCTGTAGGGGAAAATTTAAATTTGAATCTATGTTAACATTTTGATTTATAAATATTGTTCTTCCTCTCAAATTTAATACCTAATTTTTACACATGTTATAATGGTTGCCTGAGATGTTAATCGTCTTATTTAGTTTTATCCATGTCATGACATTTGTCCTTTGTACCATCCAAAGTTTATAACCTTCAAATTTTGAATTTGCCCATCAGGCCCAAAATGTTACTTGTTCTTTTCACATAGTGTTACTATGATTACCCTTTAGCCATTGGAAATGTTGCGTCTGAGGATGACAACTGTCGACACTAGTCACGCACACATTCTGTAACTTCGTTTATTACCTAATTAAATTTGTGGGGAAGACTACAAGTTCTTCATTTTATTATTCATTGGAGGTTGTTGGTTTTCAATCTCCGTGAAAAGCTAAGTTTTCTTGTTTCTTTTTAATTGTTAATCGTTGATAACGAGGGCAGATTGTCCCTCGAAACGTTCGTTATTTAATACGTTATTTAATAATTTTAATTTGCATTTCTACATTCAACTCGATTAATTGGGTTCCATTTTGCTTCCGAATCGAAAAGAATAGATTTATCGATTTTTACCAATCTTAGACAGAGGAAAACTCTTAAATATGTAGAAAACCAATAATCAGTGGTTCAGTTATGGTATAATGACTTCTGTTATAATAATAAGTGTTTGAATTGAATTGCTTCTGTTTTTAGATTATATATGATTAGTAGTAATATGAAAAATGGGGGGGGGGGGGGTTACTGTATTCATTTTTAAATTATATATTGCAACATCTGTTTGCTCAATAAGGATATGTTTTGATCTAGTTGCAATGAGAATAGAATATACTGCACTTATAGATGTTAATAGTTTGTCCACAATACACCAATACTGATATACAAGATCGAGCCTCTATCTAATCGGTTAGGTATTTTTCACTTTTATCGAATAATCTACGAAGATAATAGGGCAATTTATTAAATTTCAGTGTTTACTTAGCACTGCTTGTTGCCACAGCCAGTCCTCTAGTTGTTATGGAAATAACCGCTTTTGTTCAACGAATGAAGATTGTCGCTGGATATAGCAAAGCAAATAGACAGAGGTAGGCTGATTGTTTAATTATACTTAGATCTAAGCGCCATAAATTATTTGGATGCAGTGTCATGTCGTAGCAAATAAAAGGCGAATTTCCATACGGTATCACAACCACATTACGAGACCTTGGTCTTGGCTTATGCCAGGATGATCGTCCTGCACAAGCCCGACACGTGTTTACAAGATAAATTTCACAATTAAGTTTTTCCGAATTGTAATGATCCTAACCCATTCTAAAAATCGCGACGTACCAAGAGCCATGGTGTAGCTGGCATAAAAACATGCCCATAATACGTCACCATGGAAGTTTTTAGACGAAAACTGGTTCGTTTAGAAAAGTCGTACTCGTGTTGGCGCCACGTATCGTACCTGTACTTCTATTGCGATTTCCACGTTTCTAAATTGGAGAACTTTGAAAACATTGATGTGGAGGAAATATAATCAGGTTAAGTGTTTTATTTACTATTTTTTGCCATCTGTTGCTTAGTGCGATTTATTGCAGTAGGGCAATTCGATGTTACTATTGGTGTTAACTCTGGTTAACCTTTATCCCTCAGTAAGATATACGGACTTTCCCAAAATGTCATAACTATTACGTACCTATGTTGTTCAATTTCAATAAGACACTATATTGTTAAATATAATTCCCGTTCTCTTCGAATTGTGAACTATTAAATTCCATTTATGTATTAAGGTAGATAGCTGTCAAAAATAACCAATATTAAATCTTCGTGGAAAATTAGAACTATGTACGTTATTTCAGACGAAATACTTCAAGAACTTGCACTAAAGGTCATACTGAGAATAAATGCATTAAAATGAAGCATTTCGTAATTCATGTTAACACTATAGCAAAGAACTTTTGAAGGATACGCAAAACACATTAACTTTTCTTGGAATTATTCTTGCATAATCTCTAAAATTACAAGTGTAATATCGACTTTACACTGCTGTTTTTTATTATAAATCAATTTATCATTGCCATATATTAACACTCATTTTAATTAAAGACATTGTTAAGTACTGAATAGAAGACGAAGTGAAGCACAGGTTTGTATAGAATATTGCTTGTAATACCTAATAGTTGCTTTCAACTCATGACAAGTGGCGGTTTACTCAAGTTAGTAACTCGATATCACTTGATCATATCGGTGTTCTTACTAATAATAGCTTAAAATAATTGGCAATTAATAGTGTTTAAATATATACTATACCCAGATACTTAATGTAAATCCAGAGCAACTATCTCACCCATAAATGCCCGAGTCACCTTAGACTCGAACAGTGGAGATGACAATAATTTTAAAACCAGTATTGCCTTAATTTATATCGGATAACCTGCAGGAACCACTATACCGGGTGCTGACTTGCGCGACGCACCATAGGAATTTGCATAGTAAATTCTTTATGTTCAATTATTTGCTCCCCTAATTATTTTAGAGCTAAAGTGTAAATACATTTTTTGTAGAGAAAAAAATATTGCATCTATTCATATTTTTGCTAACAATTTTCCATTTTCCGGAACCGAAAGAATGCAAAAAATCAAACTAGCATTCTTACAAAAATCAGTGGTGCCATGGAATTATCCAAACAAGCCAATGCACAACGTAAGCGCGTGCATCCTGCTGTGTGTATTCTTAATTATCGATTATTGGCTCCCCTGTTAAATTTACAGCAAAATGGTATTTAAACTTTTTGTAGAGAAAAAAATACTAAACATTTGCATGCTATTACTTCTACATTTTCATTTAAGAAACTGTTTAAAAACGAAAATAGATTATTATCCCATTTACGCAAATCAGTAGTGCCATGGAAAAAATCGAGTGTGCGAGAAATTGTTACCTTTTGTTGACATGTGACATATTTTACTTACAGTTAAAATTAAAGCTTAAAAATCTATTTAAAATGTATTCTACTGCAGAAAAAATCGAAATAGTCAGGTGGTTTTATAGTGGAAACAGTTCCCGTCAAGTATCTGCGTTATTCAGTGTTAATTATCCTAATCGGCCGGTCCCAAGCCACACAACCGTTGAAAGATTGATACAAAAATTTGAAAGAACTGGAACTCTATTAAATAATTGTAAGTGTAACGAACCACAAAATGTTGAAAATCAAGAAAACGAGAATGCATTTAATGTACTGGCGTCGGTTATAGAAAATCCGACTATAAGCGTAAGACAAATTGGAAGAAATCTTGGTATCCACAATTCTAGGGTATGGCGAATTTTGAAACAAAATAAATTCCGCTCATATAAATATCAGTTCCATCAAGAACTTTTGCAAGGTGATATGGAACGGAGAAGCGAATTTTGTTTGCAAATGATGGAGAAGGCCAATGCAGACAGACATTTTTTAAGTAACATTTGTTTTACAGACGAATGTACTTTTACGTTACACAATGAACCAAACACACAGAACTGGAGGGTATGGGCAAAAAAGAATCCACATAACTTACTGCATACTAGAACTCAATATCCTAGAAAGGTAAACGTGTGGGCTGGTATCCTTGGTCATCGTATTGTGGGACCTTTCTTTTTTGAGGAGAATTTAACTGGCGAACGTTTTTTACAACTACTAGAAGAAAGAATTGGGCCGGCAATTGATGACATTGCTAGAGACGGTCAAGAAGTTTTTTTCCAAATGGACGGCTGTCCTGCACACAAAAGCCAAATTGTACGTGAATTTTTAAACAACAGTTTCGCGGATAAAGTAATTGGACCAAATTTTGCCATTGACTGGGCAGCCCGGTCGCCAGATTTGTCCCCGAATGATTTTTATCTTTGGGGACATTTAAAATCTACAATTTATTCTGGACGGCCATTCGAAAATATTGAAGAACTTCAACATCGTATAACAGAGGAATGTAACAGGATATCACAGAACCAACTAGCTAATGTTAGACGACAGTTTTATGATAGGTTAACGTATTGTTTAGCAGTTAATGGCGACTTGTTTGAACATTTATTGTAATAAATTAGATATTAATATTATTATTATTGTGCTGTAATTATTTTTATTTGTTTGTTTAATTAAAAAGTTGGTTGTTATTGTTCCTTAGTTGTCATTCTTCGGAGTTTCAAATAGTTTAACATATCCGTCTGGTTTTGCAATTTCATAGCAACACTGATTTATTTTCGTTTTTAAACAGTTTCTTAAATAAAAATGTATAAATAATAGCATAAAAAGCTTTAGTATTTTTTTTCCTACAAAAAGTTTCAATGCCATTTGGCTGTAAATTTAACAGGGGAGCCAATAATCGATAATTAAGAATACACACAGCAGGATGATCGCCCCGCATGCACTCGCGTTGTGCATTGGCTTGTTTCAATAATTCCATGGCATCACTGATTTTTGTAAAAATGCTAGTTTGATTTTTTGCATTCTTTCGGTTCCGGAAAATGGAAAATTGTTAGCAACAGTATGAATGGATGCAGTATTTTTTTCTCTACAAAAAATGTATTTACACTTTAGCTCTAAAATAATTAGGGGAGCAAATAATTGAACATACAGAATTTACTATGCAAATTCCTATGGTGCGTCGCGCAAGTCAGCACCCGGTATATGATATCGAATCTAAATGAAAATAGGAAAATAATCAGACTAAAAATGAACATCGGTAAAAGATAATGATAAACAACCTGATAGAAGAGATAATTGATATATGTACATATACAGGGTGATTCAAATTCGAGGCTGGGGATTTCGAAAACGGTAAGAGTTAGAGGAGTGGTTTAAATTTGGCAAAGTTGCGCAATTTAGTGCACAGCAATATGCTGCTGAGAAACCAAGAAAATTTTATTTCGTTTTCGAGATTTTTGAAAAAATTCAAAATTTGTCATATTCGTTTTTATTTTTTCCTGATCTTATTTACAAAGATATTAAAAAAATAACAATACATTCTGAAGGCAACTTTTACCGGCCTACAAGATAACAATAACGGATTTTTAAAACGACGTTTCGTCTTCTGCCAACCATCATCAACTTTGTTTGTTCTTACGGCCGCCATCTTAGATTTTTAGATCACTGAATAGAGTTTTTCGTAGGACTTTCACAAAAGTATAACTTACCTACCATATATCAAACAATTAGGCTAATGTTCACAAAAAACGGAAATTATTCTTAAAACACGTACTTTTGAGTTATAAGTAACCTAAATTTTTTTTAAATTTTTTATAACACTACGTATTGCTACTTCTTCGGAGAATATTTTGACAGGCAGCTATAAAACTGTTACGTAGTTCTCCGATGTTTTCGTAGCGTTGCTTATAAATGGTATTTTTCAATGATCCCCATAAAAAAGTCTCGGAGTAAGGTCCGGACTACGCGCGGGCTATTCGATAACCCCTCTGTTACCTACCCATGCATTCCGAAAAATTTCATTTAAATAATTGCGAACTAAAACACCGTAATGTGGTGGGGCACCATCTTGTTGCCACCAAAGTTATCTTAATTCGTTAAGTGGAATTTCATAAAAAAATCCCAGCATTCTTAAGAACTGTAGGTAGTTATTTGCATTCAGAGTATCCTTATAAATGAAAGGGCCCAGTATTCTATCTTTAGTTGATCCAATCCAGACGTTAAATGCAAAACGAGTTTGATGCCGGACTTTCCTGTTCTCTCTAAGATTTTCAGTTGCCCATACGTGTTCATTATTGCGATTAAAAACGCCTAAATTGGAGAAGCGACATTCATCAGTCCAAATTATTTTTTCAACAAAATTCTCATCGCGATTTGTTTGATCAAGTAACCAATTGCAGTAATTAAGCCGCCTTTGGCTATCACCGGGATGTAAAGCTTGAATTGTCTGTATTCTATAGGGTTTTAAATTTGATAGATTCAGTGTTCTCCAGACTGCAGAATACTCAAATTAACAGTTATTTCTCTAGTAGAAATGGATGAGTTTTCGTTCACCTGAAATTAAGTAATGAATTGATTTATAGGAAAAACAAAAAAATGATTTACTGCCTGAAGAATTGCCTCCCGATTTGCTAAAGGGATCCTACTCACGCATTTGGGTCTCGGTGCATTAAATTGTCCATATTCTGACAAATTTCGGTGAACTCTTAAGAAATAACTTTCGTTCGGTTGATTCCTTTCAGGGTACATTTCAAAATAGGCATTTGCTGAATCTCTTGAGTTTCTGCCATTTGCGTAATAGATTTGCAACATATCGCGCTTTTCGTCGTATGAAAAAGGCATTTTTAATACGACTAAGTACCTAACTATTCTAATCACACCCTAACACCCTTGACAACAAAACACAATTAAAATGACCGTAGCAGCCATATTAAATAAAATAAAGAACAATAATTTGATTCAAAGGTATCTTGATAATAAAAAACAATATCTACACTTCTACGGTGCAGTGGTATCTAGATCGTTTTTGTTTGATTCAATACTAATTTCCGTTTTTTGTGAATATTAGCCTAATTGTTTGATATATGGTAGGTAAGTTATACATTTTTGAAATCCCCCAAAAAAAATCTATCCAGTGGTCTAAAAATCTAAGATGGCGGTCGTAAGAAAAAACAAAGTTGATGATGGTTGGCAGAAGACGAAACGTCGTATTAAAAATCCGTTACCGCCATCTTGTAGGCCGGTAAAAGTTGCCTTAAGAATTTATTGTTAATTTTTGAATATCTTCGTAAAAAAGATCAGGAAAAAATAAAAACGAATAAGACAAATTTTGAATTTTTTCAAAAAACCTCGAAAACGAAATAAAATTTTCTTGGTTTCTCAGCAGCATATTGTTGTTCACTAAACTGCGCAACTTTGCCAAATTTAAACTACCACTCTAACTCTTACCGTTTTCGAAATCCCCATGGTTAGTCTCGAATTTGAATCACCCTATATATACGAGGGTTGCGCTGAAAATTGTTAGTTATTAAGAGACCGTTGCAATTTTTAACAAAAAATATTTATTGTTTTTCAAAATATTCTCCATTCAGCTAATACACTTGTGCATTCTTTGAAACCATTTTTTAAAACATTCGGAAAATTCATTTTCGGAAAGGTTCTTAAAAATCCTTTGAAATTCTGTAGCTGCTGCATCTGCGCAGGAAAATCTTTTACCTCGATTATTTTTTTAACAGTAGGAAAAAAAAGTCGCACGGCGCCAGGTCTGGGCTATACGGAGGATGAGTTACCAATTGAACTCCTGAATCTTTCAAAAAATCCGACAGCAGTGTGGGAGGATGCGTTGTCATGATGGACTAAGATGTTACGCAAACCAGTCCTTTGGCGACCTGTCTGTAATTTTCCAAACATCTGTGGTAAAGTCACTTCGCAGTAGCATTCAGAATTAACAGTTCTGCGATCTTCAAGTGAAATAACAGCAACAGGACCACTTCGGTGGAAAAATACAGCAATCATTTTCTTATTGACGCTTCTGCCACGAATTATTTTTGTAGGCAAGTCTTCATCTTCGAATACCCAAACACTAAACTGCTGTTTAGTTTCCGGGTCATAACTGTATACCCAAGATTCGTCACCTGTTACAATGTATGCCACTTGCTTGGAAGCTCTTCCGTCAAATTTTTGCAACATAAATTTACACCACTCTACTCGATCTTGTTTTTGACTTTCTGAGAGCAAATGCGGTATCCAACGGCTTGCTAGCTTTCTTACCCCAAAAACGTTTATGCAAAATGGTATTCACCGCCGAGGATCCAATCTTCACTTCCTCCTGAATCTCCCCATAAGTAATATTTCGATTGGACTGAATGAAGCTTGCCACACGATCAACATTTTCTGAACAGGCAGCTTCGGCAGGTCTTCCAGGTCTTGCTTCCTCTTCTAGCAGCTCTCGCCCTCGTCGGAATTCGCGGAACCAATGACTAACAGCGGATATTGAAGGGGCAGAATCGCCAAAAGCTGCTATCAAATTTTCATGGCTTTGCTGGTATCCTAACTGTCTTTTATAGTCATAGATCATCATAGCTGTAAAGGCAGTTCGCGGAATGCTCATTTTAACTGAATTAAAAAAGCACAATTACTTAACTTGCAAAATTAACTACGTTTCGCAAGGAAATCGGAACGTTGGACAATTGTAACGAATGTCAACTAATGCGACATTCAATTGTTGCAATTGTTTCTAGCCAACTGAGCTTCCACCGCTTGCTCCAGATTATATAGACTCAATTAATCTAACCAGCTTCAAATCGCACAAAACAAACGATCAGGCTACATGGAGATGTCGGACGGTCAACCAGCTGCAGCAAAGACGGCGTGCTGTTTTTTTCTATAATTAGAAAAGGGTGTTTAAATTACCAAGAATAGTAAACATGAACAAGGTTTATATTAATCAACGACAATACATATAATACAGAAGTTTATACCAATATAAGGTCCTGACTCGCATAAAACATACAGGAGCGACCCACGCTAGGGTTTAAATAGGTAACAGATCTCTGGGCAGATTAAGTTAGCGGGCAATTACAAATTTATGCCGGTCGAACATATCAGGAGAAAGACAAAAATAGTATGCCACCACGTACGTAGAAATTAAGAATGTTCCATAAATGCGCCAGTAGTTACTGACAAACTCGAAGGTGATGCAACATTAGCCGGCGATTCCAAACTTTTGGTGCGCTTAATATATTCTTTTTTACCTTCGGAACACAATATCGTGTTTTAATACTCCCGGCAATGATGGGAAACGGCACAGGAAGCAAACAGCGATAATCATCCGCCAGGAAAAGATACCAGAAGTAAGCGAGAACACAACAAGGACCTCAATAAACAGTTGGAAATATGCTGAACTTTCAACTAACAGTGGGACTCGTCAATGGTTTCGAAAACTTAGCCTCCAAGCTCGCAGTACAAACTAGATGCTAATACTTTAACCACGCCATAATCGGCAATGAAATCCACGAAGCATGAGTGCCTAGTTCGAATAGAGAACGAGACAGAGAGAGCACACACGTACTTTTAGCTTTCAGCGACAAGACTTAAATCGCAATCAAATGCAATGGGTAATTAAGACCCAAATATCTTCGATTGAATACAACGCATAAAGTTCCGCGACACGCCGGTGAATCAAAAGGACGCTATCTTGTCCATACCAATCACTACTAAACAGTCTGAAACTCAAGTTAGGGTCTCACCACGACAGTACGCATGCGGTCGGCAAAAGGGATGCTAGAAGAAAAGAACGTGGAATAAAAACAGACAATTAAGGGA
The DNA here is from genome assembly GCA_940337035.1 of Agriotes lineatus. Classification (NCBI taxonomy): domain Eukaryota; kingdom Metazoa; phylum Arthropoda; class Insecta; order Coleoptera; family Elateridae; genus Agriotes; species Agriotes lineatus. The sequence continues at coordinate 65,923,152 of OW679203.1, forward strand.
TACTTGACCTAGTTACGCACAGCAACGGATCCATAATCCATCGCGCGCGATTGAAGGATGTTCAAAACGAGTTCCTCGGCCTTGATAACTGTAAAACGCCGAGCGTTCGGACAGGGGTAGTTAAAATGCATACAACGGACGGTACAATTAATGGGAAAAATACTAGAAGAAAACCACCCTTCCGATGAACCGATGATATAAACGGATCAGTAGACCATAATTGGACGCAGAAGACGCAGAAGAAACCAATAGAAAATGGTTGGAGAGGCCTATATCCATCAAAAATCGTTTCATGGAGACCAAGATTATCTAAGAGGCAAGAAACAAATGATTTCGAGTAGCGCAGGATAGACAGAAGTGGAAGAAGCTGGAGGAGACCTATATCCAACAGTGGATAGACCAAGGTTGAAGAGATATCCAGCAACGGATAGGTCCACATGTTCAGAATAGTCTTCCCATTGTTCACTTGGAGTTTAGTTTTGTGTATTTGATCTTCGTTCATTCTAGCAATATGATCTCTTTCTCACTCATGGTGCTTGCCATGTTTTGAATTTTTCAGTTCTGCGAAATGGTTTCGTGTGTTTGACAGAAACTATGCAACGAACTACATTTGGATAAAGCTAGAAGGGTAGAAACGTACGTACTGATATTAGAAGTCGTCGAAAGTAATTAATTGATGTAATGTAGAAAATGGTGAATCAGAAATTCAAACGAGTAGAACACAACAGCAAAAAATCCTCAGACACATTAGCTAACCGCAATGGAGACATGAATAAACATTGAAGGAAATCTTCCATGCAGCGTGTTTTGTTTGTTATATACCATTTCGTGTTTCGCAGAACTGGAATGTTTGAATTATGTTCAGGTTTGACATACTACAGAATCTCTATAGTTCCAAACCATATGTCCAAATAGGTTTAGTAGTAACTTCGTAGATTAATAATTTATTCTCAAGTGAAAGAGAAGACTTCCGCCCGACTAACCAGAGTATCTTTTTGATTGTTAAGCCCATCTTTTTTCTTTTTTTTTAGTTATATGAGTTTTCCACGTTAGTTTGCTATCTAGACCTATTAGTACGGTGTAATTAGTCCAAAAAACGGCCTAACCTGAACATCCAAAGTAAAAGTTTCCCTCCAACTCCAAATTGTTCTATACATTCCACATATTGTTTGGTAAAAAGTTACACCATTTTAAGCGTCGGGTTTAGGGGGAGAGGGGGGAGAAGTTAGTAAATTAGTAGTTTTTATCAGTTTTTCTTAAATATTTCGAAAACTATGCGGTTTAGCGCGAAAAGTGTTATATACAAAAATAATCTACATTAAATTTCGAACAAAAATGGTTCGGTGCATAATCTTGCTAAAGTGAACGGTTCCAGAGTTATGGAGGGTGTAAATGTCGAAATTTTTTAGATTTTTTTGGAAAAAATATGACATCACTAAGGAAACTAATTTTTTTTGTTCTGCTGTCATTTTTGTTATTGTTCGTCTTTAGAATACTGTGCGAACTATGTGATAATCACTTGAAAGTGTGTGAATTATGGCGAAGTGTGTGTTGAAACCTCAAAGCTGACCCCAGTGCAGTGGCTGATGCTGGAAAGCATTTCCTTCTTGCGATGTTTGGAGCTAAGAACACTGAAGATCTAGATTGTTTTCGCTACCAGTGTTACTTGCAAGGCTATTGCAAAACAGACTATACATTCATTGTTCAAGTTGGCTGCACTTCCCCCCACTTCAGCAGCTTCCAGGCAGCATTCATTTAGAACCTACCACCAGGTGCAGCAGTAGCTGAGTGAGAAGAAGAATCCGCTCGAGTGGGGGTGGAAGAAGATTGGCGAACACCTGAGACCAATTACAACAGTACGTCCTGCAGCTCCCCAGGAATTACTTTCCCTCATAGTGTGCGCTTCCAAAGACGAATGCGTCCGTAACTGCGAGTGCAGAAAGAGTGGTCTAAACTGCTCAAGCATATGCGGTAATTGCTCAGGCCTAAGATGTGATAACAGGGACACGAACATCATAGACGAAGATCTAGAAGAGGAGGGTGCTATGTTTGAAGAGGACTGAATACTTATGAATACTTTACATTAACTTAAGGTAGCATTTAACATTATACATTTTTATTCAATATTACTATTGAAGTCTGTTTATGAACTTAAATTTTTTTAATAAAATATGGTTGCAATATACAGCCAAATATGCCAATTTTCTAAAGAAAAACCTCAAAAAGCTGCAGTTTTAAAAATATGATTAAAAATTATATAATTATGTATCATAATTATTATACAGATAATATTTTTATATTTTAAAATCATTTATGTTGGAAAGATATTCATTCTTAATGCGGCATTGTCCAGAGAAAGTTCAGAGTGGGTTTCTCCGTACCACAGGTTTATATGGCCTAGGCCTGTGGAAGCCTCTATTCCCTTAAAAAGTAGCGCCCCTTGAGAAGGTGGTGAGGTTGTCGTTCCTTCAAGGGCTTATCATTAACATACCACCGGCCACTAAAATCGCAATTTGCTTTAACAAAACACAATCCTGTGATTATCACATAGTTCGCACAGTATTCTAAAGACGAACAATAACAAAAATGACAGCAGAACAAAAAAAATTAGTTTCCTTAGTGATGTCATATTTTTTCCAAAAAATCTAAAAAATTTCTACATTTACACCCTCCGTAACTCTGGAACCGTTCACTTTAGCAAGATTATGTACAGGACCATTTTTGTTCGTAATTTAATGTAGATTATTTTTGTATATAACACTTTTCGCGCTAAACCGCATGGTTTTCGAAATATTTAAGAAAAACTGATAAAAACTACTAATTTACTAACTTCTCCCCCTCCCCCCCCCATACCCGACGCTTAAAATGGTGTAACTTTTTACCAAACAATGTGTGGACTGTATAGAACAATTTGGAGCTGGGGGGAAACTTTTACTTTGGATGTTGAGGTTTGGGTCTAATTGCAGCGTACTACTATCTATCTTGCTTCTTTGGCGTGTCGAATTTCTATAGTGGTAAAATAGACTGGTTTGTACTGTTGTCGTTTTAAAGTAAATGTTCCACGCGATGAGTGCAAGCTACCACCGATGTGGATTTAGAGCCGACTAAAATTACCATTGAGGTGAAGTACCACAGATGTGGATTACCATCAACTTGGTTTACTAGCGACTTCAAGCATTGTGTAACAAATATATGAAATACCACGGATGAAGACTGATGTCGGACTGAAACTATCACTAATGAAAATTACCACCGGCTGGTTTTACTAACGACTGGAAATATCTCAGACCGTACCTGACAGCGGTTGATGCAACACATTTTACGAGAACAACCACTAATTTGTATTTCGTCCTATATTCATAATTTGGCAGCAGCTGCAATATTATCTTTATGAAATAATTGAGCTCACTATACTAGCCATTGAAGAAAGGCTTCATATTTGGTTACCAAATTGTTTATACTGTAATAATATGTACATAGATTTGAATTGTAGTATATAACGTAGAAACTTTATACTCGACGGTTTCGTGACGTTCCTAAAATGTTAGTGTAAGCGATCACTAGAGAAGGAAACAAGCTCAAATTGAGACTTGTTCGACATGTCAAAAGAAGAACCCCTTACAACAGAAGGAAGTATGTATACATTTGCAGCTTGTTTGCTATATTTGATATATTTTGTACATACTGCTACATAATTGATTTAATTCAAATTAGTTATAAAAATATTTAATTTTTCTCAAAGATTTCTTAAAAATGCATTTTTTGTAACTTGAAGTTTATATACTGACAGTCGATGCAAAAATTTAAATAGGTACCTAGCAAACAGTAAAAAATCGTGTTAGTATAGTTATAATTTGTAATCATTTAGCTATAATACATATTTAAGTATTGTACATAAAGAATCAAGGCATTTGTCGTCATTACTGGCGGTTATTACTGAACAATCATAATTTTCTTCTCCCTTCTCTTGTTCTTATCCCTGACGGCTTCGGAGTTGATCATTATCTAAAACGCAAAATATTAATATTACATAAATGTGAATTTACGTCGTCGGAAATAATAAATTCACAACCGTAAATTAATATCACCGCAAATAATCTTACATGACTGTGAGTCATGGAGCTATGAAATATGTATTTTCCTAATCGAATTTTTATTGCGACTAGAATTGAATGCCTTATATCGGTCTAATTTATTGTCGCAGTAATTAAAAAATAGTAAAGCTAATAAAGAAAACCAATCTAGAACTGGTAATTTCAGTTTTTAGCTAGTGATAATAATTACTGTACTTGGCACGCATGAAAAGATCTGGTCGGGTTGATTATATTTATGATACATATGAATGACAGTAGCCATGTAAATTAATGCCATTAATACTTCCTATTTATCGTCTTTGCCGCGCCAATACCAGGATGAATTGAAATGTTCTTAGCCTAGCCAAGAGAACAAACTCTGATATTTTCGAAGATATTTTTATTCTTCTTAATGAATGTCAGTTTACTACTGAGCCAATATATGAACATTTACATTGTCTGTTTTTTATAACATCCCGTACTGTTTGATTCACAACTACCGACTCTCGTGCAAGTTAAAGCAGCACGCAGTTACGAGGGTTGTTCAATAGAAACCCATTCTTTAAAAAAACTGTAGGTAAAGGTATAATTACAAAAAATCATAATGTACATTGCAGCACTTATCCTACTATGTCAGAAAATAACGAGCACCCTGCTAAGAAATTTTTTAGGCTGCTGTTTGCAAAATGTTTGCACAGCTATCTGCACTACTGCGTCTAACTAATAGTGGCTGTACCCTATTTTCCATTTGTAAACTTTATGACCAATTTTTCCAGTTGTAACATGTGTTTCCATGAACAGCTTATATTCGCATACAACTCTGCAAGAGTTGTACACCTTCAGCAAACAAACCTCAGACAGATGACATTTCTATGCCAAAATTCTTAAACATGAAATCCAATTTAAACGTCTACAATGTATCAGTGTGTTGCTTACAAACATTTCTAACATTTTAAAAATCCACAATAATTACTGCATTTGTTTCCAAGGTTAATTTGAACTTGGATGTGTTTTTGTTGAACCCGCCTGGTATTAAAGAAAATAACTTAACATAAAACTTCGGACGGTAATAGATGTTACAACAAATCTAGGTGGTCAATGAGGACAGGAACATTTTAATCCACCCTCATATTTTCTTTGTAGCCGTTACTGAGCTTTTATTTGCCTGTATGAAGGAAAAACGTTAAGCAGTTTATTTTCGTTTAAGTGAAAATTACCAGTGTCGTCTGGTTGTGGGACTCATGCTAGATCAATGCTCAGTGCAATAATGTTTACATTCTCTCATGACGTCACATCAATCACCATTCATTTCATACATGAGTAGTAGTTAACCCAAGTGGTGTTTCCAATCAAAACAATTGAATGCGTTTATTGCTACACTACTAGAACGTTGCGGCTCTGATATGTCCGTACGTAAATTTTTCATTGAAGCTGTTTAGTTAAAAAAAATTAAATGCTGTAAAAAAGTTGCATTGTAATTGTAATATACAACTATTTGTTAATAGACGCCGAAGATATTTATACTTCAAAGCTCAGCAATTCTCAAACCAGAATTAGACAATAAAACCTAGTTGTTTAGCAGTACGTCAAAGCAAATTAAACAAAATAAGACTAGTCTTTGAAGATTCTTTTTTATTGATCTTGATGTAGGGTACTTGTACTTTGAAGACCTAGGAACGCAAAAAATGAAAATGTCTACATTTATATGCAAACAAAAATTAAAAGTTTCAGCATCCTTACGTTTGAAGCTAAAAGTTTTTGACAAGCTGTTCGATGACCCGCTAAATTACGAAATTCAAAAAGTTTCGAAAACTAAAGTTTTCGTGGAATGTGGAGCCTTACTCCTCTCTGCATAACAAGGCTTGTTTGTCGCGCGAACAGTTGGCCCAACTCCACTCACATTCGCTTATAATATTGGTAGTCTATATTTATCCCACTTAGTATTAGTGTTCATACAATTTTGCTGCAGTATTACTATTTGATTATGCGATGCTGCTTTACACCCCACTGGGGGTACTACCTTTATTTTGAAATCCGAAAAATTCTGATAGATTAGCGAAAAAAGTTTGTGGACCTGCAAAATGGAATGTTTTAGGAAAGCTTCCAGACGAAACTTATTTCCAAATAGGGCATAACAAAAGTAAAGTTCTACAAACCTAGCCCTTAAAACGCGTTTTTACTCAAATAGCATGATTGCCATTCAAATTACTTCCCTGTTCTGTGGTAATAGCTACTTCTCTGTTCTCTATACTATGACAAAAGAAGTAAAACAAAAAAAAATCTTCGACCATTGTCGCGCATATATTAACATACATTTTTTAGAACCTAGTTTAAAAGAAATTAAATAAATTATTTACATTGAAGATGTTAGGGCCATTTTTACATACTTCATTGCTATTTCCCAAATACGTTCGCAGTTATAAATATATTAAACTTTTGAAGATTAGTTTTTAGGGCTTCATTCAAGATATTCTGAAATAAAGTGACCATGAAGTTATGTAGTCGTAATATTACGTAAAAAAATAATTCTTAATTTAATTGTCATTGCTTTACAAATCAATTAAAAAATGTAAATTATTGGTTAGTAAGAAGTGAAAATTGTTGGACCTGTTTGTTATAGAACTTTTTATTTGAAAAATAACAGAAAAATGAAATTAAATCGCGCTGCAGGATTATTTCAATAAGCAAAGTAGAATTAATCTCTAATCAGGTTGTTCAAGTATGACGAGTACAGACTGTGACGTATCAATTTACCGACGTTATGCACTTTGTTCGTTCTTTTTTTAGTACTTCGCACACATTTTGCTACTATCTTGCCACTTTTGATCTCACGTCCTGTTTAATTACGATTTGTTTGATAAAACTCAACAGAATCCAAAAGGGAAACATCGGACATCGCTTATTAAGTGCATTTTCCGTTCCCTTGTATTGGAGTGTATTTATTATTAAATCTGCAAAGAACTCAGCTTTGCCTTCATAGTAAGATGCGGTACGCATTGTCGAAAATTTGGCAGTTGACAGACCTGATTTTCTGCAATTTGTAGAAGTAAGCAACTGAACGAGTTAAGAGTACATCTGCTGACTAAGCAATCTATGATTCAATTTCTTGATAAAGTTTCACCAACTTACTTTAGTCAAACACACCGTTGTAATGCCTGTAAAGTCTTGTACAGTTGAAGGTATGCAGTGCCCAAGATAAGAATACACAACATGGGGTTGTTATAAATGGTAGAAGATAGACATTCCGATTGTTTGTTCCTTTAAGAAAACGATCTCGAGGCACTATTATTAAGTTTAATCACATTAAATACTAAAACTTGTGCTTAAAAAAATGTCGTCTCGTTTCAAACATAAACAACTTGAAAATTCGAAATATGCGCGCTGCATTGCGCTTTACAGATGAGAATCAAACTGTAATTCAAATAGCATTCATAACAGTATATAAAATCGGCTCCAGCTGAGGGCAAGGACTGCAACAAAATATTCAACAAAGTTCGTTACGAAAAACAGAATTGATGCACGTGGGGTAGAGCTCTTAGGTGTCAATGCGCTGCGAACGGAATACATTTCAAATTTGGGCGGTAATATACTTACAAAATTCATCTTATTCCAGCACATCACAGCATATTTGAATTGACGATAAAGAATATACAACATTAAATAATAAATTACTTAGCTGTGTGCAGCGTCAACATATGTATGAATGCAAGGAAGTCAATCACCGGCCATCGAGCGAAATATTTAGCCGGGGGTTTGATGGTCGCCGACCAGCAAGCCGGGCGAGGGATTTCGGACTTTACAAAATGAATATCGGACCAGCGGTCAGCCCTCGATAACTAATTCCAGGGCTCTATCGGGATGCAGGAACGATATGAGATGATTGCAGTGCAGAGCGTAAATTATTCCTTAAATCCGACTGAGAGGTCGACATGAAATCTCCATCATAATTCGGGACGAACCGGTAATTGAAAATTCCCAAAAGCGTTAGTTTGCGATTTGTGAAGCTAATTGGATCCAACAATTGGTTATAATTTGCCCACGCGGTACCCTAAACTTTAACTAACTGTTACGTTCGGGAACAATTCACACACCACACGCAAATATTGCTTAATAACCGTTGGTCAACTTTAAAACTAGCCAACCTATCCCATCGTAACGAGCGTGAGACGATAGTAAAAACACTCACATTTCAGCAACCCCTCTGCTTGAAATCTAGTGCAAGACAGAAACTGTGCGCGACGAGACTGCTAAGCGAAACGAAAAGCTAAAATACTTACTCCTTTCTTGGGCGCGAAACCTCTAATTTTCAAACTTTCCTTTGATTTTTTCGTACAGTTACTATTCTTGAATTTAAGCTGAAGCTCCATCTTGGTGAAAGCAATCTTAAGTAACCTAGACCTAAATAAAGAACAAAATGGAAAATTTTACACCGTCTTATCCAAACTTAAACCAAACAAAAGTTGATAACTTGTGTTGTGTTCAAGGTGCTGCATATCTTCTTTCACGAACCGAATATCTATATTTTATCGTTTACGAAATCATGCTTTGCATTTTTATCATGGACGCATTGTACGATGCAGAGCAAATATGACTGGCACACTGCGGGCGTTATAAGAGTAATATGCAAATTGTAGCAGATACTATCGTCTATACATAGCTAAAGCGATGTCCTGGCAAAGCTAGTGTGGGAGGCTGTGCATGCGTGTAAAAGTATTGGTGTAGAGGTCACGTGTGACACAAGGTAGACATGGATCAGAGAGCAAACGTCAAGTTTCTTTCAAACTGGGGAAAACGGCCGCAGGTACTGTGTACGGCGATGATCCTTGTCATGTACTCGTGTTTTTGAATGGTTTGCCCGGTTTCGTGAAGGTCAGCAGGTCGATGGTCCGAAATTTGGTCGTCCGATTACAGCCAAAAATCCCGAAACGATCGAAAAAGTCCGACAACTTGTGGTCGCTGATCGACGACTGACATTGAAAATGATGGGGCAGGATCCGTGAAACAAAGTATAGAATGGCAATCGAAGACTTCTATCAGACCAAAGAAATTCCGCCTGTAAAAATCGAAGGTGAAGACCATGCTGGTAATTTTCTCCAACTGTCAAAGCTTCATTAACACGTAATTTGTGCCACCTGGTGTCACTGTCACCAGTCTGTACTACAAGCAAGTCATGAAGCGGTTAGAGAACCGTATTCGTTGTGTGGCCGTCTTTGGCAACCTGCGGCAATTGGCATCTTTTACACGATAATTCTCCTGCGCATTCTGCGTTATTATTTGTGAAGTCGTTTGTGGTAAAAAATCTGTTGCAGTTTTGGAACATTCTTCTTATTCGCCGGATCTGTCTCCAACGGCCTTCATGTATCATGTTGTTTCCTGAACTCAATTGACATTCAACAGAATGTAACCGCCGAACTTAACGCACTTCTTTGCAGCAGGTTTAAACACGTCTTATGCGGTACTTAACATCGTCGATGTCAACAGTGCTTAAGGTACGTTTTCCTAGACGCGTTTATCACTGAGCGATCATTGCTGGCACAAAACGCTGAGGTGTTTTCCTACAAGCTTCTCCTGCAACAATTGTAGCAGTTTATTGCTAATTATGTTTTCCGTCAATCGTTTATATATCGACTCATTAATGCATGATTTTGTCTAAAAAATCATGCATTAATAGACCCGTTTTCGCAATGATTTTATATAGGCAACCATACGTACTAAACGTCAAATGTATCTGAAATGTCAAAACTAAAGGTTAAATTATTCCGTGGATTTATTAATATAAATATTTACATTAGAAAACGCTTCGCTCAATATCTTTGTGGCAGTTTGTATTTTATACCTATCGAGTTCTCAATGTATCCTTCGGCAACAGAGGTGGATTTCCAACCGCCAAGTATTTTAATTGCCGCAAAATTGCTCCGGCATCGGCAACCATACGTACTAAACGTCAAATGTATCTGAAATGTCAAAACTAATAAATATTTTTGATGGATTTTAATAAACGTACGATTGACGGAAAAGTCTTGTAACCAACTCTTATGTTAATCGGTGATTAATAATCTCGCTCATTAACGCGTTCGCTCGCTCCACTCGCTCACGCGTTAAAATCTCTCGATTATTAATCACCTTTATTAACACACTTGTTGGTTAAATAACCATTATCGGTTGCTTGGTTATGATTGAGAGTTCCGTGAATTTTATGAGTTTAAAGAAAATACTCCTTGCATATTTATTATCAGAGGAAGAAGAAAATGATGATATTGCCGAGCAAATAATGCCTTCCTCCAGAAAAGGAGTGCATCAAATCTTCAGAGCAAAAAAAGAGGAGGATTGCTTCTTGCAACTCATAAAAAATCATTTGAGAGAAGATGTTAAAAAGTTTCGAGAATACTTTAGATTGATCCTTTCACAGTTTTATTTTATTATGAGTTTAATTGAAGGCAGTATCAATAAGACAGCGTACAATAGAATCATTTTATACACCAATCAATTTACACCCTTCACGAGTCGATGACGTCATTATTGTTTCCTGTCACAGCCTACTCAGAGACCACTACTTCGAAACTCGTGGGAAAGCAAATTATGACTTTGACACAGCTCAAGACCTCCCAGTTGAAAACCTCATTGGCTTGTCGGGGATCTGTGGATTTGCAAATCAAGAAGGGTTTTCAGTGAGAAATTCATTAACAAACTATTTTTCTAGAGATGGCAGTATAGGTTGGTAAAACCGTCATGTGAACCGAACAGACAACAGTTAATTAATTATTAATTAATTAAATTACTTTAGTAACTGTATTAAAATAAACTACAGATTCTGTATTTGATTGTCAGCTCACTTGATCTTTCCACATATGTATTCTGCAATCTCTTTTCAAATATTGACCTTCATTCGCACATCACGGTAACGTGCACGTTGCATATCATATAATGCTGGATGTTTTTTTCACTGACTCTGTAAGCTTTCCGTCCTCTTCAGCGGAAAAATGCAGCTTTGCATTCTGAGAAGACATTTTTCAAGAAATGGATACGTGCATAATTCACAAAAGAACGCTAGCGATTGCGATTTTGACTCCTCCAAGAGCAGGCGACTACAGTCGCACAACGATCAACGCTAGCGACTCTAGCGATCATCACGTGGAGGAAAATGCTAACATACTAACTCGGAAGAGGAGTCCTTCGCGATGATCGATGAGCGACTATCGCGGAGCGATTATCGCTGGAGTCGCTTCTAGGAAAACGTACCTTAACTTCACTTCTTCTTCCGTTATATGGGTTTCTCCTTCTTCCTCCTTTTGAAGGTACATAGTGTATACTATAATTTTAATATTGATACATTCAAAAATGTATGAAATAGATAATTTGCTGTATAAATCGTTCAATTTTTAATATTTTACATTTGCAATTCATTCAACCATTCTCATTCTTGGTAATCCCATTCAGATACTTCATGTAGAGTGCATCTACTTCATCTAATCAAGATAAAAAATTAAATAGTACAGCTGCTTAAAGTAAATTTGTTATACACATTAGTATAGAAGTAACAGCCAAGTGAACATGACCTTCTACAAGCTATTGTTACTCTTAGTTCTCGCTTTGACAGCAATTGGTAACTATGATCTTTATTAATATGGTAACATATTTATACAGTAGTATAATTAAAAGTTTGAAGGTATTAAGTACACATTATGTATGTATCATTTAGAAACATTTTGAAGAAAATCAATTTAATTAATAACAAGAGATCAATAAAAAAACCAATTAGGGTAGGCTGTGATATGTGTTATACGTTTGGCAGTACTGAAGTGTATTGTCAGTCTATGTCAAATTCGAGATTAGTAGGTTAGGTTTTGTTTGTTATTGGACACGGACTGACGTAAAACTTAACCTGCAAATCTCGAATTTGACATAGACTGACAATACACTTCAGTACTGCCAAACGTATAACACATATCAAGGCCTGCTCTAATTGGTTTTTTTATTGATCTCTTGTTAGTTATTTATATACCAAGGGCATTATGAAGATGTTCATGCCCGTCCAAGAGCAAGAAGCTTACAAGCCCGAGGGCATAAATATTAGGTAATACCCATGGTGCACACACAATTTTATGTCTTACTAGTAATTTAATAACTTAACTAATTGATCAGAAAGTGGATGATCAACCATTGCTGTGTACGCTTCTGGAAATAACTTTTGTATTTCTAAGCGAATGTGTACTTCCATGAATTATTAATGATTCTTACATGCAACTACATCCTTAAAACTATGAGTTTTTTGCCTCATGTTAAATTAAACACTCTAGTCATATGCCAAGTTGAGATAAACTAATTGAATGTTTGAAAGCAAATAACTGTAATTTTAAAATCACATCAATTTATTTTATGCAAAGGTAACATTAAAATACATTTGACTTCAACAAGTTATTGATTACTAATGCGTTTTTTAACTATACAAGTGACTTTATTCTAGAAAAATTTGAAATAAGTTAGGTACTTATATTTTTAACAAAAGTATATTGCAAAAATGTAAAATGATGACATGACCATTATGCCTTAGTTATGGGAAAGTATATTTATCCCAGTCCAATTCTAGCAATAAAATTGTCATTTAAAAATATAGGTATATCAGTATGCAGTACAACACGCTTATAACGTACCTACCGGGGCCATGTAAATCTGTATGTTGAAAGGGTTGAGTTTTAAAAAAACATACACTGAATTACAAAAAAAAACTTTATTTTTAAAGTAATTACACCAACACAAGTATTCAGAAACATAATATGAAAGTAGGCCAAACGTAATAAGCGAATGTACATCGGCTTGCAAACAAATCATGTAAACTTTAAAAAATCAAGTACTTTTATTTAGGCCATAATTATTTGCTACTGCTCTTACAGAACATCCCTCCCGTAACTTAAAAACGATCAGAATTTTCTTGTTTTCTGTCAATTTTAACGTTTCTGACACTGACAAAAAAATCAAGACTGACTTAATACAATGAAATACAAGTGTACGCAATTTTTTGCAAGCTAATGTACGTTAATAGAGAGTCTGTTGTAAAAAAGTTATACATGTTGAGTGCAAGCTAAAACTTTTTAAAACTGAGTGTATATTGCATTTTCATACAAGTTACAACTATAAAAAATATAATCAGTGGCAATGTCACCCAACGTAATATGAGTAAAAGGTGTATACACAAAGCTGTTTTTGATTCTTATGGGTATATCTAGTGGCCAATAAAGCGTGCAATACCTGTTTTTCAACATTGAATTTTAAAATACACTTCAAGACAACTAAAGATACAATGAAAAAGAGACATCTGGTCTAGGTATTGCATATTAACTTAGCAGTACAGAAAAAATTACTTAATCAGGCTTAATAAATACAATCTTAATTTATAGATATTGATCAGTAATTGTCAGTTTATTGGAGTTTACGTTGATATATTTTTCAAGTAGAGATATAATGAGTGAAAGATCAAATATGTTTATTCACCAGTGGCACATCAACAGATGAGATGATGTTCACACCCTATTCACTTAATATTTACAAATTGCTACCAATTAAAATTATTAACACACATACGTATTAATAATTTATATTGTATCTTGTGAGGTGGTGATTTTTCAATTGCCCAGTCATAGTTATAGTGATTAGTTACTGCCTGATCATATTTTAAAAATTTATGGATTAAGGGAACATTAATTTAATTTATATTTTTTATTCATATTAATAAAAACTATTGTTACGAAAAACAAACTAGAACAAGGTTTTTTTAGCTGGGTGAATCTGAACTTTTAACTGGCAACAGAGATATGAAAAAATATGAAATTATTTCAAAACGTCACTGTCAGTAATACCTAGAATGAGTTTAGTTTCAAAAGGATTTTATTGTTAGAATTATTCGGCAAATTGCACATTTATCCAGTTTTATCATTGTGTTATATTGTAGCTTTTGATATTAAAATTTGATATGACATATGACGAGTATGAATTATAAAATAATAATAAAAATCCATGGCTTCTAGATTTAGAACTTGTTATAAGTGTTTCTTCCTAGTAATAGTACATTTTTCCTGACAAACTAAGTTATAAAAAATTACTATAATATTACCAATAGAGTAAATTATATTATTTAACTTTGAATACAATATTTAAATTAAAAAAACAAAAAGTTAGCCATGGATAATAAAACAAGTGTCATTGTGTATACTAGTATTTATTAATTGTTAACGCATCATTGTCAAAACATTGCATTTTATTACATTACAAAGTAATTATCTATAGCAGGAGTTCTCAAACTATTTTAGACACTGTACCCCTTTTTACCAACAAAAAGTTTTGGGTACCCCTTATCAGGAAGTAAACTGAAATATAAAAAAAAATCTTAAACCTTTTTATTTAGTAGGTATAGTTTTAACCTGTGTAACTCAATTACGCGTCATGTTTAAATAAAATAAAGAGATATTGCTGACATACATTTTTATTATATTAGAAACAAAAAGGGGGGAGGGGTGTACATCACATCAGCTGATGCACTCTGTCCACCCGTCTACCGTCGCGCCACCACTATATATAATTTTTGACTTATACAGGGCGAGTCAAAAATTTCAAAATTTTCAAAACCTTATATTTTCGCTAAAACTTCATTTTTTGGTGGAAAATTATACAGGGTGATATAAAAGGTCATTTTTTATGCAGAATTTTATTATACCCAATGCTATAGAAGTTTACACTTCTCCCGTGTGGTCTTAAGCACACACATATTTTTTTTCTCTATTTAAATTTAAAGGTTTGTTTTATTTTTTGTTGGCCTGCCACGTACCCCTTAAAAATTTTCGCGTACCCCCAAGGGGTACGCGTACCACACTTTGAGAACCACTGATCTATAGCAACACTTATGTATCTTTTCCTGGATTAATGTAAAATGTTATTGTTATAATGACACCTGCAACGTAGATACTGATCAAAACACCTGTTAGATAACTCATAGAAAGCCAGCCAAATATATCTGAAGTTTCGATAGTTAGCAGGTGGCTATAAATCATCATTAGTTTCGAGTGCCATTCCGAAAAAATCCAGAATCAAAGTACAGAACATAAAAGCATGGCACAGAAGATTGAGAAACAAATCTTAACCCGCTTTGCTACAACCAAGAAATAAATATATCTATGCACAATTAAAAATAAATTATTAATCATTTCGTCACTGTGTTCATATTTGTTAATTTCCTTATGGACATTTACTTTGATACTTCAGTTTTTAATATTTGCTATGTTCTTGTAAATGCATTTATTATATGCTATTGTTGATTTTTTAATTAATCAATTTATTTATTTGATGCTTTGCCAATATTAATATTGGTTTAACAAATTGCATTTATTAAAAATGACAGTTTAATCTAAGTCGACAGATACTTCTGAAATTTTGTATTGGGCCATAATTTCTCATTCTGAACAACTTTTCTTAATAACATTTTGCCGTATCATGAACAAAAAGGGTAGTTTACCTGAAAATAAAATAGTTTTCAGGCTTGTACAAGTTTAGAAAATATTTTTTTGTGGCTAAACCGTTTACCTAACTAAAATTGTGCAAGAGAGGAAATAGCTTCTGAATTAAAGTAACTAAAAAATTGGGGAGTGATTATAAAGGGGGTTAAAAAAATATATAGATAATTTATTGTGACAAAGTTTTTAAACACCCTGTAATTTTCGAAATTAGGGTTTATTCTTTCGACTTATTTGAAAAAATTTTAAAAAGTTAATCTTTTTAAAGCCCTCTAGCGGCTAAACTAAGCAACTTTGTATATAGGTAAGTTGTGAATCGTCATATTTTTGCTCAAGAAATATGTGATTAATGGATTGACCTCCTTTTCAGGGACACCCTGTATTTTTATAGATATATCTTTTTACTACCTTTGAGACATCTGTAGGCCTGTTACAGCTCTTGTCCTTGTCATGGTTGTTTTTGCTGAATGACTACTTCTATTATTTGCGATTTGAACCATTTTCTCTACCGTTGCAATAAATATTCTTTTTTATTCTCCAACTTTATCTTGACGTAGCTTCTTCTTGCCACTTTGTGCCTCTCGAAACCATGTACTTAATATTTGTTTCATTCATGGTCAGCCCATATTTGTATGCTTCTTTGTGATTGTTAATGGTTGTATCCATTATTGACAATTCTTATTCCCCTCTTATTTGGCTCGATCTTATTATTGCTTCCATCACTATATTAAAATTATTAAATAAAGCCATAGATTGTCTTACTTTAACACAATGTTTATTTCAAACTGCTTTGCTGGTCCAGCTCCTATTTTAATGTGGTAAACCGTAGAATTTAAAGTTATATTTATTAGCTGAATAAGTTTTTCTGGGAATTTGGGTTTGTACATAGTAACAGAATGCATAATTATAAATCAAATATAAAATAAAATAAAGTTTATATTGCAGAGGCTGCTGATCAAAACGACTGCATTCCACGTAGCTATGGCCGCAGTAGCATAGTTTGTGTATGCAATGCAACATATTGTGACACAATACTTCCTCCTACCCAACTCCCTGAAGGCCAATATGTGTCCTACACATCAACCCAAGCTGGCCTCCGGTTTAACAAGGAGCAAGGTGAATTTGAATCATCTTCGGGCAATAACGGCGATTACACCGTTATCACTATCGACTCGCAAACACAATATCAAACTATTCTTGGATGGGGAGGGTCGTTCACAGATGCAACCGGGATCAATATAAACTCACTAAGTTCACCTGCTTCAGAAAAATTATACAGGTAAAAAAATTGTTACTATTAAGGAATGAATTTTAAAAATTCCACTTGGTTAGGTCATATTTCACGGAAGATGGACTTGAATATAACTTGTGTCGTGTTCCTATCGGAGGAACTGACTTCTCCACCCATGGCTATTCGTACAATGATGGAGAAGAAGATCCAGAACTTGAAAATTTCAAACTTGCTCCTGAAGACTACCAATACAAAGTAAGCCTTCAATATTATTTACAAGTGTTAGCGTTATTTAACGTTAATAGCCTGCCTGCTAGCCAGGATTTTTTTCCTTTATCAATAAAAGTGCCTGAATTTTTAGATACCTGCAATTAAGAAAGCGCGAAATTTAACGAATGAGAAATTGGAGCTTTTTGCCTCCGCATGGACAGCACCAAAATGGATGAAAAGGAATGGAGAATATACAGGACCTGATTTTTTGAAAAAGAGCATGTATCAACCTTGGGCTAATTACTTTCTTAAGTTTTTGACAGCATATAAGAATGAAGGGGTTACGTTTTGGGGACTTACTACTGGAAATGAGCCTTCAACAGGACTACTACCCTTTCAAAAAATTAATTCAGTGGGATGGATGCCTTGGCAAATGGTATGAAATTGAAATAATTTACCAATTATAATTAAATCGATTTGTCACTTTACATTTACTATGCCTATTATAGCGTCAATGGATTGCTACAAATCTGGGGCCCACGATTCGTAATTCTGAATTTTCATCAATAAAAATTATGGGTGTTGATGATCAGGCATATTTCTATGATTGGTTTATTGACACAGTAAGTTTGAAAATGGAATAACAGTGCTACAGTTACTTCACTTATTATTCTAGATGTTTCAAGATAAATCGGTTGAAGATTACATTGATGGTTTTGGCATGCACTGGTACTGGAATATATTTTTAGGGCATACAAGATATACAAGAACCCACAATAAATATCCAGATAAATTCATCTTAGCCACAGAAGCCTGTGAAGGTATTATTTTAGCACTATTAAAAGTAACATTTAATGTTAAAAAACGTTATATCATCTTTTATATTTGAGTTACATTATATTTAAAAGAAACTCAATTTTTTCTGAGGGCACTGGAAAGAGCGTAAAATACTGCGACAAATTATATTAACAAGTATTGCCTTAAATTTGAAAAAATTGGAGGCATATTTTTTACCAAATCTGTTATAAAGAAATGGGGTTTCTTGTCAGTGACATTATAAATTATAAACAAAACAACCAGACTGTAATAGTGACTCAGCAAAACATGTTTTTCTAAAAACCAAAGTTAATGCTACAACATATTTTCAGAACACACACAAAAAATTATATTGCAATAGTTCTTGACTTCACACTCGCACTGTATAAATTTGATTGTTTTTAGGATATCTGTTCTTTACTCAGAAAGTGATAATGGGATCTTGGGAGCGTGGAGAAGCATATGCCAAAGATATACTTAGGGTAAAATCTATATTTAACAAAATTATCATTAATACAAACTTTTATTAAATTGTCTAGGATTTAAACAATTGGGTAACAGGTTGGATCGATTGGAATATGGCTCTTGATGTAACTGGAGGTCCAACATACATAGATAATCGCGTAGATTCACCTATAATAGTTAATGCCACAGCTGATGAATTTTATAAGCAACCTATGTATTATGCATTGGGACATTTCACCAAATTTATACCGAAAGGCTCAGTCAGAATTGCAGCTACGCAGTCCTCTAAATCTGTTGAGCTTACAGCATTTCGCAGACCTGATAATGGAACAGCCGTGGTAATTTTGAACAGGTAGGTGATTGTGTCGGCAAAGTTTTTGCTAATTAATAAAAATCTTCTTTTTATAGATCTAAAAATGACGTACCTATTAAATTACAGAATACAGCTGCATCGGAAATAACAAAAGTAATTCCATCAAAATCATTCGTTACGATTTTATATTGGTAAATGTAATTGATTCATAATAATAAATTTCATCAAACACACCATTTGTTTTATTATAAACATCTTGATATTATAATAAAAAGAACAACAAATACATTTTTCCCACGATTTAACTTTATAATGTAGATATGAGAATCTCATAACATATATGGATTGTACCTAGTTCGAGGGGTTGACCACCTGGTAAAATTGTGTAAACTAAAATTGCCAATTGCCAACAATTACCAATAAATTACGAAAATTACCAAAAAATTACTAAAATTGCCAAAAAATTATTTAAATTACCAAAAAATTACTAAAATTGCCAATAAATTCTCAAGACTACAAATAATTACCCCAATTGCCAATACATTGCCAAAATTGACAATAAATTGCCAAAATTACCAATAAATTAGAAAATTGCCAATAAATTCCTAAAATTACCAATGTTTATTTATATGAAAATTATAGGTATCTATGAATAGGTATATAAAATTGTTGAATATATAGCAAACTTTTTAATTGCGTAACTGAAGCTTAATATTATTTTTTATTCTTCGTAGCGATCTCAACCAATCAAAAGGCTGGATTTAGTTAAGTTATCTTGCATAATTTCGATTATACAAAATCGATTATACTAGAGTAACTTCACTAGGCGACACAATAGGTACATAACTTGTGTCAACTTGATGTTTTCATGGAGATGACTTTCAGCTAGGTTAATAACGGGTGTTCATAAACAGTCGTCATCCCAGTAGGTTTTGACTTCAGAAACGTATGTCTATTAAAATTGAGAAAAAATGCGCAATGACAGTACTCAATGATGTTTCATTGTGTTGCACGAATTAATCAAAGACATAACATTTTGTTTTTCAAAGCAACTGGGATGACGACTGTTTATGAACACCCGTTACAAACAAATCAAGCTGCCAATAAAATATTTATTTTATTCTAATATTAAAATTTACTCAAAACATAATCAAATCGAATACAATGCGTACTTCGAACAGGTTATACGTCTCAAACTTCCTGCACAATAACAAATCGTGTCAGTCTGACAGAATAATCCTCCCACTGATGTGGTCGGACTAATTAACCTGTCAAACTGACACTCTTATTACTGTGCAACAAGTTATCGACATATAACCCGATAATATCGAAGTAAGTACTTATAGTATTACTTCTGAAAATACGTTATCTTTGGACGTTTTGTCATTTTATAGTTAATGTATTTCCAAGAAATATTGTTTCGGACCATAGTTCAGGAATTGATTGTTGTTCAATATTGAGATACGCTGAGTCGTTGAGGGCTGAGGGCTCAATTTCAAGTGACCGGCTGTCATTGCAATTTTACCACCATATTTGCGCGCTCAGTTCTCAGTTGTCTCTTGTTCCTTGTTATCGGCGTTGACGTGCATTATGGAATCAGAAGATCAGTTTTTCCAGATCATTGAAAACTATTTAAGTACATGTTTTCCCTTGTTTATTAAAAAATCAGCGGGCTAGGAAACAAAGTGTCGCTTGGAGCAATATCTGAAGATGATTTAAATGAGGTGGAAGCTTTTGTTAGGAATGATTTGATGTACTTGATAGAAGAAAACCAACACGAAGAGTATTTTGGTCCATTTTATAAAAAAAAATCTTCATAAATTCAAATTTGGCATTAGTCATAGGAAACTCCGCGAGAAACTTGTTGAAGTCGCCTAATGAGGATACGGTCTGGGATACCGTCAAACTATCGACTAAATCTCAATCTACAGTAACTATTGTCGACTCTATCCCGGAATTGACCTGAACGAACAAGCAAAGATTGTGAAAGTTCTAATTTTGAATTGGGTTAAATCTGTGATGGAGAAAAAGAAAATATTGGAGAATAATTCGACATCGATGCTAATGGAGAGGATGCGTGATTCCGAGTATGAATGCAGTCAAAATATTGGTGGGGGGTTAAAGTGTACGATCCAGTGTTCTTTCTGCAAAGTAAAAATTAAGGAAAGTGGAGTCCTTACCCTTCGCCTTACCCCTTATCCAAAAAAGTATGTATGTGGTGGAACAGTTCATTTCTAATGATACAAGCGAGCATACAGGCCGCAATAGCGCGTGTATGTTTTATTATACCCTCATTTTGAGTAGAAAAAGAAAGTTACATACAAAAGCTGTAAATACCCTCGCTAAATCTGATGCGAAAGAAATTTGAAAAATTATTTTCGTCTAATTATGCAATGTTTTAACCTATTGGAAACTCTTTAAACCTGTAAAGTGTTCTCTTCCATCTGCCAGGATGCCAGCTTTAACTTAAGCCCAATCCGATGTGTACTACCCTGCACCCTGTATTCATAGTGAAAACACTGAATTTTACTTTTGCTTCAGGGAAAGCAAATGAACAAAAATGAAAGATATCACTGCATGCTATCAAATTTTTACACACACTTTTTGAAGCACGTCGAGAATAAAGCGAAAATCCAAATTAGGCTCAAAACAAGTTTCAACATGTGAAGAAGAGGAGCGAACAATCAATTATATTATCTTTTTGCACTTCTGGTTCATCGATACAATTGATCAAGGGACAGTCTATGAAACCCACCTCAGGAAATGTGGAAATTGAAACTGAACTCGAAACTGAAAGTAATGAGGAAATGGAAGAAATATCCTTAGTTCAATCCCATAATTCACAAAAGCGGATTATAGAGTCAGATTCCGATGAAGAAATTATCTTTCATGAAGAACAAGATAAGGATTTTTGTAGTAGCAGGATTACAAATGCGAGTAATCCTGCTAAATACCTGATGAAACGCCAACCCACAACTTCTGTCGTACCCTCTACCCCTGCAAACCTTCAAGCAGAACTGTTCGCAAATAAATATTCCAGAGGGCCAAGAGCAAAGTGAAGTAGAGAGGGGTTAAGAACCAGCCATTAATTACAAACTTCTTTGAACAGGTGGATGATGTTAAAAGAATATTCCACAAAAACGAAGAACTCAGTAATTTGCTACTTGAGCAAACAACTTTCCTGAGAACTGTACATCCAGGGAGACTCAGAATGCATTGTAAATGTTTCGCATTTTTTAAATTGCTTGATTCAAGCAACCGTTGCAAATGAAAATAAACCTAAGAATTCAAATAGATTTAACGACGAAATCCAACAGTTTTGTTTATATTATTATATTTATTTATTGTCGGTGGAGAACTGCTGTATGAAACTCTGTACTCAATCTACCACAAGCAATTCCATCCATATCAACTCTGAGTCGACATTTAAGTGCTACTAATACAAATGCAGACGAAGGTGTGCTCCGATTCAAAGAACTATCTGAATTTCTTTCAAAGTGAGGCTTACCAAACTTTGTAGAGATCAGCGAGGATGTCACAAAAATTACCCGCAGAGTCCAGTACAATTCCAAAAATAATATAAAGTGGTCGGCTATGTAATACCTACTTCCAATGGTTTGCCAAGGAGCAAATATTTCGAAACTACATCCGCTTATCAAATTCGAGAGTATTTTCTCAACGAAAAGAAAGCTGAATATGCATATATGGTAATGGCACAAGCTCCTATTGACAAGGTGATGGTGAGCCTAGGTGTTTGAAATCCATGAGAAACTTGGCGTTACTGCAACATAAAGGTGAAGAATCGTAGGAATGGTTCCAAATGGATTTGAACAGTGGAGAATTGTGTGTTCAAGACACTGTCCATATAGGAAAAAAAAATGCGACTTCTAAAACTAGATATTATTTTACTTATGGGTTATTTCTACGTCACAACCAGGCACTTGAAAGAGTTATTATTAAAAGTTGGTAAAGATAAGCACCTATTAACTTCTAGTGACCTTCGCGGAGAAGACAAAATGAATTTCCGTGCAGTCAAGAATTTGTGTGCACCTCTAGTGGCCAACCTTTTAGAGCAAAATGTAGAGAATAGTGCTAGAACAGTTGCGTATCTCAAACTGATCATATTTGCTCTGCTAGCCTTTCTTAGTAAAGAAATAATGATTAACGATCGTATCAAACTGATTTGGTATGTCACATTTTTCTTAAGAATTTCGCGATCTTGGCTACGAAGTTCCATTGAATATTTAATGACTAAAAACTTTATTTCACTAAATTTCTACCTGTCTTGAGCTAAATGTGCATGCAATGATAAAGTTAATAAGGAAGTACAGAGACAATCAACTTCTACAAAACGAAACAGATTTCTCGACATGGCTCTTCAGTTCGCAACTGTGTGAACAAGCATTCAGGTCTACTCACTCTTTAATCTCGACATTTTCAACCATTGTCAACTTTAGTATGCTCGACATTATTAATTGAATGAATAAGATTGAAACGATAGTAAATACAGTAAATGATCTATCTGAGAGCTTTGTATTTCCCCGAGAAAACCAAAAGCGCAATCAAAAACTTGGTAATGTGGAGAATATGAATTCTGCAATTCGATATCCAGATGATAACGCAATTGAGGCTATTTATATGAATGCCTTAGAGGAAGCTAAAGTGGATTGCCGTATATTAGGTATACATTGCGATGACGACAAAACCTGGTCTGATGTAGGTCTTGATCTAAAGACAACAGTAACCGATGAAGCCGAAGTTGAAAACGACGAGATAGAAGATGAAGAAAGTGACGTTATTATACATTTAGGGCGGCTGATCTTCCTTCGTTTAACTTAAGTACCACCGCATTTTTAGTTACATTAAGTTACTAGTACTAAAAACTTGAATAAATTGCTGAGAAGTTGCCAAAATTGCTAAAAATTACTAAAAGTGCCAATAAATTCTTAAAATTACAAATAAATTACCGCACTTTCCAATAAATTCTTAAAATTACTGCAATTGCCCATAAATTGCCGCAATTTCCAATAAATTACAAAAATTGCTGACAATTGCTACTACTTGTACACCAAAATTACCAGGTGGTCAACCCCTCGACCTAGTTTCATTTAAAACATGAATCATATTTAAAATTCTAATTATTGCGGTTTTGCAACATCATTTGTGAACAATTTTTAACTCCATTAAATTATATGCATTAAAATATTCCTAGCTACTAGTTGATTTTCTATGCAAAAATCAAGCATTCACCTTCCGTTCTGATTTATAACGTCTTTCCCGTTATATTTTCCTATTATTCGATGTCCTCTGCGATGATCCTTCTGATTGTATTAACAAAACTGGTGCCTTTTCAGACGTGTCATTTTGGTTTTAGCTGTAATAATTTTATTGAGTTACCATTTGATTTATTAATAGTTATAAAAGGGAATTAAAAACTACCACAACTGTATATTATGTGGACGGTGGATTACGATAATTATTCCAAATAAAAAAGCATGGAGTGATATGACATATAGAGTCATAGCACTAATCGTTTCGCACGTTCAGCAACTGTGTGTATGGTAACAAAAATTAATTTATTGCCCAGAAATATTGAAAGTACAATCATAAAATTGCTTAGTATCAAAGAAACTTACATAGAGTTCATATAAAATATACTTATTGCTTTTGTTGGTGCTTATTAAGAATATTTTGTCAATAACGACAATATCGCTGATCAAGACTTATTTGATGATATTTTAAAACTAGACATTCCCTTCTAAAATTACTATTCGATTATAGTTTATTTCTTTATTTATTTGCCCTAGTATCTAGCGTAATTTAAATAAAACACTATTGCTCTATTCCGCTGTACATTCAAACAGAACTTATGAAAATAGCTTGATTTAAATGTTTGGCATATTTAATTTGCATAAAAAAAGTTTTCTTTTATTTGTTCACTTTCTGAAACCACTTCTCGAATAGACAAAGAAATCCGTTTTTGGAAAGTCATCAAACTACAACATTTGCATCAGGAAATCTCTTACTACGTATGCTTTTTTTAATCTTTGGAAACAAAAAGAAATCATTAGAGGGAAGATGTGGACTGTATGCAGGGAGAGTGAGCAGCTGAACTCCAAATGCACGTAAGAAATAAAGTTTTTGCAGCAATATGTGAAGGTGCATTATCATGATGTAACAAATTGCTACACAAACCGAATTTTCAGTGATCATTACATAATTTTTTAAAGACTCAAAGTAAATTTCTGTAGACCAATCAGAAGTTACAGTTTTACCACAGTCAAGAGAAATTACTATAACTGGACCAAAGCAACAATCATGTTTTTTTTGTACTTTTAATGAGAACAACTCTTCTTATCTTCTCTTCCTTCTTTAAACTTTCACCGCCCCCTTATTTTTATTCACCGCCCCTCAAATGCACCCGAGGCTACTATCGCCCCCCTGGATCGTTCCAGCGCCCCCCAAGGGGCAATATCGCCCACTTTGGGAATCACTGGACTAGAGCGTTAGTTCAAGAGACAAATTTTTTCTAAAATTGTAAGCTGAATTCAAAAATGTAATAATATACCGGGTGTTTTATTTAAAACAGGAGTTAATAAAAAAAAATTGAAAAAAAACAAAGAAACCCATTTTAGAGGTATTCAACTAGAAAATCACCTATCTCACATCAATACACATTAAAAATATAATAAAAATATAATAATAAAATCGTTAAGAGCCGTTCTTGAAAAAATCGAAAAAAAACTGAAAAATCACAAGAGTAAACACCTACTTCCGGCTATGCGACTTTCTTTAAAAGCTTGCTGTCACATCTAGATAGTACACAAAACTTATATATGAAGTTTCAACACCATACCTCTTTTTGTTTTTGAGATATTCTGTTCACAGACGGATACACAGACAGATCAATAAACAAAAACATGTTTTTTGTGTTCAGGGAACTCTAAAATGTGAAGATCTGTTCGAATTTTTGGAGTGAATCCAACACTTCCTTTATCGTAAACGGAAGTAAAAATGGAAAATTTGTAGAGTTACAATGAAGCCGCAAAGTCAGCATCTATCTTTTGCTTCTGTAGGTTGAAAAGTAATAATGAAAAGCATTATAAAAACAAAGAACGCAAAGAAGTTAAATGTTACAAAGTAACATTTATTAGCAAAACATTTTAACGCAACATAATAGATATACTAACACTGAACTTGAAAATAAATATCCATACAATCTTACACAGAACAATCTGATTGCTTAAATCCGTTCAACAGAAACAAAGAATGTGTCATAATAGTATTTTACCCTCAAAAAGATTATCTATAATATAATTTTCCTTAATGTGTCTGTGGCACAAAATAAAATCTCACGTTCCGGCTTCACAGATGTTTATATTTATTTAGGTTTTGTTTTTCTTATCTTAGCGCTCGGCTCGGAGCTTGACCTTTCGCATATCCTATTTCACGTGCGCGCCGATTCAAGACTCGCAGCGCGTAACGCGCGGTTTGCTTGTAAATTATAGAGTACCTGTATATAGTAAGAGTAGGGCAAACGATGACATTTAGGGATCCATGAAGTGAAGTTAGTCAGAATTTCACAGTCGACTACATTAATAGAATGAAGGGATTCATCCGGTGAAGTTAGTTACAACTGTCATAGGTTATAGTTGACTATAAATTATTTAGTATTTAGTCGTGGTAAGAAGTTGAAACTAAATGTGCTTTATGCCATGTAATGCACTTTTATCTATTAAGTAGTAAATACAGTGGTATTAAGCCGACGTTATATTCATTTGATGTTCACATCTAGACCTGAGGAACATAGATTGAATAATATTTAAATGTAGGACTCCAAATAGTGATTCAATCTTAACATTTTATACTGACTTGCTTCCCTCTACTTGTAATAACTCCTAAAAGTAAGGATTAATGAAATAAAAAGAAAATTAAGATGACACTAGTTTTCATACCTAACATGAAAACTAAAGCGTACTCCAAATTCCCTCTGACTTTCCAAAATGATTTTCACATATTCTTGGTCGTTTGGATTTATAATTTTCTCTGTCGATGATGTTTAACCAAATTTGTTTTGTTGCTGGATTTTTGAGTATGCATACAGGATGTATACCATTTTCTGAACGGTTATTACACCCCGGCACGCACAACTGGTCATGATAATGAAATATGTACTTACTTCGAAAGTGCAATAAATCTGACAATTTCAATGTCACTAATTCAAAAAATCGAAAGCACACGTGCCAACTAAATTTTTAAATTCTAATGGGATCCAAAAGGGATCCAACCAATGAAATGCTATTGCCGCGTTTGCTCTACTCTTACTATATACAGGTACTCTAGTAAATTATAAATTGTGCTGTCCTCTGTTGCGTTGAGAGGAGTAAAGACAGCCATTCAACTAATGTAGGTTTTTAAACAATCACACAGTTTCTTTTTTTACCTTTTAAAATATGTCAGCGCAGCCACACTAATTAGTGAATTGCACTGTAGCATCGGAAGTCTCAAGTTAAATGCTCAGAGAAACGCCTGTCAGGTTTATCAACTTTTAAAAATTGGGTACCAAACCGTCTATAGTAGTATGGAAAGGACTCGGCCATCAAACGCATGATTCTAGCTAGCCACATCACTTAATATACTGTATAAAGATCTTCAGACTTGTCACATTTCATTTAATTGAAGAGCCCCAAATATTTATAAAAATTGAAGAATAATTTAAATATATTTTACTAGTAAAAGCCTTTTGAACAAGATATTTCTGTTTTGACTAAAATTTTTTGTAATTAATCTATCTTACAAATATTATAATTTAAATTATTTTAAGAAGTAATTGTTTCTGAGAGTTTTAGATCTCTGTAAATCTGCACAACGACTTTGATAAGAACTCATGACTAATGTAAATTCAAGTTTAAAGTTAAGTAGGTGATACCTTAAAACTGACAGTGATTTTCAAGGGTAATACCACAAAAAGTGAAAATTTTTTGAGAATTTTTTTTCGTTCACATGAAAATTGTTGCGTTTAAATTTCTCAAAACCAAAACTGCATCAGCAGTTTTTGTTGAGAGAAATTTGCAATAACTAACATGCTGACGAAAAAAAATCTCTTAAAAATGTTTGCCTTGAGTGGTATTTGGAAAGATTATTCAACAATATGGGTATATGACTTTTACTGTGTTCGACAGCACACATTTTCAATGTTTTCCACTATTAATTCAACACTGGAGCTTCAAACACGATTATTATGTGTTTTTACAACGATGCTGATTTGCAAACTTCACTTTGACGTTTTGGTGAAATGTCAGTCAAAGGCTACTCACTACATTGAAATCATTGAAATCAATCGGGCTCGCGTGAAAACACTGCGACATTAGGTGTTTTCAAAGACGGTCAATTTTGATTGGCCGTTTCTAACAAATTGAACAATTTTCATTGGTTCATTCATTATAGTGTTGAATAATCACATATTATACAACTAGAAGAGCGAAAATTATCGGTTATACGAGACGTGTCGCCTGCAACACCACGAGACCTTCGGTCTCGTGGTGTTTTACAAGGCAACACGTCGAGAATCGATAATTTTCGATTGTCGAGTTGTATACGGGTAGACTATGTCATGAATAAAGAAAATAAATAAAGTAATAGAGTAAACAGAAAATTAATTTAATAATTATTAATATTGGATGTACAATTGTTATACACATTTGTAGCATCACATTTGTTCAAAGATGAAGAAGAGTATTCTTTATTAACCGAAGAATTATCTTTGTTACACACATCTGTAGCATCACATTTGTTCATAGACGAAGACGAGGATTCTTTATTAACCGAAAAATTATCTTTTCTTAAATTGGAAATGATGTTGCTGTGATGCTTTTCGTTTAATTGGAGATATGGTTGAATAGAATTGGTTGAGGTATGGCCCGTAATTTTAATTATCTCTTGAACACTGACGCCCGCACTTGATAATTGGCTTACAGTGGTTGATCCATTAGAGTGGTTGGTTATCTTAACTTTTTTTGTATCTATCCCGATGGCTTCTGCACCTAATTTTGTCCATTTACTTATTTCATTTATCCCAAGCGGCATATTTTTATACCAGCAACTGTTTAGATATTTATTCCAGTCCCTATTCGCTGCTAGAAATAAGCGTCTATACTCGGGCCGCCGAACAGATAGAATGGAGCAGGCAACCCAAATAACATATTACAAAGGTCACTTGATAATATTTTAATTATAATTACCAAAAAGGATCGGAGATGCCGACCCTTACAATTAGAACTAATTTCAATAATTGTCATTAAACAACTTTTTGAGGTTATGATGCAAATAGAAATGTCGACCAACTTAAAGTCAAGCCTGACATTTGTGCACTTGTAATTGAAAATGTTTAGGCCTGTGGCATGGCTCTTCCCTAAATCTCATTATGGCTGCGGCGTCGAAACCAAAACACGTTGCCCGTGATATGGTTAAGTTTGTAGCGTTTTTTCTTTGGAGTTCCTTTATTCAACCCATTTACAAGGACTAAATTGTGCATCGTCTACTGCTGTTTTCAAAGTTACATGCAAGTATAAAATATTGACTTCTAAAGTAGTCTCTTAAGGAAATTTTAATTATTCATAGAGCTGCCTGCATTATGGGTAACCGTAAGAAACTAATTCGTAGTCAAGGACGTGAAAGAATCTAAAGCGACTATTGCAATTTTTCTCAGTCGTTTTGCAAGAACGAGTGACTAAAGCAACCGATGTTGGCCTAAATACTATTAGAGGAGCCCAACAAAGTGGCGGAAGAAAATTTACTTCTCCAAAAAAACAAATTACTAAACTTACCCCAGGTCATCTGTCGATCAATATAAAGAAGAAGTAATCCCAAGTGTGACTTTGCCATAAAAAGAGAACCTACAATGAAAGCTGTATTCGAAGTCGAACAAAATGAAGGGGGGTGTTAATTTCACTGAGAAATTACATTCCTTTGGGCGAGTGGTACATAAAATGGGTTTTCAATAGAGAAAATGTCAAGACAATAGGCACGTTCTAATAGAAAAGAGAGAAACTCTGACAAAAACGTGTTGATTTTTTAAGAAAATGTAAATGTACTCTTATCTGATTTACCTAATGAAGGTTTTGGTTCTCAAAAGTTTTGCCTAGACATGAATGCAATTTTTTCTATATGTGATTAATTTTAGTTAAGCTATTACTGATGTTATTATACACTTATTTAATTTAATGACCATACATATGAATTAACCTTTATATGGTGTTTAGTTGTATTTTAGCACTTCTAACTTTTTTTATTACTTCATTGGAGACCATATTAGATGAATTAGAAAGAGTAAATCAGAAGCTTTTCATAAAAACTGCATTAAAGGAACTGCGAAGTTTCCAAAGGGGATTATGATTTGCGGCTGCATGTCAGCTAACGGACTGTTAATTTATTTATTATGTACACACTGGGACGTAAATAAATCACTATCAAAGTTTTATTGCTCCAAATAATGTTTAAATAATAATTTACCCATTATAGAGGGGTACTACTGAAATACTTGATCAAATTATATCACAATTATTGTTTTAAAGCATAAAACAACTAAAAATTGTATTCCCCTTCAAAAGTTATAATATTAATAGTAGTTTATTTATCTAGAACGAAAAGTGGCATTTTAAAGACGAGAAAGTTGTTTACTTGAATTACTTGCGAGGACCTTTAAAAACACTTTTCGTTCGTGGTGAATACAACGGTTTATTTCATACTGCAAGTTTAATGAATTTTAAATAAAAAGTAGTAAATCATTTCAAATTTTATGTCAACAACTGGCAATTTTAAAGTAATTGAACTTTAAAATTTTACTTTAAAGTACTAGGACTTTAATGTTCTATTTTTTGTACAATAAATAAGTTTTAAAGTACTTGAACTTTAAAATTTTACTTTAAAGTACAAGGATTTTAATGTTCCATTTTTTGTACCATAAATAATCCGAAAATAGTAGTTTATGTAACTAGTCCTCAAAGCAAGGCTTTAGGGGACGAGTCGTAATGTTTCCGGACGAGGCGGAGCGAAGCGCAGCCGAGTCCGTAATATGAAGATGAGTCCTCTAAAGCCATTTGAGGACGTGTTGCATACAACGTTTTTTTGTATTAGCTCTCCAAACATTATAATATGAAGTTTCAATTACCATTAACGCGGCATTATATTAGGAGGCCGCGCGAAAATGTATTTTTCGCTCCCCAAACTGGTTACTTTGGAAACTGTCTAGGATCCTCAAAATAGCCATTTAGAGGCCTTGTACTTAAAGTCGTCATGGCAACTAATGTTTGAGTCCGCTAAAATGTTGCCATGACGACTTTAAGTACAAGGCCTCTAAATGGCCATTTTGAGGATCCTAGACAGTTTCCAAAGTAACCAGTTTGGGGAGTGAATACAAAAAATGTTATTTTTGACATCAGTATGAAATAAAAGAAATAAATAAACAAATAAAAATATTAATTATATTTTTATAGAAGCTTTATGTGTTGAGGCTGGTAGCAGGCAAAGCACATAAAGCCACTTTTATTGCGAATAACATATAAAATTTTATTTTCAAACGAATACTTATACTGCAATAAAAGTAACAAAATTAGAAAACAATAATTTAGTAGAAATGTAAAAACTCAAGATTGAGGTAAAATTGTGATACGTTGGAAATAATTCTTCCATGGTTATGATGGATGAAAATCACAAATAATAATTAAATTATATTGCTGAAATGTTTGATTTTGTTATCTTATATGAGTAGGCAGATAAAGTAGCAACAGTGGCAACTTTATATGCCTAATCAGTTAAAGTACTACCTTTACCTTTGGTTATAATTATAATTAACGCTTTCACTTTGCGAAGCAAGTCACATAAGTTTTCACTTTTATGGTGTTTGAAAATGAACATATTTTATTTAGATTTACAAAATATAAAAATTTAAATAACTTCTAAATGACTTAAAAATCTAATGACTTTCTAGTTTCTGAAATTATTTGTGAAGCAAAGAAAAATACATAAAATACAATAAAAAAAAACAGCCAATTAATCAAATAAATGGTAAAATAATTCAATATAGATTCCTCTAATGGTTAACAACCTAAATTGTCTTCAACGAAATCATCTTCTTGTTCAGACGATAGATTAGAACCGGATTCACCGCTGCCGTCTACTGTAATAATTATTTCTTCTCTGTTATCCATAATGTATTCCCACTTATGTTTGTCGACACTGCACATATATTCTTCCATTCTTGCACACTCACACTTCCAAAATTATTTTCTGCAGAAGTGTTAACATCGTCTAATTTGAATGTTGTATTATTTGTAGCAACATAGTTCTTTACTGACACCCATATTTTCCCAATCTGGTTTAATTCTGGATGGTAAGGGGGTAATCGTAGGACTACGTATGACCATGTTCCGTTAATAATTTCTCAATCATATAACTTTTATGTGTAGGTTTATGTAATTTTCTGGTACCATATAATTGGTTTTGTTTCATTCAACTTAATATAAATGTTTCTTACTGATAACCACTTTTGCATGTCTGCTTTTTCCAAACAAGTGTTGGATTCGGCTCAGTACAGACATTGTGATACCATCCATTATCGATGACCAAAACCGACTTTTTTGAAGATTTGCTAATAATTTTTCTTTCAGGCAATTCACATAATTTTAATGGTTTATTTCATCGTGGCAATAATCTGTCTCTTAAGTCCTGATTTAAACATCAGGAATGAATTTGGTACGAAACCTTTTCTACCTTCGGCATAAAGAATAATCAATGCTTGCTCTTTACTGACGGGGGATTTTAAAGAATTGTTGGTACCATCATCACAACATTTAGAACAGTATGGAAGCTATGCAAGTACGTTTCATCAGTGTACACAATATTTCAGCATTCGGCTTTATATTTTATCTTAAAAATTCAACACAATTTGCTATTTCTCTCTTCTCTATTAGAACTTGTGCCTATTGTCTTGACATTTTCTCTATTAAAAACCCATTTTATGTACCAATCGCCTAAAGGAATGTAATTTCTCAGTGAAATTAACACCCCCCTTCATTTTGTTCGACTTCGAATACAGCTTTCATTGTAGATCTCTTTTTATGGCAAAGTTATAGATCACACTTGGGATTACTTCTTTATATTGATCGACAGATGACCTGGGGTAAGTTTAGTAATTTGTTTTTTTGGAGAAGTAAATTTTCTTCCGCCACTTTGTTGGGCTCCTCTAATAGTATTTAGGCCAACATCGGTTGCTTTAGTCACTCGTTCTTGCAAAACGACTGAGAAAAATTGCAATAGTCGCTTTAGATTCTTTCACGTCCTTGACTACGAATTAGTTTCTTACGGTTACCCATAATGCAGGCAGCTCTATGAATAATTAAAATTTCCTTAAGAGACTACTTTAGAAGTCAATATTTTATACTTGCATGTAACTTTGAAAACAGCAGTAGAGATGCACAATTTAGTCCTTGTAAATGGTTGAATAAAGGAACTCCAAAGAAAAAACGCTAGAAACTTAACCATATCACGGGCAACGTGTTTTGGTTTCGACGCCGCAGCCAATAATGAGATTTAGGAAGAGCCATGCCACAGGCCTAAACATTTTCAATTACAAGTGCATAAATGTCAGGCTTGACTTTTAAGTTGGTCGACATTTATATTTGCATCATAACCTCAAAAAGTTGTTTAATGACAATTATTGAAATTAGTTCTAACTGTAAGGGTCGGCATCTCCGATCCTTTTTGGTAATTATAATTAAAATATTATCAAGTGACCTTTGTAATATGTTATTTGGGTTGCCTGCTCCATTCTATCTGTTCGGCGGCCCGAGTATAGTTTTTATATTTTTGGTCCGTATTGACATCATCTTTCTCCATAATCTAACAGGACAGTGATCGGCATTTTCTGTATTTGTAGTCAACCATTTACTTTCAGTGGTTCGCTGATTTCCTCCTTGAGCGGTTTTAGAGAAAACAGTATTATATTCAATTCGCCCTGTTTTTATACCGTACTTATTTATTTCCTCTTCAAAATGATCTACAAGACATGATACAGCTTCACCACCACGCCAAGCAAGTTCCACAGCTGCAATGTGATATAATTAACGCTGCAGACTGGTGGGAGTGTTTTCATCTAATGTGTCCACCTTTTTATGAATATCTTCAGTTTTTAATGCCACAGCGCTATTCTTCTGTTTTGTAGGAATAGCTTGAAGCTGTTTACGTTTCGTGTTTTTTGCGTTTACTGCAGTTTGAAAAACAATATCTTTAAATGGATCAATGGCTCGATTAAACATTTGGAAATACTTTAGCTGCACCATTTTTGCGGTAAGGTTCCAAATAGTTTTAATAACACTATCCTTGTATTCTGTGCCGTCAGTTTTCCACATGTTGAACGCCCAATCTTTAAGAATTTGGGCGAGTTCTTCATTCGATGTGTTTTCATCTAGTTGATAATTTCGCACTTCACAAAATTTTTTAAACTGCCGCGAAACATATTGCTCAGTTTTGACTGTATTGGCTGGTTTATTGTTTTCTATCATTTCGTCCATTAATTTAAAAGAATTATTCCCAAAACGATCCATTTTACACTTTATAAAATTAATAACTGGAATAATAAATTGTTTTTTTTTACTTGCTAAATTCATGGCTATATGGATTTAATATCGTGTTTGAATGCTTCGAATATAGACAAGCTCGTATAGCCGGCTATACACAGGCTCGTATATTCGATATCGCCATAGTTACTGCAATAATTGCTGTAATTCAGGATAACTAAGGAAAATAACGCATTCTTATTGGCTTATAACTTGCTGAATGATATAGTCACTCTTATTTACATAGGGTAGCTCAATTCCCACCATAAAATTAAAATAAGTACAGTTCAGGACAACCAGTTGAAGCTCCCACCTGCTAAAAACAGAAACTCATACTAGCAGGACACTCACGTAGAATAGCATTTCTTGAAAAATCACCTTTGTGTTGCCGTTATTATTGTAATAAATAAAACTTTGCAGATACAGAAAAACCTGTTAAAACAGCATCTCGCAAATACAAAATTCAAGTAAAATCTGAAAATATTTGGGAATAATAACAAAAGTGATGTTCATCGGGGTTCTGTAAACAGATTTCTGGCAAGATACAATAAGCTGTTTTGAACACGTTAATAGGTTTACATTTATAAAGTTGTGTAGGTGCATTATCACACTGTATATTTTTTAAAACAAGCTTCCATAATTAGGCACGGGAAGAATAATTGTCAAACAAAAAAATTATTAACTAGCTTTTCTACATCAGCTACTTTAAAACTCACATTTTCTTTAGCAACGCTGTGTTTTAAATCTGCTCATTCCTTTACACCTGCGTCGTGTAAATACCTAAAAACTAGGTACTTATCAAATTTTTAACATATACAGCCAGTCTTATAAAAGCCACTTCTCTGAGGTTAACTTTAATTCGTTGTTAAAATAAACAAAATCGCATCAAAATTTGTTTACTAATGAATAAAATGGCATGAGCAGTAACGTTTAGAGACCCTGTATA
Source organism: Agriotes lineatus (assembly GCA_940337035.1). Classification (NCBI taxonomy): domain Eukaryota; kingdom Metazoa; phylum Arthropoda; class Insecta; order Coleoptera; family Elateridae; genus Agriotes; species Agriotes lineatus. The sequence goes on from OW679203.1 coordinate 65,958,321, forward strand.
TTATTACTTAATATACAGGGTCTCTAATAACGTTTTGATGCGCTTTTGTTTATTTAACAACAACTTAAAGTTAACCTCAGATTAGTATCTTTATAAGACCGGCCGTTATAAAGCTAAGCTAACTTTTATTCACCTAAGAGTGAAGACACACAAACCGTTTTATGCAGAGTCGGCAGCCGAATCAGCAGCGGCTTTATTGCTTTGAGTGTACCCTCAGTCTTTGGAGTTTTATGAAAGTGCACACACGACAAGAGGAATTTTCGGCGGTGGGTATCATACGGGGTTGTCCAATATTTTTGTTATACAGTCAGACCTCGCCGTTCGCGGGGGTTACGTTCCAGAAGAATGCTGCAAAGCGCAAAACCACGATGCGCAAGTAAACATATAAATGGTAAAAACGGGGTGAGGTTCCATTACCCAGATTTATTTATACTATGCAACCTCAAAAAATCTAAACTTTTCTGCGTTTTTTGCCTGGCAAATCTGAAGCAGAAACTTTACGCTTTGACGACATGGTTTTCCGTGTTTTAAAAATTAAACTCAATTGAATTTACGGCAGAAACGCTCGAGAAGACAGTGAAGTTTGAACTAAAATTCCATACGTAACATAAGTCTGCCACTTGAATCTAGAGCTCTAATGTCCATTTGTTTATTCAAGTTATAATTTTGCAATTTATTTCAGGTCCGATTTGGTAATAAGAGATTCAAAGGAATAGGCTCGATAAGTGTGTTTACAAGTTCGTGATAAATAATGTTATTTGGGTGTTCATGACATAAACCGCATACTTCTGCTTTATTTACTTACGGCCGGTCTTGTGAAGGTCACTAACCTGACGTTAACTTTAAATCGCTGTTAAAATAAACAAAAGCTCATCAAAACGTTAGCGCTTATGACATATTATTCATTAGTAAAAAAATTTTTTATGCCCTTTTGTTTATTTTAACAGTGAATTAAAGTTAACGTCAGATTAGTGGTCTTCATAAGACCGGCCGTTAGTGTGTGAAAGTTGAAACAGTTGGCAATTCCATCCGCGAACGGCAAAGCAAATATCCGCAAACGGCAAAGAAAAGGGAGCACAAAGGTGCCCCATGTAAAATCAAATCAGCGTACAGCAAAGCCGCGAACGGCGAGGTCTGACTGTATTTGAAATTATTTTACTTATATGAGTAGTACCTGATTGATCATTTGTTTTGAAAGATATACATTTTAATTTCATTTTAGTGGCTTTGATTTTCCACAAAACTCTAAAAAAATTTCCCATTTAATGCCAACTCTTTGGCGATCACTGTCTATATGTTTTATTATGTAATTATGTACAGTCAGACCTCGCCGTTCGCGAGGGTCACGTTCCAGAAGAATACCGCGAAGCGCAGAACCGCGATGCGCAAGTAAACACATAAATGATAAAAACGAGGTTAGGTTCCATTAACTAGATTTATTTATACTATGAAACTTCAAAAACCAAAACTTTTCGTCGTTTTTTGTTTGGCAAATCTGAAGCAGAAACTTTACGCTTTGACGACATGGTTTTCCGTGTTTTAAAAATTAAACTCAATTAAATTTTCGGCAAAAAAGCTCAAGAAGACATTCGAGCTTGAATGTCCATTTGTTTATTTAAGATATAATGTTACAATTTATTTCAGGTCCAATTTGGTAATAAGAGATTCAGCGCGTCGAATTTTTAAACAACTCAAGTGTTTTATCGCATTAGGCTGCTGACTCAGCGTAAAACGCTTTGTGTCTTTACTGTAAGTGTTATTTTAATAAAATTAACTATACTTAATTCGACATCAAGAATAAAATATACAACCAAGTTACAAATATGAACAGTACTTTCTACCTGTAAAAGATGTGGCCCAAATTAATTGGAACTCAGCACCTTTTATGTTTGTTATAAAACCAGTTTAGTTTTATTTGACAAGAGATGGAGTATATTTTGTTGTTAAGAGATAGGGTGAGAAGGCCAGGCCATGCCAACACTTTACGAACATTTGTAGCCTATATTCGTCCCCATCAATAAATACACATTTGTGGTTCAACGTATATTGAATTCTAAGACATATCACAGAGCTATATATACAGTAAATGTGTGCCGTGTTTACGACCTATTATTAAAATTACAATGATATGTGTTTTTAACTAACGTAATTCTAAACGCTTGAGTTGTTGTCTTGACCTACTAGCATTGCAGAATTGCCGCGTTGTGCTTTTGACATACGATATACTAAAAGTGCAACGTCTGTTTGTAAATACGGAACTACCGCTTGTTGCATGTGTCGCTTACATTTAATTGTTATCACGACATAGAAACTTGACACACATCTTATCTGGCGCAAGTTACGCAGTTTTTGTGGACTAATTGCGTGAACTTTTGTGTTTACTTGATTTCAATTATTTTCACACTATTTGCTAAAAACCCATGATCAAACTAGTTTGAACACTACCTTTATGGTTGTTGCCATGAGGTATAATAAATGCCGTTTCAAATTTTAAAATTCTTAAATATTCTGTAAAATCAAAGTACATCGTGCACTCCAAAAAATGGGGGACTTCATGTCCATTTTATATACAGTGTGGAAATAAAGTAACGGATAAATTCATTTACCTCGTTAATATTCATTTTTATGAAAAAATCTCGAAGGGGTGTAGCGATTTTGACCATTGGAAATATTTTCAGCTAATTTTCAGTTTCTTATATAATTTGTTTTTCATGATATGATGTCCTCGACTTTTTTTTTAAATAACCTATATTTTTCATCATTTCGGTACTACTTTTCATGTTGTTTTCAATGATATAAAATTTTCAATATGTTACATCGAGAAAAATGGTCTTAAAGTTTCAATATCAAAAACCAATGAAATGAGCAAAAAAAATCTAGTTACCGGTGGATTAATTTTTAAAGGAGTTCCAGTTGTATTATTCAATTGGTTTTTTAAATTTCAATAAAAACGAATGTGCCGTCAATGACTTTCCATCAAACTTAGGTAACTAGATTTATTTTGCTCATTTTATTGGTTTTCAATATTTAAACTCTAACAGCCGTATGCATAGTCGTTCGCCAGCGGCTCGCCGGCGACTCGCCGGAGTTTCGTTATGAATAGTATGTTGGCGGCACTGTACGTCTATGTCAAATTCGAGGTTAGCAGATTAGATTTTGTGTCAATTTCTGTCAAAAGTGACGGAAAACTTAACCTGATAACCTCGAATTTGACATGGACGTACGGTGCCGCCAACATACTATTCATAACGAAACTCCGGCGAGTTGCTGGCGAACGACTATGCATACGGGTGTAAGACTATTTTTTTCAATTTTTTTCAGATGTAACATATTAAAAATTTCACATCATTGAAAAGGACATAAAAAGTACTACCAAAATGAATAATAAAATATACAGGTTGTCATTTAAAAAAAAAGTTGATGACTTCATCACTTTTAAAACAAATGACGTAGCAACATAAAGGTGGTTGTAGTGTATCTCCTATAATTAAAATCATATACTCCTTCAAGATTTTTTTCATAAAAATTAATATTAACAAAGTTAACCAATTTATCCGTTACTTTATTTCCACACTGTATACCTAACGCAAATTTAAGATTAATAATAAATGTGAATTGTTAAATAAAAAACATAATGAAATAAATTTAAGAACAATGAAACGTTTAAAAGAAAATTAAATTTTTTATCTGACCTACAAAAACACCATCAATCCTTTATCTAATAGACGTGTCTGTCTGGGACGCAGTTTTGTCTGTCTAGGACGCCGTTTTGTCTGTCCGGGACGCTGTTTCAGCAGCCAAACCGTAAGAGATAGAGAAAAAAGTTATTAAAGTTATATGTTTGGAATGGTCATGTCAGGTCAGGAACCGAATTTCAGTCACATGACACTTCCGGTTTTCGAGAAATCACAAAAAATGCCGTTTTTCAAATAGAACGCGTATTAAATAAAAACTGTTTCAGCAGCCAAACGGAGCTGCGACTAGTGATGGGCATAATCGGATGATTTCAATAATCGGAATGTTCCATTTCGGAATGTTTATAAAATAGGAATATCATCCGATTATTTTACATTCCGTAAATGCAAGCAAGGGAAAACGAGCGAAACAACAACAAGCGGAAGGAAGATGAAGTGTGTCCAAATCTCCAAATTTGCGATGCGAGCACTCACCGTTGCGCCGTAAGCCCTTATCTGAGTTGGCATCTATTGTTTGGGTTTGTAGGACAACAATTTATGAGTTTGAGTCGCACAGTGGGATGTGAGGAAATAAAATATTTTTTCAAATTATTACAGTAGTTGCCTTAATAGACTTTCGGAAAATGGTAGTGATATTTTAAAGTTTAATGGCACATAAAGTACATAATAGATAGTATAAAACAATACATGAATTTGAAGTCGGTAAGGTGTACTATCTAATAATTAATCTACGAAATACCACTGTCATTAGTGCCATTCACGATCATACACGTGCGCACACGGCCCGATCCGTCGGCATTCGCCAACCAGCATATAGCTGTCAAGTGAGTCAACACAACATTCCGTATTCCGTTCAGTTCAAATTGGCATTTTGTTTTCTCATTTTGTGTACCGAATAGTAAAATAATCGAATTCCGTAAGTTCCGAATTTTGTGCACCGAACAGTAAAATAATCGAATTCCGAAAAGTTCCGAAATAATCGGAACCTTCCGATTTTTTGAACAATCGGAAACTTTCCGATTATTCATTCCGGATAGGCCGATCGCTAGCTGTGACCCTCTGCGCCTTAAAACGTCGATCGGTTAGGCAACCACTTTGACAGCTTCCAGAATGTTCCGATGCCCTCTGCGCCTTCAAACCTCGATCGGTTAGGCAACCACTTTGACACCTTCCAGGTCTGGGTACAGTTTTTATTTAATACGCGTTCTATTTGAAAAACTGTTTTTTGTTTTTTTTAAATGAGACATTTGTCTCACTGGACTGCTAGTCTTTTTATAATAAAATACCAGAAAAACATAAGGGATATAAAAAACACTCCAATATGTGGAGGTAACTAATTGTCATCCCGACCTCGTATTTTAGGCAATACATGTTCTTAGTGCAGTTATTTTATTCCACATTTTTATATAATTCGAACAGAGCACCTTAACTTACCAGACAGTCGTACTGGTTAGATTACTTTTATATTTGTAAATCAGGTCATAAATACCTGAGTAATTTACATCACCATACAGAGGCAGCCTTAATACTGTATGTCCTTTTTCTTGCAACAGTTTATCTATTATAGATGTTTTGTGGTTCGGTTTATTTAGTAATATAGGCGGTATAATTCAGGTTTTAATACTATTGTACAAAATGGAATATTGCGCTTGTTAGTCATTTAACAAAGCAACCAACAATACATTTTAAAAACAACTTTTTTTAAGAATGTTCCGATCTTAACTTAGAACTGTGTTTTCCCCACCCATTCGGCCCCATACGAGCAGCTAATTTGGCAAGGCATGTACGCAGACTTGTATTATGCAGACTTGTATTATATAACTCCAGAAGTATCATTTTACCTGTAGATATTTTCCTTGCCATATGATAAATAAATAAATAAACATCTTTGTCATGGCTGTTACGGAGGCTGTCCATCATGGTCTTATTAACATTACGATAAGCCATCGACACAGTTTAAACTACTTTGTATTATAATCATTTCTGATACAGCGATTCAATTTAGTCTCACCAACAGTTTACCTTGTGTCTTATACAGCGACAACAATGTTTAGAAGTTTAGAAATCTATAGTAGCCTAGTTACGAATCAGGGCACTTTGATATAATATAAATTAATATAGGTATGACATGTGTCAGTCGACTTATATAGATTAGTAAATAATAACAAGTTATCAAGCCTGTTTAATTGTGTACTACTCTACAAGAAGCTACCACAAATTGGCGACGAGGGAAAATTAGAAATTTTTCACCCCAGTTCGCAGGTATTCTTCTAAAATCAAATAAACATGGACGGTAAACAATTTAAAAAGTTTATGGAGTTCCAGAACACAATGATGTCTTCCTTAATTAATCAACTCCAACAGACACAAGTTCAAATACAAGAAAATCAACCTCCAGGCGGTAGTTCTGACAAAGGCAACGTCGACTCAGGTTTGCTCTCAATCAACCCAGTACTACTACCTAATTTTGAATGTTATGATTCACACAAAGAATCATTTCGTAATTACAAACAGCGATTTGAGAATTATCTGGAAATGAAAAACATAACAAACAATAAACCCTATTGTGCCAGGTTACTTCTTAACTCCATTGGAGCTAAAAATTTTGATATTATTTCTGCACTGGCAGCTCCTAAAACACCAGGTGATCTTGAATTTGACGAATTGATCAAGCTGTTAGAAGAACATTTAGCTCCCAAGAAAAACATTCTTGTCGCTCAACATCAATTTTTATCAATATATCAAGAAGATCAACAATCAATATCTGAATTTGTGGCTTCACTTAAAAGTGACATAGGAGATTGTAACTTTATATCTTCTTGTAATTGCAAAAGTTCAATTGCAGACGTTTTCTTGCGTGCTCAATTCATCCGTGGACTGAAAGATAACAGCATAAGGGAACAATTATTGCAGTCAGAAATTTCAGATTTCAAAGATATTGTTTCAAAAGCCGTCGCTTTTGAATCTTCAAAAATCGATTCTAAGGTACTTGGCCAGAGAACTTCAACGACACATCCAGTCGTTGATATCAACAAAGTTAACCAAGGCTTTAGAAAACATAACCGTCAGGGGTTCCAAGACCAATCACGGCGCCGCACACATAGCAGGTCCAAGTCCAGAAGCAGTCATCGATCGAAAATTGACTTGAGTACTCTAGGATTGGATGGCCTCTGCTTGAGGTGTGGCAGGAATAATCATTTATCAAAAGACTGCCGCATTTTGAAGTCTAACCTCAAATGTTCATTATGCAATAAGTCTGGCCATGTTTATAAGGTATGCATACGATCACTAATAAATAAGAAATCGACCAATTATATTCAAGATCTACCAGAATCAAACAGCCACTTTCAAGTCAATGCTGATATTGTTCGTCAGTATGGTATTAAACATATTGTTGACATCTACAGAAATCAATATCAATCAACTGAACATATTCATCGTTATTATGTCTATGTTAATATAGATGGAAAACCAGTCAAATTCGAGGTTGATTCTGGGTCAGGTTATACATTTTTACCCAGACATCAATTTGCTGAACTTAACTTGAACAAACCACTTCAGCCAACCACCATTGGATTCCGCTCTTACACTCAAGACATTTTTGTCCCTGATGGGAAAATTATCGTACATGCACGGTATAACGGACTCTCAATTCAGGACGAAATCTACATAGTACCAGACGAGTATGCGGCAATCCTTGGTCGAGCCTGGATTCGACGACTCAAAATTGACCTCAACAAAATTGATCAAAAGCAATCATCACTTTCATCTTGTTCCTCCATCAATAATGTATGGAATATCGATGAACTCAGCGCTAGATACCCAAATGTGTTTGAAGAGAAAATTGGCTGCGTGCCTGGATTCACAGTGACACTCAGGTTACGTGAAGGGGCCACACCGGTTTACCATCGAGAGCGTGATGTTCCATATGCACTTACCAGTTTGGTGGAACAAGAACTTAACACACTTGAAGCTGCTGGAATTGTGTCCAAAGCAGAAAGTAGTGATTGGGGGTCGCCATTGGTTATCATTCCTAAAGCTGATGGTGGAGTACGTCTATGCGTGGACTACAAGATTGGAGTTAACGAACGCCTGATCAGTTCTCATTATCCAATCCGAAGAATCGACGATATCTTGAACAGTCTTCGTAATTCAAGATTTTTCTGTAGGCTAGATCTGTTCAAAGCATACCTTCACATCAAGGTTGATGACAAATCAAGTGAGATCCAGACAATGACGACGCATAGGGGTACATATCGAATGAATCGTTTGTCATTTGGTATAAAAACGGCTCCCTCTGAATTCAACAGAATAATGGACCAAATTTTACGAGAGGTACCCAAGACAGAATTTTATTTCGACGATATTGTGGTACATGGGGTTACCACAGAAGAATGTAAATTAAACCTGAACGCATGTCTTACGCAATTACAAAAGTACGACTTGCACCTCAATCAACGCAAATGTGTCCTATTCCAGGAAAAAATCGAATTTTTGGGGCATGTTGTACAATTCAACTGCATATCAAAATCACCGGAGAAGGTGGCTGCAATAACTGAGATGCCAAGGCCAACATCAACAGACGAGCTTCGAAGATTTTTAGGCATGGTAACCTATTACTCTCGGTTTATTGCAAATGCCTCTACACTCACTGCGCCACTGCGAAAACTTCTAAAAAAGAATATTGCATTCAATTGGACGACAGCAAGTGAAGCAGCATTCATTCGACTGAAACAAGAAATTGCCAGTGACCAGGTCCTCATACCATTTAACCCAGAATTACCTGTGCAGCTTGCATGTGACGCCAGTCCGCACGGAGTAGCTGGTATATTATCACACATAGTTAATGGGATTGAGCGACCTATTGCTTTTGCGTCAAGGTCACTGACGCAAGCAGAAAAAGGTTATTCCCAACTGGACAGGGAAGCATTGGCTATTGTGTTTGCAGTGGATCATTTTTATCAATATTTGTTTGCCCGACCTTTCACACTGATCACAGACAATCAACCGTTAGTGCGAATTTTTCACCAGCATTCAAAAATTCCAAAAATGACTTCTGCTCGACTTCAACGTTATGCAGCATTTTTGTCTGGATTCAACTATACGGTTGTATTCAAGAAAGGATTGGAAAACACAAACGTAGATTGCCTGTCAAGGGCACCCATCCACCCAAGGCTTCATACAGACTCTGCTATGAATGAAGAGGTCCATCAACTGTGTGAAGCCTCTGTTCAACAGATTATGACGCCAGACCTAACTTACCAGTCACTTCGAGATGAGACGCAGAAAGATGAGTCGCTCTCACAGCTTCTGCACCAGCTCCGCGAAAGCCGCGTAAGTGACTCTGAATTCGCAATCGAAAATGACATCCTGTTCAGGGGACCACGGGTAGTTATTCCAGCATCATTACAACCTGCTGTTCTACGAGAACTTCATCATACCCACATAGGGATAACAAAGATGAAACAATTAGCCCGCCGGTACGTCTATTGGAAATCGATCGACAAGGACATTGAGAGATTAGTCCGAACGTGTCCAGCATGTGCTGCAGTCCAAGGTAGTCCTCCTAAAGCACCACTCCACCCATGGATAGAACCAGAAAACAACTGGCAGCGCGTCCACATTGATTATGCCGGGCCTTTTCAGGGACATTATTTTCTTGTTATTATAGATGCCAAATCAAAGTGGGCTGAAATTCTACCCTGTACATCAGCGCCTACATCAACATCAACAATACAACTGATTCAGGAAGTGTGTTCACGTAATGGATTCCCAGATGTGATGGTTTCAGACAATGCAACCATATTTACCAGCGAAGTGTTTCAGAAATTCTGTAAATCTGCAGGAATCTTTCAAAAATTTATTGCGCCTGGCCATCCAGCGACGAACGGCCTTGCTGAGCGCAACGTACAAACCCTCAAACATAGGCTTGCAGCCATGGCAGATGAACCATTGTCTATGTGTCAGAAGGTTCAACAGATTTTATTTAGATATCGAGCCACGCCCTTGAGCTGCGGAAGAACCCCATCTGAACTGTTCTTAAATAGACAAATTCGTATTACACTGGATGTCCTCAAACCAGTTCAATTCCAAGAGTCTAAACAATCAACTCTCGCTGCCCGACAATTAAGCGTGGGAGAAAGGGTTCAAGCAAGGTACTACGCCAACAATAAGCAGTTATGGAGACCTGGAACGGTAATCAAAAAGTTTGGACAACTGCATTATCAAGTCAAGCTTGATAACGGATATGTGTTCAAGCGACATATCAATCAGCTACGATCAACCTGTGTTCAACAAAGAAAAACAGTAACTTTTGCTCCTATTGAAGACAACCAGCGAGAGCCCAGCCATTCGGACCAGGGCTTCAACATGGAACATTTGGTGCTAATGCCTTCTCAAACACAGGCTAACTACAAAAGTGCTGATACACCACCACCGTTGCCGGGGCCGGTCGAGCCAGCCTTGCACGAACCAGAGCAGAACGATCCTGAGCCCTTAATCTTACGAAGAGCAACTCGTCTTCATCAACTTCCAAGGCACCTAAAGGATTACATCCTGGAAGGAAAATAAGCGTGGGAGACTATAGTAGCCTAGTTACGAGTCAGGGCACTTTGATGTAATACATTAATATAGAGATGACATGTGTCAGTCGACTTATATATATTAGTAAATAATAACAAGTTATCAAGCCTGTTTAATTGTGTACTACTCTACAAGAAGCTACCACAGTTGGGGTGATACACCTGTGGGAAACATAAAAGCAAAACATTACAAGGATCTAATTCAAAATTTCCCGCTCTTTCCTCACTCACTCATTAACACTCACTCTGTATTATTTTCATAATACCCATACTCCATTTACTTGACATCTGCACTATCAAACTGACATTATGTTGGCACCACTGCTATTTTTCACATTTTAACAATTAAATTACTGTACAGTCTAATAAAAAACACATTATTTTTGAGGTATAGTCAAGACATTTTTTTAAAATTTGACACTGACAGTGCAGATGTCAAGTAAATGGAGTATACATGTAATTGTACTATATTAGTACTGTCTGCTTGATCGAAATAACAGCCAAAGCTGTTAAAATTTAACAGCGGCTGTTATTACGTACCTAATTACGTGCATTGTTTTAATTTATTTGAAAACGAATTTGTAAACGTCTGTTACTATACTACTAAATTACGTGCAGGATTCAGGTTACTAGTAAGTTTTATTTATATAATTTATATTAAAATCACATATCTTTATATCAGTCACTTTTAGTAGATATTATGAAAACTATTAACAACATCCGGCCGATATTACATATAACTAACTCGGATATTCTATTAGCCTCAGCCTAATTGGCCCTCAATATCGGCCTGATACTGTTGTAGTTATGTATATTATAAGACTGTTGTATAACGTTTTATGTTATCCTGAAATTCTTTCCATCCAAAAGAAAGAGAATAAAGTAATAAATTTTATGTATCGATTATTATTTGTATAGAAGAAAATCTAGTCACATTTTAGGACAGCAACTGTGTTTTCATAGCAACGGGTAACAAGTCTTATTAATGTTAGTGAGTAATGTCAGTGAGATATGATTATTGTTAAATTTAAAAGCCCTTAAAAATGGATATTCCCTGGGAAATCTTAAAAGAAGCCGAAGAAGTAAGTAGGTCATTAGTGTTCTCTGTTGTGAGTCTAGTAAAGGTAATTGTTAAAATTATACTCTTTTAGACAGCTCTATTTCTATGCAATGCCATTGGTGGCGATGTTGAAATAATAAACGTATCGGTAAAAATCGTAATGTATCAGTACAAATTTTTATTGATGTAGCTCGTTATGAACATTTTTACCTAGGCTAAAATGCAGTATCATAAACCACTTCTGCCTCATGTACAAGAGCTATCATTTTAGGTTAGCTGCAGTTTAAGATTTGTGTGTACTTAGTACCCACCTATATTACTAGCTCTAGGAATGGTAGTTTAAATTGCTGCTGTTGCTGTTAAACAGTATTTACGGTTCAGGATAACATAAAATACCATGTCAGTTTTGTCAATATATCCTAATAGTCTATATAGAATAATTGGAGCTTCCGTTTTGAGCTTGTCGGAACAAAGCTATTTCGGCCTTTTCGATTTCCTTGAGCTCTTGTGATTGAAACTGAAAATATTCAACGTCTATTTTCCTTTTGAAGATTTCAACTGATCTAAAGAACCATGTAACTACACATATCAATTTAATCAATTTTGAAATCTTATAAAAACTGAATACATTTTGACACGCTGTAAGAATGCCGACAAAATAGACTTTCTTGTGTCGTCCTCAAAATTTTCCAAAGTGCTTTCAATTGGCCAATCTTCATTTTCTTGTAGGAATTGTGGTCCATTGAACTATTCCTCATGCCTGTCCGTGTTCCATAAACCCATAGTGCCTTTGTCAGCAGTATTGACCGTAGATGACCAATACCAATTTTCAGTAGAAGTTAATTCAAAAATTTAGTAAACTTTTTTCCAACCTGTAAATTCCCGCCCGGTCTGTATCCTGTTAACCTCCTCATTTTGGGCATGTTGCTGCTTAGGCTTGTATGTCCGACCTCTCGCACAGTGATCTAGTTTTTTGGCTCCTTTGTATGTTCCACAGCCAGGTATCTCCCTCCATCATTAGCTTTTGATAACTTACTTTAACTTTCGTGCTTGCAGTCTTAATTTCTAATTTTCTTTTTATTATCCTTCCTAAGAACTCTTTTGACACCTTTCATTTTTCTTTAGGTTTTGGTCACTCACACGCCGCACAAACTCAGCTGACATGGTTAGATATCACAGCGCGCCGCTTGATCTCTCACTGATCATGCTCGCCGATTCGACCTTCACCTGCTGTTGTGCGCATTTTCGTGCTTGGTTATTGTCCTTTTTCGCCACATTCTGATATGCTTTTTGTTTATATTTATTTCTCTCAATTGCGTCAATGGAGTATTAATAGACTCTGTGGGTTGGAATCCCCTGTCATTGCCATTGTGTCTCCAAGCATTTTGCAGTAGCGAAGGGATTTATGGCCTTACCACTCGTCTAATTGGTTCATTCTTTTGAGTGCACCAACGAAGTCAATGTTCTTCAAGGGTGTTATGGTCTTGACTCTTTCTAGGTAAACATCCGCCTCGCAAGATGGAAATTCCAGCAGTGCCTGTTCAACGCTCCGCAGTATCAAAATGCTACAAGGCATGTTAATTGGTCATACTTGTGTCGATTGCAGCACGTACTAACATTGCGTTAGCGGAGGGTATTAATCGTTTGTAACCCTCTTCACATTGCGTTTACAGAGCTTGTCAATCAGTCGTGCCCTTTACCAATTTCCAAGTGAACCTCGTGCTGGCATATGACGGTCAGAAAATCCACCAGAAGTTTCTCCTCCAGAATTTATACGCTGCATCCTTCAACTGTTTTCAGCTATTCCAACAGACCATGCACTTTTATTATTCTTCATCCTTTTCAATGCTTTTGTAAATTTGTCGAAATTGAGTTCTTCTACTTGTCCTTTTATATTTAACTCTTGCTCCTGTCCTCTTTTATTACAGTGTCTCTGAAATATTCTGCTCAAATTTTAACCATTTGCTTTTCACCTAGATGTAATTCACCTCTGTTATTTCTAACCCTGATATTTACCAATCCCCTTTCTTCTTCATTTTTACTTTTTTTTTAGAAGTTTTTTGTGTTTTTATATTCACTGCTGCCTTCTTTAATGTTTATCTTTTTTTATTTCTACATACATTGTTGACTTTGTTTTTTTGTATTTATCTTGTACCGGGTGGCCATAAATATCTGAGATCCCGGTAGCCATGAAATTAGCTACTTATAAATGTTGGTTAGCATTATACATATTTCAATTATAATAAGTATTGGTACGAAATATAATAAAATGCAAATAAGAGGAGGGGAATGTGCCCCAGATTCTGCAGTTTAGCCTACGACTCGATTATAAAAATCTCCTGTTCTAACTTCATTACTTATTGCAATCTGTAATAATTTTTGACAGATAGGAAGTTTAATTGTGATTACATTAATGACATTTAGTTTAGTTGGATTCATGACTTTAATAAAGCGGTGTTGATTCCAAAGGTAATGTGATATCAGATATTTATGGCCACCCGGTAGTTGTGACGTCTGGTTGTTTATCGTTTCTAACCTTATTCCTTCCTTCTCTGGACCTTTTTATTCTTAATTGAACCAGCCTTTTCTTTTTTTGTTATCTTTTTCAAAATTTACTTGCACATTCTTTTCCACCTTTAGAAATTGCCGTTCTTCTATGTTTTTATTTCTTCCATTTGCGTTAATTGCTTTTTTACTGCTTTTTACATTCTGATATCTCTTAAGATTCCTCTTCTATAGCTTCTATTTTTCATTTATTGTTTCTGAGACCACCCTTTTTTTGAAAGGTTGGGAACTGCTTGCTTTGCTGTTATTTTTAATATCATACTATCGTATGGTCTGAGCTTATATTTGGCTCTCTGTAAATTTGAGCATTGTGTATTGGCTTTGGTTACTAACAGGTGGTCTATTTGATTTTATGTTCTTTTGTCGAGACTAATCCAAATGATTTTATAAATTTATTTTCGTTTTAGCATTGTACTATTGATAGTCATACTTTTACTTGCTGCAAAATCTGTTTGTTTTCATTAGAACTACCTATCGTGGAGACTTTCGTTACCTGCAGACTGATTCGTTAATAGATATTTTCAGGGAACCTATTCTAACCTTCTTTCTTGCCTTTGTCTCTTCTTCAGCAAATTCCTTTAGTTTCTCTTAGATATTCTTTTCTTTTACTGTAAGATCATATTTTATGCTAATTCTCGTTTCCCTTTTCTTTTCAAGATTTCCAACTTTTCCCACTTTTTAACTTTTGCCACAATAATTTTGTTGACCTCAGCTTTCCCTAGACTTTACTCGTAGACTTGTCCTGTATGGTTTTTTTTTAGATTCTGGTTCTGGATCTGTTGATTACAGTATTTCTCTTCTTTCATTTTTTTTCTTATCACGAACTCCGTAAAACGAATGTGTGTATCCTATGTGTGTTTGCTTTTTTGAATGTAAAAATTTTGACTTCAGATTCCGATAGAACATGAAAAAGTAGACTAAGGATGTCTGAAGAACCAACCTCCTATCTTGTAAGGACCATGAGTAAAATGATAGGCAAACTACCATATGTTAATTTGCCCATCTGTGCATTTTTTTGAATTTTTAAATTTGGACTTCACATTCGAATAGAACATAAAAATGTAGAATGGCGATGTCTGAAAAACCAACCTCATATCACGTTAGGAACATGGATACAATGACGGGCAAACGTCTATAGTAGGTATGTCAATCTGTCTGTCATTTACTCAGAATTTTTTAATTTGAACTTCATATTTGGATAGAACATGAAAAAGTAAAATAGGGATGTCTGAAGAACTACTCTCTTATCTCATAAGGAACAAGGACAAAATGGCGGATAAATAAAAAAAAAATTAAATGCTGGCTAGGAGTTCGTCTGGCAATGCTGGGCTTAGCATTTTCAACTGGGCTTTCTTCTAAATTATCTACTCCTACTTTTAGTCTCCCGTTTTCTTTTTTAATGTCTTTCCATTCTATATTTGTTTCTTGAATTCTGCCTTGAGCTCCTTGATTACGTCTTTTTGGTTCTTGTTACTTCTTTGAACAGATTTAGCCCTGATACCTACCTATTAAGGTCTTTTCACGTTTTCTCCTCTATTTGTTTTATAAATTCGCGAATTGATGTTACATTTTGGGGGCTATGACACAACGCCCACTGGTTACAAACCCCAACTCAGAATTTGGTCATAACGCCCAACTTCGATTCTGGTCACAACGCCCAACTTGGTCACAACGCCCAATTTTGATTTTGGTCACAACGCCCAACTTGGTCATAACGCCCAAAAGCGATATTGGTCACAACGCCCAACTTGGTCACAACGCCCACCGACGCCTGTTATAGGAGAGAGCTATCGACGCCACTTAAAGCACCGTTTTGGTCATAACGCCCAACTTCGATTTTGGTCACAACGCCCAACTTGGTCACAACGCCCAATTTCGATTTTGGTCACAACGCCCAATTTGGTCACAACGCCCAATTTGGTCACAACGCCCAATTTCGATTTTGGTCACAACGCCCAACTTGGTCACAAAGCCCAATTTCGATTTTGGTCACAACGCCCAACTTGGTTACAACGCCCAATTTCGATTTTGGTCACAACGCCCAACTTGGTCACAACGCCCAATTTCGATTTTGGTCACATCGCCCAACTTGGTCACAACGCCCAACTTTGATTCTGGTCACAACGCCTACTTTTGATTTTGATCACAACGCCCAACTTTGATTTTGGACATATCGCCCAGGCGGCACAGAAAGTAAGAAAAATGTGTATCTAAAATGAATAATAATAAATTAAACTTTTAAGATGAGGTAATAGGTAGGAAAATTTTCAAGTTCCCGTAAGTAGTATTAATATTATTTATTTTTCATAATAATTCAGTGGCGTAATGCGTTGTCCAAAAAGTTTCTAAATTCGGATTATAACAATATATAAAGTTGTATTTTTTATATGGAACTCATAGTTAGCTCTGGCATTATGAGAAAGAGGATTTTCTCCCATTTCAGTGACATATGTCGTATGGGATCGATTTATTCATTTTCACTACTTTATAGCAACAATTCACAATTTTTAATATTTCGTCGTTTTCTAGTTGAAAACTTGTGCCATTTAGAATATACGTGATTAAACAAAGTTTTTGCGTTGTTTTAATAACACCGTTTGATTGACAGAATTAATTACGTATGATTGTTGCTTATAATATTATAGTGTCCTTCATATATCCATTTATCAGAACATTTTATTGTCCATTAAAGACTCTGCAGTTTCCCAAATTAAAAATGCATTTGCAAAAATGTAAATATCCTACTTCTATACAAAGGAGGTTCGAAAATATGAAAATGATTGAAGAAAAAAGTACTCTTATTTATCAAAATACACAAAAATTTTATTGGAAGTATTTGTTATAACATATCTATTAATAGTTATTTAACAAACAAGTATGTTAATGAGAACGATTGATAATTGAGACATTTTAATGCGCAAGCGCTAGCGAGCGAGTTAATTGTAGATATTATTAATCGCCGATTAACATACGAGTTAGTTACAATATTTTTCCGTTGATCGTACATTATTAATTTGAAGAAAATCTAATTTTATTCCATGAAAAGAATTTGACACTTAAATTTTTGACATTTAGGGTTCCGGGTGACCATAAATGGTTGTGATTTTTTTCTTAGGTTGGCACTGTTTATGTTGGTGACATTGCAAGTCTATGTCAAATATGAGGTTAGCAGGTTAGGTTTTGAGTCAGTTTGTGTCAAAACTGACGCAAAATCTAACCTGCTAACCTCGAATTTGACATACACTTACAGTGCCACCAACATAAACAGATTTTTAAAATCGTTTATTAATAAAAAATCATTCATTAATAAGGGTCATTAATAGACGATTCTCTATACAATAATGAAACCCATAAATAAACGATCAACGGAAAAAATTATAATTGATTTTTAATTGTTATTTGGTCCGTTTGTTAATAAATTATTTAAAAATTTGACACAAAAATGAAATTTGTTTGCACTGATTTCGAATCACGTAATATCCTGGTTGCTAAGTGAGGGAAAACTCAGGTTTAACAATACTCGTTTATCGTATCCGTTGATAAGTTAACTTTGAAGTATTTCATTTTGTAATACAGAGCGTGGTAAGAAAAAAATAGGAGAAACCAGAAAAAAATGTTTTAGGAGCAAGTAACTGTGACTTTATGTTTGACACCTACTTTTAACCTCTTTAAATAACATTTTTGTCTATTTTGAAAAATAACGGTACTTTATTCTTGAACCATTTTCATATTTTTGAACCTCCCCTGTAAACGAATATATTTACATTTTGGCAAGTGCATTTTTAGTTTGAGAAGATGTAGAAACTTGTATCAGCAATAAAACACTGATAAATGGATAATAAAAAAATCCATGTGTTACAAATTTATGAGGAACAGTACCTATATGTTATATTATACAGATTGGTGGTGGATAGTGTGAACATAGGCAGTCCATTGAGCTAGAATACAGTTTACGGGCTTTGTATGCGTTAGACAGAAGTAGACATATATGATTTAAAATCTAGTATCCTAGAATTCAGTGTTTTCTAAAAAACAAAACCTTTTGATTCTGCGAATACTAGATGTTAATCGCATATAGGTCTGTTTATGCCTAACGCATACAAAGTCCATTAAACTGTCTGTATTCACACACATTTGATTACTTATGTTCACATTTTCCGCCACCAATCTGTATAACGTATGTCCCAAAAGTTTCCGGAAAAAAAGTAATGGTTAAACATTTTGTATAATTTTTATTTATTTTGCATGTCAACAACATAACCTTATAACTGTGTTTATTTCAAAACTGACATGTTGTATTAAACGCCAATCAATTTGATACAATTTGTTTCTTACGACAACTGTATGGGGCGTTATTTACTGTAGGTCTATTTTGAAAATTTTCCGAAAACTTTTGGGACATACGTTATTATGATATATAACACTGGAATGGGAAAAAATCCTCTTACTCATGATACCACATACAACTATGGATTTCATCTACTGACTACCCACTGCATTCATATCGAAAAGGTGCCAGAAGAACGTCAAATTCCTTTTATCTATTTTTATAAATAAGTGAGATATTGTCAAAAAACGAAAAATCGAAAAATTCAATTTTTGTTTATAACTCGAAAACAAAAGACGGTAGCCCATTTTGGTTTAAACCATTAAGCTTTTGTCGAAAAAAAAGTTCGAGGATGGGGGTCCATTTTTCGAATCTAGAAAAAAAGTGCCGCGGAAAAAAGTGCCCCTGAAAAAAGTGCCCGGATAAAAGTGCCGGCCGAAAAAATGCTGTGAAAAAAATTCGAATGATTCAAGCCCCTTAATACACTTTTGTTCTAAAATAATTACGCAAGAAATTAAATTAAAATTTAATGTTAAGAATTTATGTTTATTAATAGTTATTAACTGCTAAATAAAATACAAGCTTATTATAAATAGTTACAAAAAACTAACATTTTATAATTAACCCTAAGTTATTCATACACTTGGAATCTAATGGTATGTCCTATGGCACGTAAAAGTTTCATTATTGTGTTCATCATTTTCATGTTGAATACACAAGTTTTTTAAACGTTGTTGCATTTTTTCGAACTCTTTCCTTTTTTCTTCTTTGAATGCACTCCATTTTGGTGTTGCAACAGTTTGGTTTCATCTGTTGCAACTTCTTGTCGCATTTTTTCAATTAGTGTCCAAATACCTGGATGTTTATGTCCTACGAGATTCGAGAATCTATGGTTCCAACCTTCTGTTTGATTATTGGTCCGGTCTTCATCGTTTATGGTGGCCTCTCACACGTTCCATAGGGTTGGCGGAAACATAGGCGGAATAGTTCGTAGTCTCAGCATGTCCTCTGCATTGCCCCCAACTCGCCGAAATGTACCTGATACGTACGTGCAGTCAAAACAATCAACTAAATCATCTAATTGTGGTGGTATTAGCAAACAGTTGAAAAGAATCGACAAATCTAAAAATAAGTGAAATGATCACTTTTTATGATAAATTTGTGGAATTATACAGTACGGGGACGTACTGTATGGTTGGGTTACAAAGAGGGAAAAAAAGTTTATTTTTGACTTCTCAAAAAAATCACTCTTTAAAAACGCTGCTTGTTCTCAAACTAAAAATGCACTTCTCCAAATTTAAATATCCTCTTCCGTATAAGGGGGAGGTTCGAAAATATGATAATGGCTCAAGAATAAAGCGCCCTTAGTATTCAAAATATACAATAATGTTATTTGAAAAAGTTGCTTAGAATTAAAAGTAGGTGTCACATATAAAGTCACAGCCACCTGCTCTAAAAAACAATTTCCACTGGTTTTTCTTATTCTTCTACTACCCTGCAAATTACTAAACGCGATACTTCAAAGTTAATTTATTGACGGATACGATAAGAGTGTATTGTCAAATTTGAGTTTCGGTCACTTAACCTGAAATTTGCTCATATTGCTGTCAACAAAGACACAAGTATCTTAAAAAAATTAATAATACGCGATCCAAACATCAATAGCAATTCAAAGCAATTATAATTTTTAAATAGAAATGTGATAACAAATATTTCCAATTAACATTATTGTATATTTTGGAAAATAAGGGTACCTATTTTATTCTTGAGCCATTTTCATATTTTCGAGCCTCCCCCGTATACGGAAAGGGATATTTAAATTTTGACAAGTGCATTTGTAGTTTGAGAACAAGCAGGGTTTTTTTATAAAGAGTGATTTTTTTTGAGAAGTCAAAAATAAACTTTTTTCCCCATTGTAACCCAATCCGGGGAGATACTGTATAACAATTTTGTATTTTATAATATATTTCGTCACTTGTTACTTACCTTAAAAGATTTGTTGGCGGTAATTGCACTTAAGAACTTAAGATGGTAGACATAATCCACATGCACTTTAGATAAAAATCTTCAAATTGAAATATTTCTACGTATTATCTATAAATCTGCATTCCTGTCAATTTGGGAACAGATAAGCACAATACATGTTCAAATACTGCATAATACTGCAATGCAGAGATTTTTAAAAATAAAAGGGTAACTTCCAGTTTTTTTAAATTTTGTAAACCTTATTCGTCCGGTTATTACTTTATTATTATTTTCCCCCATCGACACTTTTTTCCGTCGCCACTTTTTTCCGCCACCCCATTTTTCCATATCTCCTATAGTTATCGAGATTCCCTATGAAAACATCGAAATTGCCTTAACCTGTAACCTTGGAATACAGTTTATGGGCTTCGTATGCGTTAGACGGAAATAGACATATGATTTAAAATCTAGTAGCCTAGGATTCAGTGTTTTCTGAAAACGAAACACCTTCATTCTGCGGATACTAGATGGTAATCGCATATAATTATTTCTGTCTAATGCATACAAAGCTCATAAACTGTATTCCAACTCATTTGATTACCTTTGTTCACATTTTTCGCCACCAATCTGTATAAAGATAACTAGCAATTTAACCAATTCTGTTATTTCAACCTAACTTGCCTTCTGCGAGAGAACATTAGAGGCATTAAAATTTCGACGGAAAACTCAATGGGTGGGAATTCAGAATACACATTACAAGACTTAGCAAATTCTTAACATTCGGATACCTACAATACCTAATTATCTTTTCTTTTGCTAAGGGGGCTCAAATTTATTTTCGTGAACAAGCGTGGTCGCTGTCGCAGAGTCTACAGGTTAAGGCAATTTCGTTGTTTTCATAGGGAATCTCGATAACTATAGGAGATATGGAAAAAATGGACCCCCATCCTCAAACTCTTTTTTCGAGGAAAGCTTAATGGTTTAAACCAAAATGGGCTACCGTCTTTTGTTTTCGAGTTATAAACAAAAATTGAATTTTTCGATTTTTGATTTTTGACAATATCTCACTTATTTATAAAATAGATAAAAGTAATTTGACGTTCTTCTGGCACCTTTTCGATATGAATGCAGTGGGTAGTCAGTAGATGAAATTCATAGTTGTATGTGGTATCATGAGTAAGAGGATTTTTTCCCATTCCAGTGTTATATATCATAATATACAGATTGGTGGCGGAAAATGTGAACATAAGTAATCAAATGTGTGTGAATACAGTTTACGGACTTGGTATGCGTTAGGCATAAACAGACCTATATGCGATTAACATCTAGTATTCGCAGAATCAAGAGGTTTTGTTTTTAGAAAACACTGAATTCTAGGATACTAGATTTTAAATCATATACCTATGTCTACTTCTGTTTAACGCATACAAAGCCCATAAACTGTATTCTAGCTCAATGGACTGCCTATGTTCACACTATCCACTACCAATCTGTATAATATAACATATACTGTCCCTCATAAATTTGTAACACATGGATTTTTTATCATCCATTTCTCAGAGTGTTTTATTCCTGATACAAGTTTCTACATCTTCTCAAACTAAAAATGCACTTGCCAAAATGTAAATATATTCGTATACAGGGGAGGTTCAAAAATATGAAAATGGTTCAAGAATAAAGTATGGTTATTTTTCAAAATAGACAAAAATGTTATTTAAAGAGGTTAAAAGAAAGTGTCAAACATAAAGTCACAGTTACTTGCTCCTAAAACATTTTTTTCTGGTGTCTCCAATTTTTTTCTTACCACGCTGTGTATTACCAAATGAAATACTTCAAAGTTAACTTATCAAGGGATACGATAAACGAGTATTGTCAAATCTGAGTTTTCCCTCACTTAGCAACCAGGATATTACGTGATTCGAAATCAGTGCAAACAAATTTCATTTTTGTGTCAAATTTTTAAATAATTCGTTTCACTCTGACTATGCAGTGTGCCGGGATAGCAAGTTGCTTAAAACTGAACACGAAGACGTCAATCATAATAAATCCGCCTTTTGTATTGCAATCGGCTTATTTGTTACTACCTTGTTGAAGTAAACCCTTTTTGTCGCTTCTGCGTCAATTTGAAAAGAGCAGCATACAGTATACCTGAGTGCGGTCTACAAGCGGCAACGCAGCAAGCTAAGTTTGCCTTTAAATAACATTGTCGTATGTTCTCTGTACTGCATAGTCAGAGTGAAACGAGCTCTAGTGAATCGTATATTAATGACCCTTATTAATGAATGATTTTTTATTAATAAACGATTTTAAAAATTTGTTTATGTTGGTGGAACTGCAAGTGCAACTGCAACTGACTCAAAACTTAACCTGCTAACCTCATATTTAACATAGACTTACAATGTCACCAACATAAACAGTGCCAACCTAAGAAAAAAATCACAACCATTTATGGTCACCCGGTACCATTAATGTCAAAACTTTAAGTGTCAAATTCTCTTCATGGAATAAAATTAGATTTTCTTCAAATTACTAATGTACGATCAACGGAAAAATATTGTAACTAACTCGTATGTTAATCGGCGATTAATAATATCTAGAATTAACGCGCTCGCTGGCGCTCGCGCATTAAAATGTCTCGATTATTAATCGCTCTCATTAACATACTTGTTTGTTAAATAACTATTAATAGATAGGTTATAACAAATACTTCCAATTAACATTTTTGTGTAGTTTGAAAAATAAGAGTACTTTTTTCTTCAATAATTTTCATATTTTCGAACCTCCTTCGTATAGAAGTAGAATATTTACATTTTTGCAAATGCATTTTTAATTTGAGAAACTGCAGAGATTTTAATGGACAATAAAATGTTCTGATAAATGGATATATGAAGGACACTATAATATTATAAGCAACAATCAAACGTGATTAATTCTGTCAATCAAACGGTGGTATTGTAACAACGCAAAAACTTTGTTTAATCACGTATATTCTAAATGGCACAAGTTTTCAAAATTGTGAATTGTTGCTATAAAGTAGTGAAAATGAATAAATCGATCCCATACGACATATGTCTCATAATGCCACAGCTAACTATGAGTTCCATATAAAAAATACAACTTTATATGTTATAATCCGAATTTAGAAACTTTTTGGACAACGCATTACGCCACTCAATTATTATGAAAAATAAATAATATTAATACCTATTACTTACGGGAACTTGAATATGTTCCTACCTATTACCTCACCTTATAAGTTTAATTTATTATTATTCATTTTACTTTCTGTGCCGCCTGGGCGATATGTCCAAAATAAAACTTGGGCGTTATGACCGTTAAAAACGAAATAAAAAAGAAAAAGCGATTATGGGAAAACTGGCTAACTTATAAAACAGATGTGCGTTACGATCAATATAAAATGCAAAGATCCAAGGTAAAAAACATGGTTAAATCTGCTAAAATCAGGAGTTGGGAAGATTTTGGTGATAAAATGGAGAAAAATTTTAATAACAACCAAAAACTGTTTTATCGTGTACTAAATAACAAGAAAAAAGATAAGGCAAGCCCATTTAATTTTCTAACAGATAAAAACGGCAAGCTACTAACAAAGGACGAGGATATTATAGCAAGATGGCATGAATACTTTGTGGAAGCTCTCAATCCCGCAAATAACTCAAACCACAACGATGTACCCAGGACAAATAGAACACAACCGGATATTAATAATGAAATCACCTGCGAAGAACTCTCAGATGCCATTAAAAATGTAAAATTAGGGAAAGCCAGCGGACATGACGACATAACACCAGAGATGGTTAAATTTATGGGCCAAGAAGGTAAACAAGTTCTACTTCGATTACTAAACTTATGCTGGATGAAGAAACAAATCCCTAAAGAGTGGGAAATTGCAGTCATTCAACCCATTCTCAAGAAGGGCGACCCAAGAAAGTGTGAAAATTACAGGCCCATATCTTTACTAAGTGTCACAGAAAAAATCTACGAGACAATATTACAGAAAAGGCTTGCAACAACTACTGAAAATAAGTTAGCAGAACTACAAGCGGGATTTAGGCCTGGTAGAGGTACGCAGGACCACATTTTTACTCTGCGTCAAATAACCGAAAAATTCCACAATCACAACAAAAATCTCTATATTTGTTTTATTGACCTATCCCAAGCATTCGATAGTGTACGCAGGGTAAAAATATGGGAAGCCTTACGGAATCTAGAGGTTGACGAAAACTTAATCAAAGCAATTCAAAGCGTCTATCGAACGTGTAGGAACTATATTCGTTACAACGGACTTGCCTCGAATGAATTTACAACAAAAAACGGGGTGCGACAGGGTGGAATCCTGAGTCCCCATCTCTTCAACATTTTATTGGACAACACTCTTGCCTGTGCTAGCGTGGAAATGAAAAAGTGCAACTGGGGCTACTACAACTTAAACCCCATAAATGTTAACATCCTCGCCTATGCCGATGATATGATAATAATGGCTGAAAATGAAGAACACCTACAACACAACGTAAACATAATCGATAAATACCTATCAGCAAGCGATCTAACAATAAACAGCGCCAAGACGAAGGTAATGGTAATATCGAAAACCCACATCAATACTAACATAACAATCAGTAATAAGCCAATCGAGCAAGTATCAAGTTTCAAATACTTAGGATGTGTTATACAAGAACAAGGTCAGTTCGAGGAAGAATTAGATGCTAGAATACAGGGTGCAAATAGACTCTATCACTCCGTACTAAGAACTGCTCTGAAAAAAAGAGAACTGAGCAAAAGAACTAAAACTCAGATCTACAAATCCCTCTTTAAACCGACCTTAATGTACGGATCGGAATCATGGTGCCTCACAATTAAACAGAAATCCCGTATACAATCGGCTGAAATGCGCTTCCTTCGGAGCATATTAAGAAAGACAAGACGTGACAGGATCCGGAACGAAACTATAAGAGAAGAACTAAACGTTAAACCCATCCTATCTGAAATAGAGACAAACCAACTAAGGTGGGCGGGTCACGTTTGGCGAATGGACAATAATAGACTACCTAAAATTGTAAGTGAACTGGGCGTGCTAGGAAAAAGATCTAGGGGAAGACCACGGAAGTCATGGAACTCTGATGTTGCCGAGTTACTCGGCAAAAAGGACACCACCTGGCGCGAAGCAAAAAGACTAGCTCAAAATAGGAGAGCTTGGAAAAAGTTTATCTCCTAAACCTCTACACTGCGATGCGGTAGAAGAGGACGGATAAGTAAAAGTAAGTAACTTACGGGAACTTGAATATGTTCCTACCTATTACCTCACCTTATAAGTTTAATTTATTATTATTCATTTTACTTTCTGTGCCGCCTGGGCGATATGTCCAAAATAAAACTTGGGCGTTATGACCAAGTTGGGCGTTGTGACCAGAATCAAAAGTGGGCGTTGAGACCAGAATCAAAAGTGGGCGCTGTGACCAGAATCAAAGTTGGGCGTTGTGACCAAAATCGAAATTGGGCGTTGTGACCGCGTTGTGACCAAAATCGAAATTGGGCGTTGTGGCCAAATTGGGCGTTGTGACCAAAATCGAAGTTGGGCGTTATGACCAAAACGGTGGTTTAAGTGGCGTCGATAGCTCTCTCCTGTAACAGGCGTCGGTGGGCATTGTGACCAAGTTGGGCGTTGTGACCAATATCGATTTTGGGCGTTATGACCAAGTTGGGCGTTGTGACCAAGTTGGGCGTTGTGACCAGAATCTAAGTTGGGCGTTATGACCAAATTCTGAGTTGGGGTTTGTGACCAGTGGGCGTTGTATCTAGGCCCCACATTTTGTACTCTTGATCTTAGTGGACCTTTTGGGATTTTAGTCATCTGTACTTGCTCCCTATTCTCAGATGCTTTATCGCCTCGCACGAATGTTGAACTTACAAAGTTCTAAAGAAATTGCTGGTGAATTTGTTTTATAGGGGGCAGTAGGATTTGCAAAAATTGTTTTAGGGATTTGCAATGGTAACTAGGGTTGTAAACTTACCCGGATTTAAAGGTATTTTATACCCGTCCCGCAAGAACTCCTTGTCCTGGAAATCGTTTAACAACTTTAATATACAGGGTGTCCCTAAAAAGGAGGTCAATCCGTTAAGCACATATTCCTTGAGCAAAAATATGATGATTTAACTGAACTTACCTATATACAAAGTTGCTTAGTTTAGCCGCTTGAGGTCTTCAAAAATGATTAGCTTTTTTAAATTTTTTCAAGTAAGTCGAAAAATTTGTGATAGATTTTATACATTTTTTGGCTGACCATGCGTTTGCACCAGCTTTTTGTGGAATAAACCTTAATTTAAAAAATTACAGGGTCACAATAAATTTTCCATCCATATTTTTTTAACCTCCTATATAATCACTACCAATGTTTTTTTATGAATAGCTACTTTAATTTAGAAGCTATTTCCTCTCTTATAAAATTTTAGTTGGGTGAACGGTTTAGCCACAAAAAATATTTTCTAAATTTCTACAAGCCTGAATCAGTAATTGTAACGTAACACTAGGCTTGTAGGGATTTAGAAAATATTTTTTTGTGGCTAAACCGTTTACCCAACTAAAATTTTGTAAGAGAGGAAATAGCTTCTAAATTAAAGTAGCTATTTAGAAAAAAACATTGTAGTAATTATACAGGGGGTTGAAACATTTAAAAAAGTTAATCATTTTTAAAGCCTTCTAGTGGCTAAACTAATAAACTTTGTATGTAGGAAAGTTGAGTTAAACCATCATATTCTGGGCCAAGGAACTTGTGGTCTTCCGGTGTACACGTATTTTCCGGACACCCTGTATAAATTGTATTTTATTTTCAGGTAAACTACCCTTGTTGTTCATGATACGGTAAAATGTTATTAAGAAAAGTTGTTCAGAATGAGAAATTATGGCCCTATACAAAATTTCAGGGAGATCTGTCGACTTAGATTAAACCGTCATTTTAAATGCAATTTGTTTAATCTAAAAAATAACGGTTTAATCTAAGTCGACAGATCTTCCTGAAATTTTGTATAGGGCCATAATTTCTCATTCTGAAGAACTTTTCTTAATAACATTTTTACCGTATCATGAACAAGAAGGGTAGTTTACCTGAAAATAAAATACAATTTATACAGGGTGTCCGGAAAATACGTGTACACCGGAAGACCACGAGTTCCTTGGCCCAAAATATGATGATTTAGCTTAACTTACCTATATACAAAATTGCTTAGTTTAGCCGCAAGAGGGCTTTAAAGATGATTCACGTTTATAAAATTTTTAACCCCCTGTATAATCACTACCAATTTTTTTTTCTGAATAGTTACTTTAATTTAGAAGTTATTTCCTCTCTTACAAAATTTTAGTTGGGCGAACGGTTTAGCCACAAAAAAAATATTTTGTAAATCCCTACAAGCTTAGTGTTACGTTACAATTACTGATCCAGGCTTGTAGAAATTTAGAAAATATTTTTTTGTGGCTAAACCGTTTACCCAACTAAAATTTTGTACGAGAGAAAATAGCTACTAAATTAATGTCACTATTCAGAAAGAAAAATTGGTAGTGATTATACAGGGGGTTAAAAAAATATGAATGGATAATTTATTGTGACGAAGTTTTTAAACATCCTGTAATTTTCGAAACTGTGGTTTACCGGTACAAACTCATGGCCAAAAAACGAATAAAACCTATCAAAGATTTTTCGACTTATTTGAAAAAATTTAAAAAAGTTAATCGTTTTTGAAGCCCTCTAGCAGCTAAATTAAGCAACTTTGTATATAGGTAAGTTGAGTTAAATCATCATATTTCTGCTCAAGGAATATGTGGTTAACGGATTGACCACCTTTTTAGGGACAACCTGTATATTACTAATAAACCAAGATTAGATAAAAATTACATTACAAAACAAACAATTATAAAAATACTCATAATCGAGTTATAACATAGAATTGGCAGTAGTTCTTTATTTTATCACTTATAATTACACGAAAGCTTTTTTTGTAGAAGTAAACTTGACATTTTAATGAGAATTTCGTTGCTTGGCAATTTAACGAAAAAAACTGCCTCTGCCAGTTTTTTGAGTTGAATTGCCTAAAGGTAAGGAAACTCGAATTATAAATGTTAAGTTTACTTTGATAAAAAATGCTTGAATGTAATTCGGTACGACAGTTTAACGAATACATATTTAATTTACATATTAGGTCCTTCCCAACTCTGCGAGGCTTACTAGAATTAGACCATTTTAAAAGTTAGGTTCCGTTTTGTCGCTGGAAAAGTTAAGGCAAACTTTTGCCGCTGTCATAGTGACAAAAAACCATCTAATATAAGCCGTTCACGATCTTTTTGGATCAAATGAGGCTATGACCATCTAGTAATTTTGTTGGCAGAACCTCTGTTGCAACTAAACTCCCTAATGGAAATTTTGACACTTTTTGTGTTAGGTTAGGTTGTTTTCAGTTTAAGGTTATATTTTCTGAATAGGTGCATTGTTGCCGGATATTCTCTAGTCTCCACATCGACTCGCGTTCTTTTAAATTTGGTCTGTCCTTTTTAAGGAGGTTGGGGCGTTACGTACTTGACGAATAGAAAATCGTATAAAAAATATATACTGTAGAAAAGTGCATTTAAAAACTCCCCTATAAATTTGAAGAAAATTGTCTCGTCAGAATAGGAGAAAATAAATCGTAAAATTGTGTAAAAATACATGGGCTCTTATGGGCGGAAACTTTCGGGACGGTTAAAAAAAAAGTAAACGAAGAAATGTTGATGAAACACTTTGCACAACCAAATGCAATATTCTCTGAAGACACTGGTAAAATTTGAACTCGATTCACTCGCTGAATTTGTTGCATTAGTGAAAAATATATCGTTGTGCACTAAAAATGGCTCCGGTCGGCCTGCCTGTCACATTTATGCGGCAACGCTGCGAAGTCCGCCCGTATTCATAATAGTCGTTCGCCAGCGGATCGCCGGCAACTCGCCAGAGTTTCGTTATGAATAGTATGTTGGCGGCACTGTACGTCTTTGTCAAGTTCGAGGTTAGCATTAGATTTTGTGTCAGTTTCTGTCAAAACTGACGGCAAACCTAAGCTGATAACCTCGAATTTGACATAGACGTACAGTGCCGCCAACATACTATTCATAACGAAACTCCGACGAGTCGCCGACGATCCGCTGGCGAACGACTATGAATACGGGTGTCAGCTTTCTCAGCGCTTCATGCGCAAGCGAAATATGTATGTCGCATTAATTGAATACTTGCTACTCCCCAAGAACAGCTTTAGAATTAACGTGGTATATTTTACGTTGAACATAGCCGTCAGAATAAGAGTAACCAATCGTTGGCACAGTACGAACTGTCAAACAGACATGGCATCGAATTTTGAAGACACTTGCCAGACCACGGCGGCTTTCATTTTCTATGCACGATAACGACAAAATTTGGTCGCAGACAAGGCATTTCAAGTTTTTGGCTAACACCGGAATGTCAACGATTCTCCGGCCTTCTACTTTGTGCGACACGCTATCTTGCACAATTTCGTCTTGGCTTTATGCGCGTTTAGAAGCATGCACGATTGACGCAGCTTCTTACGATGTAACAACTCATTGTTGACAGCGTATTATAGGTTAGAGTGCCATCAGAGCAGTAGTGCCAAGCAAAAGTTTCATTCAAACGACTGGCAACGTTGACAAACTTCAGCGTTTAATTTATTCAATTCGAAACTACATTTTGTCTGTAAAAAATAGTTTCTCATTGCTATTACAGGTACAAAATCGTAAAAAATATTTAAAAACCATACATTCATCTTTACTATGTACTCAAAAATGAGAAAAACATTATACTTTATTTGTCTTTCTGAAGTTGGCAATGCCTGCCGTAGTATATGCATTTACCACAGGCCAACCCCCTTACGTCGCGTCCCGCACAGGATTGCCCCAACCTCCTTAAATTGGAAGTAGCATCGTTTAATGGAAATTTTTTGTTGTAACAAAATTATTTTGGGCATTTTGACTTTTCCTTTGACGGAAATTAAAATTATTAGTACACATTTGATAAATCATTTATTTTCTTACGAATATTAAAATAATAAATCTGGCAATGTGGTGGCAAGAAAATGTCGAACAGACACTGACAGAAAATAAAAATTGCATCCGCTATACATCATCGAATCAGTTAGTCCAACATGAAAAGAAAAAATCATAGCCAACTCTGTCCCAAAAAGGTCGTGAACGGCTTATATACAGGGTGTTTCATTAATAATTGGAAATATTTTAACTGTAGAATTCTGGGCTCAAAATATTAATATTTAACCCAAATCAATTAGATAAAATGTGGCTCCTTGCTGAGATATAGGGTGTTTTATTTAAAAATTTAAAAATGATTTTGCTCCATTACTTTAAAACTATTTGACGTATCCGTATCATATCTGGCAGGAAGTGTAGACACTGTAAACCATGCTAAATTATATTAAATAAACGTTTGTAGTTACTACCAGAGGCGTACGACAGGGGCAAGTGATTGGTTGACCCCTCCCAAATTCTACGCCACTGGCGGAATTGCCATTTTAGCACAATTTTTCGATTCTCCAACACTTTTTATGTAAATAACATACTCTTCCTTCGTAACGATAAAGTCATTGTTTTTCGAGATATTTAATGTTAAAACATAAAGCTGAACAGTTATTTTGATCTTAATGTGTATTAATTATGTCGGTGTTTTTTGTCATAAGATTGCATTTATTACGCAAATGAAACTTTAATCCCTATTAACAAAAAAACATAATGTTATTTAATGAAATTTATTGAAACGAATACATAGATGCATTCAACATAAAAACAAATTGTGGTTCTGAAAAGAACCATTTTGTTATACCTAATCTAAATAATAAAACAATTTTAATAACACGAAAATACCAAAAACCTTTTATAATAAATGTTCAATGTGACCCCCGTTTACCTCAATAAGTTTATCAATTCTTTTCCTAAACGATCTTCTAACTTTAAAAAATATGTTTGGCTGATTGGCAATAAAATTAGCGGAATTTACTATTTGCTGCCATAGTTCTTGACGATTATTCATTTCTTGTGAGTATACCAGCGATTTTTTGTTAATAAAGTTTTATTTGCGTAATAAATGCAATCTTCTGACAAAAAACACCCACATAATGAATACACATTAAAATCAAAATAACTGTTCAGCTTTATGTTTAACTTTAAATATCTCGAAAAATAATGACTTTATCATTACGAAGGAGGAGTATTTTATTTATGTAGAAAGTATTGGAGAATTGAAAAAGTGTGCTAAAATAGCAATTCCGCCAGTGGCGTAGAATTTGGGAAGGGTCAACTAATCACTTGCCCCTGTCGTACGCCTCTGGTAGTAGTCAAAAACGTTTATTTAACATAATGTAGTATGGTTTACAGTGTCTACACTTCCTGCCAAATATGATACGGATACGTCAAATAGTTTTAAAGTAATGGAAAAAAATCACTTTTAAATTTTTAAATAAAACACCCTATATCTCAGTAAGGAGCCATATTTTATCTAAGTGATTTTAGTTAAATATTAATATTTTGAACCCAGGATTCTACAGTTAAAATATTTCCAATTATTAATGAAACACCCTGTATACTTTATCTAATAATAGACTTGTCTGTCCGGGACGCTGTTCCAGCAGCCAAACCGTAAGAGATAGAGAAAAAAGTTATTAAAGTTATATGTTTGGAATGGTCATGTTAGGTCAGGAACCGAATTTCAGTTTCTAACACTAATTATTATCTTAATTATCCTAATCCTAACTTTTTAGGTTAGATTCTAGGCAAATGTTATCAAGGCGAATGCGACTGGTAGTTTGCCACCAACAATGACGTCATATACGTACGGGTGGTGAATACGCGTTCTATTTGCAAAACGGTCTTTTTTGTTTTATTAAATGAGACATTTGTCTCACTGAACTGCTAGTTTTTTGCAACTCGTTAGTACTCAAAGTTGCAGTCAGTTCTATAACTTTGTTTTAGAAAATAAAAGACTCCATGCCCATCTAGTAAGTTACACTTTGACATATCCATTGCAGGTAATTTGATTTTACTGTTTGTTTACTGGTTGTCATGACATTAGGGAAGTAAAGTAAAACCTACTTCCCAAGGGAAGTTAGTGAAAAGAAACGCAAGTACAAGTGATTGTTTATATTGACAGAAACAACTGAAAAATAGTTGCTACTAAGCCACTCAACACTGGGTGACTATTTGCTTTGTTTGTAATGCATTAATTTTCTATCAATTAACGTGGAATTATTAAGGGAAAACTATTAAAATTTTTGTTGGGCAAGGAGAAAAATATTATAAGCATGCTCGGGAAGTAACTATCTACAACAGGTCTTGAACTTTGCCAGCCCGAGCGAGCGAGAGCTGGCAAAGTCGTTCTCGACTGGTAAAAGCTACTTACTTCCCTTGATGCTTAGAAGTCTTTCAGTTTGTAAAGTACACCGCGTCATAGATGCGCAGAACGCTAGAAACGTCCGGACGAGTCCATTACGGTTAACAAGGTGATTTCCGCTGTTGTATTCAGTTCATTGCCGTTCGTCGTGTCATTTTGCTTTCTCATGTGTTTATTAAAGTTTAACTCTACTTTTTACTTCTTTTCGCTTTTTAAAACAGTACTTGCTTTTCAGAACTAAACAGCTAGGATTGGGATTATTTTCATATAAGTAAAAATTTTCATTTACAGTATGAATTTGACAGGGCCGGACTGTCCCACCGGGACACCGGGAAATTTCCCGGTGGCCTGCCCCGAATTTCAATTACAAAACATAATTATTTATCCATTGTATAATTTTTAACACAATCATTGTTTATCCAAAAATAGTCATATAGCCCGCCCCACGCCACACCCACGCCTGGGGCCTGCATTAAGCTAGTTTTAATAAAGAAACAGCGCTTAGACACAGTATACTTATTGGCAAAAAGTGAAGAGTGGAAGAAAATTTTATCCTTCTATGTGCGAGCTATTTTTATATTTCTACCAATCAGCAGCTTGTGTCAAAGCACCAGTTTCCTCGTAAAAATCCAGCCTTACTGAGCCAGGACGGGAGCCAGGCAACTGTATCGTCGCGTCTCGTGTCTAGTCGTAGGTTCTAACAGAAAGCTATCCTGCTTGAAATTTAGGAAAAGACATGGTATTCGTTTCTTACAAATTTTCGGCGGAAAACTTTCTGCAGATGAAACAGCATTAAGCCGTTCACTGTCAAATTAGCAAATATGAAAGAATGTGATTTAAGACCTGAACAAGTTCATAACGCAGATGAGTCGGCTTTTTTTTTTGGAAATTATTGCCTGATAAAACCCCTGCTCGTTCAGTTGAGAAAACTGCACCTGGACCTTAAACCAGCAAGGAACGAATAGCGTTTTATTGCACTCGTAGAAACTCTGGACTGTATTGCGAATATGGAAAATATGGACGCGAAGGCACGTTTACACACCAAAATGTAGGAGTAGTATTTAACTAGTGGTTTAGCTAAAAAATAGGACTTTGCGATTAGTGACTTTTCTAGCGTTTTTAACATATTTTAGTTTGAAATTCTAGGGTATTATTCGTAATTTAAAAAAAATATGCAAAAGTCGACTAATTTCAATATTTCTAAAGCTACACATACATTAACCCGCAAATTTCAAAATATTATTTGCAAATACGCGAGGTTATACTGGTATGATTAACGCCTGAAATTATATTATTATGTTTACTTGACATTAATTTGTATTTCGTACTTTACCAGACTTACAGTGGCTATTAGCCACTGTACCAGACGGTCATAATTGCGCCCCTGACGCCGGAGATTTGAAATTAAAAACTGAAGGAGTTTTATCTTTACTCTTTGCAACGTTTGCGCATTGCACAATTTGTCCTTGTCAATAAATTGTAATCACTTGGTACGAAGGATTAGAACGTTAAATTGTTTTTTCCGTAAATAAATACGTATGTTTTTATTTTTATATTCATACATAGTTTACGTATTTCTTTATTCTTTGTAAACAAAATAAATGCTTGATTTTCTAATGTGCGTATTTCGTATTTGGCGATTTTTGGTCTGAAAATGGAGACTTAGTAATAATTTAGCGAATACAACTTGCGAAGAGTTGGCAACACTGCCAGAAATTGATTTTTTAAAGTTGGCAGTGCTATGGTAACAAAAGCGCGTAAGCAACATCGCTATTTTGTGCGACGTGTAAGCGCGAAATATGGAAGACCCCACAGGTTTAATGCGAGTTCATAATTGTTATAAGTGAGTAGCCTATCAAATAGTGTAGCGAAAAGATATTGCCAAACGGGCGTCGCGCGTATTTGGAACAAAATTTGTAAGTGCGTCGTTTGTACGGCTTGATGTGACAGATGACATCCCAAGGTAGATTCTTCAAGATGTTTATGTAGAATGAGCACATAATCGTGTTAAAATTAACGTTACCGCGATCGTATTTCGTTATCAAACGACCAAACCACGGTTAGTTACGAAAGGTGATTTAAAACGTGTCAAAAATGTTATACAAAGCGCCGTTTATCGCGAATCGGAATCAGCGAGTTAGTCGTGTAAAGAACATTTATTTACAAACACTACTAGAGTCCCTGTATATAATACGAAAGAGTTGAGACATGTGGATCCACAAATCAAAACCACTTGATTTTACATTAAACATGTATATGTAACATGGTGGGCTAATATTTCAAACACAAATGTCAATATGTCAAACGCAAAAAATGCATTGTCAGTTTACGTTTTTAGTAGTATTCTAGTTTTAACTGACCGACAAGCTCTAAGCTGCTCTGATGACATCCGGCAACGTAAGAAGGCAAAATGTAGAGGAACAAGATTCTCACATTGCTACTGAGAGTTCAAAGTGGACTTACAGCGAAACTCTTGCGGTTATAACTACAATGGAGAACCATTTAAATGAAATCAATCATTCAAACCCCAAAAAGAAAACAGATGCTTGGAGTTCTATAAGCAGCGAGTTGGAGAACATTTTAGAAGACACCGATACCTGCAGATTAAATTAGAAAAACTTACTGCGATCATATTCTGATTTTAAAACTAACAGTAATAAGACTGGACGAAAGCCTACCCGTTTCTTATCTTTACAAGGAATGGACCAGTTAGTAGGACAAAAACCAAACTTGTAGCTTACATTCTTTTAATGTTCTTTCTGCAGATTCTTCTACTGGCACTTCTAAAGAAAGTTTACCTGCCCGAGCAAACACACATTCTACAGAATACACAAATGCATCTGCGGAACTTACCCCGAGAAATAAAAGAAAACAGCAGGTGGTGGGAGTGAGAACACCAAAAAAAAAAAGATTATTTGAGAAGAAAGTTAACAACTTCGACGAGAGGATAGGCATAAAGAAAAAATGAAATTGCTGGAATGAACGATTTTAGTTGACAAAAAGAAATGTGAACTCCTTGAGAGATATTTCAAATTAAAAGAACGAGAAAAAAATTAAATTTCCTAATAGATTTAGTTATTTTATTACTTATGTACAGTCGTGTGCAAATAAATCTGGGACAGTGTTTTTTTCACATGCAGATTCAGTTAAGAATTGAAGAATATCTCCATGGATTTCCTGCTAACAGAAAGAGTTACATTAAACTTTAACAGGTACTGAAACCCGTAACTCTCTCAGATAAGAGGAAATCCATGGAAATATTCTTCAAATTCTTAACTGAATCTGCATGTGAAAAAGACACTGTCCCAGATTTATTTGCACACGACTGTACATATAAAAATTTCAATATTACTCCTACGTTTTCTACAAGACTATTATGGAAACATGTTTACAAATAAATGATCCCTCCTCCTGAAGTCTTTACCATCATCAACTACTGTACTATCATCGTTATCATCACTGGCTACATCTTCTACATCGATAGTTTCATTATACTCTTCTTTCATTATTACTGCAATATTATGAAATGCCCGTAGCAGCAACAACACTTTTTTCAATGAAATAAATGTTTTTATTGTCAAAGAATTATAACCGTCTAAATCTGTACTTACTTACAATCATTTTTTCAACAATTTCTATTCAATAAAGGAACCTAAACTTTTAGTTTTTAAATAACAAAAAATATAAAAAATAAGAATATAACAATAAATTAAAATTAACAACTAAAATTTCAAGTGCAAGCAGGAGAGCTATAATTGCACGAAATATAACAGCCGTACTGTGCACGCTAAACCCGTGTAGACCCAACCAGTCCAATTTTCATTAGGTCAGTATCAAAAGATGTTGGAGTCATGGTAATGCAATTTCGATATTCTTCAATATACTTCAGGGAAAGTTCTTTCATGAGAAGGCTTGAAGCACCAGATGTCTTCCTTCTAGCACGACATTTCTTTATCCACACGCTTTTTCTTGGAACTAATTCATCTTTCCAGTATTTTTATCAATTCCTAGCACATACATTTTATAACAGTTTTCAGTATTCGTTTACGAGCGTGTTCTTAGTACCACTCATTTTGGAGCTTAAACTGGACTGTCTACTTAACGCAAAATACTAAAAAAAACCCGCATTGTTAAAACACTCGCTTTTAGTACTGGCTATTAGTTACTTGTTCCCATGTAATGTAACTGAGCCTTCGGAATAATTATTTGTCACTAATAATACGAATATACTTTGAACGATTTTGAACCGACATCAAAAGTCATGTCAAAATAACCTAAAATAAGGCATTTGAATAGCTTATGTCAAATTCAAATATAATGTGATTATTATATTATTTTTAAAAATTCAAGTACTCCATGGTTTGTGGATCCAACCAATCACAATGGGTTGCACCAATGACTCGACTCTTTCTTATTATATACAGGGACTCTAACACTACTCGGAAAGGGCGCCATCTACTGTTTACGGTATCTGTTACATTTTTTACCGACGCATTTTCTTGTGTAAAAGGACTATTTTTGTGTTTTTAATCAAACTGGCAGCATCTACAAATAAATGTATCGTCAATACGGAAGTACGAAGAGGTTAATTATTTTCGAAATTAATGGTTGACGCGATTTTTTACCTTTTCTTGCAACCGCGCCGTTATTACGAATATAAAATTCGTTCTCACGCCCGTTGTTCATAACAACCGCTGCAAAAACGAATGTCACAGCGTTAATTACGTTCGTAATCGTCAACTTTAATTATGTTTTACTTTGACATAACCTGCCGAAGTATTACATCTGGACGCGCCGCTATCATTTTTACTAGAACTTGCAAGTTGAGCCGCAACCGTTCAATCAATCGCTAACAACCCACAAAAAAAATATATGAAAGGTCTCATGAAACTGCATAATTTTTGTGAAGACAGCAACCGCTTTGGCGGAAAAGTCTGAAAATTGCGTTCTACGAAGGTGTCCCGCTGGATGGATGCAAACATTGTATCTCGAGAATGACATAACTTATCTGATTTCTGTGCCAGTTTGTGTGGATTTTTAATGCAAAGAAGTGAAAAGAGTTTGGGCGAGATTGATTGCGTTCTTTGTATGTATTGGTCGATGTATTGTTGATACCGTCGCCTGCGTTGATAGGTTATGTTAGTACGTTTACAAAGCCTGCCAGCTAGGCTGTTTCGACATTTATTTCGATAGTTCATAGTTTGCCCATACAATTTGACGTTTCAAATTTAAAAGCTTGTGTTTGTTTAAAACATTTTTGAAAATGTCTCGTTGCATTCCTTCATGTGGAAATAGGGATAGGAAAAATGTCTTCCATCATGAATTTCCATCACATATGATACATTTTTGCGGCTGGATAAAGGTTATCACCTAAAGGGAAAATGTGTGATCTGTTAGATGTTGTCAACACCGACATTCGGCTAGCTGGCAGCCTTCTTAAGGATGAAGTTTTTGTTAATCAACGCAGGCCACGGTTGATACCAGTAATAGAGTTTAAGTGGTAACGTAACCACACTGTCGATGTCGGTAAGATCTAGTGGAAGACATACTCGACGAGCTCGGATTTTAAGACATCTAAGGGTGTTATGATTCATAACATCATCCTGGTGTGTTCAATAGTTTATTGGTTGCAGTATGGTAACGGCGGCAGTAAAGGACTATTACCGTACAGATACAGTTATGACTTATGCCTACCTTTGTATATGTAAACAAAGGCTTAATATCCCGCAACCAATAAATATTTATTACAATAAATTTGTATTAACAGCAAGGCATGGTGTACTACGTTTTCTGATTTGTGCGTCAGTTGGTTCGGTTTTATTTTAAACAAAACATCTACAAGTTTATGTTTTTAGCTGTAAGATGCCATTCTATTTAGTTGCTGCTGATACAATTTTTCAAATTAGTATTAGTATTCTCCAAATTAGTGTTTTAGTTTGCAACCATTTTCAGTTTCAAATCGCCAGCGAATTTTTAGCACACAGTATGAATTGTTTGCTATAATTCGACTTTGAAAGCATCGTGCTCGGCCAGGCTCTATTGCAAGAAACTAACTTCTTCCATTTACAGCTATCCCCAGGACAGGACGGCTCTGATCCGGACATGGAGACCTCGGCTTCCCAGTCACAGGACTGCGAACCGACGCCTCCGCTGCAGCGCCACCGACCCAAGAGCAACTCCTTTCTGCCGCCCATCGATGGAGAGTCACCCCGGCACCCCAGGCACTACTCCGGTGTAGCCCTCACCCTCGGCCTCGTGGCCTAGACCCCACCCGCAGCGGCATGCCAGAGAGCCTCAGCATACAGAGGCCCTCGCCCACTCCACTTGCTACGTCCAGCCCCGTGCGAAGGTATGTTGATGTGATCCTTGTAATGCTCCCGCTAACCGCATGTGATTTTTTGGTATGGTTTTGGTATTAGAATTGCTGATTAGGGGAGGTGAACAGAGAAAGTTGCTGTTGTCGTTTACTATGTACAGTGTGTTTCATCATTTACTTTCAGACCATGGTATCTTCCTTATTTATTGTCTGATCAATTTTAAATTTTGGTCAATTATAGTACGCTTTAAAACGACTTTTACAATTTTTAAGTGATTATAGTATAAACCAGTAGTCTACTACGATAAAAAATAAATGCGAAAAATTTTAAACTTATAGTAGACCCAGTTTTATCGAAAAAAGTGTGTAAGAAAGTTACTCAGAATCACAGGTTAGGTTTTCCGTCAGATTTGACACAGACTGATCACTGATGCAAATTCTAACCTGCAAACCTTGAATTTGACATAGACTTACAGTGCCACCAATATATTGTTTATATAAAACACTGCTGGAGCCTGTGGTTTGAAAATATCACAAATCCGTTAAAACCTCTCACCACACAAATATTTAACAACTGGTAAATACGTATACTTCCATTTGTGATTTGGTCACGAGTATATCGTTGCCTCTTTACTGTGTAAGTTTTTCGTAGCTACCGATGATGACAGTTTGGCTGTCGAAATACATATTTAGCAGTTGTTACTTACTACATCTGAGAGCTGGCCAATTCGCCCCAGCGCGGCGTTTACATGTGGTAAGACACTTCCCCGAGGTACCACCCACCTGCCCAGACAGACTTTTACCACTCCAACTGCAGCAGTCCCACCCAGCAAGCCACCTGCAACGCCCCTCGTTCATATCATCCAGCTATGCATGGTGGCGTGTCGGTGTACCCACCCCAAAGTTTTGCAGGTACAATGGGGACAGAAACCCCTACTGTGCCTGACAACCGAAGGCGGCTGATGTCCTTTGTGCGGGCGCTGGAGATGTTGGACTCTGTAGAACTGACCAGGGCTGGTTTGCAGTGCGCGGGGCACTTGCCCGTTCGTCCCTCCACA
This sequence comes from Agriotes lineatus, assembly GCA_940337035.1. NCBI lineage: Eukaryota > Metazoa > Arthropoda > Insecta > Coleoptera > Elateridae > Agriotes > Agriotes lineatus. Next base: position 65,998,331 of record OW679203.1, read on the forward strand.
CCTGACCGTGCCAGTGTGTACGATATGAACTACGAAATATCAGTATAGGGCCGGTGCTGGCACTCTCGCATTATTGAATCAGTGTGTCTCTCTGCATCAGAGACCAGAGATTTAGAGTGAACATTCCACGTTTACTGTTCATCTCAACAGTTACACGGACCACAGACGACCGGAGTGTGTGTATATGCTACATATTTTTGTATTTTATTCGTGTGAATGTTTTATGCAGTTAAACATGCAGCTTGCGTTATTGTTTTATTATCGTTAACTTGTTTTTATATGTGCGACGGCAAGTCAATACCTACCTGATGTAATAGTACTAATACGACATTTTGTTTCTTTTTTATAAAAGGAACTGTGAGTGTAAATTAAATAATTCTAATGGTGTAAGAGCATAAATATATACTGATTTAGTACTTGGTAATGTTTCCGTTCTGTTTTGCTACCCACTAAATCATTTGGATAGTTGCAGGTGCACAGTTCATTTCTTCCTGAGATGCCAAGATTGTTTTTGACGGGTATCTGATTGTCTGCATTTCTCAAGAATGTCAACCAGCGACTATCAACAATAGTTTCAGTAAGTGAAAACCAACTTTTTTTACTGTTTAAAAAAATAATGATTTGAAGACACCAACTATATTTACTTTTAAACAATGAATTTTGTGCACAAAATAACGGTGTAGCAATGGAACTACCACTTACAACATTTTTAAAACGAATTTGCTTGTGGAATCTATAGAACAAGATATTTTATATGAAGTACATTAGCTCTCCAATAATTTTATAATAAAAAATTGCTTTGGAGCTAGAGTTTCATAATAATAATCATACATTTGGTGTACATATTTGCTAATTTATACAAAAAACAACATAATGACTGAGTTATTTGCAAAATATTTGTTTTCCCAACAGAATATTATAGTTCTCATTCATTAAGAATTCGTAAAAGGGTTTGACCACATCAGTGGACTGTTTAATACCATTATCCCATTCTAATCCAAACAAAAAAATAAATAAATAAATGCTTAAATCTCTTCCAACAGATACCAGTTATTATTTAATTTATTATTACAGGATTTATTATTAATAAAAAAGTCAAGATACATACATTTTAACAAAATGTACAGGGTTAGTCACGTAAAATGACGAGCTTGTCCAGGTAAAAATGCAACCCAAAATACGATTTATAAAGCTAACTGGATCCCTATTGCATTAGCATAATGCACATAAAACATAGATAGCTTTTAAAGTCGGCTTCATAGACGTCAAAATATGACAGAAAAAAGTACCTTTATCTATGACAGTGTGTAAAATTGCCTTTTAGTTGGCAATTTTAAGTTTGTAAAACTACTGTTTAATAACATATTTTCATTAGTTTATGTTGTCAGTAGCAACGTGTTTTAAAATTTTTAAAACACGCCAAATTATGACCGGTTGCTGGTAATCCAAATTTACATTAATTTTTTTTTTATATTTACCGTGTTTTCTAGATTCTATCGTAGATAAAATATTGTATGATACACATGCGTAAAGCATCTTTAGTCACACGCGGGGCTCTCTCTACCCCACTCGTGCCTAAAGAGTAGCTTTATGCACTTGTATCGTAAATTACTACTCTTAGCAAAATATAATTTAATAACAATAAAAAATTAACATCACAAAAGAAATGGGTAGGTACGGTACAAATACTTAACAAATTCTTAAAGTAAGTGTTCAAAATTCCTTCCATCGTTACGTTCACATGCTGCAATTCGAGTCATGAATGATCGCCTTACTCTACGTAATAAATCTGGAGTTACAGCTTTGCAGGCTTCCCTGATTCAATTCTCTAAGTCTTCGATATTTAAAATTGGTGTCTGGTAGACTCTCTCCTTTACCATACCCCAAAGAAAAAAATCTAAAGGAGTCATGTCAGGACTATGAGGAGGCCAAGCATGTCCAGAACTTCTACCAATCTACCTATTTCGGAAATTATCATCCAAATACGCTCGAACTATCTTATGATAATGTTCAGGTGCGCCGTCCATTTGTAACCACAAATGACGCCTGACATTTAATTCTATATCTTGTAATAAAACTGGCAACTCAGTTTGATGGGGATTCAAATAATTTTGTCTATTTAAATTTTCCCGATAAAAGTATGGTCCAATTATACGATCTCCGAATATCCCACACCAAACATTCACAGAATACACAGTTTGAAAATGTGCCATTCTGATCCATCTTGTGCGTAATAATGACAGTTGTGGTGTCTGTTCACTGACCTATTATTACTAAATTTTGCTTTATCGCTGAACAAAATAAGATTTATAAAATCTGGGTTTAAATTAATCTGCTCTCGAACAAAATTACAAAATTGAAGCCTTTTGGGTTATCTGTTGGTTTTAACTCCTGGACAAGTTGAACATGGTACGTATGAAATTTATTCTCTTTCAAAATCCTGCAAACCGACAACTGACTTATTCCAACTTGCCCTGATAACTCTATTTGGCCGATATGAGGATTTTCAGTTACAGCTTCGATAACTGCTACTTAATTTTCGGGACAAGTGGCAGTTCTAGTCCTTACTCTTTTAAAACCAGGCCAGTTTTCCCTTAACGCGGTTTCTAATCTTCTAAAAATTTTGTCGTTTGGAGCTCAACATTCAGGATATCGCTGTCAGTACAAATTTGCTGCAGCAACACCATTTTTTCGGCATTCCCCAAAAATCAGTATCCAGCGTCGGACTGGCTAACTTTGGCCTACCGGCAAAGAATGCATGTGGCCTCCACATATAAAAATAAGAGAAAGGGGGGAGGGCACAGCCCTCCGGCAAAAAGGCATCCGGGGAGCAAAGCCCTGCCGCAGGCGAATTTTTATGATTGTAGGGACTAGGGAGCTCGAAGACCCAAAACACACCCCTCTTGCCAGTAATGGCACAGTACAGTAATGGAAGGTTAAAGTACAACAAAATCAATAACTACAATAAAGAAAACGATGGAGGAATGGAAAAAATATTTTTTCATCCTACATGATTAGAAAATCGAATTTTACCATCTCCATAGAGACGAGAAAGTGTGCGTTTCTAAGGCTAGCCCTGCAAAACAAACCCCAATGGCTAGGCAAGAAAAAAAATTTCAACGTTTTCCAGTAGGGGACGCTGCAATAATCTGTCAAACCAAATTTAAAAGAAAATCACGTTTATAATTAACTTTTTTGCTTTAAATAATAGCTATTCCCCTTTTACAAAAATATTTGCTCAATAAAACTTAATTTTAGCAATGTATTCGTTGTATTTTTAATATACAATAAACATCAGATAGATTTCTGTAGAAGCTTATGTCTAACTACGGGTAGATGGCGCTGCAGTTACAAACGCTATTCGATATGCCAAGATTTGCAAATTGTTTTATTATTGTTGACAGCTCTGTCAATTTCAAAATAATAACCTGGATGAGAGCTATGTTGAAAAAATTATTGCAGGATGGTGTTGTCGGATGAAAAATAATGTGTAAACCATGGGCGGTAAAGTGATTATTTTCCAGGCTGAAAGAAGAAATGGACAGGCAAGCTTTAGCGAGCCTGGACACTTCTTGGTTTACAATATACTATTTCATCCTACATTATTAGAAAATCGAGTTTTACCATCTCCATAGAGACGAGAAAGTGTGCGTTTCTAAGGCTAGCCCTGCAAAACAACCTCCAATGGCTAGCCAAGAAAAACAATTTTGACGTTTTCCAGAGGGGGCGCTGCAATAATTTGTCAAACCAAATTTAAAAAAAATTATGTTTATAATTAACTTTTTTGCTCTTTTATAAAAATATTTGCTCAATAAAACTTAATTTTAGCAATGTATTTGTTACATTTTTAATATAAAATAAACATCAGATAGATTTCTGTAGAAGGTTATGTCTAACTATGGGTAGATGGCGCTGCAGTTACAAACACTATTTTGCAAATTGTTTTATTATTGTTGACAGCTCCGACAATTTCAAAATAATAACCTGGATGAGAGCTATGTTGAAAAAATTATTGCAGGATGGTGCTGTAGGATGAAAAATAATGTGTAAACCACGGGCGGTAAAGTGATTATTTAAGAAAGAAGAAGAAGAAGTGTCCAGGCTCGCTATAGCTTTCCTGTCCATTTCTTCTTTCAGCCTGGAAAATAATCACTTTACCGCCTAGATTTACAATTACTATTTCTATAGCAAATCTTAAAGTGTGCTTTAATCGACTCAAAACAAAAGATCAAGTGTTACTTTAACATCAAGGGTAGATAAAGTGCTTTAATTTTTTAATTTTTATTTAAATTAAATATTACAACGTATTAATTATTTTCACTCTTTGCATTGATTGATAACAAGTTCAATTGTGCAATTCATGTTTACAGAAATATCGATTTTAGGAAAAGACTTTTGTCCTCTGACAAGCATACAGATGTGAAATTGCTAGAATTTCCTGCCACACTATGTATCTTGTTTGAAACTTTAATTTTATTCCGAAGTCAGTCTTCTATATAAGTTTCTGCTACCGATGATGACTTCCATATCCCCCTGCACGTTTGATTGTCACCAGGTCAGCACCAGAATTTTCCATCGTTGTGGCTGCAGAACGGAGGAAACAATGGCCGCTATACATTTCTGAATCTGGTAACTTCAGGAAATCAGCAATTTTTTGAAGAATTTTATACAAAATATTTATCCCTACAGGTTGGATGGTATATTTTTTCTGTCTGTAGTTGATGAAGAACTTCTTATGAGGCACGTTTTTAGGACGCAAAGCAACATATTCTCTCACAATGTCCAGCACATTCACTTCCCGTGTCAGCAATGCAGAACGACCGATGTCAATAAGTGAAACGACCATTACCTACTGGTTTTCGATCATCAAGATCAACAACTTCTAACTTGTACAATTTATTAGACCGGCATGCCCCGCCCCATACAAACCCATTATCACAACGACCTTCATAAACAGATAATTGTCAGCAGAAGCTTGTATTAAAAATCGAATGACATCGTACGTTTCAAAAATTTTTGATTTTTTTTTGTTTATAACCATCAGATAGTCTCTTTAACAATGCAATGACTTTGCTGTATCTGTAAGGATTGATTGATATTAGACAAGGTTCACTAAATTTTGTATTATTAACGTTGAAATGTCACAATTTTTATTTACCAGCAACGTAGACTTTAGCATAAAGTAATAGACCATAGTGTTGGTGGTTTCACTTTCTTCGACTTATCCGAAAAGTATGCTAGAAGTATAATTTCACTCACATTATTAATATTCTTTGCTATTGTCCACTATGGAAAGCACGTGTATTTTTTTCATATGTCAACCGCGATTTTTGAGGCAATAATTTACCAATTGCCTTCCACATCTAGTGGAAGTTTTTCCTGTTCTAATTCGTTCTGATACATTTATATATTCGGCAATTTCTTTAGGAATTTTATACAAAGTATTTATCCACACAGGTTGATGGTACACTTTTTCTGTCGTTTGTTAATGAAGATCTCATGAGGCACGTTTTCAAGATATAAAATTGAATGAAAAAAAATTTGGTGACACAAATTGCGAAAACGCTGTTATGAAACAAATTTCGTATTACCCTAGCAAGCCAATCTATCTAATTTTAAAATGTGATTGACCTTTCTTTTTTTTTTAAATTGTTAAAGTTGTTGCTATAGAAAAAAATAGAATGTTATAAAATTCATTATTGACTCGCGAAATTAATTTAAACGCTCCTTCGTCGCTCCAAAATTTAAATTTTTCACTTTTCGATAAAATAAAATTGTATAGTCTAGTATAACAAATAACTATTATTCTAATAATTTTAAAATTTAAACATGAAACAAGGTAACAAAAAATAAAATAGGTAGGAAGTTGGTAATTATTCTATTCTTATAAACTTTGAAATTCAAACAAATAACGAAAAAATATTATTTATCTATTATGATTTATGAACTTTGAGTTTGGAACAATTATAACGAAAAAATATAAATAATTATGTTCACAGGCTTTGACATTATATGAACTTTGACAGTCATTTCCATTTTAATAATTATACTTGACAATATGAATCAATAATTTTGATTTTAAAGAGACTATTTGCAAATTTGTCAATGATTTCGTCGAAATTCAAGCTTTGAAGTAGATCACACTCCACATTCAAAATTAGAAAATATTCGAACCTTTCTTGCGATAAAGAAGCTCTGCGCCTATTTTTGATACTTTTTGTTTGTTTTTATTTTCTGAAAAAAAAATTGTGTGGGCATTTTGGCCTCCCATCTGGATTGGCTTACCGGGCATTTGCCCGGTTGCACGGTGGGCCAGTCCGACACTGTCAGTATCATGTCCGTTCTCTCATAGTTTGAAAACATTTTTAAATAAATACGAATGAAAAAATGTGATGACACTGACAGATATGATGACACTCTTCAAACTACTTAACTTGGATTCCTGATTTAATTTTCCAATCCCAAAAACAATGTGTGCTTAGTAAAACGTATTTTGGGTTGCATTTTTATCTGGTCAGGTTCGTCATCTTACGTGAATAACCCTGTATACAGTATGTTCCCAGATTGAGTTTACAATAGGTATGATTGACCAAAAATTTTCGAATTGGAATTTCATATTTTGGGATTCCGCTCTGCTTGGTGTGAAACTTATTTTATCTACTACCACCACTAAAAGTAGGCCTTTTAGCGCTAGCTTGTTTCACTAAAAGTGACGTTTTATAGTTTACCTTGGTTAAAGAAATCAGCTGTTTACTTTTAGCTCTAGTGCTAAAAGTGAATTGAGGTTATAAAACTACAATTTTGAACTTGAAGTAAAATTGTAAAGTTATTCTAGTTGCTTCTTGCGTTACAGGTAAAGTGTTTTTGAAATAATTAAAGCGTTAAGTAATGAATACAGTCGGATGTGGAGTATTAATAATTACATTTTGTAACTGACCTTGACTACTGTCATTCGCAAACATTCGCCCGCGCTGCATGGCCTACTGTTTTTCTATGACATAAATTAGAAGTGTCGTAGATGCAAACCTTTGTTAAATCGATATTTATGGATTAATAACGGTAAAATTAAGGTCATAGATAAAATATTGTATGCAACGCGTGCTAAAAGTCGTTTATGCACGAGACATGTTATGAAACTCAGCCTTCGGCTTCGTTTCATAATTTTCGTGTCTCGTGCATAAACGTCAACTTTTAGCACTTGTTGCATAAATAGCTATTTAGTTTACTTTCAATTTTTTAAAGTCAAGTAGTCCTTGACAGGGAAGCAAAAACAATTTTATTTTCGGGTAAACTAACCTTTTTGTTTATGATACGGCAAAATTGTATTAAGAAAAGTTGTTTACAATGAAAAATTATGATCCTATACAAAATTTCAGAAATATCTTGCGACTTACATTAAACCGTTATTTTTTAGATAAACAAATTGCATTTATTAAAAATGAGGGTTTAATCTAAGTCGACAGAGCTTTCTGAAATTTGTTATAGGGCCATAATTTATCATTATAAACAACTTTTCTCAATACAATTTTTCTGTATCATAAACAAAAAGGGTAGTTTACCTGACAATAAAATACAATTAAAAAAAAAACAGTTTTTTATAAGTCGACAGATCTTTCTGAAATTTGATATAGGGCCATAATTTATTATTATCAACAACTTTTCTTAATTAAATTTTGCCGTATCATGAACAAAAAGGGTAGTTTACCTGAGAATATCCCTTATGCAAATTTAGTTGGAAAGTTACCATGGTAACGGCGAAAATTGATAATCGGAAATTTACCGGGAAATTTCCACTTCTGTCACTGTCATCAAAGTATTTAGAAACAATGAAGCTCTGAACAAAGTCAGTAGGCCGATACTGATTGTTGCTACTGTGTTTTTTCATTCGTGATATTCTCAGTAATAATGTATTAAGGGCAAATGCTTTTGCCGGTAAAAATGTTTTACGAAAGTATTTTGTTTTGGCAATGTCACAAGACAAACTAACTTGATCAAATTCCCGAGCCGAAGGCGAGGGAATTTGGCAAAGTTAGTTTGTCGAGGGGCATTGCCAAAAAAACAACAAATCGTGAGTAAAACATTTGCCGAGCAAAATCATGAGCCCGAAATACATTTTGTGGACTATTTCCCAAATATGGGTTCAGTTTGACGTTTATACTGATGCGCAATGACAGTTTAAATGACGTTTCTTAAATACCACCTTGATTAAAGCAACATATTTGGTGGTTGCCGTGGATGCAAGTGGCAAAAGAAACTGACAAAATCTCAAGGGAAAATTTCGATTTTTTGCCACTACAAAAACACACGATTGGTTGAATTTTGAAAAAGTATGGCTTTTCATTGGATAATAAGAGATGTGGGAAATAGTCTATCAAAATATAACGCGTGCTCAACAAATTTCCCTATGGAAATATTTGGAAATATGTTATGCAGCTATTTTTTTTTCAACAAAAGCATTCGTGCATGCCTCCAAGAAAAAATCCCTCCTCCTTCGGAGTCGGGATTTTTTCAGTTGGCATGCACTCATGCTCTTATTGAAAAAATAGCTGAAGAACATATTTCCAAATATTTCCGGAAATTTTTCAAGCACTTGTTATATTTCTACTGAAAATAAAATAGTTTATTCGCAACCATATATGTAATGTTGACATTCCTGACCTCATTTGAGTGGGGGAAGTCGTACATTTTAGCCCGTAACTTCCTGCACTTACTTCCCGCTCAAGTGCGGGAAGTACATTCCCGACCGCTGAGTAGGTAGGGACAGTAGGAATCTCGTTGATCCATTCAAGCGCGTCACAACCTGACGTATCATAATATAATAATTTTTCCAATTATTGTTTAGAATAAAGTGGTTGCGAATAAAATAGTATACAAACCTCGACAGGAAGTTTCCTTAGTCTCGAGATAATAGCTGATTTCGACGCTTCGCGTCTCAATCAGCTAACTAATCTCTCGACAGTAATGAAACACTTCCCATCTCGGGCTGTAATATACTATTTCGTTCTCTGTCAAGGCCTACTTGTTTTTCAAAAACTGAAAATATTCTTAAAATTCGTTTCACACCAAGCAGGGCGGAATTCCAAAATACAAAATTCCAATTCGAAAATTTTTGGTCAATCATACCTATTGTAAACTCAATCCGGGGACATACTGTATATTGAGAAAAAAATTCGGTGGTGCAGATAAGCGGAACTTTTTGATTGTCTATTGGATTGGTACTGAGCGAGGTGATCATTTGACGTTGGGATATTATTTACATCACTGTCTTCTAAAGACTACACACAAAACATATACATACATTTGACATGAAGATAACACAACGGACCCATGTTGAGAGCTAAGTGCTTGGTCTACTCCGTAACCAAAAATCCAAAATGTCAAAAGCAACAATATAATATACAGTGAAAGTTTTTTCAAATCAAACATGTGGAAAAACCAGCATACATAAATCAAACAAGTAGAGACACTCATGCCAAATAGTCAAACCTGTCTAGAGTGCCTGGGGCTTAGGGGGTATTTCTAAGCGTGACAACCAGATGGCAGAACAAAGTACAACCAATCAGAGCCAGTTACTGGCTCTGCTAACAATCACGATGTGGTAAAGTATTGGAGCTATCTGTTGGTAATATCGAAAAGTACCCCCGAGGAGCCGTTCAAGGTAATTCAAAGCGATATTTTGATATTAAAGGAACTGACAATAAGTGTCTACTTGTTTGATTTATGTACGCTAGCTTTATCAGCTTGCATTGAAAGAGACCAGCCAGCTGTGATTCTTTTCTGTGGGCTGACATCTTTCGAAATTCATCAGATTTGCAGTACCACTCAATTTGTGCTGTGATAAATTTTATAAATAGCTTCTGTGTAAGTATTGACTCCCCTCGTATTTTTCATATTTAAAAATAGTAATTTACGATACAAGTGCATAAAGCTACTCTTTAGGCATGAGCGGGGTAGAATTAAAACGCGAGTCAGTGAGCGTTTTAAGCCCCGCGAGTGACTAAAGATGCTTTACACATGTGTATCGTATAATATTTTATCTACGATAGAATCTAGAAAACACGGTAAATATAAAAGAAAATTTACTGACAAAGTGCCTAATGAAATTTTTTAAACACTTAACTACTGACGACGTAAACTAATGAAAACATGTTATTAAACAGTCGTTTTACAAACTTAAAACTGCCAACTAAAAGGCAATTTTACACCCTTTGTCGTAGATAAAAAATTATATGCTACTCATTCGTCCACATGCACCACTTAAAGTATTTCAGAATTATTCAAAACAACACTAACAACTCAGCTGTCATACTTTAAATAGTAACATTAATTATTGATTGTAATGAGTACCAATCACAATTTAATTGTAAACCCCCTAGAAGAAAAAGTGTTTTTGATAAGTGCCAAAGGGTAGATCCAAATATAATCGATCAACTATCATTAAATGATTTATACTTTGTTATTTATTCTCAGGGTACGTGATACCATTTTTAAGGCTTGCCAAAACACAGCAAATATCATAAAAATTTCAGCTGTGGCGCCCATATTGAAATAGAGTAGATCAAGCGGGATATTATAGCTATTAACATATCTAGGAATGTTATGAGTATCATAACTGCCGCAGATGTTTTGAAATCCGAGCTCGCAGAGCGAGGATTTTAAAACTTCTAAGGCAGTTATGATTCATAACATCCGTGATTTGTTCAATAGTTTATCGGTTGCTATATGGTTATGGTTGCCATGTAGGGTAATATTCTTTAACCCTACAGATAAGTTATGATCTAGTTACCAGCCTACTTTTGTATATGTAAACAAAGGCTTAATATCCTGAAACCGATAAACAAAATTACATATGATTGCACGCCACCAACCACCTTTTAATGCACTCATATTCAAATAAATCTAATTTTTCTAATTTGTAATAAAACACGGTCGTAAATCGCTCAAATTGCATTAAAACCAATGCATGGAAACACAAATCTACTCGCTGGCAACATAGCTGCCGCTAAGCATGTACGCTGATTTTTGGACACCTGCCAAACAGAGACTGTTGCTTCCGAGTCTGTTAGGTGTTTATCCTGTGATAGGGAGCTTTCATTAAACACCTAACAATATAAGAAATGTCTGTTGTAGTGGTATTTGTAACATGTACAGAATTCAAAGGCTGCTAATTATTGCAGTATAATTCCGATTGACTGTAATGCTTTAATGAAAATACTTGTTTCTTGTGTTTCTACTTTTGATCGTGGAAAAAATAGTACATACACGGCAGGAGAGAACGCCAATTTTCCCTCGGTGTATTTGTATCACATTTTTCTCTCCCTTGGTGGTAATGTACTACTATTCCTTACTTTTTAATGTGTATTTTATTGGCTTAAAGGCTTTGGCACACAGGACGCGGTCTTTCGCGGCGGGCAGCGATCGCGCGATCTCAGCGGTCGGCGATATGGCTACGTCACATACAGAGCGGTATCTGTGTAAGGGATCCAGTGTTGTGATAGTCTTTTGCAGAGCAGGTTCGCAGTAGTATTTTGCTGACTATTCAATTCACCTGTCATCTGTCAAAAAGTAACCAATGAAAATACAGAACTCTGACGTTTCTTGACCAATCAAAAAAATATCAGCGGATATATCTTCCTAGAAGGTATTCAAGTGACTATTTTTAACAAATGCGATTTTTATTAGAAAAAGTCAATATTAGTGTTCTGTTACTATAGAAATTGCGTAGTTTGTTGCTAGATTTACTAAAAACTAATTTGAAAAAGTAGTTTGGTTCATTAAATAGTCCCTCGAATACCATTCTTAGTCAAAGTTAAGTAGATTATTTTTGCGGTGGTATCACTACTCATGTCCATTGCGCTTGGGATTAGGACTCGTGCTAGCGCACTCGTCCTAATCGTAGCAAAGCGCAATGGACATTTGTGACACCACCGCAAAAATAGTCGACATAACTTTGACTACTCATGGTATTATAAGTGATTATTTTGCCAGTAGGACATAATTTCACTAGATATTATTTATAATACTTTTTTGAGGTAGCCAATAATAAATAATAGGTAACTACCTAATAAAATAATTAAATTGGTATACCAGAAATAATATTGTGAAATAAAAACATATTAGTAACCTACTAGTAATGTTCAGCTCTTCTGCAATCACGATTCATGTTTCTGCCTCTTTCACCACATTTTTGTAGAACTGGTGTGAAGTATCGTACAAATACCCGTACTTTCTCACTTTTTCTATCAACATTTCCGTTTCTTCTCCCATCTTGAAAAAACCTCTTAACGAACTGATGTGGATTGCCTGGATCGTGCGATATTTTTGTGATTTTGTACAAACGCATCGCCTGCCGCCGTGGTCAAGACTGTTTCACTGCGACAGATCGCCTCGTGTGTGACAGGGATAATGCAATGTTGCTTCATACGAACATATCGTCGGATCACGGCGGGCAGATATTGCTGTCCGCCGAGACAGACCGCGTTCTGTGTGCCAAAGGCTTAAAGCTACTGCTCCTTCAGGGGCGGATGGGATAAGCGGGCAATTGACAAGGTGGCAGAAAAATAATCATAATTATGTCTTTACCGATATCACAAGCGGTGTATGAGAGATCATTGTCAATTCTGAAATACCTTCACCAAAAAAAATATGTTGCAATAATAAACATGTTAAAGGCAAGCGTTTTGTTCCGAAACAATTATTGTAGTAATGTATTTGTAGCCTCTTTTAGAAACGTTTTACTTATGCGAGTTAGTTTTATTACATAAATTATAAAGACAAATTTGTTTTTAAAAAATTGATAGATTCTGTCACATTTTGACGCATTTTTCATAAAGACAACCTGTGTTAGACTTTAACTCGGTCGCGTCAATTTCATGCCAATTTCCCGTTAAGATTTTCAGTGCCCATCCGTTCCTGTGCTCTTTCAACAAATAATAATAATAATAAAACTTACAACAGGTAAATTGGGATAGAAACTTCCTTTTTATGTTGTTTTAAAAGACAACTATCTAAACTCTTCATGTTGAAGCCAACCACGTGGTAACTAAGAATCTTGTGGCAACAGTACGCTCTTTGGTTGTTTGCAAGTATCGTATCGCATGGCTTGTTGTAGGAAGCCGGGTGTCAGAATTTTCAGGCTGCGCTTGGGTCTCTGACATAACCTAACGACGTCACCGAAATGACAACCAAGACCGACTGCTTAACGTGCTCTCTGAGGCACTGTCATCGCTAAGAATGTACCTCAGCTTTTACTTCGAGGTTGGCTTCAATGTGAATAGAGTTTAATAAGCAAGAAATTCCCGAGTCGGCCACAAACTAGATGAATTGATGATCAGCAGGATTTAGGATGGTTCAGAACTGTGGAAAAATACAGGGGAGGCCTATCTCCGACAATGGATGGAAATGGGCTAAAGAAGCAAGCAACTACTCCATATGGTTACAATGGTGGTTGATATTATTTCTCCAGCACTTAAACAGACACACTGAATATCTATAAAACATACAAGGGTAAATATTTATAGTATCTTGTAAGTTAAGATATTCACATTGTTTTTGGCATATACAGCTCCGTTCTTTACCAATGCACAAACATTTTGTTGCTATAAAGGTGGCTATCATAAAATATAAATGACTCCAAGTCTGACCATAAAGGTAAGCTGGCTCGGATCGTACGCATACGAAAAATAGTTATTTGTATATCTACTAGTGATGTGATTTTTTCCTACAAACGCACGTTTTTTAAAAAATTTCAAAAAATTTGCTGTAGGAATTAATTAGATTTGTACCTAGTAACTCGATACAGATTTCTGTGATGACATTTTGTCAAATTTTCAAATCAATATAGCGTTGTAAAGCTTTGATGTGGTATCAATGAATGACTTTAATGTGCGTTAAAACAAAAACGTTATCGAGAGGGCTTTGAATTGGACTGCATGTCGGTGATTATTACATCGCTCTACCCAGAATTCAACGTGTTCGGTCACTTGGGTTGCCAGTTGTCAAAGTGAGGTTGTGTGCATACGCAATCCATAAAATAAGTTACGACATGACTTTCAAACATTAATGTTTGGCACAAGACTGCTTGCTAACGGTTTTATTTGAACTCACTTTATATAGTAAGTACATAAGATGTAGAAAGACTGTTGAGGGTTGCACGATATGCAGTAGCACTTCATACAAATTTGTTAATGCAACGGTCCTCAAGCAAAGCTAATAAGTTTTTATTTTTGGAGTACTATGCGGTTCATGCCATTGCTATGCAAGTATTTATTGATTTTAACTACCTACAACATTTGTTATTCTTTCAGAAGCGTAAATTATTATATATTATGATGTAAATACATTATAATGTATCTTAGTAATTAGTAGGGCAGTTACCAAAGATATTTTAAAAGTTGCAGCAGCTGATGACTGGTTGTGTAACGACAAAGTAAGTAGGTACAACTGCGGCTATCCAACAGTGAACGATATTAATCTTTTGTTAATTTATCTTAAGTTAAAATAATTTTATTTCCATTTCATAATATATCTATTAATTACTTCTCAGCCTCATTTTTATTAAAAATTATTTATTGGAACTTTTTATTATTAAAATAGTAAGTCCTAACGAAAAATAGGGAAATTTTCACGAGGTATCGTTCACTTTTGGATGGTCGCGATTGTATCTATTAATTGTTTAATGTTTTTTGTGGAAAGCGTCGACTGACACAAACAGTAGGTGAGTATATCCACTCTACCTATTGTGATACCCTGATATGATACCTCAATTACATGAGGTCACACACAACTACCTGCGTCTCCGCCGTAAATGAAGTATTTTTTGTAAGAAGACTAGTCAGAGGACTGAGCCACACAATTCCTTCCGTGTGGGCATAATCGCAAGGGTTAACACTTTTCGTTGCTAATAGAAGGTCTTTCACCTTCAGCCACTCCTAGGCACTCACCGTGCACAGGGGTTTTACCTTCTTTTGCCCAACAGGCGTAGAAACAGCCATTGGTTCCATTCCAACACTCGCTCTTACCTTTGCGTCTCCGTTTATAACTTAGACGAATTGATTGCAAAACAAGACCGTTTATCGTTCGCTGATAGCGCAGAACCTTGTCAGTATACAAGACGCGAATTTTGCTTGCAACTCGCTGCTGATAGCGGTTGCGGTGTAGGTGAAGTTATTTATTTTACTATGACCCCATTCTCAAGGAAAGAAAAACTCAATGCCCAAAAGTGATGGTCACCTTTCATCCGATCCTCTTGGGAAAACCTCCAGCTCCGTTGTTGGTTGTTATCGGATGGGCACATGTTTCGTCTCTTGATGTTTAGACTTGTCGGGGTACCGATATGCGCTCTTATTTGTGCAAGGATTTGGAGACAAGACTCTTGACTGTCAACTTACATTCTTTACAGACTTCGCGTCGGTTGGCGTACAATGATGTGTAACGTTTTATGTGGAAAGCGTCCACTGAGACATACAGTAGGCGAGTATATCCACTCTACCTGCTGTGGTACCTCAACTACATGAGGTCACACACAACTAAGTGAAGTATTTGTGTGCCCATCCGATCACAACCTACAAAGGAGCCGGAGGTTTTGCCCTGGGCTCCCAAGAGGGTCGAGTGAGAGGTGACCATCACTTTTGGAGATTGAGTTTTTCTGCCCTTGAGGATGGGGTTATCGTAAAATAAATAACTTCACCTACACCGCAACTGCTACCAGCAGCGGGTTGCAAGCAAGATATGCTGACAAGGTTCTGCGCTATCAGCGAACGATAAACGGTCTTGTTTTGCAGTCAATTCAGCTAAGCTACAAAGGGAGACGCGAAGGTAAGAGCGAGCGTTGGAATGGAACCAACGGCTGTTTCTAGGCTTGTTGGGCAAAAGAAGGTAAAACCCCTGTGCACGGTGAGTGCTTAGGAGTGGCTAAAGGTGAAAGCCCTTCTATTAGCAGTGAAAAGTGTTAACCCTTGCACTTATGCCCACACGGAAGGAATTGTGTGACTCAGTCCTCTGACTAGTCTTCTTACAAGAAATACTTCATTTAAGTATTAATTTCCACAATTTTGCAACAAATATTCACACATTTTAATATTTCAAATCAGTTATACTAAAACTGAATAGACTTACAGTGGCTCTTTGATATCAATTGATAAAGTACAGGAGGTGAGGTAATATGACTTAGCAATTATTATAAATTTGAATGTTGTGATTGTTAAAAGCTTTTGTTTTATATTTTTCTACTGTATTTTGATTTTAGAGCTTTAGCTTTAAAAAATAAAGCTTATATGTGACAGGGGAACCTTTAATCCAATAATTATTACTCTTCATGAAAACGGGGTTGATAACGACACTGATATTAGCAACAATGAAAGTACCCACACGTCATTTTTATTGTTACACTTATGATGAAAAGTAATTCAGTTACCTGACCTTTCATCTCAGCGAGTTGCATCTGAAGCAACCAAAATAGTTTACTTTAAAAAGTATAGTCAATTACTGGATAAAGTAATAATTCAGAGTAACATAATCTATTACCACTAAGGATTATTCAAAAAGGCAGTCGAGATATGATTGACATAATACATTACATCTATTCTACAACTCAACATTCATTATTTTTGGGCCTCTTTTACTTTATATCAATTTATTCCAATTATTATAACGTGACCTGCTTCGGTATACTGTAATAATAATAAATAAATAAATCATTCTTTATTTAGCACAACTAACATATACAACTCAATAGAGGAAAAAAGAAAAATAATCTGTTTTGAAAGTTCAGGAATCTTCAACAAAATATCAACTCTCAATACCATCATCCTTTATACAGTGAAAATTCATGAACTGCGAACACGAGTAAATCAAGACAAATTTACGATTGCCTAAAAACACGCCAATACCGATGGACAGTCGGTCTATGTTACTCTGATATTAATCCACGGGTCGTCTGCGTTGATTGTTTAAGTACTTGTTCGACACAGACGAGGCATCCACGTATAGTGTAATTTTTGTTAATTAATTATTATATCACAGATATAATGTATGAGGTACTGTGTTATTCTGTGATTAATTCAGGTGATAAATTCAGAGTTGAAAAACAGGATTTTTAGACATTAATAACAGTAAAGTAAAAGAAGCTAGTTCACAAAGTAAAACGCATTCTGAAGAAAGAAATAATTTCTTCTTAACAAACTAACTCAGTAAAAAAAAGATGTAAACAAAAGTAAAACAATTTTTATTTCAAACAACAAAATTCAAGAAGTTTAAATTAGCTCGTGTTCAAAGAGCCTGCCTTCCTGCGCTAAACAATATCCTAAGCAATCATAGAAACTTCTTTGCACATTAGCCAACGTATTAGTGCTAGTACTCTGAACTACCCCTTTAATTTTTAAACGCAGTTCTTCAAATCGTTAGTTGTAGTGGAAACGTATTTCCAGAGGAAGTTTTCGGCATTTCTATCACAGTTTAACAAAATTCCATACTTCTGAAATGGCCATCGGGAAGAATATCGCAGCTAAATCTACTAGTTCTGCAATTTATTTAAATGAATAATCTGGATAGTCATTAGCGGTAATACAAACCTCTTTTAAATTCCTGTCTTCGTTATGAACATGTGCTTTTGGGGAGAAACACATCTAAAGTTTTCAAAATTTGAAATAACTCTAGGTATCATTGATAACGATGAATAACGCCTATTTCCAAATGCTGTGAAAGAATTTTGAATTTCCCGGACCGTTGGGCCCTAATAATACCATTTTACAATTTGCACTATTCCTTTGCTTCGTAGTTATCGATTTTAAGATAGAAATGACAGCCGATATTAGCTATAGACAAAATACGCGAACTGTCAACGTCAAATTCTCGGCATTTGTAAATTCGACATATCGTCTGCCATGTTCGTAGTAAAGAAAATCTCTCTGTATACAGTTCCTTTAACATCCTTTTAAAACTTTTCAACTTATTAATATGTATTGCAAATTTTTCTCAACAAAAACTGCTCAAATTCCACTCGACCTGCGGTCTCGCGGAATTTTTAACGCAGTTTTGGTTTCGAGAAATTTAAACGCAATAATTAGCATGTGAACGAAAAAAGATTTCAAAAAATTTTCACCTTTTGTGGTATTACCCTTGATAATCCTATAGCTAATAATAACAAAAACAAAGTGAACTGATTCAGATCATTTACAATCAGTGCCTAGTAAATCATTGCTTTGTATGATCTTCTTTTATATTCGTTCAATCATCCCTATATATATATATATATGGCGTTTCATTCTGGGTAGAATATTGCCTCTTCTTTCCGAAGTAAATAATCCACTTTCTGGGGTGGATTAGGCCCCTGATTATCAGTCTTCCTTTTTCCCCTCTAGATTTTCTGATGAGTTTTTGTTTCTGTTACTATCTTTCTCCATGTTACTCTGTTTTTTGCTTTCTCCTTCCATTTCTTTATGTTCATACTTCTTAAATCGTTTTCCACTGCTTCGTACCATCTATTTCTTGGTCTCCCCCTTGGCCTGTTCAGATCAGGTTTCCATGTTGTAATTCCTTTGATTATTCTTGTGTCTTCCGCTCTCCATATATGACCAAGCCATCCAATCCTGTGAGCCTTCATTATCTTCACGATATCCTCTCCTTCCATTATTTCTAAAATTTCGTGATTCATGTATTGTCTGTGCTCCCCGTCATCCATTCTTTTTGTTCCCATTATCGTTCTTATTACCTTCCTTTCAAATATTCGCAATTGTTCTTCTTCTTTTTGTGTTGAACACATTACTTCTGCCGCGTATAATACCACTGGTCTTATTAAGCTTCTATAAATTCGTATTTTAGTCTTTGTGTTGATTTTTCTACCCTTCAGCGTGTCTCGATTTGCGTAATATGCTTTATACCCCATCTGGATTCTCTCTTTTATCTCGTCGCTGCGATCATTATTGTGTGTTAGTTGTATTCCTAAATAATTATACGATCGTACTTTTTCAAAAGTGTATTTTTCAATCTTCACTTCCTTAGTGTCATCTATTGCTCCTCTCTGACATTTCATATATTTGGTTTTATCTTTATTTATTTCAAGCCCTACTTCCTTTGCTTCCCTTTCTAAACTTATAAAAACTTCCTTTAATTTATTCCAGCTTCTTGATATAATTACTATATCATCTGCATAGGCTATGATTTGTGCCTCTTTATTTATTATACTTCCTTGTGCATTTACTCCTCTTATTGCCTCGTCTAATGCCAGATTGAAAAGTGTGGTTGACAGTGTATCTCCCTGGCGTACTCCCCTGTTGATTTCAAATGTTTTTGTTTGTCCTTCCCTTGTTTTTACTGCTGCCTTTGAATTCCTCATTGTCATTTGAATACAGCGTATTAGTTTTCTTGGTATTGCCATTTTTTCCAGTATTTGCGTGATCTTTCTTCGCTTGATGCTATCGAACGCCTGCTTGAAGTCGATAAAAAGTAAATGCAGCTGTATGTCGTACTCATAACACTTTTCTAATATTTGCAACATCACATGTAAGGCATCTGTTGTTGATCTGCCTGGCCTGAATCCCATTTGATAATCACCAATTGCCTTCTCAGTGTATGTTGTGAGTTTCCTCTGGAGCATTGCTGTGAATATTTTATATGTCGTGTTTAGTAATGTGATCCCTCTGTAGTTCTTACATTGTTCTAAATCGCCCTTTTTTGGTATTGTCACAATTGTTCCCATTTCCCATTCTGCAGGCATCTTTTCTTGTTTCCATATTTCCTCAATCAGTTTGTGTATTCTTTTGTATAGTGCCTCCCCTCCATATTTGAGCATCTCTCCATTTATTTGGTCGCATCCCGGCGCCTTCCCATTTTTTACTTTTGTTATGATCTCCTTCGTTTCCTCGTACTTTGGTCCTTCCATTACTCCTTCTTCTTCCACTTCTTCATTGATTTCGTGTTGCTCTTGTCTTCTATCTTCTTCTATTTCATATAGTAAGTTACTAAAATGTTCTCTCCAAATATCTTTCTTCTTATTTTCATCGTGTTCTACATTGCCATATTTGTCTTTTATACCTCTTATTTTCACCGGGTTTTTTCTCTTTTGTGTTTTCATTTGCTGGTAAAACCTTTTTGTATTATTGTTCTTACTATTCTGTTCTAGTTCATTCATCATTTCCTCTAACCAAATCTTCTTTTTTTGTCTACATTTCCTCTGTGATTCTCTCTTCATTTCCTTATAATTCTCGAGGTCTTCTTCTTTTCCGGTTTTTAACCATTCTTTTCTCGCTTTGTTCTTTATGTTGACTAATTCTTGACATTCATCATCATACCACTGTTTCTTAATTTTGTTCTCTTTGTACCCAATTGCTCCTTCGGTACTTTTTACGATTATTTGTTTGATATTCCTCCATTCTCTCTCTATGTCTTTTTCACTCTCCTTTTTTCCTATCTCGCTAACAATTTCTTTTATGTACTGTATTCTTCCTTCTTCTGTATATAGTTTTTCAATGTTCCATTTTTTGTGTTCTTGTCTTTCTTTTTTGCTTCTGTAATCTTGTCTCATTTTCGCAACTACCATATAATGATCTGTGTCAGCATTTGCACCTCTGTATGTTCTTACGTCTGTAACTGTCCTACTCTGATGTTGATTTATTAATATATGGTCTATCTGGTTTCCTTTTGTTGTTCCTGGCATTACCCATGTTTCTTTATGTATCCTTCTGTGTTTATATTTAGTACTGCTGATTATCATATTTGTTGCTATTGCAAAGTTGCATATCCTATTTCCATTGTCATTTGTCTTTTCATGTAGTGTATGTTCTCCTGCTACTTCCCTTACAAAGTTCTCCTTACCAATTTGTGCGTTCAAATCTCCCAGTACAATCAGTACATCCTGTTTTGGTACTTTTTCGGTCGCCTTCTCCAACTCGTTGTAGAATTTGTCCTTTTCTTCCTGCTTGTCAACCTCTGTAGGTGCGTATGTGCAAATGAAAGATGTATTTAAAGGCTTGGTTTCTATTCTTAAATAACACAGTCTACCATTAATAGGTTTAAAACTTATAATCTTTATTTTGTTATCCACTATGAATCCTGTGCCATTGCTACCCTGTTTTGATTCCCCTGAGTATAGCATTGTAAAGTCTCTTTTATTTATTTCTCCTTGTCCTTTCCACCTTATCTCTTGTACAGCTGCTACATCCACTCCATATCTCTTCAATTCTTTGGCTACTTCTATCATCTTCCCAGGTGTTAGCATTGTTCTTATGTTCCATGTTGCTACTTTCATTTTTTTGCTATTCCTCTTTTTGCTCTTCATTTTTATTTGCTTCCTATTCATGTCCATATCTGTTGCATTAGTCGTCTTCTGTTTAATCCTTTCCTGCTCCTGCCATATCACTTTTTTTTTTGTTTTTCGTTTTTTTCCGGGTTAAAATGCTGAAGTTTCTTCTCTTTTTTGTTCCATTCGTATCGCTGGTTATTTATCATTAGTTTCTGATATCCAATTATCACTTTGTTCCCGGTTTGTTTTTCTTCTTTGGCGGTTTCTATTATTCTAGCTTGTATTTCCCTTTCATTTTTTGTTAGATCATTTTCTATATAGATACTTCGTCCTTTAAGCTTGTTTTTATTTATCATTACATCCATTTTTTCTTTGAATGTTTCTACTGTTGCAACGATGATTCTTTTTTCTGGTATTTTCCCTATCTTATAAGCTTCTGTTATTTTTGCTTTTACATTTAGTTCATTTTTCAAAAAAATCTCAATCTCTTCTCCTGCTCTTTCTTCGCTTGTTTTTAGTCCTTTTATTACTATGTTGTTTTTTCGTTTTTTCTGTTCTTGTTTTTCTAATATTTCTTCCATTTTTTCCATCCTTTCATTCAATTGTTGTTTTTCTTGTTGCCATATTTTCTCTTTTTCTTTAAGCTCTTTTATTTCCTTTTTTAACTCTTCTAGTTCCTTTTTATTCTCTTGAAATCCTTCATTCATTTCTTGCCTCATTTTTCGAATTTCCTTTAATATTAGTTCATCGTTACTCTTTTGTGCCTTGGCTGGCGATCTTATCATCCTTTTACTTCTTCCAAATGCTTGCGCTTCTTCCTCGTCGTCCTCGTACTGTCTTCTTCTCTTGTTTTTATCATCCGTTGATTCTCCTTCACTCGTCATTTTTCCTAGATACGATCCTGTTCCTTCCCGTTTTTTAAGTTGTTTGCCGCGCTCGCGTAAGTTCAAGGTCCCAGTCAACCCGTCGTAGACCCGACTCTTATCGGCGTTGCGGTTTTGTTTATTAGTTTGTAAACACCGTGATATGAAACTATAAACACGTATCTATTTACCCGTACCATACGACCTTTCTATCACTGCATTAAAAATCGCCGGTTATCGCGTTGCAGCTGTTAGATTTGTAGCAACCTAGCAAGCAAATTCCGGTCTTATAACCGCTTGCAAAGGGATCGCTACCTTTTTATCGTGAAAACTTGCTACCAGGCAATTTCTTGCCCGGTATTTGGTCCTAGCACCCTTGTTAAGTGTCACTTACACCAATGCGCACCGTTGTAATTTTGTTTTGCAGCCTTTACGCCGAATTCTACGAAAATTTACTCACACAGTATTTAGCACGACCGTCCGGCGGAAAGCGTTCAACTCAGAAGCTTGCATTAACTTTTTCTCAATCATCCCTAGCAACTACAAAAAAATATTTTTTGTTTACCAGCGTTGTATTTCCAAAAAAACAGCTATCTAATTATGACAAGATTGAGCAGAAATCTTACCGCTAGATTTTAGGAAAAGTTGTATTTTGTTTATTTAAAATTTTACATACTGCCATGTCAATAATTTGATAATTATCATTAAAAAACAAATTGATACCTACCAACAAACGTTTTCTTTTTTTGTCAATTAGCAAGCGGCTAATGATACCCATTTCAGTTGTGCTATCGCTCATTTTCATAATAATAAAAATTGTGTAGAGGGTAACTTTGCTAGACTAGGCCTGGCCTGAAGGATAAAATCTGAATCAAAGAATGAACTAGATTTAAAACAGGATCAATCCGATCTGTACAATGCGTTTTATTTGATTCAGTGAACGCTTGCCTTGTAGAGACTATGTTCAAGCTTTCCATGTTTGTTTATGAATTCTTCTTGGTGAAAATGTTGAAGATTGCACTTCTGGCTATATTAAGTTGAACCACAATTTTAAAGTAAAAAAATGAAAATAAGTTAAGAGTTTACGTTGCAGGCAATGGGTAAGGTGGGTTACATAAGTCAAATTTATGGGCTTTCTAATAATTGTTTTTGCGAATCTAAAATGTCAATAAACTTACGTTCTATTATTAATGGTTACCGAGATCAATAAATTAAATTATTTTCTTAAGACTTACAAATGTTTAAAATTAACGCGTCTAAATGCTACAGACAAAATAATTATTCAAAACGATTTTCTTGTGCTTGTGTACATATTTTACAACGGCAATTCGTGGACGTCCTAACGTTAGTTAGCTGTTGAGGATTGTTTCGAATGGATTCGGCAACTTTTGCAATAAGGTCTCCATGATTTTAACATCTTGTTCTCTGAATGTCATTTTTTGGCAGTGGTCTATTATGTTTTTTTTTTGGACTTTTTCTACTGTCTAGATCACACTTTTATTGATTTTGGTTCCGTACCGATTATCAAGTTGTGTGATTTACACCCTAGACAGTGGAAAAGTCCGAAAAAAACATATCATTTTAACATCTGTTTGGAGAATTAGATGCCCATGCGATTAATTCACTTCACCCAATGTAGCAATTACGAAAATGATTATTTAGCCAGTCTCGTATTATTCGTGAATAATGAAGGGGTGCCCCGTCCTATTAGAACTACATTACTGCACGCACATTAAGTGGAACATGTTCCGATAGTATGGGTAGTAAATTTTCCTAAAAAATTGTGGTAACTCTCTCCGTAACAGAACACAAGTTTGACATTTTAGACTCACAGAACAAGCCGATAAATGTATGACTATACCCATTGAGGCACCCCGTATTAAACTGTAACATTTGAATAAATAAATGAACAAGCTGCTGTATGTGCTTGAAACTTGAAAGTATACAAACTTACAAACGTTAATTCTGACAATTTGTACAGTTTACAGGTTTCGAAGAGGGGTCATCTAGTGGCTGAAGTCTCAACTGCAACACTGTTGATGTTAAGCTGCTTTTACACATCTATTAATTGGTGGAGCCAATTTCCTGCCAGCAAAAGTTTAAGGTATTTGTAATTATTTTATTTATAAGTGTATTATACAAAAATGTGTCCTGTAATTGGCTTTCTTTGCTGTTGGACAATAAAGCATTATTATTATTATAAAAAAAATACTGCACTAAAAAAATATAATAAAAGCGGGTACACCTAAATAGATCATAGTTACAATACTTAACAGTTTGTGATAAACGCTATCTGAAATCTTATTAAAATTAAGTAAAATCAGTGACAAACATATTAGAACGGAAATAGGGAAGAAGAAAACAAACTAAAGACAACAATAACAAGCTAGAATGAGTAATTAAGAAATAAAATAGATATTTTAAAACTTAAAAGCCGATAAGAGGAACAACCTTCGACGGGACGACTGGGGTTGACCTCTTTCCGCGGCGATAGATAAAATTACAGCTGAGGCCGGCAATCTCGCTCGCATTTAACAAAAAGGACAGGCCCATATTCAGTCAATTTTACACACGCACATACGTATTCACAAAATGGAAAACTGGAAGACATAAACATGAAACTAAAGGCAATAGAAAATGTGGAAGCGAAACTAAATACATAGGGATTAAAGACAAAATTGGAACAACAAGAAAAGGAAATGGAGATATTAGAAAGAGAAATAAGAAAAAATAATATAATCATGCATGGAGTTGAAGAAGAACCAAAATATAGCTACCTCCAACTAAAAGAAAAAGTGAGGGAAATTAAGAGACATGGACTTATCAATGTCCATGGAAAACGAAGTAATAGATATTAGAAAAATTGGGAAACAGCAAGACCACCTTACATTTCGCCCAATGGAACTAAAACACTGGGCAAAGAAAGTAGAAGTTCTAAAAGCAACCAAGAAGTTAAAAGAGACGAAAATATTCATAAAGGAAGACTACTCCAGAGAAATGCAAAAAAGAAGCATATTAAAGAATTACATGAAAGAAATCATGAGTAAAGGACACCACGCTGTTATGAGAAAAGAAAAACTGCAAGCAGAAACAACAAATTATAGCCAGAGTCCAACAACAGGAACACAATCATAAATAAAGGTGGAAAACATGCAGATAGAATAATTAGATCAAGATAAGAAAAAAGGAAGACCGACCAGTAAAACATCCCAAGAAAACCAAAACCAAGCCTCAAATGATATAAATGACCCATTGAGAGAGAAGCTGAAGAAAAGTACGCAAAAGAAAACAAAGAAGTAAAAAAGAGCGCCAGACTAGGTAAAAGAAACTTTATACACAGAATGATTGATGTGGCAGAAGAGGCCGCACTCGATGGGTGGAACACTTTGTTGAAATGTATAAGTTAAACACAAAGCTGAATAAAGAAATAGAAGAAATGATAGACTCACAAGAAACATTAAATATACCTGTAGAAGAAATCTCAAAATCAGAAATAAGAGACGCAATACAACGACTGAAGAATATTAAAGCAGCAGAAATAGATGGAATTCAAACAGAACTAATAAAGACCCACTTAAATTCCTCATACTACTAAAGTATTATTCTAAAAGTTGCGTTTACAGTGAACTAAAATAGGTGTACCCGTTTTTTTTGCGACAACCGTATACTGCCGGTATCGGCATCATTAAGGTTGAAGGCGTCCAACTTTTTCAAATCATATATTCACTGACACTACGTGTCAGCAAATGTGTAGATGTATAAAACTTGTAAGCATCTTTAGATACAACTCTATAAAATGAGATAGTTGAGTTCTTTCGCAGTGCAGATACATTGGAACAAGTCTCATTTTCTGCTTCATCAATATATGCTTTCCGCTGGTTGACTGTAAATGGTTTATTTGTATTCATCTTGAAATTTTCTGTATGGTGGTTTCAATTAATACTGATGTATAATTTGGAAATAGTCTGTAAAAACTCAGCTACTTGTAAATGTTGTCCATAATCCATTTGATTTTCAACATACCAATTCTTGGTGGAATTTTTAAAAAGCTAACAACTGTTTACTGTTACTATTGCCAAGTCTTCCAATTTGATCTAAGTAAAGGAAGCAAATTTTGGAAAAATATCTCAAATATTTTTTTTATAACTTTAGAAATATCTAATGATTCTAGTTTGCAGTAGTCAGTTTGTCACGAACAAGCGGCTGCTCAGACCATTGTCACACATAATGAAGGGCAGCAACTTCATAAATCTGAGAAGATTCAGCTTGTACCCAATACTCATGGCTTCTAGTCTTCTCGTTCGTTGGTTATGTGGTCATATGCCCGTGGTCAGCCTGTACCCGTAACCCACTGGACTGAGTAGGTGGATGATTCATATCGTGTGCAGGACACCACGGGAGAAAGGCCTCAACTCCGCCAGTGCACGCCTCCGGGTTGCAGATGTACTAATTTTCCTATGAGAATTATTAATTAATCACAATACATCTTATTGAGACGTGATGATGGTGAAGAAGAAGAAAGTTGCGTGGTGGTTATGGCTTTTCCTTTTGATGAAAGGGCTTTATAATTTTCTTCTATTGTTTTTCCGAGTTCCTTAATGTATCTGTTCTAACTTGACGCTTCTCATTTTGTAGAAATAAAGTTGTATAGGTATCCAGTTTGTGGAGATAGTATAGACAAGGCGGTCTATATTGTTCAAGGCCATGACACTAGGCCTATAAAGTGACCTTTGGAATGGCCTACCACAATCTGGCAACATAGCTATGCCAACCTTTAACAAAAAATTACTAGTTTTGGTCACTAAATAAACAATCTGTCAGTGCACTATCCCTGTCATTGTGATGTATTCCAGTTGAAAAATCTATAAAATCACTGCTATTTACATCGCAGTGTGTCACTTCACCGTAATATTCGATTTAAAAACAATTCCTAATGGTTAGGCACCTAATTCTCAATTGCAAGTAAATCGTTACTTTTTTGACCTCACCTAAAACAGTAATTTCTTCAAAATAACTTGCCTGGAAGCTAGTGATATTGCAGTCAGAACAAGTCTCTTCATCTTATTACCTTTTATATCTGCTCTTTTAAAGTGCTTTTCACACACAACACTAGCCTTTCCAATCTGCCAGTTCTCTAAATGTAAAATGTCTTTCTATTTTTGTGCCACCGTTCCATTAGATGGGAACTTGAACACGCTAACATATGGAGCAACTGATGAAGCTTAAGTTGACTTGCAGCTTGGTACGTAAAACTTCAAAGGCATTTTTGGAACTTACATGACCTGTCTTGTCAAAATAGTTTTTAATGTCAAATATATTTCAAACAAACAAAACTTGTGTGTCTTGGAATGGCCTAGCACACAATCTGGCAACAGAATCAGTGTCACGGCCTGGAACAATATAGACCGCCTTGGTATAGAGCATCCAGAATGAGTATGTAGGTAAGTACTATTTAGAACCTGAACGAGATGTAGTTACACATCCCGAAAAAAAAACCGTAAGCTATGAACATAATAATAATAATAATAATAATAAGATTTTTATTTAGCAAAAGCTAATACAATCAACAAAATGAAGTAACTAAATACATAAATACATACCAAATAAAAATGTTATTAACATAAATAAAATTCATTACCATAAATATAGAATTCAACATAAACAAAAATTATTAACATAAACTCTTTTTTAACCTCTGCTTAAAGATATGTACATTTCTTGCGCTTTTAATAAAATCGTCCAGTTCATTATATATTATCAGCCCCTTTACAAAAACAGTTCTAAACGCCCCCTCCGACTTCACCGTATTTAAAAAAAAATTGTCCAGATTTCTAGTCAAATGATCACGTACATTCACACACTGAATATTCAAATGGTTGAAATAGTCCGGTAACAGCCCACTCTTCAGCTTGTATAAGAAGATCATACAATGATATTCAGCTAATTTTTGTACACTGAGCCAGTCAAAATATTGTAGCATGTCCTTTACCGGAGTATATCGATCACACTTGAGGATACTTCTCATACCCCAATTTTGTAGTTTCTGTAGCCTTGCAATTGCTGTTTTGTTTAAACTAAACAAAACTGTTCCACAGTAAAAAAAGTATGGCAACACTAAAGTATTATACACTATTTTTCTAGTATGTATTGACAGATATTTCAATCTGCTTAATAACCCCAGTCTTCTGCCTATCTTCTTACAAATGCCTTTAAGAAAGCATTATATCTATAAATTGAAGAAAGAGAACATCTTTCATTTCCCCGATACCACGCTGAATGTCTCCAATTCAGTAAACTTTTTCTTCTTGGTTACATTTTTCGGTACAGCAATCTTCAACTGTTTGTTGGCTGGAGCATGAGCAACCAACAGGACGAATAAATCGGTGTCGTCAATCACGATAGCCTCTTTTTCTTTTGTTGATTCGTCAATTGCGGTAAAAACGATCTTGATGTCAGCATCACCTTCTGCCGCAATCAGTTGCATCTTAGTTAGAAATTCTGCGTGTTCTGTAGTGACATTAATTGCATCTTCCACTTTCACTTCCAACATGTGTAGTAGTGGATGATCTGCGCAAATGTTTGTATTTTGTGCTGGGTTCTTCACCATAACCATCTGGCCTCCCCACTTTTCTGGATCCTTTATATAATACACTTGGAGGGAATATTACGAGTTCATAGGCGTTCATGCTTTTGTTGGCCAAACAGAAAAAGTTACATTTTCTCCCCTCCATATCACCGTAAACTCTTGTCTAGAAGTCAAAAATGCATAAGACCATTTTTATTGTAAATTAAATGTAGATTAATTTTGTATAAGGTAAAGTTTGCGGTAAACCTCATAGTGAACGAGATATTTGCAAAAATCTGTTGA
The DNA here is from genome assembly GCA_940337035.1 of Agriotes lineatus. NCBI lineage: Eukaryota > Metazoa > Arthropoda > Insecta > Coleoptera > Elateridae > Agriotes > Agriotes lineatus. The sequence continues at coordinate 66,027,300 of OW679203.1, forward strand.
AACTTACCATTTTACCACCAGTGGCCCACTGCATTTTTAGGTAAAATTTTAAAATCATTTTTAATTCAGCAGTACATGAGCCGGTTTTTATAATAATTTCAGGAACCGTGTAAACACTCATTGTCTTCTTTTATGAGCTTTTTTTTAGCGGTTATTTCTGGGACACCCTGTATTAGTCCGGGAGCCAGTAAACTTTTTGTTACGTCATAAGGTAAACGGATAAATTATACTTGATGAATTAGTTTTTGTGCTGATGTAAACAAAAACCGATTTCTGCAATCCCAAATTCGGGGATAACATTAAGGGTTGCGCTGTGAAAGTAGTCGTAATTGACGACTATTTCACGTCATTTGTAAATGCAAAATACAAATTGCCATCAAAAGTTTAATTAACACAAAGCAATAATAGTATATTATGTTATTAGGAGCAAAAGTTATATTTTATGTGGCGAGGCTGGACGGGTTATCTGCCGAGCTTGCGAGGCAGATACGTACAGCCGAGCCACATAAAGATACTTTTGCTCCGAATAACATATAGTATTTTTTCTTCAAACGTTTTTATAACAAATTATTTACAACTTTGTGGACAAAATTCGAAGAAAATTACTTGATCTCGTCAGCGGCAGATAATATTATCTGCCGCTGACGAGTGGCAGATAAAGTTGTCAGCGGCAGATAATAACTTTATCTACCGCTCGTCAGCGGCAGATGATATTATCTGCCGCTTGGCAATAAAGTGACAGTTTAGCATCATCAATCCAGTAGTATAATGCCATATTTTACTGCCGTTTGAAGAAAAAATATATTTCTGCAATGTGGAATCGGGGGATAACCCTTTCTGCAACGAGGGTGAATATGTGGGGTTGAAGTTGTGAAAAATTTTATAAGATAAATGAAAAATTCTTTTTGCATGCACTTGTGCAAACATTAAACATTACAAAAATGATATTCTGCGTAACAAACTCCGGGGTCATGACCTTCTGCAAGCGCCTCGAAAGTAACTTGTCGCGCGTCGTCAAATGCTGGCGCCGTGTGAATTTCACGTTATTATATTCAACAAATCAATGCGATTTGCACAACAATAATTTCTCACAATGAATATACACGAATTTAAGAATTTATGTACTACTTTTTAACAACATTTCAAAATCGCAAAAACAGAGAAAACAACAATGATCAAAATTCTGTATTTTATGTTTATGAACAAACTAGAAATTTTTCGAAATTAGTTTCAATTGCACGAGATTTAGTTTATAAGTTTTGCCACGCAAATAATTATTATCTTTGTTACTGCGACGTTACACTGTAAAAAAGTTTGTGTTAATCGAGGTGCACACGAAAATTTGCTGTCAAATTAGATACTATAATGAGTTTAACTTCCCGAAATATTGTAAATAAGCAGTTTCTCTGCACGGAGAAAAATTTATGATCAAACTCTTATCGCGTATTATTAAAACAGACTTATTGCCGATTATGTGGTCAGGAGTCATATTTATATTAAATATATACATTTCTATAAATATAACTCCAGACCACACAATCGGGAATAAGTCTGTTTTAACCCTCCAGTACCCGTTCAAAATTCTAAGACATCAGTACCCGCACCGGTCTCGCAGTCCGACACCCCTCTTCCACCTCCATAAAAATAATGAGATATCTTATGGCATTAGTTTCTTGTTCACTAACGTTTTCCTAATCAGATATTTCCTGTTCAGTGTCACTGTCCATTTCCCTAGTTTCCAATAAATTATCTTCGTCAGACGATGTCACATCTTCATAAAACGCGTTGTCGACATCCTCTTCCGCTATTATATCTCGCATTGTCTGTTCTAGTCGCGCCTGTTCTTTCTCATAAAATCTGCCATGACTATAATAATGTTTTAGTATGACAGTGTTACTAAAAATGCAAAAAGTACTTCCTTCTCCTCACATTGGTCGTATATCAAAGGTAAAAATAAAAACAACTCGGGTACCCGCTTCAGTCTCTGAACCGAAATTATAAATAACTTTTATCTACTCCAGTGGGATAAGTAACTCATTACGTCACTCATTTGACACTATTTCAGTTAGGTAATGAAGCTCATTACACCACTCAGTTATGTAATGGTTTCATTACGCAACTGAGTTGTGTAATGACTTCATTACGTAACTGAAATAGTGTCAAATGAATGACATAATGACATTTGCCTACTAAAATATTTTTGAAAATGACAGATCTGACATTTCTCTTAATGCACTTTTCTCAATTTTAGGCAGTCGTAGATAAAATTTTGTACAATACATGTGTGATAATGCATCATTAATATACTTGTGTGCTTACATAACTCGTGCTACGCACTCGTTTGTAACTTACACACACGTATATTAATGATGCTGTTATCCCACTTGTATAGTAAATAACTATTAAACCACTGCACGCACGAACTCAAAACTGCATACGGATCTTCAATGGCAATATATAGGAAGGTAGTGAAATGGGCGGTAAACTAACGCTAGCACATTAAGTAATATAATGCATCATGTGTTTGCTCGGTCTCACAGACCGTAAACGGGTACTGAAGGGTTAATAATACGAGATAAGAGTTTGTATCATAAACTTTTCTCCGTGATGTAGTTCATATTTTCTACGCTTCATCAGTATACGCTATTACGTTGCACAGAAAGCCATGTTTTTATTTGTCGTATATTAAGATTGAATAAGTAGTAAAATGACTACTCCCCGTCCATTTTGCATATTGTTAAAAAAATACGTGTTGAAGTGAAATTAGTTACGCAATCAAACGCAATCAATTTGGAGAAGTGTAAGAAAATATTGAAAATTCGCAAAGCACACAAAATAAAGTTTTGTGATGTCATTCTTCCATCCTTGCCAAATAATGTTGAGGGGTACCATACGGATTGTAAAAATTTACAGTTCTTAATGCCTCCTACAAAAAAAATGTTTCCGAGTCATGAGTTCCTAGCTCCAGAAAGCCCTGTGTTAGCACAATCGAGTGCTTCTGCTGATGTATCCTACGAATCGGAACCTGCACAAGATACGTCATCGATTACACACCAGCCAGCAAATATTTCAAGGTATATACAGGGTGTTTCGGGAGGAAATAGAAATATTTGAAGGACATGTCTAGGAAACCAAAAGCAAAATAAGCTCATATGTTCAAATTCGATTTTTATTTGTTTTAGAGATACTTTGATTAATTGTAATTTAAAAACTAAAGAAAAATCCATTACAAAACTAACAAAACAAACAAAAATACACAAATTGCATTAATCCACAAGACATTTTCGAAAACATCACCGCCCACTTTGATACACTTATTAGCGCGTTTATAAATTGAACTAGTAGGGAGTTTTAGTGAACGATCTAATGACCTCTGCAGCATTAAGAATGCCATCTAGTAACGCAGCTCTTTTGTCCACTTTCGTAGCATAAACTAACGACTTCATCCATCCTCAAAGACAAAAATATAGGGGAGTGGGATCCGGTGATCTCGGTGGCCAAGGATGCTGGTCGCCTCTGTCAATCCAGCGATCGCCGAAATAGGTATTCAGAAAATTTCTTTCAATAGGGATGCATTATTAGATCGCATTTGTAGTGAATTAATGCAATTTGTGTATGTTTTGTTTTGTTAGTTTTGTAATGAATTTTTCTTTAGTCTTTAAATTACAATTAATCAAAGTATACCTAAAACAAATAAAAATCGAACTTGAACATATTAGCTTATTTTGCTTATTTTGGCTTTCTAGACATGTCCTTAAAATATTTCCATTTCCTTCCGAATCACCCTGTATTTTAGAGGTGTTCAAATTTTATTTTTTAAATTTCCAATTTCAGTTACTGTTGAGCATTTCTTTCACCGCACAAAGTTACTTTAACAAAAAAAGTAATCTAAATATGCATGTCTAATTTGTGTGTGAAAGAACCCTAAAGACATCCAGTTTGCCAGATCCATCAGATTATTATCAATTTTCAAAGATAAAACATTATTTCAATAGCAGAAAAAGCGTTATGTACTGAGCTAATTTTTGTTTTCTGTTTTTGCGATTTTGAAAGCTTAAAAAGTAGTACATAAATTCTTAAATTTGTGTATATTTATTGTGAGAAATTATTGTTGTACAAATCGCATTGATTTGTTGAATATAATAACATGAAATTGACTCGGCACGAGCATTTGACGGCGCGCAACAAGTTACTTTCGTGGCGCTTGCAGGTCATGACCCCGGAGTTTGTCATGCAGAATATCATTTTTGTAATGTTTAATATTCGCACTAGTGTATGCAAAAAGAATTTTTCATTTATCTTGTAAAAATTTTCACACCTTCAACCCTACATATTCACACTCTCTGCAGAAGGGGTTGTCCCCGATTCCACATTGCAGAAATATATTTTATTGCTTTGTGTTAACTAAACTTTTGATGGCAATTTGTATTTTGCATTTAAAAATTACGTGAAATAGTCGTCAATTACGACAACTTTCACAGCACAACCCTTAATGTTATCCCCGTATTCGGGATTGCAGAAATCGGTTTTTGTTTACATCAGCACAAAAACTAATTGATTAAGTTTAATTTAGCTGTGAGCCCAATGACGTAAAAAAAGGCTTACAGACGTTATCCATACAAATCCATAAGTACTTAATACACGATTTTGCCCTAATCAACCCTTAAAGGTGCTAATCAGAATTCGAGAGTGAAATATAGTAGAAACCTTCTCTGTCCTGTGGTTGTTAAGCTAGAACTTTCTTTTTTAGCATATAGGTCTCTTTTTAAAATCTTCTGAAAGCGTTTTAGAGGTTTTTTAAATTTTGCCCCTTAATGAGTTAAAGTGAAAAGGGGTAACGTAAGGCTTTATCCAGTTACTACGTAGACACCTACTAAGACGGAGTTTTCAGAAATTTCAATTCCGAGGGGTATAAAGGAGTAAAAATGGTTTTCCACTGATTGTGGTTTTATCCGCTTGACTGACCAGGTCAATGTTTCTTTCAAAAATCGGGTCAAACTGTTTTTCGGGTTTATTGGAATTTGCTCCCCAAATGAATTAAATGGGGTGTTGTTTTTCTAAAGATCGGTACTGCAGGTAGGAAGTTCAAATTCAGCAAATCTGTTTCTTTTACTAATCGAGTCGTTCTTTTCAGGGTTTTTCGGAATTAGTTTCCCGAGGTATAAAATAAGGGTAGATGTGTTTTTTAAATCACCTCAAAACAGTACTACTGCAGATAGGACATTGAAATTCAACAAATCTGTTTCTTTTACAAAGCGGGCCAAATTCTTTTCAGGGTTTTTTGAAATTAGCTCCTCAAAAAAATTAATAGGGGCAGATGTGTTTTTCTCTAAAGATTACCGCAAAGCGAGAACTACTGCAGATAGGAAATTGAAATTCGCCATATTAGTTCATTTTACCTGACAGTTCAAACCGTTTTCAACGTTTTTCGGTATTCCCCCCTCAAAGGGGTTAATCGAATACTTTTCTTTCTCTAAAAATCGCAATTACGTTGTAACTACTGCTGATAGGAAGCAAAATTAGTCTTTTTATAAATAAGGGCAAGGGGTTTAATGGGGTGGATATGTTTTTTTAAAGATCGCCCTTACGCGGTAAGTACTGCTGGTACGAAGTTGAAATTCGGGAAATCAAGTGTCTTTTACAAATCGGGTCAAACCGTTTTCAGGGTTTTTCGGAATTCAGTCCCTCAAAGGAGTTAAACTGAGTTTATAAAGATCTCGTTTACGCGGTAACTACCCCAAGTAGGAAGCTAAATTTCTGCAAATCAGTTTCTTTTATAAATCGGGTCAAACTATTTGTTTGGCTTTTCGGAATTCGAACTACGAACTATTGTGTTGTTTGGCAGTTATTGTGATTGCGATTAAGCTTACGATTGGGTGTTAATAATTGTTGAGTTCTCGTGGTCCTCTGGGACCCTGCAGGTTTGGTAGACGGTTGATAGGAAATTACAATTCTTTGCACTTTAATATTTTAGTTTAATTTTGCCCATTCTACGGTTTGAGTTTTTGCGATATTTTAAAGCTTGGAATTTGATTTTTGAGGATGGCGGATATTTTCTTTATTCCATATCTTTCACCATAATTGGGACACAGATACCAGTTCATGAAATTAGAGCACGGGTTGTGGACCACGTAGTCTTACACTGAGAGATATTTCACGTTGCAAGTTTCGACCAGTATGGTGACAACTATCCCAGCAGACTGGCGTCCCGGCCGATACCTGGTCAAGTTTGGTCTTTTAGACTTTAATTTTTTTTAATAATACTAATCTGATTTCACTGTCTGAATTCTCAAGCCCTTGATAGTCATTTGCTAAATTGACTTCTTAACACGTATGCAACAAAGCGTTAGACATTTTGAAGGCTATTAAAACCATGTATCACACTGGTCCTCTGCTAGTAAGGCTATAATTAGATTTATTATACCTCTAAAATGGCCCATAATCCACTAGTGAGTTAAAAACCATAACTCACTAATGAGATAAAACCCACAACGCACTAGTGATATAAAAGCCACAACGCACTAGTGATATAAAAATCACAAGTCACTCACTAATGTATTGGTGGTAGCACTGTCAGGCTATGTCAAATGCCGGTTAAGTTTTGTGTCAGTCACTCCATGTGTTGAAAAATGGTCAAATACTATTTGCCATAAGATAATCCAGTCAGTCCGTGTTTTTACCAGGAAAGTTGTGGGGTAGTTTTTATGTCTTCCATTCTTTATGTATTTTGGGGTGCTGAATCCAAATCTGAGGTTTGCTAACAAAATTTCGTGACGCAACATTGAAAAAATGCAAAAAAATAATAAATAATAAATTAAAGTTTTGAAGTGGAAGAAGTGAGTTTTTTTGTGGAGACAGCCGAAATACGCCAATTTTCAACTAGCGCTTGAGCCCAAACGGTCCATCAGAGAAAAAAAACCTAAATAATGAAATATGTAGGAAATTTTATGTACTTTTATTTCGAATAGGAAAGTTGTTTACTAAAAGTTCATAGTTTCCGAGTTGTAAGCAAAGAACCGACAAAAAATGAAAATTTTTACCTTTTTTGCATTTTCTTCAATTTTGCGTCACGAAATTTTGTTAGCAAACCTCAGATTCGGATTCAGCACCCCAAAATACATAAAGAATGGAAGACATAAAAACTACCCCACAACTTTCCCGCTAGGGGCTCTTTTGAGCATAAATTGACTGTATTAAAGAGTAGCCGAATTAGAAAATGCAATAATTACTTATGTAGCTAAGCAATAAGTAGGTACAACAGCTAGTTGTTGCCTAGCTACCAAAGTAATTATTGCATTTTCTAATTCGGCCACTCTTATTAAGGTTACTATATGTCAATAAGGTACCGCCATTAGTGATTTTTTATATCTATCCTTGTCGCACAATTTTCTCCAACTGGGGATAAAAACACATAACCTAACAGATTCCTCACTTAACAAGTGCCATTACACCAAAAAGAAAATCCCCAAAAACTAGTGTCTTCCCTATTGCACTTGGGAAATTTGTATTTGTTATCCTTATCTCACAATTTTCTCACATTCTCACGCGAGGAATGGAATGGCGGTACCTTATTGATATAGTGACCTTAACTCTTATGGCAAATGTATTTGAATCTTGTTCAGCTCTGGAATTGTTATGTTCCGTGCAATTTTATAACAAAGAAAACCTAACCTACTAATCTGGAATTTGACATATGAAGACTGGCTGTGCCACCAACAATATACTTCAGTACTGCCACATGTATAACACGAATCGCAGGCGAATCTAGTTACAAATTTATTGGATCTCTCGGTACTTTAGCTTACTCCCAATTACTTTGTCATTTTGATATTTTACAGCTGTCAATACCAAATTTATGTTTTTTAGATACTCATGAGCGGTTGGATAACATTTTGTAAAGTGCGCGTGTGTTATTACAAATAATTCACTTAAGAAATTTCTTTTCTTGGCCCGGCTCCCTCGAGGACTCACCTTTTCTCTCGTGGATTATTTGTAATATACCACACTTGTACTATAAATCCAACTTGGAAATAATAAACAAATGTAGAGAATTATGACGTCACTTAAGATGGGTATAAATTTCACTTTATATTTCGATTTACGTTTCTCATGATTGCAACAATCATCGTTGATGTTTCCACATTAATTTTACTTTGGTTGCTAGTGATTTCCCACAAAGAAAATTCGTTTGAACACGTACAGCTCGCCCAACTTTAGCAGACACTTTGAGATAAGGGGAATGTACAATTTATACGTCCAAATGTCAATTAAATTTATATTGACAGGACTGTCACTCAACATACGAAGTGTGCATAATTGGAAAAATGTGATCCATGGTTGAATATACGGTGAGCTTTCAATTCAAAGCCAAGTTCTTGAATTATTCTTTTTCTTTACCAAACCCGGTCTTTTTTCAATCAGTTTTTGTTTCAATCGGTTCAGTAAGTTAGCGTAGTACGTCCCAGTTATAGTTTGGCCCTTTGTAAGGTAGTCATTCATGATGATGCCATTTGAATCTCAAAATTTATACAAAGTGTTAAAACTTCAGTGACAAGAGTGAAATTGTATGTGAATAATTTTAATTATAATGAAATACTGCAGTTGTTTACTATAATTGTGGAAACGAAATTTCAAGTAACTTCAACTGAGGTAGTATATCTGATGGAAGAACATTACATTAACGTTCCTACATGGACATTATGTTAGGTTAAGTGGAAGAACAACATGTAACAGATCCTTTTTTTTTAGTTTCAAACCTACATTGATTTTCAGTTTATAATTTGAATAAGTATGTCGTATTTGTATTAATATACACGCAATAACAATACCATCTAAAGAAATACCATCTCATTTAGAAGTTATCTTATTGAGTTACCTTATATTTCAATAAAATTAGATCAGCTTTGTCACGTTGTATCTAAACAATTCTGACACTTAATATTAGGTCATGATATTAATATCTGTTGTAACCTCGACTAACTAGCTTGGAATAGTGAAACTCCTTTGTCTCAGCTGAATGGTGTTATTATTAACTAATTGCTTTTAAATTTCAATTATAATTCTAACTCTACTTACACAGTAGAATATGATGTTACTTTATAGAATTAAATATCAATTCAGGTACCTTTTTAAACGCCATTTCAATATTTGATTAATTCAACTTTGATAGTAGTTTGGTCTGAGATACAATAAAATATCTAAACGTCAAAATAAATTTTAATCTCTTGTTATCAATATATCCTCAATTAAAAAAAATGCGTTCCTAAAAACGCAACCTAATAAACAAAATGGTCAATTTCAAAGTATAAATGCCGAAACACGTCGAGCACCCGAATCACAAATAATTTAGAAAGATAATTATTTAAAATTAATTTCTAAATATAATATTTGTTATAAATAATTAAAATAGTTTATTTCTAAATAGTGTCAGATCAAACTCGCTTTCAATATAATTCTTCTTATAATTTTATAAGAATGTTCACTGACCTTGAAATCTGTTTCTTTTGGTACCTGATTTCTTAAACAGTATCTTTATACTGTTGAAACTTCATTCGGCAAACCCCTGGTTGTTTCAGCCCAACTCAAAGCTCGTTGTAGCTCTCCACAATTGTATTATTGACAATAGACTCACAATCCAGTATACAAGAACACACACTTTAGCATTGGCTCTACTTTATAAATTGTACTGTATCAATTCTCAACAGATAATACAAGCAAGGGCTTATGTAACGGAACATAATCGTTGCACAAACTCTTGCTTGAGTTCACAAGGTGTTAGGCACATTAAGCCAACAAATGCTGGGTGTTTATCTACAAAGACGACGCGGTCTAAGCCGAAATTTAATACTAATATTGACAATTCGAGTAACCGCGAAAGTGTTTTAGTTACTATTTACCAATTTATTTGATGCGTAGCAATTTTTACTGTAGAATTTAGTTCAGTAAAATACACACGTTTATGGAAGACAATAACCTTCCTTTATTTTTAATTTAAAGAAATAAACAAATATACACACGTACACATTCGTTAATATTACTCAAATTCAAATACAAAATACAAATACGTGAAGTGATCGCGCTGATCTGGGACGACTGATGTCCAAAACTAGGCTACTCCAGTTTATATAACCACTGTTTGAATAGAAGGAGCCCCGTCCATTCTTTCGGATACACTAGCACCCTTCGCTCTATTGTGACAGACAAGTTTGGGATGCTACTTCCGATAATAAAACGATTCTGGTCATTGCTTGTGCTCTCTTCATACTTCGTAATTTATGACCGTATTGTGCCCAGGGTTGGACATTGCTGTCTGCCTGGAATTTGGGTCACAAGGATATTTACGTAACCCTTCCTTTTGTCATTGGGTGCTCCTACGCTTGTGACATCCGTCGTGCTGTTTTTCGAATTTATACTTTGACGTTTTTGAGAAGTTAGTCTGCATTGTTTGATGGCGACACAAATCACCTTTGGGTTCTAAAACTATTTGTTCGCATATGTCGCACTGACGTTATATAGATCATTCGTCACTCACGTTTTAGATAGCACTGACGTTTACAAATTTGGAACTGCGCTTAATGTCAAGTTTCAGTTGATTTAGAATTACGCTTAGTGTCAAGTTTGGGTATATTTATGACCATCCCTTGCACGAAAGTCGTTTTTAAGTCAATTACCTTGGTACGCTACAGTGTCAAAAACATTATAGACAACATTAGTTGAACTTTGCTTTCTTTCTGTATTTGAGAAAATAAAGCCATTTATTATTATTATTAAATAGACCCTGTTTTGTTTACATTTTTTTAAAAAGAAAACCTAATTTTAAAATAATTTATCTAAAGCTTTATGGATAACCGTGAAACGTTAAATTTTATTTTGGTTACGCACACAATTTTTTACAGTAGGAACTTATTTGTACAGTATACAATTCATAGAATTTTCGTCGGATTGCACAACAATAAAAAATATGTAGTTGATTAAGTATTGGAAACTGCCTGCTTCGTTTTCTGTTTAGAGAATCTACTCTGCTGTTTCTTCCATATTGGTTGTTGCTTCTCGTAACACTTCTGCGACTTACACCAGTATACTGCCGTACACGTTGTATGACTTGACCAATATTGATAGAAATCTCATTATTACTTTCTTCCTAACATTATTTCTGCACATTAATAATGACTTCTCGAGTCTGTTTATAGTTTGACCATCAAAATCTAATTTTCTATTTCTAAGGTTCTATGTAAAATTTGTTTATTTCTATGCACTCTTCATGGAAATGTACATTGTATTCGCACCTATCGTACCACGAGCACCAAACCATAGACCAATCACTGACCATTCACGATCACCAAATGTTTCTGCGTATTTTTCTTTATAAAATGGTATGCATTTTTCATAAATTTGACATTTTTCTTGATGAATTTTTAAATCTTGATCTTTGTCGTTTGTTTCGAATCTTATAGTTGGATCAATAATGTAAGCCTTTAATTTGTGATTGTCAAAGGCTATGATATCACTGAAACGATGCTGACCATTGTTGTCAACTGCATGTACTTCTTCAAAACAATTATAGTTTTTCTTACGAAGAAGTTCAGTAATTTTATGCTTAATCTTGTGATGTCTGCTAACGATCTGTACATTATTCGAAGGACAACTACCAGTGACATGCGCAGGCGTTTCTTTCTCTCTGTTGCATTCGCGACAGAGGATGGAGTTATACTTCGAACCAGGTACACCATTTAGATTGGCATAATTTATGTTCAGCTTTATAGCAGATACCCATTCCGAGGACGAAAGTGGTAGTTTATTGAATAAAAATCTATTAGATTTGGTATGTGTCTGAAAATGAATGACACCAATCCCTTGGAACAATTTGGAACACCAGTTATCAAAAGCTTGTTTTCGAAGTATCAAACGCATTTCTTTCGATGATGTGCCTTCAATTTTAAGCGACTGTGTTATGAGACAAAACCACTAGAGAACTTGGCTTTATTTAACTAAAGACTTTGACAGTAATCAATATAATAAATTGACAGAAGAAATCAATGACTACTAATTTTATTTAAATACATATCAGTCACCCCTTCGTCCTTGTTGCTCTAGCACGTAATTATGAAGATACAGCGGGACACGTTTCTCTCGAGTCGATCGTTGTGGTACATTTTGTTGTTCTTGACCAATGTCCGTTCGTTGAGGAGTATCTTGTTCGGGGTTCAAACCTCCTTCTACCTCTTCTGTTGTTTGCTCTAGTCGATTATCAGTACGTGAAGACGAATTGTTGTCCGGCGTACCGGCATCGTCATCTCCCAGATCTTGAGATATAGGAAGAGGCGCTAATTGTCTATTAGAGACTGTGGTCTCTCGACCATCGGGAAGTTTTACGTAAGAGTAAGACGGGTTCGCTTCTAGAAGCTCGACCTCTTTGACGTAGGGGTCATATTTAGATTTTCTGACGTTATTTCTTAACAAAACAGGTCCTGGAGTCAAAAGCCATGTAGGTAGAGATTGTCCGTTACACGTCCGCCGGGGATGATTGAACATTTTCTCATGAGGAGTAGCGTTGGTAGCAGTACACAATAATGATCCTATGGCATGTAAAGCAACGGGTAAAACTTGTTGCCAGTTCTCAATTTCCAAATTTTTGGATTTTAGACTAAGTTGAATTGTTTTCCACAAAGTACTATTTAATCGTTCAATTTGCCCGTTTCCTTGGGGGTTATAAGGCGTTGTCCTACTGCAAGCTACTCCGGTAGAATTCAAAAATTGTTTCAGTTCTTCAGACAAAAAAGTCGTTCCTCTATCCGAGTGTATATACATTGGAGCACCGAAGGTAAAAAACAGATCTTTTAAACATTTAATTACGGTTGTAGCGGTTAAATCAGAAACGGGATACGCAAAGGGGAATCTTGAGTATTCGTCTATGATTGTGAGTAGATATTTATTTCGATTGTTAGATGGTATCGGACCTTTAAAATCTACATTTAGCCTTTCAAAAGGAGTTGTAGCTTTTATCAAACGACCCCGTGCTTTACAGAAGCGGGGTTTTAATTCAGCGCAAACTCGACAGGAAGAAGTCATTAATTTAATATCGTTTATAGAATAGAGCAAAATATGTGGAAAACATTGAAGAAAATAACATGTAAAAATATAGATGATACTATTGGCGTGGTGAAATTTGGTGGAGTTGTTTATGATGAAGCTGCAGTGATTGCTGAAAAATTCAATGACTACTTTATAGACAGCATAGAAGAAATTGTGGGTACAATAAGGCAGACTGGATGTCAGACTGTATTGTCTTTCAGGGGTTGTAGATTGGATGATTTTAGAATGATAGAAGAGGAAGAACTGAGAAAAATTGTATTTAGTTTATCCAATAAGAGCAGTCCAGATGCGATAACAGTCGCATTTATCAAAAATTACTGGGACGAATTAAAGAACCCATTAATCCACATTATTAATTCATCAATAGAAGAATGTAAAGTGCCGGAAAAATTAAAGGTGTCAGTGGTGATACCAATACGCAAGGTGGCCAAAACAACACATTGTGAGGAATTCAGACCTGTGAATACACTGCCAGCTGTTGAAAAGATTTTAGAGAAAGTAATTTATGGACAGATAGAAAAATATGTCAGAGAAAATAATATCTTATCCCGATTTCAATCTGGATTTAGAGAAAAGTACAGTTGCGAAACTGCCTTGCAGTGTGTAATTGCAGAATGGAAGGAGTATAGGGACAAGGGGGCTTCGGTGGTGGTGGTGTTTCTGGACTTGAAAAGAGCATTTGAGACGGTAGATAGAGGAAGGTTAATTGATAAACTATCGGCTTATGGAATAGGAAGAAACTGCATAGAATGGATTAGGAACTATCTTGAGAATAGAAAACAAAAGGTCAGATATGGAAGTCGAGAATCTACAGCGCGGGAGGTCAAGATGGGAGTACCGCAGGGAAGTGTTTTGGGGCCTTTATTGTTCGCTCTTTACATAAACGATATGGGAGAGCACTTGAAAAAGTGTAAATATCATTGTTTTGCGGACGATACTATTATTTATTTGGAAGGTAACAATGTGGATGAGCTAATTGACACTGTCAATGAGGAAATGGAGACTTTGAGTGAGTGGTTTGCTATGAATAAACTGAAATTAAATGTTAGTAAAACAAAAGCTATGTGTGTCAGTAGTGAAGGCGATTACAGACATGCGGTGGACAATCAACGATTTGTTAAAATTGAGGACATAAATGTACAGTTTGTAGAAGTGCTAAAGTATCTGGGAGTGATGGTAGATTATAAACTTAGTTTCAACGATCATATCGAGTATATATCTAGAAAAATAGGGAAGAGGTTAGGTGTGATATATAGACTAAAAAATGTGTTGACAAGATATGCACGATATATGTTATATAATACATTGATTTTGCCGATGTTCTATTGTTGCGGTACAGTGCTGTATTTGAGTAATAATAGTGGAATAGACAGACTTCAAAAACTGCAAAATAGAGGTATGAGAATGATATTGAACTGTAATAGATATACCAGAATAAGTGATATGTTAGAGTGTTTGGATTGGATGAATGTAAGACAGCTGCTGGAATACCAGACATTAGTTTTTATACATAAGATTCATTTGGGCAGTATGCCATCTTATTTTGATAGATATCTAGTGTACTGCAAGGACATGTATGGATATGAAACCCGAGGAAAAAATAACTTTTACGTGAAAACTGCAATTAAGGGAGTGGGTTACGATTCTGTGTTTGTGAAAGGATTTATTAGGTACAATGAACTAGATGATAATATTCGTAACGTAGGTGACATAAAGATATTTAAAATTAGATTAAGGGAGAAGTATCGAAGTGAAAATTAGCTAGATACTCTGCAACATTTTTTAAAATTTTTTGATGCTTTGTATTATAACGATGTAAATATTAGAATCGAGTTAAACGTAAATGTAGCAATTATATATGCTAAATAAACAACATTATTATTATTTATTCTTCACTCTCACCCAGTGTACCATCCTAACAATCCCCGGATGACAAAGCATATTGTGTAATTCATAGAGTTTGTTTGTCGAAGTGTTTATGCTAGCACATACGCGGGATAATGCATCTGCTGCAGCATTGTCTTTACCAGGACGATAGATAATGTCATATTTGTAACAGGATAGTTCCAGTCGCCATCTCTCTATTTTTTCATTTTTAATTTTGCTTGGATGTACCTGGTTGAACATAAATGCTACTGATTGTTGATCGGTTATCAGTAAGAAGTGTCTTCCAATCAAATAATGACGCCACCTTCGCAATGATTCGACGATTGCAGCCGCTTCTTTCTCGATCGATGGGTGCCGGCGCTCCGAGTCGTTTAAGGACCGTGAAAAGAAGGCAACCGGACGATCATTCTGAGCGAGTGTAGCAGCTATAGCATGTTCGGAAGCGTCAGTTTCCACTGTAAAGATTTCTGTTTCGTCGATCGCATTCAAGGCTGACTGAAGAATGTCAGATTTTAAGTTTTCGAAGCAAGTCGTATTGGTTTGATCAAGTGGAAAATTTGCATTCGTGATTCTAATCAAAGGGCTGACCTTCTCTGAAAAATTATTGATCCACTTTGAATAATGGGCAAACATACCGAGAGATCTTTTGAGAGAAGCCATATCGGTTGGAACTGGGAGGTTGAGTAAAGGACTCAAGCGTTCTTTGTCTGGTTTAATGATGTTATTATAAATTGTATATCCCAGAAGATTGATACTATTTTTACCAAATACGCATTTCTCATTGTTTAAAGTCAGTTTGTACTTTTCGACTGCATCCAGGAATTTTTTCAAATTTGTGTCATGATCGGATTTATCTCTCCCGCACACGGTGACGTCGTCCAAGTACGCAACCGTTCCGTTTAGGTTTTCCGTTTTAATGATGTACTGCAGAGTTCTTTGGAAGGCAGCAACACCGTTCGTTACTCCGAATGGTATTCGAGTGAATTGATATAAATTTCCACAAGCTTCAAAGGCTGTATAAATCCGTTCTTTCTCTATTATAGGGACTTGGTGATAGGCACTTTTGAGATCAATTTGACTGAAATAATTATACTTTGCTACTTTAGAAACAATCGATTCTATGCTAGGTAAGGGAAATGCATCTAATTGTGTAAACTTGTTAATTGTTAAGGAATAATCAACGACTAGTCGCTTTCGATGCGTAGTTCCTCTCGTAACCAATACTTGAGCACGCCATGGAGATACGCTTGGTTCTATGACACCATCTTCTAACAATTTCGATATTTCATCTTCAATGAATTTCTGGTCTTCTTCGCTGTATTTTCTGGATTTTATGGCTATCGGTTTAATGTTCGGGTCTACATTCGAGAAAACTGAAGCAGGTGGTACAGATGCCACAGCGACGTTACAAATTTGTAATGGTTCTCGGGATCCTCCCAATGTAAATGATAAAGCAGCGTGATTCTTAAGTATATCGTGGCCAATGATTACATCCGCACAAAGGTCATTGACGACTAACAGTGGTTGTTGTTTATAAGTGTGGATTCCTAATTCGATTGTAGCAAAACATACACATTCCACAAACGATACGTGATTCAATGAAGCTAGAGTAATTGTTTGTTTTGTAGATTTTCTTCTTAAATGCATGGATTGTGCTAATTTGCTATCTATAAAACTGACCGAACTTCCAGTGTCAATTAATGCATCGGCTTTGATGTTGTTAATGTGTATGGGAACCGTAGCTTTACGCAAGCTTGAAGGGGAAGCCGCTGATATACCTGCTACTTCTGCGTTTTCTTCGGTGATAACATTGACAACAGATCTACCACTGCGGCATACGTTTGCAAAGTGTCCCTTCTTAGAACATAATTGGCAGATGGCGTTGAAGGCAGGGCATTTTACTCTTTGGTGTAAAACATTACTCCCGCAGAAGAAGCAGCGTCTCTTTTTCTGTGGCGTAGATACAGCTAAGTTTTGATCCATTTGTGGCGTTTGAGCAACATCCGTAAGTGCATTAAGATGAGAAGTGCCAAAAGTTTGTGAATTCTTTTCAGCCATTTCGAAAGTGATAGCCTGATTGAGAGCCTCATCTAGTGTTAAAGATTTGTTTTCCAATAGCCTCTGACGAATTCTTTGCGAAGAAATACCGGCGATGAAAGAATTACGAATACTTTCGTTTTTGAATTGTTCAGCCGTTACATCTTTGAAATTACAATCTTGTGCTAGTTGTTTGAGTACACGGACATATTCTTCGATCGATTCGTCTGGTTGTTGTTGTCTGGTTGCTAAGACGTGCCTCGCATGTATTATATTCTTAGGTTTAATATAGATGTCATCGAGTAAACGTAAAGCAGCTTCGTAATCTCTACATTCTCGTATATAAGTGTAGGTAGTAGGACTTAAATGATTAATAAGTAAGTAATAAATTGACAGAAGAAATCAATGACGAGTAATTTTATTTAAATATTTATCACAGATTTAAAAATACTTTAAAAATTTAGTGCGGAGGTTGGCGGTCGCGTCTATGCCGAAGTTCTTCCCGCGTAATTACATTTGCAATCTCTTCCATTTCAGTAAGAATTTCTGCCGCTCGGTTTAGTTGAAGAATAACGTAGTGAAGAATGCTTCTGATAGCAATAATGTTAAACCTGATCCTTCCATTTCGCGTGCGTCGAACCATCTTGTATATTTTCACTAAGTAAATAGCAAACTAAAATGCACCTCAACTAACACAATTGACACTTCCAGTGATAGCTACGTTGCCAACTGTCATTAAAATACCCTAAACGGTGTGGCGCAGCCCCAACGAGTATAAAAGTATAGAGGCCTCTAGTAAACACTTTGGTTAAAATGCAGCATCGTTGACCACTTCTGTCTCATGCCCAGGAGCTATTTTAGGTTAGCTGCAGTTTAAGGTTTGTGTGTACTTACTACCCATCTATATTACTAGCTCCAGGAATGGTACTTCAAATTGCTGCTGCTGCTGTTACAAAGAGAACTGCTTTAGAGTGGTCCACAATACTGCATTTGGGTGAAATTCTGTGCACCATACGGTCTATTGCGCATGCGCTGTGAGCGAAGTAAGGTTTATAGTTCGATCAGCGTGTACTTCAAAATGTTGTGGGTGCCGCTATCGTCTCGTAATGTGTAAAGCAATGTTGTTGCGCTCTCGGCGGTGGTTCAGGTTAATGGTTTATGTTAGTTGTTAGGTCTTGATGTTTTTTTTAGAGAAAGAATACGAAAGAGAGTCTGTTCAACGTTACATTTTTATGGTCACCGTTACATTTTTGTGCATGCGCATTAGACCGGACAGTGCACCGAATTTTTACCCTGCATTTTTCCCAATACTTTAAGCTGGTACTTACATCTATTTATTAATACTGAAATTTATATAACATCACCCTACTAGTTTTGCTTGTTAACTTTATCTGTATTAATTAAAACTTCCAGAAATAAACTTACTTTATGTATTGATTTATTTGAAATTGCGTTAAATTTCAACAAAAACAATAATCTGACATTTCTCGGTGCACTTAACCTTTTAAACGTCACATTTTGACATTTGAGCTAAGTGGAACATTATTGCGTCTGGCTGCGGTTCATGTCAAATTACCACATGGAGAGCGGTATTAACGTTTTCGGACAGGAAGAAGCTCATTGATTTTCTGGTAGATCACGGTGTCTTTCGGAGGAAGAGGACGTGCCCTACTTGTGGAGATAGTGCAAAACTTAACATCAACGGGTTGTACCACTACTGCCGTCGAGTGAGACAGGAGGATCGGTCCGCTCAAAAAAAGAAAAAGCGCAAAGTGCAGTGCAAATTTGTGAATTGTGCGAGGGCGGACACATTTTTTTCGAAAAGTCGTGCACCATTAAAGAACTTGCATACTTCGTGGTGATGTGATGTAGGCATCCATATCTACGCCAACAGTACATTATAAATGAACTGAAATGGTCTTCCAAAACCATCGTCGACTGGTCGTCCTTCTGCCTCGAAGTGTATGTGGATTGGGTTATGAAGAAATCCGAGAAGTTGGGGGGACCGGGTGTAGTTGTTGAGATTGACGAGGCAAAATTTGGGAAGCGTAAATATAACAGGGGTAGGCGTATAGAAGGCCAGTGGGTTTTTGGAGGTTTTGAGAGAGAAAGTAAACGTGTATTCCTGGTTCCCGTACCCCCAAGAGACACTGTAATTTTGTTAGATGTCATCAAGCGCTGGATTTTGCCCGGATCAATTATAATATCCGACTGTTGGAAGGCATACGACATTTTGAAGAACGAGGGATTCCGCCACTTAAAAGTTAACCATTCGGTGGAGTTTGTTAACCACGATGATGCCCCCGTACACACGCAGAACATCGAGAGGACATGGAGAAACGTTCGTGGCGGAATTCCCCGTTATGGCCGGATGAGATATGTATTTAAAAACGGAATAAAAGGTGGTCTACTATGCTACAGTGTTCCTCCATTCTATTTATTTATTTTATATTAATGGGTGCCGCCCCTCGTGTTTTTTGAGCTTTAGTAACATATTCGAGCTACAGTCTGCTTTTCATGCACACCGAAATAAAATGACGTCTTTAATGTCATTTCTTCGTTGATTTTCGTGTTTTTCGGAATTTCTGATGGATTTTTGTAGGTTTTGTATTTAAAAACGCCTTTCCGCAGACTTCTCTGTACTTACTTTTTGTTCTGCTTGGCCATTTTCTAGATATTCAAAAAAATAACCCGATTTTTAGTGTTTCAAATTATAGTAAACTGTTACCCCTTAGTTAAATAAATTGTTATGAGACAAAACCACTAGAGAACTTGGCTTTATTTAACTAAGGACTTTGACAGTAATCAATATAATAAATTGACAAATCAATTACTAGGAATTTTATTAAATGCCCATTACAAATTTTAACATTTCAATTATCCGGCTGACGGTCACGTCTACGCCGGATAAGTTTTTCTCTCGTTTGTAGACTGGAAATTTGGTCCATCTCCTCTAGAATTTCTACCACTCTGTTGACTTCGTTGATTACATTGTGTAAGATGCCTCGTATAGTGTTTATGTCCGCGCGTAGTCTCCCTGGCCTGGAGCGACGAGGCATCTTTATTTTGGTAGTATCTAGAAAATATATACAGTGAAAATTCATGAACTGCGAACACGAGTAAATCAAGGCGAATTTACGATTGCCTAAAAATACGCCAAGACCGATGGACAGTCGGTCTAAGGTACTCTGATATTAATCCACGGGTCGTCTGCGTTGATTGTTTAAGTAATTGTTCAACGCAGACGGCTAGTGTAATTTTTTTAAATTAATTATATCACAGATAGAATGTATGAGGTACTGTTATTCTGTGATTAATTCAGGTGATAAATTCAGAGTTGAAAAACAGGATTTTTAGAGATTAACAGTACAGTAAAAGAAGGTAGTTCTTAAAGTAAAACGCATTCTGAAGAAAGAAATAATTTCTTCCGAACAAACTAACTCAGTAAAAAAAAATTCAAACAAAAATAAAACTATTTTTATTTCAAACAACAAAATTCAAGAAGTTTAAATTAGCTCTTGTTCAAAGAGCCTGCCTTCTTGCGCTAAACAATATCCTAAGCGATCATAGAAACGTATTAGTGCTAGTACTCTGAACAACCCTTTTAATTTTTAAACGCAGTTCTTCAAATCGTTATTTGTAGTGAAAACGACTTTTCAGAGGAAGTTTTAGGCATATCTGTCACAGTTTCACAAAATTCCATACTTCTGAAATGGCCAACGGGAAGAATATCGCAGCTAAATCTACTAGTTCTGCAATTTATTTAAATAAATAGTCTGGATAGTCATTAGCGGTAATACAAACCTCTTTTAAATACCTGTCTTCATTGGGAACATTAGGGCTTTTGTGCTTTTGGGGAGAAACACATCCAAAGTTTCCAAAATTTGAAATAACTCCATGTAATGTTGATAACGATAAAGAACGCCTATTTTCAAATGTTGTGAAAGAATTTTGAATTTCCCGGACCGCTGGACTCTGATAATACCATTTTACAATTTGCACTGATCCGTTGCTTCGTAGTTATCGATTTTAAGATAGAAATGACAGCAGATATTATCTACTGACAAAATACGCGAACTGTCAAAGTTAAATTCCCGGCATTTGTAAATTCGACATATCGTCTGCCGTGTTCGTAGTAAGAAAAATCTCTCTGTAT
The DNA here is from genome assembly GCA_940337035.1 of Agriotes lineatus. Taxonomy (NCBI): domain Eukaryota; kingdom Metazoa; phylum Arthropoda; class Insecta; order Coleoptera; family Elateridae; genus Agriotes; species Agriotes lineatus. The sequence continues at coordinate 66,048,472 of OW679203.1, forward strand.
ATAAACAAATACATTTTAGGCTGCAAATAGCTATTAACATATCTAGGAATGTTATGAGTATCATAACTGCCGCAGATGTTTTGAAATCCGAGCTCGTAGAGCGAGGATTTTAAAACTTCTAAGGCAGTTATGATTCATAACATCCGTGATTTGTTCAATAGTTTATCGGTTGCTATATGGTTATGGTTGCCATGTAGGGTAATATTCTTTAACCCTACAGATAAGTTATGACCTAGTTACCTGTCTACTTTTGTATATGTAAACAAAGGCTTAATATCCTGAAACCGATAAAATTTCTTACTTGTTTACTAGAATTTAGAAGTTAAAACCAAATGACGCCTAGCGGCAATTGTTAAACACAACACGATCTTTTTGGCTAGCAAGGTTCGTAAATATAGCAAGCTTTGAAATATAGGTCATCCCATGTATTTCCACTATAGAGGTATGTTGATCATATATACCGGGTGCTGACTTGCTCGACGCACCATAGGAAATTACATAGTAAATTCTTTATGTTCAATTATTTGCTCCCCTAATTATTTTAGAGTTAAAGTGTAAATACATTGTTTGTAGAGAAAAAAATACTGCATCCATTCATACTGTTGCTAACAATTGTTCATTTTCCAGAACCGAAGGAATGCAAAAAACAAACTAGCATTTTCACAAAAATCAGTGATGCCGTGGAATTATTGAAACAAGCCAATGCCAACACAAATGTGTGCGGCGCGACAATATGTGCTGTTTGTTTGTTTGTCGTTGATGTTTAATGTTTATAATAATTCATTATTAATTATGTTCTGCTTAATATATCTAAGGTATTTTTTTTATACCTAGATCTTGTCCATAACAAAAATGGTTTTACGAGTATGGTGGACGTTCGTTAAGTAAGCTCCTTGTTTATTGTAAAATATCCGTATCGGCAAATTCCAAACAGTACAACCATTAATAAACTGATTCATTTTAAGTTTACGACTACAGGCAGGTTATTAAATAATTGTAGGTGCAATAATGAGCTTCAGAACTTACACCAAAACGAGAAAAACGACAATACATTCAATCTTTTGACGGCAGTGACTGGATGATTGCCCCGCACGCACTTGCGTTGGCATTGGCTTGTTTCAATAATTCCATGGCATCACTGATTTTTGTAAAAATGCTAGTTTGATTTTTTGCATTCCTTCGGTTCTGGAAAATGAAAAATTGTTAGCAACAGTATGAATGGATGCAGTATTTTTTTCTCTACAAAAAATGTATTTACACTTTAGCTCTAAAATAATTAAGGGAGCAAATAATTGAACATAAAGAATTTACTATGCAAATTCCTATGGTGCGTCGCGCAAGTCAGCACCCGGTATAATACACATATATTGCTAGTAGGGCCTGGAAACGTCAGAAAACATTACGGCGCCGACATAGTCTCACTTAGAGTATAACGCGTCTGGTGCGCATGCGTGAGAATTCGAACTCCGCCTCTAGAAGCGAATTTTAAACTTGACCACTTCCCCATTGGCCGGACGACGCCGCCGCGCTTGCACACAGCTCACCATCATGATACAAGGAAACAGAGATATGACATTCCCGTGTTTTAAAATCGTTCACTTTGCGCATGACGTCACGCGGTGACAGTCAACAACCGTGAATGATGAGTTTATTACGTAAAATTGTACATTACTGTTGATTGTTGATTAAATGAGGCCTGTTGATGCAAATCTTAGTAAATGAATAGTTATTTGCGTTATAAGGCCGGAAAATTACTAATTAAAATACGAGTTTAGATGCTTACAGACGAGGAGAGGAACGGGCCGAGTCGGGAATTTCTAAACGAGTAATTTAATCATATTTTTCCGCTGCTGATCATGCAAGTTTGTGATACAGCCTTAGTAACAGACCGTGTAAGTCGGTGATTAATTGATTATATTTGTTTGCTGCTCTCCGTTGACAACGTCACTTAATATTATTATTAAGTACCTAGAATAATAAAACTAACAACGCAAGATACAGACTTGACGTTTTGTTTATATGTAATTGAAAGTGTTTATGTGATATGTGACACTCACAGGTAACACGATTCACGAAAATTAATCCTGGTGGCAGGTGACAAACCAAACGATTTTTTCAAAAATCTAGGAAAATTTTGATAAGCAGCGGAAAAAATATAAGATAACTCGGAATGTATCGCCTATTAACATTTTCAGTAGGCAGTTCAGTTCAGTTCGCCTTCGCCTTGGCTTGTACTTACCTATCTCAAATGTCAATAGGTTCTTACATTCTTTGTTACTTAAATAGCTATTTACGGCCGTGTATCTTACAATGTTTTATTTCATACTATTTTATACAATATGCTCATTAAAAAAGTCCATAAGCCGGCGGCTGTGGAAATTCAAACGTATGAATAACATGTTGGTGGCACTGTAAGTCGATGTCAAATTCGAGGTTAGCAGGTTAGGTTTTGCGTCAGTTTGTGTCAAAACTGATGCAAAACCTAACCTAATAACCTCAAATTTGACCATAACTTACAGTGCACCAACATATTAGGTATTCAGCAGTTGCCTAGCAACACTTTCCGGCTTATGATGTAATGTTCCACTTTCCGGATTCAAATTAATGACGTAAAGTCGTATTTTCCGGACAGTATGAAATAAATGCATTTCATTGGGCCGGATATCATGTTATTTCCAAATGTGACTTTGGTAGTAGCCGCAAATGTGATATTCTCATTTACCAAGTTTTGCATCTACTTACAGGCTTCAAAATGGGATAATGAGTGGGTTAAATGAAACAAAAATATGTAATAACATTTTAATGTATAGTTTCTGAAGTTTTCTTTTTTTGTTTTGTCTGATTGTCGAAGATCACTATTCAATTCTCTATTCTAAAAAACATTCGACATCTAAAAAATATTCTTTTTACATCCACATGACAATCTATATGTTCGCTTGCTTTTATCAAATACTGAAGATAATTTTTCGCTATAAATAATGTATCTTTATTAATGTTTTGAAAAATTTTCTCCAATTTTTCCAGTTGTACCATCATTTCTGGAGATGCTTTTGTCAATCCTCCTTCAGATAACAGATCAGTCCATGTAAAACCGGATGAAGTTGATGTGGAAGTAGATTGAGAAAGAGTAGTATGTTTTAACCTATGACAAATATAACCACCTAAATTTTCAAGACCGTCGTAAATGAATTCATCCTCATCAGTGGGTTCCATATGGTCGTTATTCAGGTCACCATCTACAAAAAAATTCAATGAATACATATAATTATTTTAGACTCTTACATTACTTACCACTCAATAATTTCGAACCATAATTCACTGCTTCTTACGTTTTCGTCTAAGTCAAGATTTAAATCTGGGGTTTGATCTTCTTCAGTATTACCAAATGACAGCGACCCATCATTTTTTCCTAAGATATATTTTCTTAGACGATATTTGAATTCAGAGCTGTAGGGTGGTCATGGAGGCCTCCTTTGGCTCTGATTACACCGAAAAAATTTTCTAGTACATCCTGGTTTAGCCTATATGTTAACAAATAGCTAATGTTGAATTATTTCTCATTTCATCAAAGAGAAGCTTCAAAGATGTATTGGTAATTAGGATTCCTAAAACAATAATGCTAGTTAACATTGACGTAGCAGTATGTAGCATTTCTACCTTTTTGGAATGGCAAAAGCTGTTTTTTGTTGAAAATTTTCATAGAAAGTATGGTGTTAGACATCTTTTCCAAAATTATATTTTGTTCATCCAAAGCTAAGCAATATGCTTTTGTTCTTCCTCGCGAATCGTTTTCAGGGACTCGTACATTAAAACATCAAACCAATCGTTCACCTAAAATTATAATGTTTATTTATAACTTAACTAATGAAGGTGTCAATATTTTACCGTTTTGAAAAATTCGGAACACTGCACCCAATTTGTTGATGACCTGAAACGACCTAGCATTCCACATCTAGAGATAGCAGTAGCAATTGTATGTGAAAATAATTTGGATGCAAACTTCACTTTCTGCCTCGCCGCTCCCTTAACATTCAGCATTTCGCTATTAATTTTATAGGTAATTTTCAAATCTGAACAGCCAGTTAAGTCGATCAATTCCTCAATAATGTCTTTATTTACTTCTTTTCCTTTCAATATAAAACCTTGATCCACAAAGTGATTGCGTATCAGCTTTATTAGGTGGGGAACATCAGCAAATACAAATATTTTTTCTTCATTAGCAGGATTTAGGAACCACGTTTGTGAAGTATTAATTCCTAGTTCTGCATGTAGTGCACGGTTACTGCCTCCTAAATCACTTGTCATTGCCACAACATGAAACTAAATAGTACAGCTATGAATTTAAATATTTTACAAGACAACATTATTACCTGCAGATTCGATAAAATGTATTACATCAAATATCCTATCCTTAGTAAGTTTGCAGTCAAAGTCGAAAAATATTGGTTGCTTCCAACTTTTAAACAACCCTCTGAGCATGATCACTTGGACATAACTAAATGGTTTTACTGTTTCATCATTTACTTTATCATACAGAAACTCTTTTTTAATTTTCATTTCATCAAATGATAATACGCATACTTTATCCATTTCAGTCATATCTGACGTTTTAATAATATTAAAAATCTTTTTTAGAATTCCTGGAGATATTTGTATCTTTTTTAGCCAAGATCGGAGAGTTGAAACTGCTGGAAATGGAAGTCCACGTTTTAACAGAAGTCTATAAGCTTTAGGCCCTGCAGCATAAATAGCAACAGCTTTTGAAATATCCTCAACTGACCATGTCAATCGCTTATTAGGATTTTGTATTTTTCTTATCTGCTGAGGGCTAAATATGTTTTTCAACTGGTTTTGCTGGTTTTCGATTACTGCTAATTTAATGTAAGATCAGCTATTATTGCATCCCTGTCGTCATACTCCGTGTTTACTCTAAACTGAAATGTAACAATTCGATAAGTAGGTATTAAATTGAATGAAATATATTACAACAAAATAAGACATACCCTTTGCTAACATATGTATCTAGAAGCATGTTATTACTATCACCACTTTCTAAAGAAAAAGCATTTGTAGAAGAATCCGGTACCATTGACTGATTATTATGGATACCACCACTTTCCGAAGTAACAGTATTAACTGAATTTGTAAAAGAACTACAAAACCAAGAAGTAAGTATTGGCTGAAAGTATTGTGAATACAAAATAGTACAATATGACCTTACCTGTTTATAACCGAATCAACAATTTGTTTGCGTTCTCTGGCTTCTCTCCTTTGCTGTCTAAACTTTGAACTGCATTCTGAAGACGAAGCTTTTGACTTCGGGATATTTACAGTAGCTACAGCATTTTTCTTTAATTGGCGACAATTTTTGGGGTTATAGTCCAATAATTCGTGTTTTAAGTTACGAACGTAATCTTTGTCTTTGAAATGAGTAGAACAAATCCGAGAATTATCAGGGTTGAAATGGTCAGCACGACAACAACGATTCACCCAGACACTGCGCGTTGGTTCCTCTTTAGGGAAGCGAAAAAACTGTAAATTTGGTCCAATAATTTTTAAATTATTATTGGCGCTGCAACTACACACTGCACACCGCATTGTTTGCAAATTAATTGCCAAAAAACCCAAAACTAGCACAGGAGAATATAGGTTAATGCCGTCAAAACAACGATGGCATGTTACCACTTGATGTCACGGAGCTAATGACTGGTGGGGGAAGCATGCGCAATGTCATATCTTCTAGTCTTTGTATCATGGCTCACCATTATACATTGAAGAGTAGAAGCTAGCATCACGATGTCATAGTGCACCTCCTTCATTAAGTTCTGCGATATTGTTCTGCAGATATTTGACATATTTCTTGAGAGAATTCCTAGGCGGCTCTCCACACTGTTGTTTTTTCAACTATACAAACCAGATGTTATGTTGTTCAATAATGTTTTCCATCTTTTTGTATAGTAACTCATAAGAAACTCGATGGTTTGTTTGAAACCCATGAAATCCAACTTTAAAGAGTGGTTGCATTTTATTATTTCAGCTATGGTCATATAGGGGTCTTCGGCTATGAGTATTGTTAGACATTGTTGAGTGTTTTTGAAATATATGTTGAAGTCATTTCCCACATAGAACCCTGCACCTTTTGAAGGATGGTAGTCAGTGTGCTTTAAAAAAGTGGTGCTTCCTACTTTAATGGGGAATTCACATGCATTGTATATGTGTAATAAATCTTTTCTCTTGCACACAAGGATGTTGTGGGGTCCCTTCGCTTTGTTTCTTATTTCTTGTTTCATCAGTTTGTAGCCTTTGAATTCTGTTGTAGTGAAGTTCCATTTACAATAAAAAGCAATCTCTCCCAGAGCTGTGATTATTTCCTTCCTTTCTCTTGCACACAAGGATGTTGTGGGGTCCCTTCGCTTTGTTTCTTATTTCTTGTTTCATCAGTTTGTAGCTTTTGGATTCTGTTGTAGTGAAGTTCCATTTACAATAAAAAGCAATCTCTCCCAGAGCTGTGATTATTTCCTTAGTGTCAGTGTAATTCATAGTGCTTGAGATGATTATCTCTCCATTGTGTTCAAATGTGCCCTTAAGATCACCGTATTTGAAGTCTACAACTTCTCTTCCGCTGTACCATGTGAAAACAACTGCAGATTTGTTTCTTGCCTTTTGTGCTTGTATCTTTTTGGGTCTTGGGCACGTTGTCAATCCGCTGTTTGTAGTCTCTGACTACATTATGTCCATTCCAAGGGTTTCTTTGATACACTTTATTTCATTAGTTTTCCTTACTTCTCCCATCTGGATTATGTGCCTTAGAGACCTGTTTTCCATTGTAGTACTCTCAATGATATCTCTTGCTTTTCCAGGGGGTTCTTTGTTTTCTTTTAGACATTTTATCATGAACTTTCCAAACCTTGTAATTAAGGTTTGATTCACTAAGGTCTGGCATTTAGTAGTTTATAACTACGAAGTTGGTATTCCTGATTGCACGTATCAGAGGCGCTATTACGTCCATGGTTTCTGGTAGTACTGGAAGCACTCTTTTAGGATCCATGCTCATTTGTATTATTCTTATTTGCCGAGGTAATGACATTTTGCTAGTTATTTTCAGATTCATAAGCTTCTTCACCTCATCAAGATCTGCTTGGAATATCCTTTTAAAGGGAATGCACGAGTCTGGTAACAAAGCCATCTTTGAGAGCTGATCTCTGGATTTTTTATCGATCGCAATGATGGGTGTCCTTGTGTTCACAGTTGATCTTTCTATGTTAAGCCTCCCAAATTTTACTCTAGTCCCTTTCCATCCCATCGAAAAATAATCATGTACTTCCTTTTGTTATTGTCCAAAGAGAATTTCTATTAGAGCAATTGTATCTTCATCAGGGAGGGTGATTTTCTCTACCCACCAGTCTATGACTTCTTTTTTGCATAAAATCTTTCCGTGTCTATGAACATCTGGGATTTCTTCTTCCTGTTCGGTTTTTTTCTTCTTTAAAAGTAGTATTCTGATGGTACCTCAAATTCTCTCAGTCTCTCCTAGCTGAGATTATTTTATGTAGGCTATTTAGAAATAGTGACTTCTTTTCGTCGTTTATTTTTGTTTGATATTCTGAGTTTTAATTTATTGTTACAGTCCGTTCTTACATTATTTAGATCGCATGTAACCTGTATTAAACTTCTCCGTATCTAAACAGATTCAATAAACAAAACAACATATTGGCCGTGGCCCACACTATAACCCCCCCGAAATAATATCTGTTATTTATGTTATACAATTGTATGATTTTTCCTCACGGTTGGCTGTGAAAATATGACAATTTAGCCTTTGCAATGAAGACCGCGTGCTACAGAAAAAATAATGATTGAAATATATAATTTGGGTGTACTTATTTAAGTGAAATATATAATTTGGGTGTACTTATTTAAGAAGTTTTCAGTAGAAACAAATGCGGATAAATCACATAATTTTAAGATTTTGTCTGTAGCTGGATGGAAGTAAAACGTACTGCAGCCAGGCTGCCTTCCGTATGATTTATTGTAAGCTGGACTTGTCAGTTTTGTGATCTTTTAGGTTGGGATTGAAATATTTTCTAAATCTCCAAGTTAGGTTAAGTGAAAGAACAACATTAGTTGAACTTCGCTTTCTTTCTGTATCCGAGAAAATAAAGCTATTTATTATTATTATTATTATTATTTCAAATTATTGTTCTATATACAGGGTGTTAATTAAGTACGTAGACAAACTTTAAGGGGTGATTCCGACCAATTCTAAGATAAAAAGTTCATACAAACATGGGACCTAAACTGTTTCGTTTTCAATATACAGGATGTTGGAAGTTTAAACAAAAATTTATTTGTGGAATGTAGGCTTTCACGGCCGTTGTCCATAATGGTAGGTTCTTCCGGGTTATGCCGTGGTCGTCGCTGCTCATGCTGTCAGCTTCTTCAGCAGTTTTCTAAAGACTGATGTTGGTGCTTTTTGCTCCTGGTTATATACCGAGGAGCCGTCACGGTTGGCTGCTTATTTAGATCTTGTATGTGGCTTGTCGTTTTTCTGCTTGGTTGCTCACGTGGAACTTGTTTATAGATGGATTGGTTTTGCAAAGCTACTTTCCATGTGTTACTAAGGCGGTAGCCGTCTTCTCGATTGAAATTGTTTGGATTTTTGATAATTTCTAGGGATTCCCGAATAACACGAGGGAAGTATAGTCCTGGCCAGTATACTTACGGACTCTTAATTTATTCTGTGGTCCCCTGGTCTTAATAAGTGTTCTGCGATGGCAGCTTTTTCTGTGTTTCCAAGTCGTGTATGGCTCTGGTGTTCTTTTATTCTACATTGGATGATTCTTCCCGTTTGTCCGATGTAAGATTTTCCACAAGTACATTGGAGCTGGTAAACACATTCTGTCTGTAGTCTGGACAAAGAATCTTTGTTTGAGGGGATTAATTGTTCGATCTTTCTTATTGTACAATAGCGAACCCCGATGTTCTTCTTGTCTAAGACCTTTCTTATTCTGTCGGTTACTCCGGCGATGAAAGGAGGGCAGGCGTAATTAATAGGTTTAGGTTCTTTCGGTTTTATGGTGTATTGGCACGCTTTCCTGGTGTCTTGTCAACTGTAGCCATTCCTGTGTAATGCTTCTTCCACATGTCTAAGTTCTTGTGGCTTACTGTCCTCGTCACAAATAGCGTTGACCCGATGAATAAGAGTCTTGATCAATGATCTCTTTTGTTGGGGATGATGATGAGACGAAGCAAGCAGATATAAGTCAGTGTGAGCCTCCTTTCGATACACTGTATGACTTAATCGGTTGTTAGCGGTGCGTTTCACTAACACGTCCAGGAAAGATAGACGTCCATTTTCTTCAGTTTCCATCGTAAATCTTATTTTGGCATGTTGGTTGTTTAAGTGTGCCAAGAAAACTTCAAGAGCTGCGCTTTCATGGGGCCATATAACGAAAGTGTCGTCGACATAGCGGAACCAGCATTTAGGTTTGAGATAGCTGGACTGAATAGCTTCTTCTTCAAATGCTTCCATAAATATGTTAGCAATGACTGCAGATAACGGGGATTCCATAGCGGCTTCTTCCTTTTGCTAGTAGTATATTCCTTCCCAAAGAAAGTAGGTCGTCGTGAGGCCAGAGCCGTCACGAGAAATATTTTTTGGGCTGAAGCTATAAATTTCCCAACTTTAAAGTTTACTTATACACAACTTGGAAATATTATCCACACACATTTAAAATAACGTTTTTTAATACTTATATTACGCACAACCCTGTGCTGTACTTATTCTTAGTAATATAAGTATCGATATAAAAAACTACAACTAACAATGACAAACTCAACTATCGTTAACATAATGAGTATGACATTTATAATCATCAATCAGTACTGTCTGTGTCAATGGAAAAATTCCTTATTCTTCTTATATTTCGAAGTGTTCATTGCTTTCTTAGGCTATGCCTATTCACATTAATAAAATCCGTAAATATTAATCAGGTCATAGGCTTGTTGCTTTTGTTAATGATTAGTGAATAAATAATTAACCAGAGGAACATAAGTAAAATAATTTTAAAGTATTTTTTACATTTTTGTTTAAGATATATGAGCCGTTTGGCATGAATTCAAAGTAATAATACACATGTGTGCGTATTATGTATAATACATAATGTTGATATGTTTCTTTGTACATAAAGCAAAAGGATAAAATGAAAGAATTAAGTATGGTTGAATCATTTATTGAATTACAATAATAACAAATATACTTTTAAATGTCCAGTTATTTAAAAGTAATACGTCCTTTCTTCAAACTTACCCATTGTTGAATAAGTCTTTTTGTGTTGACAACTTCACAAATTTCTTTTTCGCACCTCAACAGCATTAAACCATCTAGTCTTTCATCTCACATTGTCGTTCTGAGTACCGACTTGACCAGCTTTAGCTGACTAAACTACTTCTCATTTGATGCAACTCCAAAAGCAGCCGTGATGATGAAAATGCAAAGCTTATGAGCTTGTTTGAAACATGACTTCACTTTTTTAGCTTGACGGAGAATTTCTTGGAGGGTTGTGGTTTGTTGTTTGCCTCCATCTTCTGAGTTGCAAATGTCAAATAAAATTTCCATTTGACTTTTCAAGGAGAAAACATCAGGAATTTCTTTGCTTCATCCAGGGGGAAAGAGCAATTGCTTTTTCCAGATTTGTTTCAGTTAGAGTTTCTTTTCTTAGTGGGAAAGAAAACATTTCACTTAAAGGCGCAAATAGTTCTTTGATCACTAAAGAATTCTCAGTCAACTCCATCACCAAATTATCCAAGACTTCTTTAAATTCTCTTCTGTAGAAAATTTTCATATCTGTTTGCTGCTCTGTGGCGTCTCTTGAAATCAACCTCCGCATCAATGCCAAGTTTTGAGGAAAATGCAGAAGTACTACCTACCAATGAAGTCATTTAACGCTTTTTCATAACTACTGACATCGTGTAGATTCTTTGCAGTGCCTTGAATCACAGTTATGCTATCGATGATGTTGAACTGTGGAGATTCCAAAGTTTCTGTCAAAATTTTTATCTTATCCAAGACATTTTTCATGAAGTAAAATGTCACCATGAAATCAAAACCTCTGCTCTTTTTGAAAAGACCAAATGCTTTTGTTCTCTCGCGACCCTTAGATCAGTAGTCAGGATGCTTACCACTGAAGTACCGAACCCGGCTTCTGTCTTATTTACACTGAAAGTTATTAAAATAATGTGAGGTTATGTCTATCTAAGTTACAGTTTGACGTCATAGTTATTTGCAAGAACACTATACTAAGGACACGCAACTCCCGTTTCCAAGCGGACCGCTAAAAGCTATCAAGTAGGGCGGCCGTGGTGTACAAATATTCATTCACAAAACTCGTGAACTGTGAATGTCAAATATTTGCTGAGTGTAACTGGAAATTTGGACCATGTTTTAACAATTAATAACACAGTTGAAATACACTCCACTAGATTAACAACCGTAAACTGACTTTTAACCACGATTACAGGTTAATTTAGCTCGCTTCCAACTCTCGAACGGCAGCGAAAACGAACGAAAATGACCAAAGACGGTAGACGCGACGACTATCCCCGACATAAGGGCCGCTTTTATATACAACCGTCATAGGAAGTTGCATCTCCGTAGTATAGTCTTCTTGGTTATTTGAGCTAATTCGTAGCGAGCAGTTTAGCTACAGTTTCATAGATGACACTATAAATATCTTTCAAATGTCACTAGAAACACACTGAGTCACACAATAGTTTTTTAATATTATAAATTGAAGTTATTCGCGTTTCCTTTTCCGTAAGTTATATCTGTCGTTGGGTGCGTTTTTGTTTAATTGCACAGGTCCTGCCTCCGGCGGCGGAATGTTCTCGTCTAATTCGTGCAGAATGTCTATGGCCGCCTGTATCTCCCGAATGGCCTTCCTCAGACTTTCGTTGATCATTATTAGTCTATTGCGGTATAGACAGTTCTTACCCGGTTTCATTTCCTAAAACACATAATTAAGTGAAATGAATTACGCAATACACAAAAACTTGCCAGATGTTAGAATAACATTGACCAAAGAGCATATAATGCTGTTTGCTTTGACCGTTTGTTTGTTTATAACAAATTCAAATGTTGCCTAGGGAAATAAAATACGCCGTTGCTATCCGGTGATCGAATAAATTTCACCTCTAGTGTGCTGTGATTCGTGGTACACATTTGGCAGCACTGAAGTGGATTGTCCGTCTATGTCAAATTCGAGATTAGTAGGTTAGGTTTTGTTTGTTATTTCACGGCCAACTAAATTAAATACTATGGCCTGCACCACGCTGTAAGAGATAAAGGTGAATCGACTCGAATTTCTAGGCATACTAAATTTCACGGCCTCTTCGATTAATGCGAGACTGACGTCATCATATATGTATTATACATATTTTGCTAGTAGGGCCTGGAAACGGCCGAAAACATTACGGCGCCGACATAGTTTCACTTTGAGTATAACGCGTCTCGTGCGCATGCGTGAGAATTCGAACTCCGCCTTTAGAAGCGAATTTTAAACTTGACCACTTCCCCATTAGACGGACGACGCCGCCGCGCTTGCTCACAGCTCACCATATACATTGAAGAGTTGGTTGTCTGTCTCACTTCCATGTGACCTCCCCACTCATAGCCGCTAGCAATATAGTAAGTAATACATATATGGACGTCATAGTTATTTGAGCTACTTCGTAGCGAGCAGTTTTGCTACAGCTTCATGGATGGCACTATAAATACCTTATGCTTTCAAATGTCACTTACAAAGTTTTTTAAATTACAAAATACAAAGTTATTTTCGTTTGCGCAAATCTTATTTTCTTTTATCTCTGGTTTTTTTGTCAGCTCGAATCACCGGTCCTGCCTCGGGCGGAGGTAGGTCGACGTCCAAGTGTTCTAAGGCTGCAAGAGCGGCCTGTAGTTGTCTAATGGCCTGTTGAAGATGGTCTTTAATAATAATCACTCTGTTTCGGAATAATGTATTTCTTCCGGGTTTCATAGTGTAATAAATTTCACCTCTAGTGTGCTGTGATTCGTGGTACACATTTGGCAGCACTGAAGTGGATTGTCCGTCTATGTCAAATTCGAGATTAGTAGGTTAGGTTTTGTTTGTTATTTCACGGCCAACTAAATTAAATACTATGGCCTGCACCACGCTGTAAGAGATAAAGGTGAATCGACTCGAATTTCTAGGCATACTAAATTTCACGGCCTCTTCGATTAATGCGAGACTGACGTCATCATATATGTATTATACATATTTTGCTAGTAGGGCCTGGAAACGGCCGAAAACATTACGGCGCCGACATAGTTTCACTTTGAGTATAACGCGTCTCGTGCGCATGCGTGAGAATTCGAACTCCGCCTTTAGAAGCGAATTTTAAACTTGACCACTTCCCCATTAGACGGACGACGCCGCCGCGCTTGCTCACAGCTCACCATATACATTGAAGAGTTGGTTGTCTGTCTCACTTCCATGTGACCTCCCCACTCATAGCCGCTAGCAATATAGTAAGTAATACATATATGGACGTCATAGTTATTTGAGCTACTTCGTAGCGAGCAGTTTTGCTACAGCTTCATGGATGGCACTATAAATACCTTATGCTTTCAAATGTCACTTACAAAGTTTTTTAAATTACAAAATACAAAGTTATTTTCGTTTGCGCAAATCTTATTTTCTTTTATCTCTGGTTTTTTTGTCAGCTCGAATCACCGGTCCTGCCTCGGGCGGAGGTAGGTCGACGTCCAAGTGTTCTAAGGCTGCAAGAGCGGCCTGTAGTTGTCTAATGGCCTGTTGAAGATGGTCTTTAATAATAATCACTCTGTTTCGGAATAATGTATTTCTTCCGGGTTTCATAGTGTAATAAATTTCACCTCTAGTGTGCTGTGATTCGTGGTACACATTTGGCAGCACTGAAGTGGATTGTCCGTCTATGTCAAATTCGAGATTAGTAGGTTAGGTTTTGTTTGTTATTTCACGGCCAACTAAATTAAATACTATGGCCTGCACCACGCTGTAAGAGATAAAGGTGAATCGACTCGAATTTCTAGGCATACTAAATTTCACGGCCTCCTCGGTTAATGCGAGACTGACGCCATCATATATGTATTATACATATATTGCTAGTAGGGCCTGGAAACGTCCGAAAACATTACGGCGCCTACATAGTTTCACTTTGAGTATAACATCACAAAAGCGGCAAATTCAAAAAATTTGTTACTTTTCAGAAAATGAAAATACGTTAATGTGTATACATTTGATGCAAAGTATAAAATGCAAAAAACAGGAAAACGAAGACAGCTGGCTACTCAAACACGAGGTTAGAAGCTAGAACAGCGAGAATAGATAATATAAGAACCCACAGCGACTGAAATGTTTGACATTGTAGGGTTGCATCATGGCCACCAACATGTAAACGCGAAAGTACTGTGATGCAGGATTTTATGCAACTTGAGGCACATGCGTCTGCTTGTATTATAAAGGGCTCTAGTTATTTGAGATACTTCGTAGCGAGCAGTTTAGCTACAGTTTCATAGATGGCACTATAAATACCTTTCAAATGTCACTGTCACTAAAAACACAGAGTCACACAATAGTTTTTTATACTAGAAATTGACGTTATTCGTGTTTCCTTTTCCGTAAATTATACTTTTCTTTGGGTTCGTTTTTGGTTTTTTCTAATTGTACAGCCGGCCTTGCCTCCGGCGGCGGCGGCGGAGGCATGTTGTCGTCCAATTCCTGCAGTATTTCTATGGCCGACTATATCGCCCGAATAGCCTTATGAAGATTTTCTTTGATCATCATTAAACGATTTCGAAATATATGCCGTTCACGATCTTTTTGGGTCAGGTGAGGCTATGACCATCTAGTAATTTTGTTGGCAGTACCTCTGTGGCAACTAAACTCCCTAATGGAAATTGACACTTTTTGTGTTAGGTTAGGTTGTTTTCAGTTTAAGGTTATATTTTCTGAATAGGTACATTGTTGCCGGATCTCTGTTTAAATTAAGGATGAAAAAATTAAATGATTTGACAACTGACGAGAGAAACGAAAATGATAAATAATTTATAAGAAAAGCATTCAATATTAATGTTTATTGCAATTTGGATAAGAATTGTGTACATGATATGAAGATGCCACTTTAATTTACATGCTTGCTCGCTTGGTGGTGTGGAAGGATAAAGACATCACAAACTGATGCCAAACAAATTTAGTAGAGCAAGGGTAATAAAAAAACATCTCGAACTTTCGTAATTGGAAGTTGGGTGTTCTGCATGTAATCAAAACAAAGAGAAAGTACGTGAAGTTCTTGCTTTTTTAATTCCACCTCATTAGAAAGTTTTGAGTAAAAATGTTTGCTTCTTCTCCTATGGACTATAGACTCTGCAACAGCTGCTTGGCGGTTTCGTTTAAATTCAGTTCATTTGTTTTAATTCTGTATGTTTCGCAAACCGTGCAGACATCAACCTGTAGTCTCCCGAAAGAAAGTTTGAAATTTTCTACAAAAAATTTATAGTAAATAGCATAGGATATATTTTGGGATTCAGAATATCTAGTTTTAAAGAGCTGGTGCATTTTTTCAATATTTAAGTTGTCACCCAGGTAATATACTTCACGACCAGAATAATGACTTTTTAAGAGAATGATTCGATATGTTTTCTCATACACAATCTTGCTTCTCTGGGATATGCATTTCCGCTAACACTTCTTCTAGGAATATCACTTATTTTTAACTCAAGGTAGACACTGACACTATTACAATACACTCGAAGATCCACAACAATTGCTATCACCAAGAATCACAGAATACAAACTAAACGCCATAATGACCGACGCACGCAGGTAAAAACGAATTTCTTGCAAAAAGGTCATAAGTCGGCGACTAATGTTCTTTCTGGGTCAAAGCACATGTAATCTCAGCTGAAAATACTAAAGAAGCAATAGATGACCTTAAAAATGTGTCCACACACTTCGAATATGGAATTACTTCTGCTTCGGTGGCATTTTTGAGTGGATATGTAGCACGAACAGTTGAAGAAAGAGTTAACTGTAATATTTGCTTAGAATCTTGTTTAACCACTTCTTCCTCAAATCCATTGTTAGCTCTTATACGTTTACAAGATAAGGAAGCGTTGAAATACCGTACTAGAAGATTTACAGCTTTAATAAATCAATTAGTTGATCTAATTTTAAATATACTTCAGTATTTATCTGGACAATGCAATTCATCTAAAATTGTAACTACGTTACTTCTTGAACCATTGGCCTCATCGAAGTTTTTCATTTGTATGGATCACAGAGAGAAAACCTCTATAAGTTACTCAGACCAATTCTAGCAAACATAGGAGCTACACGGACAGATTCAGTTACTACAAATTCTTGGGACTTCAAAACCTCTCAAGAAAAATATTAAAACTGTAAATCTCTGAAATGTAAGTACACTATACTATACCTAGATTACACGATTCATATTATATTAAAGTCCAGACAATAGGTTCTTATTGTACTGATAGTGGATGTTAAAGAATAATTGTTAAAAAACGTATTATTTTTGACACTAACTCTAATTTAAATGTCATCGTGGCCAAAACGGCCAAAATTAGCAATTTTTCTTAAGTGGAAACAACAATGAATTTAAAAAAATGCCCAAGCCGTATAATGTGACGTTTGTCACACAATTCAGCAGGCCGTGATTAAAATAATAAATCTGGCAATGCGGTAGCAAGAAAATGTCGAACAGACACTGACAGAAGGAAAATGTTGCATCTGCTACATCACCGAATCAGTTAGTCCAACATGAAAAGAAAAAATCATAGACAACCCTGTCCCAAGAGGTCGTGAATGGCTTATATTTGGTAAAAACTATTATTATCATCAGACTTACTGTAAGTGAGATATAACGGATAATTTGATTACAGCATCCATTCTTTCAAAATGGCGGCCACAGAGGATGGAGAAGGAAGACTCCTAATTTTTTAGGTAAAAAGAATTTTCTCTCTATAAACAGGCATTTACATTTTATTTCAGATTCTATACAATAAACACGGAAATATTAAGCTTATAGGTACATAATACTACTGCTCCGTAAGCTGACGAAGTCAGTAATTATATTGTCTGCCATTAACGCCAAATCCCATTAATGACATAAACAAATCCAGGAGCATTGATCTGGTTGCTTCTTTTGTGCAAATTGTGAGAAAAGCAATTCACAGCTAGCAATGTGTTTAACGCTTCCTTCATGTTCAAAGTCCTTGCGTAAAACATTATTCCGGAATATCCGTCTCGCGTACTGGGTAGCTTTCGTGTTCACATTGGTAATAGTGGATCCTGCCTTCAGAGCCCCAAGTTCTTTGACTATATTCTGTCTATTCAGAAAGAGAACATAAAGAAAGTAGACAACTTTGTTTTGTTTGTGTTGTGTTTGTAGGCCGTGGGTTCCTTTGATTGCAATAAACGTACGCCCCGATTATAATTATACAGGGTGATTTTAAAATGTTTCGCCAAACTTCGGGGTATTGTTCTACACACCAAGGCAAGTAAAAAAGTCCATATAAACATGTGTCCGAAAATCGCGCGTTTCCGAGTTACGAGCAATTTTTGAACTTGGGAAGTAGTCGAGTCAAATGGTGCTCCAAAAAGGGCGAATAGGGGAGATGTTTGGTGGAGTTCTGATATTTGGTTCCTATATGTTTTTTGGGTCGCTGTACACGAATATCAGGTTTTCCAACAAGAATTTTGACCGGAAACACGTTTTTTAAGCAAAAACCGTGTAATAAATAGTTTTTTTAGTTTTACTAAAATTACTCGAAAACTATCCAATTTCGTAAATATTGAACCTATATGAAATAAAAGAGAGTAAAATTTCTTACATTTTATGTACTAGCGGTTTTTTCTCCGATCAATCGTTCAGCCGCGAGAGCGCCGCGAAGTTAGGTGTTAAAAGGGAATTATGCCAGTTTATTTCAAAGTAACTCGAAAACTATACATTTTTCGTAAACCAACAATGGTATATGAAATGAATCTTCATAATTGAAATGTTGGCAAACCCGATACTCGCGTACAGCGACCTAAAAAACATATAGGAACCAAATATAAAAACTCCAAAACTTTCCCCTATTTTCTACCATTTGACTGGACTATAATTTTGCGGCGCTCTCGCGGCTGAACGATTGATCGGAGAAAAAAACCTCACATACATAAAGTGTAGGAAACTGTGTCCTCTTTTACTTCATATAGGTTCAATATTTATAAATGATGGATATCTTTTGGGTACTTTTAGAAAAACTAAAAAAAATCGGTTTTTACAAGGTTTTTGCTTAAAAAACTTGTTTCCGGTCAAAAATTTTATTGAAAAACCTGATATTCGTGCACAGCGACCCAAAAAACATATAGGAACCAAATATCAGAACTCCACCAAAACTCTCCCCCTATTCGCCCTTTTTGAGCACCAATTGACTGGACTACTTCCCAAGTTCAAAAATTGCTCGTAACTCGGAAACGCGCGATTTTCGGACACATGTTTATATGGACTTTTTTACTTGCCTTGGTGTGTAGAACAATACCCCGAAGTTTGGCGAAACATTTTAAAATCACCCTGTATATCGATGACCCCAATTATAGGTGATACAAATTATTACATGTTATCCTGTACGTGTACGGCAACTCTCATGACTGCCCAGAAGAGGAGAGCGAGTTGCGTGCGCTCCTTGCTGCTTCCCTATAGTGGGAAATTTGAATCTCACGCAACACCCTTTATTCTTGCAATTTCAACAATAGTTGAAAACATACATTTTAACAATATAAATAATAACTTAATAAGTTCTACAAATGTTATGGGTGTCCGAGTTACTAATGAGGTAACCTTTCGTTTTGTTTTGTGTTGTGTCCAGATTACTAATGAGATAATCCTTCGTTTCTGGTTAGCAAGACTGCTAATTGTTTAGCGCTTGGTTAGAACTAACGCCTTAATCGTGTTTCGGCGATAGATCTGCGCGGGTTGGGAAACGCTTCGATGTGCATCTACCATGACTTGGGCCGGTAGATTTCTGCGGGCGTTTCTGTTATCAGTCCACTCAGGAGGGACTGGTACGGCAGCTGTTGGTGTAATCATACATCATGGGGATGTTGCTGCATTGGGAGCTGACTTTTTAATCAGCTGTGGGTCGAAGAAGATATTCGCTTCTAGTTCAGGTCTCAATAAGTCTAACCAAGTTCTAACTTTCCGTCCGAACATAATAGTGGATCCTGACTTCAGAGCCCCAAGTTCTTTGACTATATTCTGTCCATTCAGAAAGAGAAAACAGAGAAAGTAGATAACTTTGCTTTGCTTGCTATTACAGTGGCTATACTAATTATCATCAGACTTACTGTAAGTGAGATATAACGGATAATTCGATTACAGAATTAATTCTTTCAAAATGGCGGCCACAGAGGATTCAGAAGGAAGATCCTAATTTTTTAGGTAAAAAGAATTATCTCCCTATATACAGTGATTTACATTTAATAATGAGATTCTACAACTTCCAAATATTATTTACAATACACTGAAATTTTAATTTTAAATATTTACTAAATAGTTTTCTATTTCCAGGTACCATTTATAATGTAAATAGTACCTGGCGTACGTGGCTGGTTACTGCGTCGATGCAGGTTGTGTTCGAATCTGTGATTGAGGGTGAGTAAGGCATCCATGGATTGTTTTATGTTGTTAGTTTCCGTATAAAATAAAATTCCAGAATAACCATCCTTCGTATATTGGGTTGCCTTGGTATTAATATTTGTAACTGTTGTGCCTGCTTTCAATGCTCCCAGCGCTGTCACAATATTCTGTCCATTCAGAAAGAGAAAACAGAGAAAGTAGATAACTTTGCTTTGCTTGCTATTACAGTGGTTATACTAATTATCATCAGACTTACTGTAAGTGAGATATAACGGATAATTCGATTACAGAATTAATTCTTTCAAAGTGGCGGCCACAGCGGATTGAGAAGGAAGATCCTAATTTTTTAGGTAAAAAGAATTATCTCCCTATATACAGTGATTTACATTTAATAATGAGATTCTACAACTTCCAAATATTATTTACAATACACTGAAATTTTAATTTTAAATATTTACTAAATAGTTTTCTATTTCCAGGTACCATTTATAATGTAAATAGTACCTGGCGTACGTGGCTGGTTACTGCGTCGATGCAGGTTGTGTTCGAATCTGTGATTGAGGGAGAGTAAGGCATCCATGGATTGTTTTATGTTGTTAGTTTCCGTATAAAATAAAATTCCAGAATAACCATCCTTCGTATATTGGGTTGCCTTGGTATTAATATTTGTAACTGTTGTGCCTGCTTTCAATGCTCCCAGCGCTGTCACAATATTCTGTCCATTCAGAAAGAGAAAACAGAGAAAGTAGATAACTTTGCTTTGCTTGCTATTACAGTGGCTATACTAATTATCATCAGACTTACTGTAAGTGAGATATAACGGATAATTCGATTACAGAATTAATTCTTTCAAAGTGGCGGCCACAGCGGATTGAGAAGGAAGATCCTAATTTTTTAGGTAAAAAGAATTATCTCCCTATATACAGTGATTTACATTTAATAATGAGATTCTACAACTTCCAAATATTATTTACAATACACTGAAATTTTAATTTTAAATATTTACTAAATAGTTTTCTATTTCCAGGTACCATTTATAATGTAAATAGTACCTGGCGTACGTGGCTGGTTACTGCGTCGATGCAGGTTGTATTCGAATCTGTGATTGAGGGAGAGTAAGGCATCCATGGATTGTTTTATGTTGTTAGTTTCCGTATAAAATAAAATTCCAGAATAACCATCCTTCGTATATTGGGTTGCCTTGGTATTAATATTTGTAACTGTTGTGCCTGCTTTCAATGCTCCCAGCGCTGTCACAATGTTCTGTCCATTCAGAAAGAGAAAACAGAGAAAGTAGATAACTTTGCTTTGCTTGCTATTACAGTGGCTATACTAATTATCATCAGACTTACTGTAAGTGAGATATAACGGATAATTCGATTACAGAATTAATTCTTTCAAAGTGGCAGCCACAGCGGATTGAGAAGGAAGATCCTAATTTTTTAGGTAAAAAGAATTATCTCCCTATATACAGTGATTTACATTTAATAATGAGATTCTACAACTTCCAAATATTATTTACAATACACTGAAATTTTAATTTTAAATATTTACTAAATAGTTTTCTATTTCCAGGTACCATTTATAATGTAAATAGTACCTGGCGTACGTGGCTGGTTACTGCGTCGATGCAGGTTGTATTCGAATCTGTGATTGAGGGAGAGTAAGGCATCGATGGATTGTTTTATGTTGTTAGTTTCCGTATAAAATAAAATTCCAGAATAACCATCCTTCGTATATTGGGTTGCCTTGGTATTAATATTTGTAACTGTTGTGCCTGCTTTCAATGCTCCCAGCGCTGTCACAATATTCTGTCCATTCAGAAAGAGAAAACAGAGAAAGTAGATAACTTTGCTTTGCTTGCTATTACAGTGGCTATACTAATTATCATCAGACTTACTGTAAGTGAGATATAACGGATAATTCGATTACAGAATTAATTCTTTCAAATTGGCGGCCACAGCGGATTGAGAAGGAAGATCCTAATTTTTTAGGTAAAAAGAATTATCTCCCTATATACAGTGATTTACATTTAATAATGAGATTCTACAACTTCCAAATATTATTTACAATACACTGAAATTTTAATTTTAAATATTTACTAAATAGTTTTCTATTTCCAGGTACCATTTATAATGTAAATAGTACCTGGCGTACGTGGCTGGTTACTGCGTCGATGCAGGTTGTGTTCGAATCTGTGATTGAGGGAGAGTAAGGCATCCATGGATTGTTTTATGTTGTTAGTTTCCGTATAAAATAAAATTCCAGAATAACCATCCTTCGTATATTGGGTTGCCTTGGTATTAATATTTGTAACTGTTGTGCCTGCTTTCAATGCTCCCAGCGCTGTCACAATATTCTGTCCATTCAGAAAGAGAAAACAGAGAAAGTAGATAACTTTGCTTTGCTTGCTATTACAGTGGCTATACTAATTATCATCAGACTTACTGTAAGTGAGATATAACGGATAATTCGATTACAGAATTAATTCTTTCAAATTGGCGGCCACAGCGGATTGAGAAGGAAGATCCTAATTTTTTAGGTAAAAAGAATTATCTCCCTATATACAGTGATTTACATTTAATAATGAGATTCTACAACTTCCAAATATTATTTACAATACACTGAAATTTTAATTTTAAATATTTACTAAATAGTTTTCTATTTCCAGGTACCATTTATAATGTAAATAGTACCTGGCGTACGTGGCTGGTTACTGCGTCGATGCAGGTTGTGTTCGAATCTGTGATTGAGGGAGAGTAAGGCATCCATGGATTGTTTTATGTTGTTAGTTTCCGTATAAAATAAAATTCCAGAATAACCATCCTTCGTATATTGGGTTGCCTTGGTATTAATATTTGTAACTGTTGTGCCTGCTTTCAATGCTCCCAGCGCTGTCACAATATTCTGTCCATTCAGAAAGAGAAAACAGAGAAAGTAGATAACTTTGCTTTGCTTGCTATTACAGTGGCTATACTAATTATCATCAGACTTACTGTAAGTGAGATATAACGGATAATTCGATTACAGAATTAATTCTTTCAAATTGGCGGCCACAGCGGATTGAGAAGGAAGATCCTAATTTTTTAGGTAAAAAGAATTATCTCCCTATATACAGTGATTTACATTTAATAATGAGATTCTACAACTTCCAAATATTATTTACAATACACTGAAATTTTAATTTTAAATATTTACTAAATAGTTTTCTATTTCCAGGTACCATTTATAATGTAAATAGTACCTGGCGTACGTGGCTGGTTACTGCGTCGATGCAGGTTGTGTTCGAATCTGTGATTGAGGGAGAGTAAGGCATCCATGGATTGTTTTATGTTGTTAGTTTCCGTATAAAATAAAATTCCAGAATAACCATCCTTCGTATATTGGGTTGCCTTGGTATTAATATTTGTAACTGTTGTGCCTGCTTTCAATGCTCCCAGCGCTGTCACAATATTCTGTCCATTCAGAAAGAGAAAACAGAGAAAGTAGATAACTTTGCTTTGCTTGCTATTACAGTGGCTATACTAATTATCATCAGACTTACTGTAAGTGAGATATAACGGATAATTCGATTACAGAATTAATTCTTTCAAAGTGGCAGCCACAGCGGATTGAGAAGGAAGATCCTAATTTTTTAGGTAAAAAGAATTATCTCCCTATATACAGTGATTTACATTTAATAATGAGATTCTACAACTTCCAAATATTATTTACAATACACTGAAATTTTAATTTTAAATAATTACTAAATAGTTTTCTATTTCCAGGTACCATTTATAATGTAAATAGTACCTGGCGTACGTGGCTGGTTACTGCGTCGATGCAGGTTGTATTCGAATCTGTGATTGAGGGAGAGTAAGGCATCGATGGATTGTTTTATGTTGTTAGTTTCCGTATAAAATAAAATTACAGAATAACCATCCTTCGTATATTGGGTTGCCTTGGTATTAATATTTCTAACTGTTGTGCCTGCTTTCAATGCTCCCAGCGCTGTCACAATATTCTGTCCATTCAGAAAGAGAAAACAGAGAAAGTAGATAACTTTGCTTTGCTTGCTATTACAGTGGCTATACTAATTATCATCAGACTTACTGTAAGTGAGATATAACGGATAATTCGATTACAGAATTAATTCTTTCAAATTGGCGGCCACAGCGGATTGAGAAGGAAGATCCTAATTTTTTAGGTAAAAAGAATTATCTCCCTATATACAGTGATTTACATTTAATAATGAGATTCTACAACTTCCAAATATTATTTACAATACACTGAAATTTTAATTTTAAATATTTACTAAATAGTTTTCTATTTCCAGGTACCATTTATAATGTAAATAGTACCTGGCGTACGTGGCTGGTTACTGCGTCGATGCAGGTTGTGTTCGAATCTGTGATTGAGGGAGAGTAAGGCATCCATGGATTGTTTTATGTTGTTAGTTTCCGTATAAAATAAAATTCCAGAATAACCATCCTTCGTATATTGGGTTGCCTTGGTATTAATATTTGTAACTGTTGTGCCTGCTTTCAATGCTCCCAGCGCTGTCACAATATTCTGTCCATTCAGAAAGAGAAAACAGAGAAAGTAGATAACTTTGCTTTGCTTGCTATTACAGTGGCTATACTAATTATCATCAGACTTACTGTAAGTGAGATATAACGGATAATTCGATTACAGAATTAATTCTTTCAAAGTGGCAGCCACAGCGGATTGAGAAGGAAGATCCTAATTTTTTAGGTAAAAAGAATTATCTCCCTATATACAGTGATTTACATTTAATAATGAGATTCTACAACTTCCAAATATTATTTACAATACACTGAAATTTTAATTTTAAATATTTACTAAATAGTTTTCTATTTCCAGGTACCATTTATAATGTAAATAGTACCTGGCGTACGTGGCTGGTTACTGCGTCGATGCAGGTTGTGTTCGAATCTGTGATTGAGGGAGAGTAAGGCATCCATGGATTGTTTTATGTTGTTAGTTTCCGTATAAAATAAAATTCCAGAATAACCATCCTTCGTATATTGGGTTGCCTTGGTATTAATATTTGTAACTGTTGTGCCTGCTTTCAATGCTCCCAGCGCTGTCACAATATTCTGTCCATTCAGAAAGAGAAAACAGAGAAAGTAGATAACTTTGCTTTGCTTGCTATTACAGTGGCTATACTAATTATCATCAGACTTACTGTAAGTGAGATATAACGGATAATTCGATTACAGAATTAATTCTTTCAAATTGGCGGCCACAGCGGATTGAGAAGGAAGATCCTAATTTTTTAGGTAAAAAGAATTATCTCCCTATATACAGTGATTTACATTTAATAATGAGATTCTACAACTTCCAAATATTATTTACAATACACTGAAATTTTAATTTTAAATATTTACTAAATAGTTTTCTATTTCCAGGTACCATTTATAATGTAAATAGTACCTGGCGTACGTGGCTGGTTACTGCGTCGATGCAGGTTGTGTTCGAATCTGTGATTGAGGGAGAGTAAGGCATCCATGGATTGTTTTATGTTGTTAGTTTCCGTATAAAATAAAATTCCAGAATAACCATCCTTCGTATATTGGGTTGCCTTGGTATTAATATTTGTAACTGTTGTGCCTGCTTTCAATGCTCCCAGCGCTGTCACAATATTCTGTCCATTCAGAAAGAGAAAACAGAGAAAGTAGATAACTTTGCTTTGCTTGCTATTACAGTGGCTATACTAATTATCATCAGACTTACTGTAAGTGAGATATAACGGATAATTCGATTACAGAATTAATTCTTTCAAATTGGCGGCCACAGCGGATTGAGAAGGAAGATCCTAATTTTTTAGGTAAAAAGAATTATCTCCCTATATACAGTGATTTACATTTAATAATGAGATTCTACAACTTCCAAATATTATTTACAATACACTGAAATTTTAATTTTAAATATTTACTAAATAGTTTTCTATTTCCAGGTACCATTTATAATGTAAATAGTACCTGGCGTACGTGGCTGGTTACTGCGTCGATGCAGGTTGTGTTCGAATCTGTGATTGAGGGAGAGTAAGGCATCCATGGATTGTTTTATGTTGTTAGTTTCCGTATAAAATAAAATTCCAGAATAACCATCCTTCGTATATTGGGTTGCCTTGGTATTAATATTTGTAACTGTTGTGCCTGCTTTCAATGCTCCCAGCGCTGTCACAATATTCTGTCCATTCAGAAAGAGAAAACAGAGAAAGTAGATAACTTTGCTTTGCTTGCTATTACAGTGGCTATACTAATTATCATCAGACTTACTGTAAGTGAGATATAACGGATAATTCGATTACAGAATTAATTCTTTCAAATTGGCGGCCACAGCGGATTGAGAAGGAAGATCCTAATTTTTTAGGTAAAAAGAATTATCTCCCTATATACAGTGATTTACATTTAATAATGAGATTCTACAACTTCCAAATATTATTTACAATACACTGAAATTTTAATTTTAAATATTTACTAAATAGTTTTCTATTTCCAGGTACCATTTATAATGTAAATAGTACCTGGCGTACGTGGCTGGTTACTGCGTCGATGCAGGTTGTGTTCGAATCTGTGATTGAGGGAGAGTAAGGCATCCATGGATTGTTTTATGTTGTTAGTTTCCGTATAAAATAAAATTCCAGAATAACCATCCTTCGTATAGTGGGTTGCCTTGGTATTAATATTTGTAACTGTTGTGCCTGCTTTCAATGCTCCCAGCGCTGTCACAATATTCTGTCCATTCAGAAAGAGAAAACAGAGAAAGTAGATAACTTTGCTTTGCTTGCTATTACAGTGGCTATACTAATTATCATCAGACTTACTGTAAGTGAGATATAACGGATAATTCGATTACAGAATTAATTCTTTCAAAGTGGCAGCCACAGCGGATTGAGAAGGAAGATCCTAATTTTTTAGGTAAAAAGAATTATCTCCCTATATACAGTGATTTACATTTAATAATGAGATTCTACAACTTCCAAATATTATTTACAATACACTGAAATTTTAATTTTAAATAATTACTAAATAGTTTTCTATTTCCAGGTACCATTTATAATGTAAATAGTACCTGGCGTACGTGGCTGGTTACTGCGTCGATGCAGGTTGTATTCGAATCTGTGATTGAGGGAGAGTAAGGCATCGATGGATTGTTTTATGTTGTTAGTTTCCGTATAAAATAAAATTACAGAATAACCATCCTTCGTATATTGGGTTGCCTTGGTATTAATATTTCTAACTGTTGTGCCTGCTTTCAATGCTCCCAGCGCTGTCACAATATTCTGTCCATTCAGAAAGAGAAAACAGAGAAAGTAGATAACTTTGCTTTGCTTGCTATTACAGTGGCTATACTAATTATCATCAGACTTACTGTAAGTGAGATATAACGGATAATTCGATTACAGAATTAATTCTTTCAAATTGGCGGCCACAGCGGATTGAGAAGGAAGATCCTAATTTTTTAGGTAAAAAGAATTATCTCCCTATATACAGTGATTTACATTTAATAATGAGATTCTACAACTTCCAAATATTATTTACAATACACTGAAATTTTAATTTTAAATATTTACTAAATAGTTTTCTATTTCCAGGTACCATTTATAATGTAAATAGTACCTGGCGTACGTGGCTGGTTACTGCGTCGATGCAGGTTGTGTTCGAATCTGTGATTGAGGGAGAGTAAGGCATCCATGGATTGTTTTATGTTGTTAGTTTCCGTATAAAATAAAATTCCAGAATAACCATCCTTCGTATATTGGGTTGCCTTGGTATTAATATTTGTAACTGTTGTGCCTGCTTTCAATGCTCCCAGCGCTGTCACAATATTCTGTCCATTCAGAAAGAGAAAACAGAGAAAGTAGATAACTTTGCTTTGCTTGCTATTACAGTGGCTATACTAATTATCATCAGACTTACTGTAAGTGAGATATAACGGATAATTCGATTACAGAATTAATTCTTTCAAAGTGGCAGCCACAGCGGATTGAGAAGGAAGATCCTAATTTTTTAGGTAAAAAGAATTATCTCCCTATATACAGTGATTTACATTTAATAATGAGATTCTACAACTTCCAAATATTATTTACAATACACTGAAATTTTAATTTTAAATATTTACTAAATAGTTTTCTATTTCCAGGTACCATTTATAATGTAAATAGTACCTGGCGTACGTGGCTGGTTACTGCGTCGATGCAGGTTGTGTTCGAATCTGTGATTGAGGGAGAGTAAGGCATCCATGGATTGTTTTATGTTGTTAGTTTCCGTATAAAATAAAATTCCAGAATAACCATCCTTCGTATATTGGGTTGCCTTGGTATTAATATTTGTAACTGTTGTGCCTGCTTTCAATGCTCCCAGCGCTGTCACAATATTCTGTCCATTCAGAAAGAGAAAACAGAGAAAGTAGATAACTTTGCTTTGCTTGCTATTACAGTGGCTATACTAATTATCATCAGACTTACTGTAAGTGAGATATAACGGATAATTCGATTACAGAATTAATTCTTTCAAATTGGCGGCCACAGCGGATTGAGAAGGAAGATCCTAATTTTTTAGGTAAAAAGAATTATCTCCCTATATACAGTGATTTACATTTAATAATGAGATTCTACAACTTCCAAATATTATTTACAATACACTGAAATTTTAATTTTAAATATTTACTAAATAGTTTTCTATTTCCAGGTACCATTTATAATGTAAATAGTACCTGGCGTACGTGGCTGGTTACTGCGTCGATGCAGGTTGTGTTCGAATCTGTGATTGAGGGAGAGTAAGGCATCCATGGATTGTTTTATGTTGTTAGTTTCCGTATAAAATAAAATTCCAGAATAACCATCCTTCGTATATTGGGTTGCCTTGGTATTAATATTTGTAACTGTTGTGCCTGCTTTCAATGCTCCCAGCGCTGTCACAATATTCTGTCCATTCAGAAAGAGAAAACAGAGAAAGTAGATAACTTTGCTTTGCTTGCTATTACAGTGGCTATACTAATTATCATCAGACTTACTGTAAGTGAGATATAACGGATAATTCGATTACAGAATTAATTCTTTCAAATTGGCGGCCACAGCGGATTGAGAAGGAAGATCCTAATTTTTTAGGTAAAAAGAATTATCTCCCTATATACAGTGATTTACATTTAATAATGAGATTCTACAACTTCCAAATATTATTTACAATACACTGAAATTTTAATTTTAAATATTTACTAAATAGTTTTCTATTTCCAGGTACCATTTATAATGTAAATAGTACCTGGCGTACGTGGCTGGTTACTGCGTCGATGCAGGTTGTGTTCGAATCTGTGATTGAGGGAGAGTAAGGCATCCATGGATTGTTTTATGTTGTTAGTTTCCGTATAAAATAAAATTCCAGAATAACCATCCTTCGTATATTGGGTTGCCTTGGTATTAATATTTGTAACTGTTGTGCCTGCTTTCAATGCTCCCAGCGCTGTCACAATATTCTGTCCATTCAGAAAGAGAAAACAGAGAAAGTAGATAACTTTGCTTTGCTTGCTATTACAGTGGCTATACTAATTATCATCAGACTTACTGTAAGTGAGATATAACGGATAATTCGATTACAGAATTAATTCTTTCAAATTGGCGGCCACAGCGGATTGAGAAGGAAGATCCTAATTTTTTAGGTAAAAAGAATTATCTCCCTATATACAGTGATTTACATTTAATAATGAGATTCTACAACTTCCAAATATTATTTACAATACACTGAAATTTTAATTTTAAATATTTACTAAATAGTTTTCTATTTCCAGGTACCATTTATAATGTAAATAGTACCTGGCGTACGTGGCTGGTTACTGCGTCGATGCAGGTTGTGTTCGAATCTGTGATTGAGGGAGAGTAAGGCATCCATGGATTGTTTTATGTTGTTAGTTTCCGTATAAAATAAAATTCCAGAATAACCATCCTTCGTATAGTGGGTTGCCTTGGTATTAATATTTGTAACTGTTGTGCCTGCTTTCAATGCTCCCAGCGCTGTCACAATATTCTGTCCATTCAGAAAGAGAAAACAGAGAAAGTAGATAACTTTGCTTTGCTTGCTATTACAGTGGCTATACTAATTATCATCAGACTTACTGTAAGTGAGATATAACGGATAATTCGATTACAGAATTAATTCTTTCAAAGTGGCAGCCACAGCGGATTGAGAAGGAAGATCCTAATTTTTTAGGTAAAAAGAATTATCTCCCTATATACAGTGATTTACATTTAATAATGAGATTCTACAACTTCCAAATATTATTTACAATACACTGAAATTTTAATTTTAAATATTTACTAAATAGTTTTCTATTTCCAGGTACCATTTATAATGTAAATAGTACCTGGCGTACGTGGCTGGTTACTGCGTCGATGCAGGTTGTGTTCGAATCTGTGATTGAGGGAGAGTAAGGCATCCATGGATTGTTTTATGTTGTTAGTTTCCGTATAAAATAAAATTCCAGAATAACCATCCTTCGTATATTGGGTTGCCTTGGTATTAATATTTGTAACTGTTGTGCCTGCTTTCAATGCTCCCAGCGCTGTCACAATATTCTGTCCATTCAGAAAGAGAAAACAGAGAAAGTAGATAACTTTGCTTTGCTTGCTATTACAGTGGCTATACTAATTATCATCAGACTTACTGTAAGTGAGATATAACGGATAATTCGATTACAGAATTAATTCTTTCAAAGTGGCAGCCACAGCGGATTGAGAAGGAAGATCCTAATTTTTTAGGTAAAAAGAATTATCTCCCTATATACAGTGATTTACATTTAATAATGAGATTCTACAACTTCCAAATATTATTTACAATACACTGAAATTTTAATTTTAAATAATTACTAAATAGTTTTCTATTTCCAGGTACCATTTATAATGTAAATAGTACCTGGCGTACGTGGCTGGTTACTGCGTCGATGCAGGTTGTATTCGAATCTGTGATTGAGGGAGAGTAAGGCATCGATGGATTGTTTTATGTTGTTAGTTTCCGTATAAAATAAAATTACAGAATAACCATCCTTCGTATATTGGGTTGCCTTGGTATTAATATTTCTAACTGTTGTGCCTGCTTTCAATGCTCCCAGCGCTGTCACAATATTCTGTCCATTCAGAAAGAGAAAACAGAGAAAGTAGATAACTTTGCTTTGCTTGCTATTACAGTGGCTATACTAATTATCATCAGACTTACTGTAAGTGAGATATAACGGATAATTCGATTACAGAATTAATTCTTTCAAATTGGCGGCCACAGCGGATTGAGAAGGAAGATCCTAATTTTTTAGGTAAAAAGAATTATCTCCCTATATACAGTGATTTACATTTAATAATGAGATTCTACAACTTCCAAATATTATTTACAATACACTGAAATTTTAATTTTAAATATTTACTAAATAGTTTTCTATTTCCAGGTACCATTTATAATGTAAATAGTACCTGGCGTACGTGGCTGGTTACTGCGTCGATGCAGGTTGTGTTCGAATCTGTGATTGAGGGAGAGTAAGGCATCCATGGATTGTTTTATGTTGTTAGTTTCCGTATAAAATAAAATTCCAGAATAACCATCCTTCGTATATTGGGTTGCCTTGGTATTAATATTTGTAACTGTTGTGCCTGCTTTCAATGCTCCCAGCGCTGTCACAATATTCTGTCCATTCAGAAAGAGAAAACAGAGAAAGTAGATAACTTTGCTTTGCTTGCTATTACAGTGGCTATACTAATTATCATCAGACTTACTGTAAGTGAGATATAACGGATAATTCGATTACAGAATTAATTCTTTCAAATTGGCGGCCACAGCGGATTGAGAAGGAAGATCCTAATTTTTTAGGTAAAAAGAATTATCTCCCTATATACAGTGATTTACATTTAATAATGAGATTCTACAACTTCCAAATATTATTTACAATACACTGAAATTTTAATTTTAAATATTTACTAAATAGTTTTCTATTTCCAGGTACCATTTATAATGTAAATAGTACCTGGCGTACGTGGCTGGTTACTGCGTCGATGCAGGTTGTGTTCGAATCTGTGATTGAGGGAGAGTAAGGCATCCATGGATTGTTTTATGTTGTTAGTTTCCGTATAAAATAAAATTCCAGAATAACCATCCTTCGTATATTGGGTTGCCTTGGTATTAATATTTGTAACTGTTGTGCCTGCTTTCAATGCTCCCAGCGCTGTCACAATATTCTGTCCATTCAGAAAGAGAAAACAGAGAAAGTAGATAACTTTGCTTTGCTTGCTATTACAGTGGCTATACTAATTATCATCAGACTTACTGTAAGTGAGATATAACGGATAATTCGATTACAGAATTAATTCTTTCAAATTGGCGGCCACAGCGGATTGAGAAGGAAGATCCTAATTTTTTAGGTAAAAAGAATTATCTCCCTATATACAGTGATTTACATTTAATAATGAGATTCTACAACTTCCAAATATTATTTACAATACACTGAAATTTTAATTTTAAATATTTACTAAATAGTTTTCTATTTCCAGGTACCATTTATAATGTAAATAGTACCTGGCGTACGTGGCTGGTTACTGCGTCGATGCAGGTTGTGTTCGAATCTGTGATTGAGGGAGAGTAAGGCATCCATGGATTGTTTTATGTTGTTAGTTTCCGTATAAAATAAAATTCCAGAATAACCATCCTTCGTATATTGGGTTGCCTTGGTATTAATATTTGTAACTGTTGTGCCTGCTTTCAATGCTCCCAGCGCTGTCACAATATTCTGTCCATTCAGAAAGAGAAAACAGAGAAAGTAGATAACTTTGCTTTGCTTGCTATTACAGTGGCTATACTATTTATCATCAGACTTACTGTAAGTGAGATATAACGGATATTCGATTACAGAATTAATTCTTTCAAAGTGGCAGCCACAGCGGATTGAGAAGGAAGATCCTAATTTTTTAGGTAAAAAGAATTATCTCCCTATATACAGTGATTTACATTTAATAATGAGATTCTACAACTTCCAAATATTATTTACAATACACTGAAATTTTAATTTTAAATAATTACTAAATAGTTTTCTATTTCCAGGTACCATTTATAATGTAAATAGTACCTGGCGTACGTGGCTGGTTACTGCGTCGATGCAGGTTGTATTCGAATCTGTGATTGAGGGAGAGTAAGGCATCGATGGATTGTTTTATGTTGTTAGTTTCCGTATAAAATAAAATTACAGAATAACCATCCTTCGTATATTGGGTTGCCTTGGTATTAATATTTCTACTGTTGTGCCTGCTTTCAATGCTCCCAGCGCTGTCACAATATTCTGTCCATTCAGAAAGAGAAAACAGAGAAAGTAGATAACTTTGCTTTGCTTGCTATTACAGTGGCTATACTAATTATCATCAGACTTACTGTAAGTGAGATATAACGGATAATTCGATTACAGAATTAATTCTTTCAAATTGGCGGCCACAGCGGATTGAGAAGGAAGATCCTAATTTTTTAGGTAAAAAGAATTATCTCCCTATATACAGTGATTTACATTTAATAATGAGATTCTACAACTTCCAAATATTATTTACAATACACTGAAATTTTAATTTTAAATATTTACTAAATAGTTTTCTATTCCAGGTACCATTTATAATGTAAATAGTACCTGCGTACGTGGCTGGTTACTGCGTCGATGCAGGTTGTGTTCGAATCTGTGATTGAGGGAGAGTAAGGCATCCATGGATTGTTTTATGTTGTTAGTTTCCGTATAAAATAAAATTCCAGAATAACCATCCTTCGTATATTGGGTTGCCTTGGTTATTAATATTTGTAACTGTTGTGCCTGCTTTCAATGCTCCCAGCGCTGTCACAATATTCTGTCCATTCAGAAAGAGAAACAGAGAAAGTAGATAACTTTGCTTTGCTTGCTATTACAGTGGCTATACTAATTATCATCAGACTTACTGTAAGTGAGATATAACGGATAATTCGATTACAGAATTAATTCTTTCAAAGTGGCAGCCACAGCGGATTGAGAAGGAAGATCCTAATTTTTTAGGTAAAAAGAATTATCTCCCTATATTACAGTGATTTACATTTAATAATGAGATCTACAACTTCCAAATATTATTTACAATACACTGAAATTTTAATTATAAATATTTACTAAATAGTTTTCTATTTCAGGTACCATTTATAATGTAAATAGTACCTGGCGTACGTGGCTGGTTACTGCGTCGATGCAGGTTGTGTTCGAATCTGTGATTGAGGGAGAGTAAGGCATCCATGGATTGTTTTATGTTGTTAGTTTCCGTATAAAATAAAATTCCAGAATAACCATCCTTCGTATATTGGGTTGCCTTGGTATTAATATTTGTAACTGTTGTGCCTGCTTTCAATGCTCCCAGCGCTGTCACAATATTCTGTCCATTCAGAAAGAGAAAACAGAGAAAGTAGATAACTTTGCTTTGCTTGCTATTACAGTGGCTATACTAATTATCATCAGACTTACTGTAAGTGAGATATAACGGATAATTCGATTACAGAATTAATTCTTTCAAAGTGGCGGCCACAGCGGATTGAGAAGGAAGATCCTAATTTTTTAGGTAAAAAGAATTATCTCCCTATATACAGTGATTTACATTTAATAATGAGATTCTACAACTTCCAAATATTATTTACAATACACTGAAATTTTAATTTTAAATATTTACTAAATAGTTTTCAATTTCCAGGTACCATTTATAATGTAAATAGTACCTGGCGTACGTGGCTGGTTACTGCGTCGATGCAGGTTGTGTTCGAATCTGTGATTGAGGGAGAGTAAGGCATCCATGGATTGTTTTATGTTGTTAGTTTCCGTATAAAATAAAATTCCAGAATAACCATCCTTCGTATATTGGGTTGCCTTGGTATTAATATTTGTAACTGTTGTGCCTGCTTTCAATGCTCCCAGCGCTGTCACAATATTCTGTCCATTCAGAAAGAGAAAACAGAGAAAGTAGATAACTTTGCTTTGCTTGCTATTACAGTGGCTATACCAATTATCATCAGACTTACTGTAAGTGAGATATAACGGATAATTCGATTACAGAATTAATTCTTTCAAAGTGGCAGCCACAGCGGATTGAGAAGGAAGATCCTAATTTTTTAGGTAAAAAGAATTATCTCCCTATATACAGTGATTTACATTTAATAATGAGATTCTACAACTTCCAAATATTATTTACAATACACTGAAATTTTAATTTTAAATATTTACTAAATAGTTTTCTATTTCCAGGTACCATTTATAATGTAAATAGTACCTGGCGTACGTGGCTGGTTACTGCGTCGATGCAGGTTGTGTTCGAATCTGTGATTGAGGGAGAGTAAGGCATCCATGGATTGTTTTATGTTGTTAGTTTCCGTATAAAATAAAATTCCAGAATAACCATCCTTCGTATATTGGGTTGCCTTGGTATTAATATTTGTAACTGTTGTGCCTGCTTTCAATGCTCCCAGCGCTGTCACAATATTCTGTCCATTCAGAAAGAGAAAACAGAGAAAGTAGATAACTTTGCTTTGCTTGCTATTACAGTGGCTATACTAATTATCATCAGACTTACTGTAAGTGAGATATAACGGATAATTCGATTACAGAATTAATTCTTTCAAAGTGGCGGCCACAGCGGATTGAGAAGGAAGATCCTAATTTTTTAGGTAAAAAGAATTATCTCCCTATATACAGTGATTTACATTTAATAATGAGATTCTACAACTTCCAAATATTATTTACAATACACTGAAATTTTAATTTTAAATATTTACTAAATAGTTTTCAATTTCCAGGTACCATTTATAATGTAAATAGTACCTGGCGTACGTGGCTGGTTACTGCGTCGATGCAGGTTGTGTTCGAATCTGTGATTGAGGGAGAGTAAGGCATCCATGGATTGTTTTATGTTGTTAGTTTCCGTATAAAATAAAATTCCAGAATAACCATCCTTCGTATATTGGGTTGCCTTGGTATTAATATTTGTAACTGTTGTGCCTGCTTTCAATGCTCCCAGCGCTGTCACAATATTCTGTCCATTCAGAAAGAGAAAACAGAGAAAGTAGATAACTTTGCTTTGCTTGCTATTACAGTGGCTATACCAATTATCATCAGACTTACTGTAAGTGAGATATAACGGATAATTCGATTACAGAATTAATTCTTTCAAAGTGGCAGCCACAGCGGATTGAGAAGGAAGATCCTAATTTTTTAGGTAAAAAGAATTATCTCCCTATATACAGTGATTTACATTTAATAATGAGATTCTACAACTTCCAAATATTATTTACAATACACTGAAATTTTAATTTTAAATATTTACTAAATAGTTTTCTATTTCCAGGTACCATTTATAATGTAAATAGTACCTGGCGTACGTGGCTGGTTACTGCGTCGATGCAGGTTGTATTCGAATCTGTGATTGAGGGAGAGTAAGGCATCCATGGATTGTTTTATGTTGTTAGTTTCCGTATAAAATAAAATTCCAGAATAACCATCCTTCGTATATTGGGTTGCCTTGGTATTAATATTTCTAACTGTTGTGCCTGCTTTCAATGCTCCCAGCGCTGTCACAATATTCTGTCCATTCAGAAAGAGAAAACAGAGAAAGTAGATAACTTTGCTTTGCTTGCTATTACAGTGGCTATACTAATTATCATCAGACTTACTGTAAGTGAGATATAACGGATAATTCGATTACAGAATTCATTCTTTCAAAATGGCGGCCACAGAGAATTGAGAAGGAAGATCCTAATTTTTTAGGTAAAAAGAATTATCTCCCTATATACAGGCGTTTACATTTTATTTCAGATTCGTTTACAATTACACGGAAATTTCAATCTTATACAGAGTGAGGAAAGAGCGGGGAATTTTGAACTAGATCCTTGTAATTTTTTGCTTTTATGTTTCTCACAGGTATGTCACCCCAACTTTCTGTTTGCATGTCATTGGTGGCACTGTAACTCTATGTCAAATTCCAGGTTATCAGGTTAGGTTTTGTGTCATTTTGTGTCAAAATAGACACAAAACCTAACCTCATAACCTCGAACTTGGCATAGACTTACAGTGCCACCAATGACATGCAAACAGAAAGTTGGGGTGATCCACCTCTGAGAAACATAAAAGCAGAAAATTACAAGGATTTACTTCAAAATTTCCCGCTCTTTCCTCACTCTTTAACACTCACTCTGTACTACCTCTCCGTACTGACGAGGTCAGTGGTTGTTTTTGATGCCATTAATTACATAAACGTAACCAAAATTATTGCTCTGATTACTTTTTGTGTGAGAATTTTCAGGGAAGTCACTCACTTGTAGCAATTGGTCTAAGGCTTCTGGTATGTGCACAGCAATTGCGCAAAACATTATGCCGGTATAGCCGTCTCGCCGTAACTGCATTGCTTTTTTATTTGGATCCAACATGGTAGAACCTGCCTTAAGTGGTGCAAGTTCTCTGGCTATAATCTGTCCATTCCGAAAGAGAAAATAATGAAAGTAGATAACTTCGTTTTGTTTGCTATATAAGTTGAGATAATATTCTCTACTCACCAAAAGATCATCTACAGATTGTACATGTACTACGTGCAGAGGCATTTTTGAGAAGACGAGGAGCGTTTATACTAGTTCTATAAGTGCCAAAATGTCAACGTGCATGAATTTTCTACGATCGTGTC
Organism: Agriotes lineatus; assembly: GCA_940337035.1. Taxonomy (NCBI): domain Eukaryota; kingdom Metazoa; phylum Arthropoda; class Insecta; order Coleoptera; family Elateridae; genus Agriotes; species Agriotes lineatus. The sequence goes on from OW679203.1 coordinate 66,085,865, forward strand.
AAAATGACAACTTTTTGCACTGTTTCCATAGAAAACCCAGGAGAAGTATCTCCAAGTTTAGCACTAGAAACCAGAATCGAAAAGTTGGCAGTTTAAACGTTCTCCTTCAAGCCATTCTTCAAATGAGGTTTCTGAATGTCTTTGCTTAAATGCTTCTTTGAACAGACTGTATAAAACCTCAGCAGTCTTCTGATGAATTGTTCTTGCTTTTGTGACATGTGTAACTTTAGACATGCTTCCGCTTCTGCATCTGTCTTGATTCCAGAGTTTGCCACCAAACTAGTCCAGCCACTACCTTCGAGAATCTGGTCAAGCACTTTCAAAAAGGCCTGCACAATATGAAAAGCTCCAAAAATGGCTACAAACTTGGATTCACCATAAAACTCAGGCAAGTTTCACTGGATGGATTTAGTCAAAGCAAATAGAGGCTGGTCCACACATATGATAGGAGTTTGTCAAAGTTACCTATCAATTAAATTCGTGAGAAAAGTAAAATTTTCAGGTTTTTGAAAAGTGCGCAGAACCCGTAAGATGTAGAGATAAATGTATAGCAACAAAAAAGTTTCCCCCTTACAGGAGATTTCAAAAAAAAAATCGAAATCGGACCATTAGGAGCTGAGATACAAAAAAAAAATTGTGCACCAATACGGCGCCACCTTTAATGGCCGCCATTTTTGGCGTTCTACACAAATTTTTAAGTGGCTAAGTTACCTTTTGGCATCAACTATGACCACAGAAAGTGCCACATTCCAATCAAAAAGTGCAGCTTTTTTTGGTGTACCCGACGTACTAATATATCGCCCAGCCCTACTTGTGGGGCCCCAAGCACTACTGCGTCTATAGTTACGTTAGATACTATTTGTCCGAGTCATTTTTTATCACCTACGCGTCAGTTTGTCTTCGAATTTGTACAAACTAATTCTTCTGATGTCAAGATTGGTGCTATTCGTCATATCTTCCTCTGTGTTTTACATTCTTGAAAACACCTCTTTCTCACTGATCAATACTCAATTTTGTCAAATTTCTCTTGTTATTTACAAAAATAGTAACTACAAAAGTAACTAAACAGTTGAAAATGTCATAATGCGTGAACCGCCTATTAAAACCCGAGTCTTTCGATGACAAATAGAGATGATAGGTTAGAAGCGCTAATCTAGAAGAGCAAGATTAAGTTTTATCAAGCAGATTATAAACGACGCCAAGTAATAGAGTATAAGAGCTATAGTTCATTCAAATTCAAGATAGAGCAAAATCTGCAACCCAAATTACAAATATCAGCAGTAAGTTGATTACTAATATGATTTTATTAAAATTTAGATGAGAGAGATATGGCTTTGTTGCTGTCTTGATGAGTGTCAAAATCAAGACGGCAACAAAGCCATATCTCTCTGATCTAAATTTTAATAAAATCAAATTAGTAATCGACTGACCGCTGATATTTGTAACTTGGGTTGCAGATTTTGTTCTATCTTGAATTTGAATGAACTATAGACTATAGGTACATCTAAAAATATACTACAAATAGTACAAACTAAACAAAAAATTGAACATTTATTAGAGAGCTAGAGAAAGAGAGATGTGATGACAAATGACAACTGTTTCAAATCGTGTACAACGCCAATTGAACATCAAGACCGCAAGACATTGAAGTGATATTTTGTTGATGTAGAGAGTGTTGCCTATGTTAAACTTACGGTTTCAAGTACATACAATATAAAAGTTTCTTGAACTACATGGAAACCAATTAATTGTAGAAAGTCGGAGGCTTCATTCATAAGGAACTATTACTTTACTATCCTATATTCCAATGCGCATAATCCACTTAGGAAAACTTAAAAAAACTACATTTGGTATAACCCCACAACTGCAGCATTAGTCATTCCAAATTTTCAATATCAACAGCTGAGTAATCGTTGTCCAAATATTAGCACCGAAACAGCTCTCGGCGGCTTTATTGCCCTACAAACAGTGAAAGAAATCAGTCAACAGTGCAATTTCCTGCTATGGGTGGAAGTAAGTACTTAACAATAAGAGTACTATATCTTGCATTTTGCATTGGACAGTTTTAAACATTACGCAGTTAAATACATTTAATTCTTTACGCTCGCTAGCTTGAAATTTACATTGGTCAAGGACACGCGCGGTAATATAAAAAGGAAAGTTTAACTGACCTACGCTAATAGAATAACTTGAACAAAAATAAACTCAGACGGCCTTGAAACGTCTAAATAGAAATGTGCTGTTTCCAGTCTCGTAATTGATGTTCGATATTATAAAAAAATAATAATTGATCCAGTAGAGCCTACAACAATCGATTACATTAAATAATCGAAAACAACGAATAGGGATGATTTGATTCAGAAATATTTTTTTTACTTCCACTAAGGAAATGGCCTTCCTTTTTCCCTTATACAGTGTGAGTTAAAATTCGCTTTCCTGCGCAGCGTTTGGATATGTAATCGGTGAGAAACAATTGAAATAAAATAAAAAATATTTAATCTCCAAAAATGGCTCGTTTTCCAAATAAATTGTCAATAAAAAGTACAAATACCGTATTTTTTCTGGTTAATAATACTATCAAAGCAAATGCAATTGTCAAAAGAAAAACTAGGCCATCAATAAACATCATAGTGTTTTTGAGGGATTATTATACAATCAATATTTTTTTAATGTTGTATGTCTCTTGTTTTGACATTTGAATTTTTCACGATAGCTTGATTAAATAGTATTAAATGCAAAATTTGTAGATTTATTTTGAATTTGTTTGGGAAATAAGCATGTTTTGAGACTTTTGTATTCTTTGTTCTATGCAGTGACCGCCAAAAAGTCGGCATCATATTAGAAAAATTTTTATTTCTGATTTTTCAAAACATCTTTTTACCACAATAATTTGTGCTTGTCTAAAAACCTATTTAGCCCATATCATATAACCCGAGTAATTTTTACTTACTTAGAAAATGGCGTTTTTCGAAATTGTCAAAATCCGAAAAATTACATTTTTCGGAAATTAAATAAGACTTCAATGAGATTTTTGTAGAGTATTTAAGTTCTAGCTAACTGAACAATTTCAAGGCCAGAAAATACCCATAGCTAAAATTTCATTTTTTAAAAATATTTTCAAAATTTCACATACCAAGACTTAATTTTAAAAATAAATTTTTTTAGGTGAAGACTTTAAAGATCTATAATTGGAAAAAATAATATAAAATGTTAATTACTCCTTTAGATTTTTTTATAATTTACCGAAAAGTAATATGTTCGCATAATTTTTACGTTTTTGATGCAAATCGCTTTTTAGGCTCAATATTTTGCAATGATAATTAATATCTATTTAAATTGCTTCTAAAAACTCTAGCCGACCCCTGTTAATAAATTACTCTTACAAAAATTCTGTATATGATATTTTACATTTGTCTAAATGAGGAGATTTTGTAGAACATGTAAATTGGATAAAGAAAAATCTCCTGATTTAGGTAACTGTAAAGGAACACTTTCACAATTTTTGTAATAGTAATTCATTAACAGGGGTAGGTTAGAATTTTTAGAAGCCATTTAAATAGATATTAAGTATAATTGAAAAATATTTCTCATAAAAAGCGCCTTGCATCAAACACGTAAAAATTATGGAAACATTACTTTCCGGTAAATACTAAAAAATTTAAAAGAATAATTAAGATTTTATATTATTTCTTCCAATTAGATTGTCTTCACTTAAAAAAATATTGTAAAATTAAGTCTCCGTATGTGAAATTTTGAAAAATATTTAAAAAACTGAAAAATTAAATTTTAGCTGAAGTTAAATGAAAACAGGTGTTTTCTGGTCTAGAGATTGTTCGGTTAGCTAAGACTAACACACTCTGAAAAATGTATTGAAATTTTACTTAATTTCCGAAAAATAGCACTTTTTGGAATTTGTTAATTTTGAACAAAACCATTTTGTAGATTAGTAAAAATCACTCAGTATATATGATAAGGGCTAAATAAGTTTTAGACAAGCACAAATTATTGCCGCAAAAATTTTTTTTGTAAAATCGGAAATAAACATTTTTCCCATATGATTCCGACTTTTCGGCGGTCACTGTGTATGAATATTTTTTCACAGAACCTGTATGTGGATCGAATAGGCTATTTCTTCTCGGTGAAATTATTGACTTTAGTTTTTATTTATTTTTAAAATAGTATACATATACAGTACATCACGCGTTTGTGTGTCTGGGAGGAAAAATTGTCTGATTTAAAATATCCGACATATAAAAAAATAATAATTTTCATTGCCTGCTTGCTTGATTGCTTGACGCCACTTTGAAAGCGAACCCGTAGGCCGAATTGGCTGATTTTGGTGTCAATCGACTCAAGGCGACGCAAGTAAGCCAGTAGTAGGGTTTTCAAATTTTTATAAGTGACTTTTTTTATGTGGATTTTTTTGTTGATAGCTAACCTCAAAATTAACTCGACACACAAAATGGATCACTCTTGTACACATTGTATTAAATGAATTATTTCGCGCCCAATAGAACGCTATAATAAGATTCACATTGTAAAAAGCGAAACTTAATATACAGGATGCCAAAAAAATTATGAAATGTAAAATACACTCAAAACCAAAATATGACCAAATGCAAAATTTCCAAGATAATAAAAATGTATTTTTTATATCAATTTGTATCATTTTTATTCTTAGTTATAAGAGCTTTGTTGGTTTGCTTTAATTCTCCTCAAATGATATTACAAGACGGTGATTATACAGGGTATGCGGAATGTTGTAATTAGTCACACTAACATCCATGTTAACAATTTAACCTGCATTTATTTCCGATGTAACAACATACTTTTTTAACTAAAATTTATTATTTCTTTCAAATATCGCCTCCCTCCCCCCTACTGGGACACATTCTTTAGTAGATTTATTACAGTCTTGCATTTTGAAAGTATTCCACGAAAATTCAGCCACAAATTAATATAAAAAGTAAAATTTTTAGATTTTGAATATCTTTACAAAAATTTCTATTTGACCGTATTTTACAATTCTATAAAACTGTTTTACTAAAATGTTGTTCTTTAGTCTTAACACCCTGTACATTTAATTTACCTCTTCATAATGTTAATTCCATTTTTGCGATAAGAAAAGTATTTTTTCTCTCTGCGACACACAATCCGTGGATACACTGCACATAGAAATTTTAAAATATCGGTTTCCAGATCCAAATGTCTTTTAAATGTTGGAAAGACAAAACATTTGTAAACTACTACTCTTTAGTCCTGGGGAATACTTTTCTAGATCAGTTAGATATGATTAGCAAATCTTTAAAAGCCCAGTTGCAACAGCTTGCTATAAAAACAATGTAATGGGTTTTTATCGTCAAATGGCTCCATTGCGTGTTATTTCAAAACTATTCAAGCTAAATCGATAAAATTTAAAATGCATGCTGTTTACAAAGCCTTCTATTATTTCCAAAGTTTTGTAATTTTTTTAATTGACAAGGTCGGGTGCTGCACAGCCAACTAGATTTTTTTTAAATAGGAAGGGGGGTCAAATCGCATACCGTTTGAAAGGTATTTTCAAGTAGAATTCAGCGACATGCTGTTTGCCATAGTTATCTCTAAAGATAACTTCGCTATTGTAAATTTTTTTACGCGGGGATGCTAAAAATTCAAATTCTCGAAAAAATCTAAATACTAAAGTATTTTGTGGAACAAATGTATAAGTGTGTATATTGTTGAAAAGGGAATTTTATTGTGAATATTATACTGTCAAAAAAAGTGCAACTTCCTGTTTCAAATAAAAAAGTCAGTTGTACTTCCGGTGAAACCGGAAGTTACAAGAACGTCAAAATATTTGCAAATTAATACCATTTTATACAATAACGTAAGTACCATATACCAAATCAGTATCGTTTGTAATAACAGAAATGCAGGGGGTTACATTGGATTTGGGACACCTGGTATAGGGAATATTGCGTTTATTTCCCATTATTTCGATATCTTATTTATTTTTTATGCTTGCTGCATAGTTTATAATTCCACGTTGTCATTGATTGCCCACCAGGCGCTATCATTTGGTGTTATGCTGTCAGAACCTCTCGCCTTGCCTATTCTTATTTTCGCTACTGCTTTTTGGACCTCCTTCAACTGTTATTGATTCACAATCTTCATCTTCATCTCTTTGTTCTTCTAGATTTTCTCTCCTTGATCCTGAAAATTTCCTCATAACAGTTTATTCATGCATGAACTCAATATCCGATGGAAATCTGATATTAATACGCCCTTTTCATAGATTATGCTTGGCATTTCTGACTTTTCTTTCCACTTTAAAGATTCTAGAATGCCACAAGCCCCCGCCTCCTATTCGTGCTTTTAAATGTTACCTCTACTTCCTTTTCAAAATCTATCCAACTTGCCTTTAGTTTCTTTTATTTCCATTTTTGCGTTGTTTCTAGCTTCCATGTATTTATTTTGTTCTCGTTCTGTTCTTGTTCCCCTGTATTATTTTCATGCTAATTTCTCTTTGACTTTTTTCTGTCCAGCATCTTGTTTAATATTTGTTTATACTTGTTTTCCTAGTACCTACATAGCTTAATTTATTAGTGTTTCTTTCAATATCTTTACCTATTTTTGATTAAAAAACTTTTTTGGCACTTTGATCCTTTAATTTCTCTATTTTGATTCTTGTGTATGGTTTACTTTCCTCCATATCTAGTTTACCTAATTAAATTTTTTGTCATTACCATTCTGATATGTCCCTAGTCCTGCTTCTGTATCAGGTCCTATTCTTCCATTCCAGTCGCCTATGATTATTATGTTATTATGTTCTTCTTTTACCTTATCGAGCACTTCTTGTAATTCTTTTTCCATTACATTTATCTATGTACCTTCTACCGGTGCATATATTTGTGCTATTTCCATGTTTTTTGAGGCTTCTAGTTGTATATAAATAACCTTTGAGTTTATGAGCTCCCATTCCTTAACACTTTTTAACCATGTACAGTCGTGTGCAGATAAATCTGGGACAGTGTTTTTTTCACATGCAGATTCAGTTAAGAATTTGAAGAATATTTCCATAGATTTCCTCTTATCAGAGAGAGGTACGGGTTTCAGTACCTGTTAAAGTTTAATGTAACTCTTTCTGATAGCAGGAAATCCATGGAGATATTCTTCAATTCTTAACTGAATCTGCATGTGAAAAAAACACTGTCCCAGATTTATTTGCACACGATTGTACTTACTGGTTTACTACTCTAGCTGCTCCTTCTTTGTTATTTTCTTCTAGACTTTTTTCCTTATCTCGCTTATACCTAGAATTTATATTTTTGTTTGTTCCATTGCTTCTAGTACTTCTGTTAAGTTTATTGTTTTAAAATTTTCTACATAAATTTTTTTTTTGCCTATTCGTATTTTTTTATTATTTATTAAATACGAGTACATACCGGGTGTCCGTTCTCAAACTCGAACATAGGAATTTAACATTGCATTGAACGTTTTTGCCTACCCCTTCTCGCCAATTTAAGTTACAGGAAATCTAATGATATCAATGGAGAGATGAAGTTATTTCGCATTAAATGATAGATACTAATAATAATAATATTTACTTCTGTAGTATAGAAATAATGACAAAACATCTAATAATCAAATGCACAGTGTTGATTACCTATGTTCGACTTTGAGAATGGACACCCGGTATATGTTTTCCCTTACAATAAAATTTGTCTATATCTGGACATTCTAAGAAAATTTCTGGTTCAAGATCGCACTTAAATATCTTTAAAATTATCTCGAATCTCCATGTCGAATTTATTACAACTCGAGCTAAAATCTTTTAACGCCGTAAGCATCTTTCACAAAAGCAAATATACAGGGTGAGCCGGCAGGAACGGACCAACCTCCAGGAGTGTATTATACACGTGAAAATAATGTAAAAGAACTAAAATGTTGTTATCCGATTTTCATTTTTTTGCGCGTTATAGCATTACAAAAAAAACAACTTTTTATGGAGAATGGAGAATCGACATTTTTGTTAATTTAAGACGTAATCATTTGCAAACAATCGAGAAATGCACCATTTATTACAAAGGCTAAAACAAAAATAGCGCGTATGGGACTTTTTTATGATGCTGTATCTTGAAAACAAATGAAAATCGGATAACAACATTTCAGTTTTTTTACATTATTTTCACGTGTATAATACACTCCTGGAGTTTGGCCCGCTCCTCCTGACTCACCCTGTATAGTATTTAACGTAATTAGGCCGATATTGAGCATATAACGGACGAGGATACATTTTGTGGCCGAGGCCAATTAGGCCGTACGTTGTTTAACAGTTTTCGTAATATAAAGTGACCAATTTTAAGATGTGATTTTCATATAATTTGTTAGGTAGTGTAGCAACGGTTGTAACGGACTTGGCTGTTAAATTTTCACGGTTTTGTCTATTATGGGTGACATTTCGGTCAAGCAGACAGTATTGATAGGCATAGTACAACAACATGTAGGTATTATGAAAACGTTTTAATTGTATCATTGGATTGTTATATGTACGAGATACGCCGAAAAAGTATCTAGATGCAGATATTAGATTCCTTACGACAAATGTATCTAGTTACAGATACTGGAGCCTTACGTGAAATCCAGATCCAGAATCACGATAATTACCTCGATACCACCCAGCACTGCTCAGCGTCATTATACCTCTTAAATAAGCCACAACACTACAAGCGAGTTAAACTGGCAAAAGTATCAAGGCTTCATTCAACGGTTTAATATTTTTGGGTTGTTGTTGTAAACAAACTTCCCATTAATTTTAATAGGGATATTATTACAGAAACTAATTACTTATTATGCCAAGTAGTTGTGTTTTTTAAAACTACAAACATAAGTACTGTTCAGGGTGGAGGTTATAGTGGACTGTATGATTTTAATTTGGACAATTTACAGGATACGTCTTAGGGGTGCAGGAATTAAAAAGGGTTGTGAACCAACGGTCTAGTGTAGTCTCACACGAGATGACATTTTAGACTTTGATCCGTTGGCAGACGTTCGTTGAATACAGAACAGATGTTAAAACTGTATTGTTTATTGACTAGAATATTTTCTATTTATATACATTAACTAAGACGTAAATTACTAGGTTCATGTTATTTTGCCCTAGTTTCAGCTCGCATATGCACTTGCGTATTCAATTTCATAACAAACAGATAGCAAGTTTGCAAAATTGCAGTTTGTCGACCGGGTTATTCGACCAGTGCTGATAATAAACGCTGACAGCTTTTGTTGTAATTTCCGTAAGTAACAGTTCGATAACGAAATGTATGCATATTTAATTTTAAAAGTTAAAATTATGTTTTGGTTCCTAAACAAGTACATTTCATTTAATAATAAGGAGGGTTTATTACTGCCTTACTGAATGATTCCACGGTTGCCCACACGCTTATTTCTGTGATAATGGTCTACTGTACAGCAGTCCTAAATTTTAAATGCGGCATACGCCGCGGGCTACAGCTAGTACATAATAACGTCGGAAACATAACGTTTTTCGTTTATGTTAATTAGTTTTTTCTAATTTGCAGTTACAGTCAGATTTTTCATTCAGTGTAAGAATTTCGAATATTAATATAATCTTAGTTAGTAAAACTATAGTTAAATACAAAGTCTAACCAAGTGATATATATCAAAAGCGTTAAAATTACTTGAATTGTGAGTCATAATTTTATAGAATGTTTTTGTCAGCTAATAAAGCGCTTTCTTGCACGTAATCGCTCAAGTAAACATACGACTTCCAGGAAATATAATTTACTATGTAAACGCATTAAATCTTTCTGTATAAGCACACAACAGGAAAAAGATGCAATGCATAAAATGTACAGCGGATGTGGCAAAACAGATATGTAACTTCCCATGCAACTCAAATAGAGATAATAGGATTCTATTTTAATTTTTTTTTTAATTTCTTGATTGATATTTTGCTGTAGTTACATAAAACTAAAACCCTAACTAATTGAAAGTTGATTATAATAAAATATCAAAATGTCTGTAGGACTATTTTGAAAAAACGCAACGGAATACCGGCGTTAAATTTTGTTTCTGCACGATATATGGTAGCAATAATTTGATATTATTTAGACTTTTTCCTGCACTTAATGCAATATTATAATATTATAATGAAATATTAGAGACCTTTAAGAACATTTTTGTGATACTATAATTTTGTCCAGCCATTAAGTAGCTTCAAAATTTGGGGAACTCTCATTGGCTATCTGCAAGACACACAACTTCCTTTTACATTGACCTTATAAATAGTAAAAAAAATGTTTTTAGCTTCCTTACACATTATCCTGGGTGATGAAAAATAAACTTTATCGCGGGAGCCATTGAAAACAATCAAACTTGCTTAATCTGTAGGATGCTTTTTGTTGACATAGAACTGTCAAATGTTTTTAAAGTTTAAAATTCACTTTCGACATATTGTTTAACACATCTCATTCTTATATTAATGTTACCTATCTATTCAATGTATACATTTGGTTTAAATTACATATTTTTACGTATTTGTGTAGCTGATGATTAGATTGTTAGCCACATGAACTAATAAATCAATTAATAGTAGTTCAAATGTACTTAGGTTTATAACGTGACGTGTAGACAGATTTGATGTTGCATCTATCGTGTGCTTAAAAAAATCTTATTCGCAGCATGCCATCATGATCAAATTGAAGTTTGATGTAACTTGATATATACCCATTGAAGCAAATGCACTACCAGAAGTCAGAGAGAACTAAATTACATTTTGATCTTGAACTATTTACTTAAAAATATACAAAACACTTAATTAAACAATTTTTATTGACTGTTATGATTAATACCCTCGTTGGTGTGTAAATGCCATCTTATTTTCCTTTTTGTGTGATACAAATTTATTGCAGTGTAAACTTTTACCTGTCACAGTGACAGATTTTTTCATAAACAAAATGCATTCTGACATTCAGCTACAGACTTAAGCCACGACATGACTAGATTTTTTATCTTTCTTTCCAAGTCCTGCCTTAAATGAGTTTTTAACTCATTATAGATACGACACGAAACCTATACGGTGTGTTCAAAAAGAAATTACATAAGGGTTGGCCGTGGAAACTAAAAGTAATGTAAACAGCAAGCTTTAGAATTTATTAACTGTGATTGTTGTTGTTGTCATATGTTTATATTATAATCTGCTATGGAAATTCTAAAGTTTGCTGTTTCTAAAGATTGCCGTTCCATTAGTTTGGCTTTCCATGGCCAACCCTTATGTAATTTCTTTTTGAACACATGGTATATGAAGTTTGAACGTCATGCCTCTTTTAGTTTTTGAGATATTATGTTCACACACAGACACGCAGACTGACAGACCAATGAACAATAACATGTTTTTTTTTGTTCAGGAGTGGTTTGTGTCAGTCTGTCAATTTGTGAGTCTGTAAGTATGCCTGCGGTTTCATTGATGACCTTAAAACGTATATCTTCGTTTTTAATATTTAAATTCTAGTGATTTTTGGTTAAAATCGGGTAACCGGAACTGGTACTTTTATGTTTTTTTGTCTTCCGGGAAAACTTTATAACTGTTAATAAAAATTCACATTTATAGAACAAGTACAAATATCTACAATTTTTGTTTTAAAAGTTTTTTTGCCAGAACAGTTTTTGGAAAAATCGAAAAATTTGATTTTAGAAAAAATCCCAATTAGTAATGGGACACTTTTGCCGCATACGAGATCGGTCATGCATAATATGTTCCAGGCATGAGGGGGTGAGTTTAAATGGAAAAGGTACGCTTTATTCTACACTGTTTTGAATCAAAGCATTTCCATTTCTTCTATGTATTTTTATCGAAAAACTATCTCTTTTTCAGTTATTGCAAGAGCACATTTCTTGCAGTTGATGTTTATGCACGAGAAATGAAAATTATGAAACGGAGCCGGAGGCTGAGTTTCATAACATGTCCAGTGCAATAACACTTTTAGCACGAGTTTGCATACAATATTTTTTCTACGACCTTAAATTTTCTGTTATTAATCCATAAATGTCGATTTAACAAAGGTTTGCATTATGACAGTTATAATTTATGTCATAATAAAGAGATGGCCTTGACGCGCAGGTGAATGTTTGTGGAGCCAGTACTATCAAAGTCAGTTATAAAAGATAATTATTAATACTACACATCTGACTTTATTCATTACATAAAGCTTTAATTATTTAAAAAACACTTTACCTTTAACGCAAGAAGTAACTAGAAAAACTTTGCAATCTCACCTCCAGTTCGAAATTGTAGTTTTATAACCTCACTTCACTTTATAACACATGTGCTAAAAGTAAACAGCTGATCCCTATAAACACGCTAAATTATAAAAAGTCACTTTTAGTGAGAAAAGCTAGCGCTAAAAGGCCTACTTTTAGTGGTGGTCGTAGAAAAACAATTTTAGTATAGGAAACCAAAGTTACCATAAACGTCAAAACTTTTAAGTGTCAAATATTAATCTGCAAATAGATAAAGATGTTGAATTCGATATTACATTAAATTGTTTTTATATAACTTTAGAAGGTGTATTACTTATGTGAGTCATTCTTTATTACATTTATAAGCTGTTTTGAAGGAGTTCTGAGAATTACAATCCATACGCTAGGCGGCTCCACATATTGTTCATATTTATTTTGTTTACTCATGAAACGTGCTTCAGTAGCAAATATAACAACTGGAGCAAATGTGTTACTGCTTTTAATAGGAGGAACAGGGCAGTGTGAAAAAGGATCCCCACCAATGTTTTCTATTACAATTCCGCATTAAGTTTTAGTAGAAACAGCTAACAGTAATGTCCCAACCCTGCCAGTGGCCGTCTACCATTTTACCACCGTTTGCCAACAAGTGCAGCGCGAAAATAACCTTAACCCCACGAAATATGGTTCATGTTTTAATTTTTATTTTATTATTTATTTAAACTGCCACCAACAGTTACAAGAAATCAATTACAGGTCACAGCATATCATGTGTATAACGTATGTAGCATGTGTTGTGTGTGGTCAGATTACTCTTTCCCATAGACAAGTCTCCCGGGAAGAGCACCGTTAATTCTATCCCAACGGCGAATGGTGACTGGGCTCGATACCGACCGATAGACTGCGGAAAAATCCTGCCTGTCCAATGATTCGAACCGAGGACTAGCTTGTTGCAATCCTGGCGCCTTTACCACTGCGCCACGCGGTCATTTCAGAGAAAAATACAATCCGACATATCGTTAGTATCACCGACATTCCGTTAGTATCACGCTATTTAATATTTACTTGCAAAATTCTTTAAAACCCATAGATTCACCCACACACTGCGAAAAGTTTTCACAACTTCTCCAGAAAGTTCTCCCTTGACGAGATCTTCAAAATGACACAACAACATTCACCTGCAATACGTACAACTTGCAAAAATTCGCACTTTCCAAGCGTCACACAGATCGCTGGAGCCCCGTATTAGCGTCACACTTCTAATTCGTTAAACATCTTCAATGTTAAAAATCTGATTATTCAAAGGTGGAAATAATTATATGACTTCGATTTTACTGTGTTCGACGGCAAAGTTTTTTTACGTTTTCAATCATTAATTCAATACTGGAGCTTTCAAAACTATTATTATTCATTTAGAACGACGCCGATTTGCAAATTTCACTTTGACTTTTTAGCAAAATGTTAGTTAAAGGCTACTCACTAAATTGAAGCCATAAAACCAATTGTGATCATATGAAAACACTGCGACATTGGGTGTTTTCAAATAGATACAGTTAATTTTTATTGGCCGTTTCTGACAAATTAACCAATTTTTATATGGCCAAGTTGCAATCAATAAGAGATCTATTTCGCCCACAAAAAATCATTAGAGACATTAAAATATATCATCAAATACACCTAAAAATGTTTCGTATAGGTAGGTATTTTATCATTCAACTTTGAATTAGTTGGGCTTTTAGTTCAATATTTTGCCACACCTCTTGTAGATTTTATCAGTTGTATTTTTTATTCTGTTGTGTACTTATACGGAAAGCTTTAGTGCGTTGACATAGTCAAGTAGATTTACTATAGATTATTGTGCATATAAGGAAGCGTTTTATTAGCTGATAAAAAATTCTATGAAATTGTGACTCATAATTTAAATAATTTTGACTCTTTATGTCTTATCACTTAGTCAGGCATTTTATTAAACTATAGTTTTATGAACTAAAATGATATTAATACTGAAATTTCTTACACTTTTTTTATTTATCAGTAACTAGCTGACCCGGCAAACGTTGTTTTGGATTATGACATGATGGGGAAAACACTTCAAACCATTCAGCACAGAATCATAAAAGTATGAACTGCAAATAGAAAGTCGTACAGTGTACAGGGAAACACACTTTCGATATTTTTCAATTTTCCGGCTTTCCCTTTGGATTTTTCCACCTCGGGAGTAAGACGAACAAAAAAAAAATCATCCAAATCGGTCAAGTCGTTCTCGAGTTTTTGGGTTACTAACACACGGCGACTGATTTTTATATAAATTTAGATAGATGTAGTTCTATATTGTGACAATTATTCAAGTTTTCTTCTAGTATTTTGTCGTTTAGCATTTTCTCCATTAGCTCTTCCAATATTTTTATATCATTCTCCGTAACCATGTTTTGGTACTTGTGAGCTTTTAATTGCAACTGTGTGCCTATATCTTTTTTGAAATATTTTCAAATATTTTGCATATTTTATACTCATACATATTTAGGTATTTGGTTAGTTCAACATGATATAACCGAATATGGAATGTGGAAAACAATACAATAATACAGCAATAATCTCGAATCCCAGAGTGTCTCTATTATATAGGTCGCTTGTACAAGGCGAAAGAATTCTCTATTATTTGAATACAATAGGTTTTGTCCAGCCGGGCACAGGCTGAGGGTTGAACTCTACACTTTCGCCTAAGAAAAGAGGAATTCCCTGCTTGAGTTTATGGTTTTATTGTCCAGCAGGGTTGACTCTCACTTTCCTTTGGCATATTGTTATTCGAGTCGGACGACCGTTCGTTTATTGCTCCCTGCAATTGCGGCTATTCCATGACGCAAAAGGGTTAAATGGAGATCATGCTGTGATGATCCGGAATGTCTGTTGTTTACAGACAGTAGCGCGACGTTCAAAATGTTCGTTACATTCATTGCGTGATGACATTACTCAAATACGGCGTTGAAGAGATTTCTTAATTGAAAGCATACAATTGATTTCGATACTTTTACTAGAACCGTTGCATCCCGAATTTTAACTTTTATTATTGTTACCGACTGTATTTTTACGATCCTATTTGCGAAGGGTAATTCATGACGTTTTCAGACAGTTCGGCACAGCGCCGCTGCACATATATACATAATCTAGTGCTGTTGTACCCGAAGGTGTCAATGTGACTATATTTTCAGGTATTTGTTTGCTTCCGCTTCTTACGTAGTTACTTCAAGTCCTCCTGTTGGCTGCCTTCTCCTATGCCTTAAAAATATAACAAGAAAAGTATTTCTTTATTTCGTGTAGAATAAATCACATATGGGGTTGGGGAAAAGTCCCAGAATAGTTTATTTGTAGCCTAATGGTTCTTTTAGCAACGTATTTTCTCTGAGGTCTTCCCCTATTGTGATACTAATTTACTGGATGCTTTACATCTGCTTATATCTCTTTCTGAAAAGATAGCTTTGCCGTTAGAGTTACTGTCTTATTTGTATCGTGTTACCCATGTTTCACCCACTAGTAATCAACCAATAATAACCAATATAATCTCAAAAGATGACCGGTATGGGGTGCCATCTTGAATATCATCCAAGCATTCTATTATATTAAGAAAAATCAATTCTATTGAAAATACCTTTTGAGCAGAATACTAACTGAATGAAATGAATTTGGATGTTGGTAAGTCGAGTTGAGTTTTCTTATTTTGGACCAAGAAATCTGTCGTTAAACTACCTTGCTGATATTTTAGTCCTCTATGAGATTTGATGCATGCGTGCAGCACTCCTATTGCCTAATTCTATATTCTTCTGCTTATATGTCAATTTGTCTTTCTTCTTCTTTTTATATTACAGGCATTAATATTATCATTCTTTTTCTAGAGCATTTTGTGTTTCCTTCTTCCCACTGGTGTTCTGGCTTTTGCCATTACCGCTATCCTATCTGCTTCCATTCTCTTATAGGTTGTATGTATTTTATTCACTGGTTTGATTCCCAACAGCAACATTCTAAAATGTTTTACTTTTTCATACTCGAATTGCTCTTGCTTGTACTAAGGCGTTTTGCAGCCCTGAGGATCAATGTTGTAATGCGGCTGTTAGTAACAACGACTTTGTGTCTAATTTTTGTAACACAACTTCACTTTACGTCCCGTTTGTTTACCTAACTAGCTCAGTACACATGATACTCCTTTAAAATTTGCTCAGTTCGTAACTCTGAAGCATCATTATCTGTCAAAAACCAGGAAGCTAGCCTGCAGCTCGGGTGCTGAAATTCACTGCAACAATATTCACAAGAAAAGCCAATTTGTTAATACAAATAAACATAGATCTATTGATTTTTTAGATCGCACTCTAAACAATAAAGGATATAGGATAAAACCCTAAAATAAATGGTGAATCCTAAACACAGCGGTTTTAAAAAACAAATGGATCATTAACGCGCAGCAGCTTGTGGTTACACTGATTTACAAGTTAAATATTAGCAGAATAACTGTATCTGCAATACATCTACATTTAAATAACATTTAAAAGATGATAACTATCTTTTATACTCAAATTATATTAAGCTGCACTAATGTCCGGCGTCGCGATTCGAGTACGTATTTATTTGTGCATTAATTGTATTCTTTTACTGTAATGAAATCTTCACAACAGAAGCTGGAGCGAATGCTTACGCTATAGCAAAAATGCCCTGTATCAGATTACCTTAAGGTCGTGGTCTGGGAATTGCTGACCAGCATCGAAGTGGATCGCGTCATCCCTTGAATGACTCGTATGAACATTTTCCACGAATACGGAGGGGAAGTATCTGGCTTCTGGCTATGACACCTGGTCACAGAACAATCGGAACGTTTCAAAAATTCTTTAGCGGCTTCGAAATTGCGTACTTCCTTTGTAGACGACGAAAATTACACTTACTTGAAGTGTAAACACAGTCTTGTAGCCCGCAAACACTATAGGCAGAAAATTTAATTTATTGCATCGTTTTTGGCATTTATTTAGCTCGCGTGTGGGCGATTTTACATTGTCAGTCGCAGGAAGACGTGCGCCTTTGGGGCTAGGAACGCTGCGGCTGACTTTTAAGTTCCCCGCGACCTCCGTTGAAATCATATTAAATGCTGCACACTAAAAATTGTGTGATCCGTACATAGAACAAGACCGTAAGCGCACTTTTCGTTAAATTACAATGTTTAATCCCAATTAACAATGCAAAAGCATGAATACAAGCTGGCTATATATGTGAATATTAAAATAAAGAATTCAGCTACAGAGGGCAGATGTCCGTTTCATGTTCTTGTGTGGTAATTTTTAGTTAATCTTAGTTTCCGCAGTTCTTATATAGGTATTGTCCTCTCATTTATATTTGGTCTAAATGTTTTTTCTATTTTAATTAATATTATTGTCGCTGTTTTTAACTCTTCCCTTGTCTAGCTACTAAGCTTAGGCCATCTGCACATGCAGGCATGTAGGCATTGATGTGAATCCTTCAAAATGGTCCCACTTATATTTCTGTTGATCTCTTTTAGCACTTTTTCTATGACTAGCTTGAAAAGTGTTGTAGATACCGGGGCTCCTTCTACTTCATTATATATAAAACACTTTTCCAGCAGAGTTCAATTTTTAAGAACTGACAGCTCTGTTTCCTTCATGGATTTCATCTTGTAGAACCTTCCCCATTCCTTCAATGCTTGGTTTGGATTCCATGCTTTTTAAGGTATCTTCATGAATCTGTTAAATTTTCCTTTAATTTTTAGCTTTCTTTCTCTGCTCCGATTTTACATTATCATATGCACCACCTATTACAAATTAATTACCAAATTTGGAATAGGAGTTGCCTCAGTATACAGCGACATCACAAATGATTAATGACCACATGACCACTTACATTTGCAAATTTTGTTAGTTTAATCTTCCGATATTGCATATAAGCATCGATTTGATATTTTTGACCATTGTCCTTTGTGGTGTAGTTCTGAATTCTCATATTGTAAAAGTTTTCTGATTTACGACACTATTTCATTGTATCAACAACAGTTCAGTTTAGAGCTAAGTTACTTTTTTTTGAATGGGTAAGTAGCTTCCTATAATATATTAAGTCTTTAATATGTGGCACGCCACTACTACTATCACATTTCTTTGAACGTCGTTGCCAATAGTGTTGAACGGCTCTCGAGGTCTTCAATCTGTTTCAATATCTCTAGTATTGAAAATAAATCTATTTAAAGTGTTGACTAATTTATGATCTATAGTAGGTTCAGTCAGATGCTTTGTATTATTAAATTCGCAATATTTCAATTGCTTTTATTAAAAGCCGTTGGCTGCTTATTGTATTTTTAGTAATAAAATCTTAATTTTTTATATAGTATATAGCATATTTTGAAGTAAAACAATATTTTATAACATGTTCTTACTAAAGGTTACACTTTAACTCTTTATAGAAAACGTTGCCGGTTACTATGCAAGTTGGAAGGTCTACAGTACCTGCAAAATAGAAGATATAGACCCTAGCCTCTGCACCATTCTTTATTACGCATTTGCAGGTTTAAACGAAGATGGAACAATTAAATCCCTTGATCACTGGGCAGACATCGATAAGGGTAGGGTATATTTTAAACAATATGCAGAAAATTCCAGTTTTAACTTTTAGGAGGATACAAGAATTTTACTGCTTTAAAACAAAAAAACCCCAATCTTAAAACCTTATTGGCGGTGGGAGGATGGAATGAAGGATCACAGAAATATTCGAACATGGTTGGAAGTGAGGGTAGCAGAAGAGCCTTCATTAATAGTGCCCTTGATTTTTGCAACAAGTACGGATTTGACGGCATCGATTTAGACTGGGAATATCCATGCAAGAGAGGGGGTCAGCCCCCGGACAAAGTAATAGATTACATTTGAATAAATATAAATTAGTACACCTTACATTTTCAGCAAAATCTATCTGCTTTCCTTCAGGAAGTGCGTGAAGAATTTGATAAGCACAATTATCTTATAACAATAGCCGTAGTAGCCGGCGAAAGCAATATTGACGCTTCATACCAAGTTCCACAATTGTCCAAGTTAGACAACAAACATTTTTTATAGACCATTACTTATGTTTAATTTTCAGGAGCGTTCATTATATAAATTTGATGACATACGATATGCACTCAGCTGCAGACGGTCGTACCGGTGAAAATGCACCATTATATTCTGACGACACACTGAAGCTTGGATTTCAAAAGGAGCCAATCCTGAAAAAATCCTCTTGGGTATTGGGTCTTACGGTCACTCCTACACGTTGACCAATCCTGACAACCATGGCATCGGAGCGCCCTCATCAGGCCCAGGTTTGCCAGGGCCTCGAAGCAAAGCTGCTGGGACTTTGGGCTATGGCGAGGTGTGCTACTAACTAACAAGTGGTTATCGCTTTCATAATGCATGCATTGCAGATATTACAAAAAGAAAGCTCAGGATGGACCAAGGAATGGAGCGACCAACAGCAGGTGCCATACCTCTTCAGTGGCAACCAGTGGGTTGGTTATGACGATACAAACTCAGTTACAAAAAAAGTACGGCCCTTCAAAATGAAGGAAACAATTTTAAAGAACTGATTCTTTTCAGGTCAGTTTCGGAAAGCAAGTAAACTTGGGTGGTGTGATGATGTGGTCGGTGGACATGGATGATCCTAAAGGCATTTGTGGCAGTCCGTACCCTTTGCTGAAAGCTATAAATGGTAGTTTCACAAGTTGTTGGCTGTTTTGAAAACTTGATTTTACTTTATTGTTTCAGCTTGCTATTAAGTTACTGATATTTGATGCTTACTTAATAATTGATGCAGCATTTGCGAAGGAATAGTTTAAGTGCCTAGAAATCGTATAATACAGTAAAATAATAAATTCTAATCTTAAAAGTGGTAGTTTATTTACAAAGCTACTAAATCTTGTAATCCAATGGAATTAAATGATTTAAACCTTTTCCAGTGCAAGCGTTATCATTGCTTACATTTTGAGCTCAGGCCGTCAATGACAATTGTAATGAAAAATGAAAACAACACACCTTTAGGTTATGATTGCTTTGTAGTCAAATTCTTGTTGAAATAGTGCACAAATTGAGTTTTAACTGACTACCTTATAAAAATCTGCAGTATTTACGCTAGTGCCATGCATCAATAGTGTTCGTCGATAACGATAACTCTTATTAGCGCAAAAAGTGAAAAAGTAGCTATGGGTTCTGACATGCAGGATACAAAAATTGTCAATCGTTGCATTATACCCACGCCTAAAAACGATACGGTTGGGGATCATCGATGGGAAACTATGGTGAGTACCTACATTGCTTTTTTGGTAAGCTTAAAGTGCATATCAGCTTATTACATATTTTTTGAAAAAATGTGAGGTTATATTCCACTTCTATAACGCGTTTCTAACCCGTATTACAGAAATTGTTTGGTGTTAGGTTTGTATCTAGGCTAATTGTGTTGCTTTTAATATATAGGGTGTTTCCTATTATTACACATTTGTGTAAACAGTTTTAAGGCTATGGTAATGCTTAAGTACTTGTGTTCCTGTTTATATTTTACCTTACAATGGTGAAAAATTATGCAAAATGTAAGGGCCTTTTTGTAGAAAATAATTAAGTATATTTCTCCGAATGTGTCTTATTCTCTTCTAAGCGTTGTATTATTCGTCAAATTTGTTTAGTTTTATTGTTTATGATCTCTAAATTACATATTTTTTAATCTTATTGTACGTGATACTGTTTTATAATACAGAACATTAAAGAAATACTAAATCAAGTTAATATATCTGACACAAAAATAATTAATATTCTATCAAAATGTTCGGGGACTGAGAACCAAACTCAAACACCTGTTAGAAAGTGTTCCAACTTGTTGCTACAATGTCATTGTTTTCACCGAAACTTGGTTAACCCTCGACTTCCATAGCGCAGAACTTTTTATGTTTGACTATAATGTGTATAGATGTGATCGCTCACCAAATACAAGCATATTTTCCAGAGGTGGGGGAGTGCTAGTAGCAGTGCATCGTGATATATCCAGTTCGCAGTTGCCATGTTCAACGAATGTGGAACAATTATTTGTAAAAATTGGAAGGGGCACCAAGTCCCTAGTTCTTGGAGCAGTTTATTTTCCTCCCAAATCTCCTCCAGAGAAGGTCTCTAGTTTTTATGAAAATGTTGATCGACTCGCGCTCGAGTACACAAACTCCCAAGTTGTCCTGCTTGGCGACTTCAATTTACCACATGGAGTCTGGCAATCTGACAATCTCAGCTCTTCTGTCACATCAGACATAGGTGTCCAGCAATACGAGACCGAATCAATAGAAATCATATCCAATCTATGTGCGTTACAGAATCTTTTCCAAGTAAATTCAGTAAGAAACCCTAATAATTCATTGCTTGACTTAGTCCTTACTCAAGATCGTCATATACAAGTTCGGACAGCTCACTCAGGTCTAGTTCCACCAGATGCTCAATTTCATCCGCCACTGACATTCGACATCAAATTTTCAAATACTTGAAATAACACTGGACCATATGCGGATGGATTCTATTATGATTTTAAGCAGGCTGATTACACAGCATTGGATCAATTTCTTAATAGTGTGACATGGGACGCAATACTGCAAAATAAATCGCTAGACGAAATGGTTGCAACATTTTATGAAATTATGTATTTAGGAGTCGATCTGTTTGTGCCCCGTAAGCGAATCTCATCCAGAAAATTTCCTAGGTGGTTTTCCCCTGAATTGAAAAATCACATATTTCTAAAGAAGAGAGCCCATCAGAAGTACAAATCAACCCTTTCTCAAGACGATTATATTGAGTTTTGTAGGCTCAGATCCATATGCAAAAGATTGTCAAAAACCTCGTACATGAATTTTGTATCAACGATTGAATCCAACATTAATAACGATATCAAATCATTCTGGAGCTTTATAAACTCTAAAAGAAATACTACTGAAACGCCTACAGAATTCTCTTATAATAATGTAACAAGCTGTGATGGACTTGTGATCTCAAATATGTTTGCTAGTTACTTCTCTACAGTTTACTCAAACAAGAAATGTGATATAAATACAAATGAATTATCTATTAGTTGTAATAACATATCTTCCTGTGATATTTCAATCTCTTTAGTTTATAACAAGTTAAATAGTTTAGATGCTAGAAAGGGGCCTGGGCCTGATGGCATACCTCCCATGCTGCTAAAAACATATAGCTTTATTTTAGCTAGGCCGCTATATCAAATTTTCTCTAAGTCTTTGCAACTAGGGGAATTTCCTAAATTCTGGAAGTTAAGTTTTATAACACCTATTCATAAGTCAGATAATAAAAGTAAAATAGAGAATTACAGACCCATAACTATATTAAGTACTATTGCTAAACTATTTGAAAATATTATCACTGATCAGCTCTCTGCTGTCTTGCATAGCTCCTTGATCCAAGAACAGTATGGTTTTCTTCCCAAAAAATCCACAGAACTAAATTTACTGAATTATACAAACTCTTTGATACATGCCCTAGAAAGTGGTTCACAAGTTAATGCCATCTACACAGATTTTTCGAAAGCGTTCGATAAGGTAAATCATGAATTGCTATTACATAAACTTCGAAGGATGGGAGTTGGAGGGACTTTGTTGGAGTGGATGCGCAGTTACCTTCATGACCGAACACAGATTGTCCGCTTTAATAACTACAAGTCTGATGAGATTCAAGTTGTTTTAGGAGTTCCACAGGGTTCTCACTTAGGACCATTACTTTTTCTAGTATTTATTAACGACATTAATACCTGTTTCTCTTATAGTCAGTTTTGCTTTTTTGCCGACGATCTTAAAATTTACAACACTATCAATAACATTAATGATTGTGTCGACATTCAAGCAGACCTGGACAATCTGGTGCTCTGGTGTGAAAAAAATGGAATGGAACTTAATGCTAATAAATGCCACTCGATCACTTTTAGTCGCAGTAGAAAAACTCTAGATTTTACATACAAAATAAACGACCACCCTTTAGGTCATGTTCAGCAAATTAAGGATCTTGGAGTCATGATTGATAGCACTCTGAGCTTTATACCTCACATTATGCATGTGGTCTCCAGGTCTTTGAAAATGTTGGGTTTCATAAAAAGAAACTGTTCTGACTTTAGAAATATGGAATCAGTAAAACTTTTGTTTACAAGCTTGGTAAGACCACATGCAGAATACTCGTCATCAGTCTGGTCACCTTTTTACCAAGTGCATATAAACAGATTAGAACAAATCCAGCACAAATTTCTTAACTTCATCCGATTTAAATTTAATATGGACTTGGATCTTACTTATTCCGAAATTGAATTCAACCTTAACATTGTTAATTTAGAACAGAGGAGAAAAAAGAAAGATTTGAAAAACCTTTACAATCTATTAAATAATTATTCATCGTCCCCAGAGCTTCTGGGAAGCATTGGATTATATGTTCCGGCTAGGGCCACTCGCTCGCATGATTGTTTCTATGTACCCTTCCACAAAACAAACTATGGTTACAATTCATTTATTTCTAGATCTATTAGACTTGCAAATACTACCAGTTTAGATTTATTCTCAAATAAACCAAACTTTATTTCTCAATTAAAGTCACTTGTTGTATAAAAATGTCTATTTGTTTTGTTTTGTTTTAGTTTTTCGTTTTAGTTTGTAATTTAATAAGTATAAGTATTACTATTGTAATTTTTGTAAAATGTGCTAAAGCCTGTCGACTAATAATAAATAAATAAATAAATATGCGTAACTCATGAAGAGAATATTGCAAACAAAACTAAATACTAAGGTACCTACCTATAGGTGTACAAAGCAATAATATTCAAACAATCCTAACAAGTCTGATAGTTGTATTTTTTAGATAATTCACTTTTTAAAGTCCCTTTATAGATATTTTGTACAATTTTTGATCGAGCTGTAGAGATGTAATTTAGCCTAAAAAGAGGTACCAAATGGTGCAAATAAACTGAAATTAGCCTCAGAGTTAACGTGCTTACTTAAATCCCTCTTATTAGTAGGTAACAGTGGGAATGGAACTTCAGAGGTAGTGAAAATATTAGTCTTGCAAGATGGTAAGATATACAGGGCGTTTTCAAAATCAATGTGAAAAATTTTAAGAGGTGCTTTCCTGTCGAAAACTAAGAGAGGTTCTTATAAACTGTGTGTTAAGGCGAGGCAAAAGGACTAGCATATGGTACAGACTACAAAAAAATATACAACGAAAAAACAGCAACTAAGATACATTAGCAATAGCAACATAGAACGTTAGGAGAACATACACCGAAAGGAAGGTGAGGTGTTTAGTGGAAAAAATAAATAAATACAAATGGGAGGGGGCGGGGGGGGGGAGAATAGAATCTGCGGAACAGATTTCCTAATAAAAAACAGTAACTGAAAGAATGTGTTACCTGTGCTCAAAAGGTAAATATCGAAAATATTTATTTATGGTACAAGTGCGTGATAGTACAAAAAATTCACGAGAGAAAAGTTAAGCCCTCGAGGATGCCGGGTCGGTTTTTACTTGCCGGTGCTACTTGCACCCATATTCTTAAAACAAATTATCTATACAGGGTGTTCCATAATTTATGGGCCATAGAGCAATCGGAGATAATAGACATAAAAATAGTTATGTTGAGCCAAAGTTGGCTAAGTAAAATGTTACAGGGTGTCGAAACTGAAAGTTAATTTTCAAGCCGTTTCCCAGATTTTCGCATTCTGTCGATGGCTGAAAAATATTTAATTCACAAAGTGTGGGTTGAATGTTGACAAATCAGTCATTGTTTTCTATCTTTTCGTGTCAAATGTAGTAAAAAATAAGTTTTTGCAATTTCCAAGTTACACTTTGTGAATTAAATATTTTTCAGCCATCGACAGAATGTGCAGTGGAACATTCAAATGCAAAAATCTGGGAAACAGCTTGAAAATTAACTTTCTCTTTCAACACCCTGTAACATTTTACTTAGGCAACTTTTGCTCAAAATAACTATTTTTATGTCTATTATCTGCAATTGCTCTATGGCCCATAAATTATGGGACACCCTGCATAAATAAAAATCAATTGGTACATCATCACTTGAGAACGGCTCGACCGATTTGGCTCATTTTTTTTTGTTGTGTTTGTAATTGTCAGGCCAAGGTTTGTATGAAGGAAAATTTTGGGGAAATCCACCGAAAAAGTCGGAAAATTCTGAAAATCAAAAAGATGATTTTGTATGGTATTTTTGTATGGGATTTCGTATGTGTTCGTTTCTGAATGGCTTTTCGAAGAGAAAAATGGGAAAATCGGAGTGGAGAACTTGGAGAATTAGGATAAATCAATTTTTTTTCAGGATGGAAAATCGGAATACAACAATGAAAAAGTTGTGTTCCCAATTGAACTCAGACAATTTGCATGATTTTTCATTCATTTTGATGAAATTGTTCGAAAATCGTCACTCAAAAACATTACAGTCTCGATATCAACATATGGCGTCATTGTGCGACGTTCAGTTTTCCAATTCTGCTGTGTATTTCATCAGTCTGCGACAATTGTTCATAGCAACAACACGTTCTGCATTGAAAATTGATATTTTGAAAAAAAAATATTGAATTCAACATGATCATCGAGTCAATGACATGATGAACAGCGTAGTCAGCGTTTGGAGGCAAATCGAATGGTAAATCTACACGAGATTTTGCAAAAATCGTGGTTTTCAAAACATATACGCATAGGTTTACGTAATATTATGCCCGGGCAACGCCGGGTAGGTGACAGCTAGTTGTAAATAAATTATGTAGGTACCTATATTTGCTAAAGTTTTATGTTCAACTCCTAACTACACTGACCGGCAAAATTAACGCATATTTTTTTAATGCAGTTTTTTGTCAATAAAAGGTAATGCTACAACTTTTGTATCTACAAATTGCGAACAAATATATTTAATGATCAAGTAGTTAGCTGACAAAATTGTTTTTGTCATTTGAAAACAATTCTCATACTGTTTTGTATACTGTTAAAGAATACTTTCAAAAATCACGTTTTTCTGTGAGTTAATTTGCATTGCTTTTGTTTATCGGAAAGGCTCAGTTTTAAGTTTCTTTGCTATTTTAAGTGTGCTTTTGTTTTTGTGTTTCCTTCTTATCGGTTGCTTTGAATTATGCCAGTGCTAAGTAGCGATAATGCAATTAGAGCGACAGTGTTGTTGGAAGGAGGAAGAAAGCAAAATTATGTTGCATTACAGTTAGGAGTTAATCAGTCTACAAATTCTCGACTTCAAAGATGACTTAGAGAGACTGGAAATGTCGGTAGAAGACGAGGGCAAGGTCTCAAGCGCGCGTCATTGGCTGTAGATGACCGTTTCTTGCTATTAAGTTCTTTACGGAATCACACTCTTACAGCTCCAGAACTCCAAAACAACCTTGAGACCACAAGAGGGATAAGAATAAATGAGAGAACAGTGAGGAGAATGTTAGCAGAAGGAAACCTTCACGCTAGACGCCCTGCAATGTGTCCCATTCTGTCCAGACGGCATCGGACGACTCGATTAGCTTTCACTCGTCAGTATGTAAACTGGAGAATAGAGGATTGGGAAAAAGTTTGGTTCACAGATGAATCACGGTTTTCTTTGAAGGGTGCTGATGGTCGTCAGAGAGTGTGGAGAAGAACTGGCAAACGTTACGCTGAATGTGCAATTACTGAGAGGGACAGATTTGGGGGTGGCTCAATAATGATTTGTGGGGCATTTCTTTGAGTGGTTCTACAGACTTTGTTGTGTTTGATAGACCAAGTGTAACAGCACATTCGTATATCGAAGATATTCTGAAAGACCATGTAGTACCGTTTGCATTTGGTATCGGCGACGATTTCTTATTAATGCGGGATAATGCTCGCGCACATGTTGTTCAGATTACTAGGGACTACTTAAATGCTGTTGGAATTAACACATTAGATTGGCCAGCCTGTAACCCCGACTTAAATCTCATAAAGCATCTATGAGATAAGCTCAAGAGGCGATTGCATGCTCGAAGACCACGGCCTGCTTCGTTAAATGAGCTACGTCAGTTCCTGCAAGAAGAGTGGGAGAATCTGCAGCAAGATTTCATCAGGAATCTTATTGGCAGTATGCAGCGATGTCTTCAAGCCGTGATCCAAGCTCGAGGAGGACATACAAGATATGGAGGCAAGCAAAATTAATTACACGGGTTTCCTTTGTTCTCGATGTGATAATTCATATTTATTAAAATTTTCAGAAACTGAAACACACTGTAGAATGTGGAGGCTACTGGGGAATTAGTTAGAGAGTTTTGTTCGCCAAGCTCCTTTCTTTGGTCTTACAGACATGTATTAGTGTTAAATGGGCATTTTTCAATAAAATATCATAAAAAAATATATATGCGTTAATTTTGCCGGTCAGTGTATATTTATCAAGAATTAACCCTAGTAGCAACCCACAACACACCACTGTTGAGTATTTGTATCACACAACTCTCTCTGTAAATTGGGTTCGATAAATCCCATGTTCCACTGCCAAATCTCACTGGATGGACATTAGCCAGAGCCAGTGTATATAGGAGAGTACCGCCATTCTTTGATCCGTGAAAATGCCGCCATCGCCGCCATTTTTGTTCCCATCAGCAATAACTAATTGAGTTATGTCTAAAATTTTACTTGAAATTGGCAAGCCTGTAAGTCTATGTCAAATTTGAGGTTAGCAGGTTATGTTTGCGTCAGTTTGTGACAGAACTGTCGCAAAACCTAACCTGCCCACCTCGAATTTGACAGAGACTTACAGTCTTGCCAATTTTAAGTAAAGTTTTGCATTGCCAACAAACGTCTTATTGACGGAATGGTGTAAAAAACCTCAAAGTGACGCATATGTCAGAGGAATAAACATGGCGGACGTGGCGTTACTCTCCTATATCTACTGGCTCTGGACATTGGCTATGTAAGCATTTATTTATTACATACATTTATAAAGTATAATTTTAATCCCTATTTTCCCGTTGCTAAGGTAACTCTTTAATCATTAGGGATAAAGTTACTTCCTAGGGATTCAAGCGTCATGCATAGGTATCTTAACTGAAAATTATAGTTATTTATATAGCAAAGGATTAAAATAAGCTCAGCTTATTCCCATGTTATATACAATATTTTATTTGTTACAGTAACTAGCCTTTGGCTGTAACTGTAATACCTACTCTTTAATTTTCAATGAAGATATGCGTCAACTTTAAAGTCAACTTTTATTGTAGGGAGTAACTTAATCCCTAGGGATTAAAGAGTTACTTTAACAGTGGGAAACTATGGATTAAAATCGTATGTTAAGTGTGTGTAAAAAATAATAGTTATTTATGCACTACTAGTGGGTGTTTTTGTCCTGTCATAAATTTTTGCACGCTTTACTGCCATGGTGCATACAACATTTTTTGCACAAAGAGGCGTAATATTATTGCAAAAAAAAGAAATTGAAATAGTATATTGTACAACTAGTGTTGAAAATAGCACTTTTTACACGAGTGTGAGAGTTTGGTGACCACGAGTCGCAGGCGAGTGTCATAAAGCTCCACAAGTGTGAAAAGTGCTTTTCACACATGTTGTACACTATGCTTTTTCTATGACTGCAAGCTGCCGCCTAGATTTCAAATATACGCACTTAAGAACAGCATGCGACATTGATATCGCACGCTGTTTTTGAGCGTGCGATAACGTTGTCGCACGCTGTATAAAATGTAAGTTTTTTTGAGTTAGGAGTGTTTTTTAGCTATTTTCTGAGCAGTCGTTGAAATAGTAATTTATGTATTTAGTGTGTAAAGAGAGTCATTTTGGCATTAAGATGCGAACCGAATACCAAAATGGATCTTTACACTTGAAATACATACAAAATTTTTTCTACGGTCCTAAATAAATGAAAATTTTTTTAATTAATTGAAATTTCTTTATAACAGGCAACCAGAAATACTTCACTGACACTGTGTAACACACTATATACTTGTACTGTATAAATAAGTCTAATTGTAGTGGAACACGAGTTGTTTTAGGAAAATAAATAAATATCTTATCTTCAGATTCCATCTTCAACTTCACAAAAACTCAGAAACTCAATAAAACTGTTGCGTGATGACGGACGTGCCGTGATGTAATTGCCAATAATTCTTGACAGTTCCAGAAAAATGATGAATTACAATAATAATCATGGCGGTGCGTATTGAGACATTGTTTACGTGGTTGCGATGTTAAAATGGTTACTAGGGAAAAAATGTGTGATACGCTAACTTTTCGCATTGACAGTGAGCTTTTAATACTCAGTTTTAGAGGTGACCGTAGAAAATAGTTTATTATGTATCAAGTTTTATAAACGTCATTTTAGTCACGAGTTTTATTAATCACGAACGAAGCGCAGCGGAGCGAGTGTTTAATAAAATAAGTCACTAATAAGTTTATAAAACGAGTTGCATACTATACTTTTTCTACGACCACAAATATAGAGAATATAACATCATATTATTTAATTAAAATTTTGACATTTATTATATTAGGTTAAATTATGCTTGACAAACGTCAAAGTGACGGTTGAAAACTAACTTGATTTTAGTTTTGGCTGTGGCTAATAAAGCAAATACTATTTGAACCTAACTTCACCCCATGACTAAAACATCGTTGCCAACTTCAGCTCATGACTAAGAGGCTCTTTGGTCATAGGTTATGAAGGCATGATTAAAAGGTCACTTAGCGACGTGTATGTTAGTATGTTAAATGGCATTTTAGTTACAGGAGTAGAAAAAATGTTTTTCAGAAACAAAACTGTTTTTATGTGTACTTGTTGAGATTTTTTCTAGTACTTTTTGCCACTTTTTCAATTTTGTTATTTGATAGCACTTTAAAAATATAGACCTACTTTTTTATCTGTACACGATACTAAACTTCAGCCAAGTTAGGAAGGCAAGCCAGATAAACAAACGCACGTGGTCGGTGAATATCACATGATAGAAAGGCGTTCTGTGGTTGGCTGTTTCGAAGAGAAAGTTGAACATCATTTATACGTGCCGTTACACTAGAGGAGGAATGAGCGTTGTTTTTTTGTGTGGTAACTGTCAGAATCTGTGTTTACATGGCTTGCCTTCATAATGTGGGTCAAGTTTAAACCAGTATTACAAGTTACAACACAACACCTATTTACCATTGTACTGTTTTTAATAAAATATGAAAAACATTAAAATTTTTAAGATGTCACAATGATTTGACATTTAAAGTTTGATGCTTTTGTTGCTCCTTGCCATCTGGTAGAACCACGGGATTTAGAAATAAAATTAGTCAGCGGAATCTTTGAAACCGTGTGAAGTCGATTCATTTAATATCTTACACTATGAGAGTAACTAAGATCCCTGTAGGGAATTTTTGAATATTGTCAAACAAAAAAGCCAATTTTAATGGAAATTTGTCCATTTAAATTTCAGTTCAAATGCAAGTGATTATACTGGGTGATTATAAATGCTTTTCCATCAAATTGTATGAATAATATGTTGGTGGCACTGTAAGTCTTATGTCAAATTCGAGATTAGCAGGTTAGGTTTTGCATCAGTTTTGACACAGACTGATGCAGAACCTAACCTGATAACCTCAAATTTGACATTGACTTACAGTGCCACCAACATATTATTGATACAACAAATATTTCAAAGGGAACTTGATGGAAAAGCATTTATAATCACCCGGTAGAATCATTCTGTTTTCTACAATTTTATTTATTTAACCACCTCATCACTTATAATAAAAAAGAGTTGTTCATACGATCTGAGAGGAAAGGATTTCCTGTATAAGATATCATTAATAGAGGCACATGGTTGTATAATTTATGTGTCATTTAATAACTCAAAATGACATAATAAGGGAAGTATTTCAATTAATGATTTTTGTGATCTTAATAGCATCAGCGGTATGTGTCAGAAGCAAAATCGTCAGAAGCTGAAGTACTGTTCATTGGTGACTCTATTATTCAGCAGCTGCAGCTTACTTCTTTATGGAACGAAAAAATCAACTCCCTTCACTGTCTAAATTTTGGAATAGGAGGAGATAGGTATGTTACTTAAAATCAATATCGCTGTACGATGTTTTAACTTTAAGAATATTGGTTTCAAGAGCAATTTATAACTTCTTCTTCTTCTTATGGTCCTTCTCCTTCATGGAGGTTGGTTATCATCATTCTTATCCGTATTCTGTCGACAGCCGATCGAAATAGTTCAATGCTGCTGCAATTAAACCAATCTCTGAGATTTTTCAGCCAAGATGTTTTACGCCTGCCAACATTTCTTTTACCCTTTATCTTCCCTTGCATGATGAGTTGGAGCAGTGCATATTTGGGATTTCTCATTACATGGCCTAAGTACTCTAGTTTTCTCTTTTTCATTGTATTTATTATTTCACATTCCTTGTTCATCCTTCTCAAAACTTCTCTGTTAGTTATTCTTTCAATCCAGGCTATACGCAACATTCTGCGGTAACAAAACATTTCAAAAGCTTGTAGTTTGGTAATTTGCGCTTTCTTAAGTGTCCAGGCTTCTACGCCATAGAGCAAGATATTAAATACATAACAACGAAGCATTCGTATTCTGAGCCCAATGTTTATGTTTCGATTGCAAAGTACTTTCTTTAATTTTACAAAGCAGGATCTAGCTATTTCTATACGAGTTCTTATCTCCATTGTTTGATCAGCTTTTTGTTCAATCCAAGTCCCAAGGTATTTGTATTTCAGTACCCGTTCTATTAATATGTTTGCAACTCTTAAGTTTTCTTGAATATGCGGAGTTTTTGTAACTACCATCATTTGGTTTTATTAAAATTTATTTTTAAGCCGTACTCGTTACAGCGATCATTTACTTTTTCAAGCAGATGTTGTATGTCAGTAAGGTTGCTTGCTAAGAGGATTGTGTCATCCGCGTATCTCACGTTGTTAACTATTTCTCCATTTATACTAATTCCCGCAGATTCTTCATCTAAGGCTTCTTTAAAGATGGCTTCGCTGTAGATGTTAAACAGAAATGGAGATAGGATACATCCCTGTCTTACTCCGCGACGTATCTCAATTTCCTCGGCTATTTCTGTTCCAACTTTTATTTTGGCGCTCTGTCCCCAATATAGGTTACTAATTATCCTCACATCTCTCCTATCTATACCTTTCTTAAGTAGAAGTTCATGTAGTTTACCATGTTTCACTTTGTCAAAAGCCTTTTCGAAATCGATGAAACAGGTATACACATCCTGGTTCATATCTAAGCAGCGCTGGTAAAGCACATTAACCCCAAAGAGAGCTTCTCGCGTTCCAAGACCTGCGGGAATTACTTATTTCTTCTTCCAATGTTTTATAAATTCTTTTATGAATAATTTTTAAGAATAGTTTTAAAATATGTCCCATAAGTGCAATAGTTCGGTAATCTGAGCAATCTCTTGCGTTAATTTTCTTGGGAATTAAAATAAAGGTAGATATCAACCATCGTTTGGGGATTTGCCCTGTGTCATAAATAACGTTAAAAAGGTCTAAAATAACATCTAATACTTCATCGTTACAAAGTTTCACAATTTCTACTGGTATCCCGTCAGGGCCAGCAGCTTTGCCTGTTTTCATGTTTTCTAGCGCATACATTAGTTATAACTCAAGTCTCCAATTTAAACAGTCTAATGCTGCTTCATAATATGTTCTTTCCAATGCTTAATAAAACAGGGATTCTTCAAATTCTGTGCATTATTAGTATTTATATAACATACAAATTTAGATGTGCTTTCAGATATTATGGATAGTATGTAAATTTTGTAGTAATTTAAAATTTATTCATTTATTTATCATATTTAAATAGCTTAAAAATAGTTTTATTCAAAATAAATATGTGCATTGTACAAATTTTCTATTATCAAAATTGGTGCCTCGGAGAGCACGTTAAGCCGTTGGTCTTGATCGTCATTTTGGTGACAGGTTACCTCAGGAGTGCTCCCGCAACCTGAAAGCTCTGACATCAGGTTTCATACCGCAAGCTTCATAGCTTTATTTCAGATGTTTATTGTATGCTGAAAGTTGTTTTATTCAAAAAAATACTAGCAGTTGCAATCATAAAACAGGTATTGCTTGTCCTACATGTTAGAACAGGAATATGATGTGTGTATTAAGTACTTACAGAGACATCATAAATGATTAAAGACCATATGACCAGTGACATGGGAGATTCTTGACTTTTATGTGCTAATGTTGCTCACAAGCACTGTTTTGATGTTCATGGTGTAGTTTTAAATTTTCACTTTGTGTAAATTCTCTAATTTAAGACACTTTATTTCCTTTGCATCAACAACAGTTTTATTCAGAGCTACGTTACCTACTATAATATGTAGATTCCTTAACTTGTGGCATGCCGCTGCTACTCAGAGTTAATTTTTAACCATGGATGCAAACGGTGTTCAATGGGTTGCCTATCTTATGTGGTCATGTGGTCTTCAATCTTTTTCGACGTCATTGTAGTATTGTGTTAATACATTTTTATTTTCAGAGTTGAACACGTTTTATGGAGGGTCTTGAACGGAGAGCTCGATTTTAGCATACCAGTAAAGGCAGTTGTGTTATTTGTAGGAACCAATAATACAGACTGCACAGCTGGAGAAATCTTCAACGGAATCTGTGAAATTATTAAAGTAATCAGGCTGAAGCTTGGCGACGTTTTAATTATATTACCTGTAATACACAAAATACAGACAAAAGATCAAATTGAAAGTTTTGATTTTGCAGACACTCCTACCAAGGGGGCAGCACCCAAATTTAAATCATGATCGGAATATGCTTGTAAATACACTACTAATCGACCAGTTTCAGCATAATCCTGCAAGCATCAAGAATGTGATCAAGTCTCAAAGTGCTTTTACAAACGTTCACGTTGTTCCCATACACGAAGATATTATACAGAGTGATCATACTATATCGCACTATATAATGCATGACTACTTGCATTTGACTAATCAGGGCTATTATAAGATATTCTCGCCTATATATGAAAAGTTACAGTACTTATTACAAAGTAGCTGTTCTGTTTGAACAGATCTGTTATGGAATCCTGTTGTTAATGTATCTAATTTTGTATATATGCTTACAATGTGAATAATAGAATTGTGAAACTTTTACATTATTTTTTAAGTAAGTGCGGCTTACATACTTTAAACTTAAAAAATATTCGAAATGTTTATTATTCATAGAAAAAATATATTTATACAGAATGCTGATTTTCTATGTAATCGAATTTTATTGCTGTAGTTTTCTCCTAGATTTATTTATTTTGTTTTTTGATACAAAGTAATATCAAAAGATATCTTGTACGCATTGTACATTGTGTTCCTTTAATCTGATCATAACATTTTCACTAATAGTAAATGCTCTACTTTAGAGTAATCTTCAAGACTTTTCTTGTTCTCTATGATGATTTGGTTTAGCATTATTTGCAACTAGTTGGTGCTGTTAGCAAATTAAATCGTGTCATATAAATTTCGAAATGGTGCATCTGCTAGTTTTTTACCAGCAATATTAATTTCACAGTTGTTGCGAGACTTCTTTGAATGTTGCGTTAAAATGTATTGACGCCTCTTAAACGTCTTTGTAATGAGAAGAGTTTTCCCTTTCATATAATTTTTCTCTTTTAACCTTCTATATTTTTCTAGCTCCATACAGGTATTGTAGAAAGATGTTAAAAAAATCCTGCCTGTTCTATTGGTTATTGAGAATCTGGGTTTTTATACAGGGTGCCCAACTTAAATGTACGCAGCTTTAAGCAAGTGTGAATGGTGTATGTGTTGCATACTCACCTGCTTAAAGCTGCGTACATTTAAGTTGGGCACCCTGTATAAATTCTCTTTTGCATAATTGTTGGCATGGAAGAAGTACTGGGTGGGCGCCTAAGTAATGCTTATAAAAACAAATTAAATGATCTCATCAAACACCCGATTTGTTATTGGCGTCTAGTGGCATGGTTTGGCTTTGAAGATAACCAAGTTATGATCGGGTTGTGAAGTCCATCCCAGCCTACATTCTAAATCTAAGCTTGAGGGACCAGGCCATGGCCTCCTGGATTAACGCGAGACTGACGTCTATACGGCCCAGCACATTTGTATAATTTTTGTGATTCTTACGTCAACGTTCTTTAGTGCCATCTATCAAGCATTTAATAAAATAATCTGTGACATATATGTTTAGATCATATATCTAATACTTACTATATTGCTAGCGGCTATGAGTGGGAAACTCACGAAGGAAGTGAGACAGACAACCAACTCTTCAATGTATAATGGTGAGATGTGCCCAAAGGGGAAGTGGTCAATTTCAAAATTCGCTTTTAAAGACTATGTCGGCGCCGTAATGTTTTCGGAAGTTTCCACGCCCTACTAGCAATATATGTGTATTATATATATGGTTTAAAGCTAAAGAAATGACAAATTTTTAATAACTTATTAAATTTTATATTATTAATAAATTAGTATAATATCAAGATTATTTCCCGAAATGCCTTCAATAAAACGTGTATAATTTGGAAAATATTTCGTATCACATTTTACCCGTAAATATAAATGTAATTTAAAAATGGAAAGAAGCTTTACGCAGGTATAATCTAACACTACAATTCATTTATGGTAAGATGTAATCATGAACATTTCACACCAGAAAACTTTCATTTAACTAAAAAACGACGCATGTTAACTACAGGAGTCGTACCTTCGGTATTTAAGGTATAGTTATTCAAATATACAAAACATTTTTAGCTCACGAGTGAAGTTCATAACCTTTGAAACAATTTGTATGTACCTATGCATAATCTGTAACCTCATTTACCTTGCGGTGTAGGGGTTGGTGCTTAAACACGTCCTAATTGGAGCGAACCCCAGAGTTTTTACAATTCTCGTGATATTGATACCCAGACTGTAATTGAGACACTAGAAGAACTATGTGCATTATTTACATATATGACCTAAATCATCTCGAATTGAATCAGCAATCATTGCTTTTCTATGCGGATATCTTATTATGAAAGCTAAGGAGTCTGTCAATTGTGAATTATGTTTATCTACTTTATGTAATAAGACAACCAAAAGAACAAGTCCTTTGCTAGAGTTTATTTAAAATCAAGAAAAGTTACATTATCTTGGCAAACGATTTGTATGTGTAGAATGCTGAATCTCGCCTTGTAAATTTATGTTTATAAATAAAAGACTTGATTACTATTATTATTATATGATACAAATCCTGTAAAATTTTCTGCCTCACCTTTCAAAATAAAATATAATTTAATTTCAAAGAAAGTTCTTGCTTCATATCTTGATCCTCTTTCAGAACGTTTCTTTACATGATGTTTATGTGTAAATTTTGATTTATTGGTCACATTATGAAACATCAATCATTTTTAACTGTATTAAATATTTTTATAAAATGTAATTTTTATAGGAATATGTTATTACCGAAATGCCGGTATTTTTTACATCAATACTGGTTTTTAATACCGGACAAGGTTCATCCCGGATCCCGGAATCCCAGAATTGTAAGCACTACCTATAGCATTTAAGATCTGGTAGGGGACGAGTCGTGAAACAAATGTCAAATTAGCCTGAATCTTTAGAATCACAAAATCACTTTCAAGTTTAACTGGCATATTTTCAGAGCCAGACGAGTATGTAGATATATATATTGTTGTGATACACTAAGATTAGTTCAAAGATAAAAATATAAAACTAATAAATTTGGAAGATTACTACAATCAAATCTTGAGGTGTTTGATGGTTGAGTTTAATTTTACTAAAGTTCAAGCCAAGGTTACAATTGACAAATGTATTTGTTAGAATGATAAGAATTAATAGCATGTAATAATAGGATATTTAAAATATATAAGAGTGCAATAAGAATTGTATCTAACACGGAGACAAATTTTGTTTAATTAGTTACAGAACCAACTCATGAAAAATGTACATGTATTTTTGAAATAACGAATTTGGTAAATAAGAAACAAGAAATTAATGCCTTAATTTGTATCATTATTTGGTAAATACAAATTAAAAGGGGCTAGCAACAAATATGCGTGGTGTGATAGGCGAGAATATAAATTGGAACTAATAAAGACATACAATCGGTGAAGAGATTGTACAAATACAGCGAATTGGAAATAAATAATACAGAAGATTACATTATTTGAAGAGATTTGGATTTATTGATACATACAAGATATTATTGGTATTCATGGGTGACGTTAGTGGTTGTATGGAGGACAATTTGAGCGTTTGAAAGGAGGTTGTCACAATTAGCTCATTGATTTGGATCATTTTTCTGGGTATTGCTGGAGACATAGGTATATCTGCAGAATAAGCAAGGTTAGATTTGGATCATCAATGATACGGAAACTTACCTGGAGTCCAGTGGCGTAACTATCATATGTGCAGGGGGTGCAAAGAACCTCGGCGCCAAATCTATATAGGCGCCGCGGTAGCGGAGTTTTTAGTGAAAATAAAAGGTTTCGTAGAATAGTGGTTCAAAGCGACAACAGACTATGATACGTGAGCGCCACTGAGCTCTTTTGAGTGCGCAGTCTTTTCTCCTTTTGAGTAGATTAGAAGTTCAAGCTCTAGTGTGTGTGATTCTTAGATTTTATAGTGCATAGTGCATAGTAACATACTATAAATTCAAAGTTTTAAACCGCAAATTTCTGACGATTGCCTCAGATACAGAGGTCATAGAGAGTGCCAAATTACTTCAAACTACGTATGAAACTGATCTAGATTTCTAGATGACGGCTTACTAAAGCAAATTGTACAATTTCGATCTTCGTACAAAACTAGTAAAAAATCTTGCTTATCAGTGAATAAAGTGGGTGAAAAATGTCTGACTAATCACACATCATTGGCTAGCTTTTCAGATTTGTATACAGCTTATATCCTATTTTTTACATCCCGTCGCTACAGCCACCACTGAGAGATCTTTTTCCAAATTAAAAATTATTAAAAACTTTTTGCTAAGTAAGATGAGCCAAATACGCATAAAGAGTTTTGCATTACTGAGTATTGGGAAAGTAAGAGCCAGCACTCTTGGTTTTAATTCACTGATAGATTTGTTAGCTTTAGCAAAGTCTCGCAAACGAAAGTTTAATTAAAGTAAGATATTTATATATCTATATCTTTTTCCGTCGACCTACCTATAAAATGTGATTTTACGGACGCATTTACGTACGAAAACTGTCACTTTTTTGGACACCATTAACTTTTCGTCCGCAAACACTTTTCGTCCGCAAATGCTTTTCGTCCGCAAACACTTTACGGCCGCACTTTACAGCCGCAAACGCTTTTCGTCCGCAAACACTCTTCGTCCGCAAATGCTTTTCGTCCGCAAACGCTTTATGTCCGCAAACGTTTTTAGTCCTCAACAACTCTTATAATTCGGACTCCACTTTTTTCAAATTATGACAGTCGGCGGAAAAATGTATGCACCTCGGACAAAAACTGCTTTTTATGGCCTTGCCTGATTGCCTGTCTCGGCTATCGCCTCGGCCTGCAATTTCAGGCATCGTCCATAAAAAGCCAGTTTTTCGGCCTAGATACATAAATAACTATTATTTTTCTTGTGAATTATTTAACTTTTGTTAATGACTGACAGCATATTTACAGGGTGAAATTCATCACCCTAACATGGCCTCCTATCTGGCAAATAACTATTGAACGGTTTATAGATTATATGTATTGTTATTGTTGATGTTTTTGTCACTTTATTTTATTAAGGACGTATAAGGGGCCTACAACAAATTTTCGCGGGGGAGGGGGGGGATCTGAAGTTACGCCACTGATTATAACTTAGTGAAATTAATTTGGTTGGGTAAGCGCCAGGCTTGAATTAAGCAAGTCCTCGGTTCGAATCCCGCGGGGGTCGGAATTTTTCTGCAGCATTGGCGATTGGAATCGGGCACGGTGAGACCATTCAAATTAACTGTGCTCTACTCAGAACCACAGACCTAAGAAATAGAGTAACAAGGTCAACACATCACCAAGACACACACCTCACACAATGGTTGCCGCGCAAGCACAAAAGACGCGCTCCAACTTTGTATCCCGAATGCGGGGCAATTTGAGCATTGTACCGCCAGATGCCAGCGCATAAAGCGCCAGCCTCTACACCGCAAGGTAAATGAGGTTACAGACTATACATACATACATATACAATTTGATTTAGCAATACACAAGTTGGAAGAATTCCTTTTCTAGTTCAAAAACGTTGTTTATTAATTAAAATTAAAACAAACGTAAGTATGTTGCCTAGAGAAATAAAATACGCCGTTGCTATATCCACGCACCCGTAAAAATAGCCGCACTAAATTCACGGCTAAGGTACCGTTTTATCAAAAAATAGTTTTTTTTTTGCATAGTGATCGTGAAAGCCGTCTTTTTTTTAACGAAAAATCGTGAAAGAAAGTACACTTTTTTTAACTATTTTATTGAAATGTCAATTAGGCTATTGTCAATTCCGAAGTCCTTTTCGACTAAATTTCGACCAAGAGATCACTATGCAAAAAAACTACGTGTACAACACGTTTTGAAAGTCCTTTTTTTCATTCATTTGCTTGATTAACTCGTTATCAAACTGCAAATTAATGAAAAAAAGTATGACTTTCAAAACTAGTTGTACAAATTACTAATAAAATATATACTATCCATTCACAAAACTCGTAAACTGTCAAAACGCTGTCGAGTTGGTACCTTGTTTAAATTTTGTTTTGGAACTTCTGCTTGCTGATTTTTCAGCACTGAAATGTTTGAAATTTAAAAACTTGACTTATGTCACACTTTCTTGTAAAAAAAAGAATCTGCAAAATTCTTTAATTTTTGTGCATACACTTCAATTGCAATGGAATAGAAACCAAAGAGGGTTATATTATTGGAAAGGAAAAAAGGCTGTAGTTGATTATTACAAGGAAAAACTAGAAGAAATAGTTTTGACTTTTGACACATGTAACATAACCTTAACTTTAAATATTACTAGAAATCACTAGATCCGAAGTGCATTACAAAAAAAACTGTAATTTCCAGGTGCACTCAGCAAATATTTTAAAAATTTGACATTGACAGTTCATGAGTTTTGTGAATGGATAATATTTAACTATGTAAAATATAAAAACATACGACAACCGGCAGTGATCATGGAGGCACATCCAGGCACAGCCTAACCTGCATTTTTATTCTTTTGTCAAATCATTTGTTTATTTCTAAAATTTGCTGTATGACATAAAAAACGTATTGAAAAATTACGTTTATGCGTTCTGACATACATCATACAAAGTATATTAATCTCTTGGCTGAAATTTCCGATTAAGTGGTTAGAAAAAATGGTTCCTACATGACAACGTTGGCTGCCTTGATTTTTCTGGTATCTGGGGACGCGCGTAAGCCCTTGGTTTTGGTTATCAAACATGGCTGGACGTGGTGGTTATGAAGACCGTGATAACAGGTATTTCCATCATTTACTCATTTTCCCGACTTTTTCGCGCGGAATTCGAGGCCGCCGAGCTGCCAGCGAGTGACGTTTGTGCAGCGGCGAGATTTTCCCTGTCATAACCGTGCTCCAGCCTGAGATTCAAATATTCCCGGTACTGCCGCTTTTTTGAGTGCACATGCTTCCCATTTTATTTTTAATAATTCCAGAGACTATGGCGGGGGCGGTAGAAGAGGCGGCAGGAAGCCCTTGCCTACCGAACCGCCGTTCACAGCCTTCATTGGTAATTTGCCAACAGGCATCGTGCAAGGAGATGTAAACCGTATTTTTGGAGAGCTGAAAGTGAGAAATGTACGACTCGTTATGGACAAAGAGACCGATAGATTTAAAGGCTTCTGTTATGTCGAGTTTGACACTGTTCAAGACTTGGAGCAAGCCGTCGGCATGGACGGCCTCGTAGAAGTAGAAGGCAATCGAATTAAAATTGATGTCGCCGAAGGTAAGCTACGATATAATTAAGAGCATAGTGAGTTGTATATACACGTCATTTTATAACATTTATAGTCTTTGTACTTGTCACGGTTTGAAAACGAAAAATATGTGTATATGAAAAAGGACGGACGTTACTTTTTGCAACGTTTTGCCACTTAGCAAGCTACACGTTACTTATATATACTGAATTTACATATTTGTACAAACGTTGTGTCTGTAACTGAACCTTAGCAGTTAATTCATGATGAACTGGTGCGTTTTGGCATTATTGTATTCTACTTCGTTTAGTAAACTTGCATTTGGCAAATAACTTCACGTTGCGATGGATTGTATTGGAATTAATAAATATTTCTATTGAAACTGTCTGCCAGTAATGGATTAACATTTTCCCAATTTCAGGCAAAAGAAATGACAGAGGAGGTGGTTTTGATCGAAATCGGGGCAACCGAGGGGGCTTCAGAGGTGGCAGGTCAGGTGGCGATCACAGAGGATTTGAAGACTTTGACCGACGAGGTGGTGGTGGTGGCGGCGGTGGTAACAGAGGGGGCTTTGCAGGTTCGAATCTTTTATTTTATAACATATACTTGCGTGCAAATTTTTTATTGTGTTTCTTAGAAAATATGATTCCTAATAAAAGGTCTTGCTTGGCCTAAAACCTAGAAGTCGCTATTGACAGTTGGCTTGGCAGTTCTCACATGCAGTGGAAAAGCTGTCTGCTATTTGTTGAAATTTAGAAATTGGATCGGATTCTTTTATACGTCAACATATGACTCATGTACCGTATGTGTTACCTGCTGGTCTGTAAAACCCAAGCAAAATAATCTAGGAGTGTCATATTGTCTTATTGTAATATGAATAGCAAATTAAAACCAAGAGTAGCTCTTAGTCCTGCTTAACTCCGTCGAACTTGTTTGAGCCAGTTGAAAAAAGTTCGAAAGAGATAAAATCTGACTCGTGTTTGAAGTTTAAATAAATAATGTAGAAGATTTCCTATGGATATTTCTTCGTGTAACGGAACTTTAGACCAACAGGCAATATGTACGGTACATACCTCGTAGAAACCTCGGTAAAAGCAATCCAATTTTTAAATTTAACTCACGTTAAGGTAACATACAACATTTTTGATAAAATATTGAAATAGAGGGGTCGTACACTTTGTGGGAAATGTCTAGGAAATATAAGAAAATTTAACATAAATGAGAAATGTGTGGAACATATGTGAATTGTCCAAAAAAATCACTTATTTTTATTTTCCCGATCGGCAGAGGTGTAGGAACATGTTGGCTTTCGCGCAGTTGCCAAGGGTGGTGCTGGGGCGGCACGAGCCGTTCCACGATATCTGACATTTATGTGCTTAATCAAATTAAATTATTAGCCCCCCTTGGTTCATTTAATTTTAATATTTATTGTTAATACCGTGATATCATAAGGACATATAAAAACAATTCGTATTGCTTTTACAAAATAAAATTTTGTTAGACAGGTATATTTTTCTTTGAACGAGAGTTTATAATTTGTACACAATTGCGTATATTGTTAAATTAGTTTGATTTAAAATTAATTTTTTTAAATCGGTAGTGTAGAACCTTGAAATCGTCATTAAACTACGAGAAATCGGCAGTGATGTAAT
The DNA here is from genome assembly GCA_940337035.1 of Agriotes lineatus. Taxonomy (NCBI): domain Eukaryota; kingdom Metazoa; phylum Arthropoda; class Insecta; order Coleoptera; family Elateridae; genus Agriotes; species Agriotes lineatus. Next base: position 66,128,715 of record OW679203.1, read on the forward strand.
CGATTGTTTGTATGACTTTTTGTAGGTGGCAGGGTGACAGATAGGTGAGAGAAAATCTCAACATAACCTACAAGTTTGTTAAAATTTGTGACTTACGCATTTTTTATTTAAAAAAAACATGATGTACCCCTCAGCATTGAAGTTCTTTTTTACTTCCTTTTACTACTATAAAGGAAGTATTGGATTCACCCCAAAAATTCGAAATTGAGTTTTCAACAGATCTTCACGTTTTAGAGTCCCCTGATCCCAAAAAACATATTTTTTTTCATTGGTCTGTCTGTCTGTCTGTCTGTGTGTCTGTCTGTGAACAGAATATCTCAAAAACGAAAAGAGGTATGGCATTGAAACTTCATATATAAGTTTTGTGTACTATGTAGATGAGACAGCAAGCTTTTGAAGAAAATCGCATAACCGGAAGTAGGTGTTTACTCTTGTGATTTTTCAGTTTTTTTCGATTTTTTCAAAAACGGCTCTAACGATTTTTTTTAAACTTTACATTTTTCTTACATTTTTAATGTGTATTGATGTGAGATAGGTGATTTTCCAGTTGAATACTTCTAAAGTGGGTTTCTTTTGTTTTTTTTTCTATTTTTTTTATTAACTCCTATTTTAAATAAAACACCCGGTATATTATTACATTTTTGAATTCACCTTAAAATTCTAGAGAAAATTTGTCTCTTCAACTAACACTCGATTTTGTACCGTTTTTGTAGAATTTGTAAATTTTGAAAATTTTTAACAAATGGTTAAAAATTAAAAATGAAATTTTTGACTAATTATAAGATCACTGTAAAAGGAAGTTGTGTGAGTGTATCACACCAGATTTTTATCCCTCATGTGGTTTGTTGATTGCTCTCTGCAATTGCATCTATTCCATGATGCAAAAGGGGTAGATGTGATCCGGAATTCCTGCTGTTTACAGACTGTAGTTCGACGTTTGGAAGGGCCGTGACGACATTACTCAAATCTGGCGTTACAGAGATTTCCTAACTGCAAACACGCAATTGATTTTGACACTTTCACAAATGCTGCAATTAACCTAAACAAGCTAGAAGGATACACAGCATCTTATGGGTCATTTAATTAAAAAACTATCAAAGGCTGCAACTAACCTAAACAAGCTAGAATGACGCAACGATTTGTTGGTGAATTGTTTGAAACCACTGCTTCTGTGAATTCAACTAGCCTCGGGCACAGTAAAGTGGTTTGCACTCTAGGAAATGTTATGATGCTTATTAAACGTTGTTCACCACTGCGGAATTAAGTTCAGTACGTATCTGATAATTAAGGTACGGTAGTTTGATGCTTTATAAACATTTCCACGAAGAGTGCATAGAAATAAACAAATTTGACATTATAACCTCAAACTATACAGCGGACGCTCGATAACATGAAGTAATTCAAACCAAGTGTGTATTTTTAATGAGAAGAAAAATAAGCTGCTATTTTATTCTGCATAAATTAGCGCCAATGTTCAGCAATGACTAAAATGAAATGCAAACGCATCATAAACATCTATCCGATCGACTCAGCTGTGTCGCAGAAGGGAATCCCCTACATAAATCGGCGACTAACGAACTGTTTACGTTCTCGGGTGTTCTGTTTGATCGTATAGTATGAATTTTGTGTTTACATTAGCGTGATGTTTTCATTATCTCATATTTACGTTATCGAGCGCTTGCTCTATGTACCCCAAATAATAAAATACTTGAATTCAAGAAAACTAAATGGGGTCGAGTTTAGTACACGGCCCGGTCTATTGCGCATGCGCTGTGAGTGAAGTATGTTTTATGGTTCGATCAGAATACGTAAAGATGTGGGTGCGGCTATCACCTCGTAATGTTTAAAGCTATGTTGTTGCGCTACCGGCGGTTCAGGTTAGCGGTTTAGGTTAGTTGTTAGGTCTTGATCAGTTTTTTTTAGAGAAAAAATACAGGAGAGAGTATGTACAATGTTACATTTTTATGTTCACTGGTACATTTTTGCGCATGCGCAATTTACCGGACCGTACACTAAACTTTTACCAATAAATGTTTAAAAATTACTCCTTTTTGATAAATTAGCTGCAATTTCTTTTGCAATTATTTATGTGTAATTAATATTTTTGTTCTACTGCATCGAAAAGCTATCAATTTCGGCAGCATAGCAACAAAAACTAACCATTTGTGTTTGTCAAAATTAAAATAGATACTTCCATTTTGCAGTATGATCATGACCTTCTCAACTTTTCCCGACTTCCTCAATTAAACTGTCATTTTATAATTTAAAAAAAAACACTTCCAAAGCAGTAGAATACAAAATTATGTGTGTAATTCACATGAAAGCGGACTTTTAAACTCGCCGTATTTATGTGCCTCGCTCGCTTGGCCATAAACTGCAGCTCATCCAAAAAGGTCCTTAATTTTGGACTTGTAACATATCAATATTCTAGTACTGTTGGAGTCGGGAGTCTGATTTTTTTTACCGATTCCACAGCCCTGCTAGCAACTTTTACTTTTCGGCGGTAATCACCTTAGCAACAAACATTAACGACTATTCCCATTATTCTCTGAATGTCATTCTTTGGCAGTGTTAATGGTATGTTTTATCAGACTTTTTCCACTGTCTATGGTGTATATCAGAAGACGTTTCAGGAGTTTTTGATCTATTCCCGTCTTTAGGTGTTTCTGGTTAGTCCTGAGAATGACTGATATTGTACGTCTTTATCCGTAAACCCGTGCCTACCTCAGGGTTTAAACCCAGGACCGCTGATCGCTTTGATTTCCATTAGTCGAAATCAAAATAGACAGTCCCATTTTACGGTGTGATCATGACCTCGACTTTTCCCAACTTCCTCGATTAAACTGTCATTTTATAATTAGAAAAAACGCTTTCAAAGCAATAGCTCGCACGAACGCGGACTTTTAAACTCACTTTATTTATGCGGCTCGCTTGGTTCGCTCAGTTGGCCATAAGCTGCGGCTCGTCCAAAAAAGTCCTTAATTTCGTACTTTTAACATAAATAGCTATTATTCTCGTGTATTAAAATAATGACTGAGACCAATTTATTGTCATTTCGTAATTTATTTAGTAATTTCCAGTGTTCAAACTTCGTTTAAACATGGATTTAACATTAAGAGTGTAAAACAAAGTGAAATTCGGCAAATACAAAAAAACACATGCAAGCGAGTTACAAAACTAGCAAAAGCATGCCAATTCCGTGTTTACAAACAGACGCTGCAGTTTATCAACCGTAGTAGGTCATATTACGAAGCATGCAGCGAGCGTCTTTTACAAGCGGTGCAGTTTGTGCGGCCAGTGGGTCAGATGACAAACAAAGTGTATACAATTACGCTATCTTAAACACAGACTAATGTAATTTTACTAATAGGTCGTGAAAACACGACACACATTGCCTGTATATATAGTTCTGTATTGTGATTTTAAATTTAATATACCTTTAGCAATGATCGTATATTCATTGATAGTGGTTGACGAAGGCAACAATTGTCAGTAACGAGGTGGTTTGGCCTGACCATTTCACACTATCTCTTATAACAACGAATTAAGCTTCGATTCCTGTCAAGGAATTAACCTGGTTCTACAAACTATAAAAAAGTGCTAAGTTCTAGTGAATTTGGCTACCCTTTTTTACATCCAGAGAGGGGATCGCCCAGCGAATAGGCAATTGGTTCTGCACATATGTGTGTTGTCGAAGGCAGTCTTCTGCGTGGTGCAGTACCCTGCAAGTTGCAGTTTTCTGCTTAGTGCAGTTTCCTACTACGAAACTGCAATCTTTCCGCTGAGTGCAGTAATAGTCGTCCCTAGATGGCGATATAGTTAGTTGTAATTTCTGGTTCCCCAAAAATTACACAAAGGCGTTGAATGTTCGTTTTGGTTCTTCTTGTGCCGATTCTTTCGCCATCGGCCGTTCTGAGCTTTCCTGAGATGGGTTGTTGAATATGGGCTATTACTAGCTATGTCAGGCTAATACAAAACAATCGATTGAGCCATTTTTGCACCGTGGTCATTTTTTTGAGGTTGGGACCGGTTTTCTGTCTTCACCTTACGGGCTAAACTATTTGAGTAGAGAGGAAGTCTTCAGATTAGCTGGTTGGCTTGTAGTTTTTGACTGGACTTATTCCCGCTGGTCCTGAATGGGACGAGCAGTGCCCAAGTTAGCCTCCTGTGTCCGCCTCTGTGCTGGCCGAAGCAGCTGGTTCTAGCGTTGCCTCTGCCTCCTACGACATGTGCAGTTTGTGTCCAGCTTGGGTTTTGTTATTTTAATCTAGTAATTTATATGCAATCGAATTCATTGCAAACGGCTTCTCTGTTTTAGTATCAAATTGTATTTTCATGTGTGTAAAATCAGCGCCGGCTTCCAGCTGAGTTTAATTCTGGTATAAATAACGTTGCTTCGTATGTTAAAAACTAGCTGAGTGGATGGTTACCCCACTTACATTTGTTCTCATAATTATCGCCATATCAAGTTTGCTGGCTGGGGAAAGCGATCCCAGCATATAAGGTATATCGATTCAACATGCAGATATCTGAATGTGGGATTGTTCGCAAAATGCAATTAAATCATTAAGGGTGGAACACAGTAACGTAATAACGTTCATTCAGTATACGGGTTGTTTCAAAATTATCTCTTTGGCTAATTTACAGTTTTAAATTAATGGAAAGTAGTATTTATATTTACTCAGCAAGGGCTGTGTTTCCCTATGCACACTATCTCAGGTTTGACTTATTGAAATTGTCATATTTAGATATGTGATATGATATTAATTATGTGATAGTGTTGTTATTATTCGTTGATGGCAGTAATTATAAATCGATTTTACTCCCCCTGTTGGAAACCTTACACGATTTTTTCGAACTGTGGGTTTTCATTGTTTATATTGTGTTGTTACCTTTGAGCAATTTAATGGTTCGTTCGCTCAAATGAACAAGGGAACATGGGCCTGAACCATTTGGCGCCCCTATAATTTAGATCTTTTAGTTTTGAAGGTAAGTTACCTACACCCTTCCAATGAGTTAGTACGAGTGCATGTTCCGATTCAATATCGGCAATTTATAATGTAACATGACAATAAGATAAATGTATTGTATTTTTATCAATGACTGAACCACGGCAGACCATTACAAATTTGCCAAGGGTACTGAAAGCCTAGCTATGCCTCTGCCGATCGGTTTAACCCAAAAATGAATTATTTTACTGATCATTTATAAACTTCAGACATCAAACTTAATCATACCTACGCCGTATAGGAAAAAATTTTAAAAATGTGTACATATAAGGGGGGAAGTGGACAACCCCTCGGTTAAAATTCAAGCGCATTTGTTCCTGAAGAACAGAATTAATTTTATCCAAAACAGACAGAGATCGAGGTGGCCACAGGGGCAACTACGGCAACTTTGGAGAGGAGGGCGGCCGAGACTGGGGCCGAGGAGGTAACCGGCAAGGGCCAGCCAGTGGTGGTGCCGGCGGCGGTGGAGCCGGTGGGTTCGGAGGCGGTGGCCGGCCTCGGCAGGATCGAAGGCCTTTCAATGAAGAGCTTCCTAATCCGACACCAGGTATATCTGGCGGTAAATTAGAGTTTCTTAATTTTTTTTTTTAGTTAGCTTGACCTGTTTTTGTGGAGTTATAACTAGCAGCTGCATGAATAGTCATTGAAAGTGCTGATAACTAGTAAGTGTAACATTTTTCAGTAGCTCTCGATATTGCATGTAATCAATTCTGTTGCACTTAACAAAACTGCAGCGACTTTCCAGAGTTTAGTTGTGTGCTCCTTTAACATGTAGAACGATCCATAGCAGGTTTGTTATTGAGTTAGTTAGGAACTGTTCATAAATGACAAATTATTAAGGCAAAGCCGTAACACGATTGTTGACGTCTCAACAGTAATACTTTAACTCTGTTTCTTTGCATATGTGAAACTCTTCGAGTTATAGGTTATAGTGAGTAGTATATTGATTTACATACATTGATTGATCGTGACTAATTACATACAACTGATTAGAATATTAGATCCTTCTGAACATGACAAAAAAAATAACGATTAGGATTATATTACAGATATCAGTTTCAAAGATAAATTGACAAGTTTGTTTTAATTACTGAATAGTGGTATAATTTCCGGGCTTTAATCTTATATTATAAGAGCTGATGTCGGCTGCCGGCCAACCGACCGCCGGCTGTCCGACCGACCGCCGGCCGTTCGACCGTAAGCACTGGCGCACGCACATGCCGATTGTAAGCACAAGTGGCGAGACCGTCAACAGTAAGCAGCGCCTAATAATATGTCATTTATGGTTACATTTAAGCACTTTCAGAAACTAATTGAAAGTGTAACACATGTAGATACGTCGGGAAGGCCAAAGCTAAAACTGCAGCCAAGAACCGTATCGGCCCCAGTGAACGACGTGGCAGATACTTCACAAAGGTCGACCATTTTTGGCGGTGCAAGACCGCGGGAGGAAAATATAGAAAAGAAAGGAGACGAGAAATAAGAACTGTTGTTCGTGTGTCTTTTTAACATAAGTTATATTGTGAATTATTTAAGTAATTTTAAACCGACACTTCAAAATGCTTCGATATGTATTAGTGTATAAATGCGGCACTCACAAGTAAGAGTATTTGATTTTGGTTGTGCTGTATAAATTGGGTTTTCCATACGTGAGGTTCTTTAAGTGACACATTTTTCTCCTCTTGACTCATTATCGGTCCTTTAGTCGGCAAAGTTTTTGAGAAATTGGAAAGCGAGATTAATTAGAAACTTGCTGACCTCGTAACGGTTGTTTGACATGATCTTTTGAATGCGACTTTTATTTGTTTACTAACTTCAAGTTAGATAGTTGTTGAAAATACCATGAACGATAAAAACATGCAAATAAGTGTAAAGGTTTTATAGTTACAATTTACAATAATATAAAGCAACTTTATTGGTTGCTGCTATTGCTTTATGATTTTTGTAAAAAGATTTGAAACATTTATAAATTAAATTTAACAAACTCGTCTACATAGAAATAGTACATAGTTTAATTGGTAATATCGAGCATTGTAAAAATGGTGATCATTTTGCGACTTATTTTTGTTTCATACATGTATAAAATGTACCGTTTTTTGCAATGCTTCTGCATGTACTTTACACTTGTCGTGTAATTCACATGCATGTGTAATATAATAAAACAATAAAACTGGCTTTGCGTTTATTACAGAGATAACTTTTTATTATTTATAAGATTGTGGAAATATAGTTCCGACAAATATATTATTGTTTTCCTTACAACTGGTTTCGTGTCTTACATAGTAAATTAATTGTCTGAACCAAAATATGAAATTGTTGTGTGTAAAGTACAATTTAAAAAGATGCTTTTTGCCCTTAGACTAATTTTGCTAGTTTTTTTCTTCTTAGTCCCGGTGTATCTATCATTCTTTTAAATTTCGTGATCTATACTTGAAATCTAAATTGTAAGGTTCAGAGCAGGCCGTGATATTAGCTATTTTTAACAGTCAAAAGGTGGTTGGTCTCCGGTCCTGCCACGACAGTGAAAGGTTAAGTGAATTTGAGGAGCAAGTAACAAACCGCGAAGAAAAGCCAGCCACAGCAACCAGTAACTCAAGGTAGGAAAGTCTTTTACTAATAATATTTAGTGAAATACGCAACACCGATAAGACTTGACTCTCTGCGAGTGGCTGTAGCGGTACAATTTTAGCACGGCAAGGACAGGGGCATGTCAAGGAAAATGAGCGAATTGGATTTAACAAATGAGAGGCTCGAGAGATGAAGACAATTCGGTAGCGATGAGGAAGAAGAGCAAGCAGGAATGAGAAGTAAAAAACAATTAGAACACCTGTTAAGATGAATAAAAATAATGACAAACTAATATTAAAAGAGATCAACAAGAGAAATGAACGAAGGACTGAAAGAAAAAAAAAAGACATGGAAGCAAGAAAGACAGTAGCATCGCAAAAGTGGATAAAATAATCGAAAAGCAATATCAGAACAGGAGAAAAAATAATATTGTAATCAAAACAAAACAAAAATGATTATAAATAACAAAAACACTGAGATAATAAGAACTATAGAAATAAATGGGATAACAATAGAAGTAGTTACAGCAATGGAATATCTCGGCTCAGTAATAACAGATGATGGAAGAATAGAAGTCGACATTGCACAAAGAATAAAGAAAACAAGGAAGGTATATTATGCTAGAAACAAACCAATACTACAGAAACAGGAAGTAGACAAGCAAGTGAAACTGAAAGTATACAATAGAATAGCGAGACCAACACTAACTTACGGCAGCGAGACATGGACCATAAACAAAAAGCAACGAAAGCAAGATCAATGCAGTTCCTTAGAAGAATTGAGAGAGTTACAAAATGGGACAGAGAGACAAATGAAAGAATAAGACAAACTTTAAGACAAGAAGGAATAATGGACTTCATAGAAAGGAAACAACTAAGATGGTATGGTCATATAATAAGAAAAGAAGAAAAATCGCTACTAAAAGATAGATAGATAGTTTTATTAACCATTACAGAAATACCCATATACATGGCAAGTCAAAACAACAAATAATTCTTCTTTATGAAATAAAGTTAACAAGATTATGATTGAAACAGGTTACAATTATTATTACCGATCAACTTTATATGTTTACACCTATTTAAAAACTATATTGAACAATTTTGAAATACATTAAATACATATTTCATCTTCTAAGTATTCGTCGACATCATAGTAGGCCTTCCCCAACAAAAGGGCTTTAACTTTGTGGCAGAAAGGACTGTGTCGTAGGAGTCGTACTTCTATAGGTAATTTATTATACAGTTTCACTGCATGGTAGTTGGTGCCCTGTTGTGAGGCTACAATTCGATGTAGAGGGATCACAAGGTCTTCTTTTTTTCTGGTATCATACCCCTGAACATCATCATATCTAGTGAAAAGATACGCATTTTCATGAACATATTTAACGCAATTAAATATATATAATGCACTCAGGGTAAGTATTTTTTGTTCTATGAATAGAATAGAATAGACAGTGGGCCCTGTATTCTGCTCTGCATAATATTCTAATGGCACTCTTCTGTTTCCGGAATATGCTATGGACGCCGTTGGAGTTGCCCCAAATGATTAGACCATAGGTCAATGTACTCTGAAAAAGTGCAAAGTACGCTTCCCTAGCCGCCTGGTAGTTGGCAATTTTCATAAGTCTCCTTAGGGTATATAGGACAGAGGCTAGTTTACCATTTAATGTATCTATTTGTTTGTGAAATTTCAGGTCAGTCTCCAGAACAATTCCAAGGAATGTCACATTACTTATGTTATTTTGCGGCCTAGTATCGAAAGTTAGTCTACTTGTTTTGTTTACGTTGAGCTTGAGAGTATTTGCATTGAACCATGCTTCAGCTTGTTTTAGGGTGTCGAGCGTCTTGATATCCGAATCGGTTTTAGTTTTTGCAACATTAAGGAAGTTTGTGTCATCGGCGAATAAGCTTATGCTGTCTGCTGTAACATTTAGTGGTAGGTCGTTTACATAAACTATGAACAAAATTGGCCCCAGGATAGATCCTTGCGGAACACCACAGGAAATTGCACCTCAGTTCGATGATTTGCCATCTACGAAGACTCTCTGTGTTCTGTTCTGCAGATATGAGGACATGAGGTTAAGTGCGACTCCTCTTATACCATAGTGTTTTAATTTGCTTAATAGGGTCTTATGGTTAACGCTATCGAAGGCTTTGCTTAGGTCACAGCACGCTATCTGCGCTGTTTGTTTGTTGTCAAAAGCTTCAGCAACTTTTTCTACGATGCCAACCAAAGCCGTGGTAGTAGACTTTTTCTTCCTATATCCATGCTGTTGATCTGCCAAAATGTTTTTGTTTTCAAGGTATTTTACTAGCCTGTCTTTGATTGCAGTTTCAAATATTTTTGAAAAAGCTGGCAAGATGGAAATTGGCCGGTAATTCGTGGGATCTGTCCCATCTCCTTTTTTGTAAAGAGGAACAACCTTAGCATTTTTGAGGACGTCTGGGAAGAATCCTTCCGCGAAACATCTGTTGATAATATGCGCTACCGGAGCGGCAATCTCTCTGATTATCTTTTTCAGCAAGGAGGTACTGAAGCCATATACATCTTGAGTATTTTTGTTTTTCAGGCGACTTGTTATTTTAAGTACTTCTTCTGGGGTAACATGCAGATAAAACGAGTTGCAGGTATTATGTCCCTTTTGCAGGTACTCAATTGCACTATTATCGTCTTTGACATACATGTAGCAATATTTTCTCCTACATTTATGAAATATTTATTAAAAGTTTGTGGGCTTATGCTGGATGTCATCTGAGGTGAACTGCGTTTGCATTTCCTTTCATTATTTATTAAGTTCCATATTGCCTTTGCCTTATTTTCAGATTTCATGATTTTGTTATTGTTTTCTACTTGTTTAGCTGTAGTTACTGCACTTCTATATATTTTTTTGTATTTTAAATAGGCTTTACGACTCAGATCATCCCGTTTTACTTCATAAATAGTTCCAATTGCATCCAAAGTGTTTTTTAGTCTTGCGATTTCTTCTGTGTACCATGCATATTTGGTTCGGTGTTTCTTTTTATTTATTATTTGTGTTTTTTCAGGGCATTCCTCATCTAGTACAGCATGTAGAGAGCTAAAGAAGAATTCGGATATTTCTTGAATTCCAAAGGACAAGTCAAAGATCTTGTCCCATTCCATCTGCTTTAGTCTGTTGTTTATACTATCACAGTTTACTTCTGTGATTTTCCTCATTTTGGTTAAGATGTTTTTTGTTTCAAGCTGTCCATTTTTGCTGTTATATACCAAAATTTGAGCCTTGTGGTCAGATAAGTGGGGGTCTACAACACAAGATGGTAGGTCTTCGAGGCTGCCGTTGTGGAAGATATTATCAATACAAGTAGCACACGTATTACTAACTCTAGAGGGTTCTTTGAAAGCTGGATGATACCCATACTCTTGAAATGTGTTTAAGAAGTCTTTAGTGTTTGAATTTTCTTCCAAGATATTTATGTTAAAATCACCACATATAAATACGTTTTTAAGTGTGGGAAATAAGTTTTGGATTTTTTCTAAGCCGCTTCTCATTTTTTCTATAAATATTTGTGATGAAGCTTGGGGTGCTTTGTATACGGCTACTACAACAATATTTGGCTTTTTTATTTCAATAGCAGCAATTTCAAAATTTAATTCTTCAGAGAGATAATTTATTTCTTCCAATTTTTTGCTTTGTAAATTAGATTTTGTTAAGATCACAACTTCTCCATGACTACTGTTTCTGCGTGAGAAAAAGTCAGCCAAGGAGTAACCCTCCATATTCACACATTCTATAGTGTTTGTTTGTAGCCAATGCTCGGTGATACAGGCTACGTCAATGTTGTGCCCGGTTAAGCAAAGTTGAAGGTGCTCTATTTTGCTACTCAGCGACTGCACATTATAATTAAGTATTTTTATGTTCCGTCGATTTGGGGATATCTTGAAGTGACTGTCTGTGGGATTTTGGGACTTTTTAGTACTGTTGATGGTTTTGTTGGTTTCGAAAAAAAATATACGGTGAAACCATAATTCCTTCTGGCCAATTTTCTGATTTAGTAAGTTCAGTTTTAAATTTATGATCAGTTCCTACCTTAAAACAGCTGTTTCTACCTTTGGTATTTAATTTTTGCACTGATATTTCTGCCTTGTCGACAATAATTTCCTGTATATGTTCTTTAATATCTTCTGTAAATTCTGGTTTTACTCGACTCGCAAACAACCATGTTTGTCGTGGAGCGCCTTGAATTTTGAAACTTGTTCCATTTCCTAATATTCTTTTAGTATTTCGTACTGCTCTTTTATTTACTACTTCCGTCCACATAGGTGCTGATGTTTCCACTTCTGTTGGAGGACTATTTAAATTTATTGTATTAGACAACTTTTGTGCAGACTGAGCCTGCATTACAGCTGTTGCAACATCTTGCTTTGATATACCACTCGCTTCTGGAAATGTCTTTTCTTGAATTATTGTTTTATTAACAGGTTCTTGTTTTCCTTTATTGATATTTGTATTTGTTAGCTGCTGCGGAATTTGATTTGGCGTCAAATGTTTATCATTTGTTGCCGTTTTTTTCGACACTTGTGTTTTTTGATTCTGTTCTAATGTTTTCATTTTGTCTTTCAACAGCTTATTATTTTCATACAATAGATTGTTTTTGTCCTCTAATTCCTTTATAGCCCAGGACTATTAGGATTTAGATAAAAAATCCTTCATAACCAGCTAAAAATTTGCATAATGGTTCAGAATAATGTCTCGAACAACATACTAAAACTCCCCGCCCCTCCTCCGCTTGCGTCTCTAGATATAACCCTCCTGCCCTCCCCCACATCGTACCACCGCTTGCTGCGTTTAGTCTGTTTGTTTGGGAGCGCGTGCATTCCATGTGCATTAAGTTGGCCGTTGGCATCATTTTAATTAACACATGTGACCGTATAACCCCTACCCCCTCTTCGCGTGGTGTACGTGTGATTCAAGTTTTTGTTTTCTTCTTGCTTGCGTTGCCTCGTCGTAGGTAACAATGGATGACTGATTATTGTGGAATCTTTCACTTGATAGTGGCAAGGTGGTAACAGTGAATCGTGGTATTTATACGTTAATAAATGCTAATATAACAGGTGGAGACAGCCTAGAAGAGGCGTTAAAACAAACCCGTCCTCTTCGTGTACACGAACAATGCAGAAAGAACTAGACTCGGTCCTTGTCTATAAAATTAAGCAGAAAATGTAGTACTGCTAATCCGTAGTTAAATACTATATCAACGTGATCAAATGTATCTATTATTGACTTTAAAAAATCGTGCATTATTTGCGGGGATGAAGCAGATGGGCAAAAAAGGAAAAAGCTTCCTCAGAAATATAGACGTACAATTTGTGAGATAACCACCTTAGAATTAATACATAAATTAAAATCTATTGCTGGGAAACGTAACGATTACTGGGGAAGAGAAGTCCAAAACAGAATGACAGGTAGTGGCAGCAGAAGGCCGTTACCACAAGGACTGCTATGGAAAATGTTTACAAGTTACATGTGAGCCTTATTGCAAACAGACTGACCTCCAAATTAGATCTATACCAACCTCGGGAGCAAGCTGGGTTTCGATCAAGTTATTGCACAAATGACCATCTTCAAACTCTCAAAAGCCTAATAGAGAAAACAGTTGAATATAAAAAAGCCTTCGACACCATCAACCAAGAGAAAATGTTAGAATCGTTAGCTGACTGTTGAATAGATCATCGCTACACGACAATAATTAAGCATATATATGAGAACGCTACGGCCTGTATAAGGTAGAACAACTTCCGAGTAGAAAGAGATGTTCGCCAAAGCGACACCATTTCTCCAAAATTATTTAACAGCTTGCTCCAGTACATGTGTAAACAAATAGACTGGGATGAGCTAGGCTTGAACATAAACGGCGAAAACCTGTGTCACTTAAGATTTGCTGATGACATAGTTCTAATATCTGACTGAATTAATAAAGCCCAAAAAATGGTACAAAGGCTGAACACGGCATCTCAAAAGATGGGTCTGAAAATTAACTTAACAAAAACCCAAGTAATGACGAACCTAGTAATTGGTGGCGGTATATATATTGATAAAATCTAAATCGAAGAAACAGCTTCTTACAAATACTTGGGTCACGAAATACGAATCAGCCGCGATAATCAGACCTATTAGATCGCTAGACGAATAGGGTTGACGTGGGCAGCCTTTGGCCGGCTAACCAACATTTTTAAATCGGCACTTCCAACATGTCTAAAAAGAAAGGTTTTTAATCAGTGTGTGCTGCCCGTTCTGACGTATGGCGCTGAAACCCTAACACTCACTAAGAAGACGGCAAATAAGATAAGAGTTGCACAATGTGCAATGGAAAGATCAATGTTGGGGTTATCATTGACAGACAAAGTGCCAAACGTGGAAATATGCCGAAGAACAAAACTAACAGATGCCGTAGAAAGATTAACAACTCTTAAGTGGAACTGGGCGGGACACATTGCTAGGACCAACGATAACGGATGGACCAAGAAGATAGTGGAATGGAGGCCGCGACAAGATGCTTTTAGAAATAGGGGTCGTCCACCAACTAGGTGGCATGATGATCTGAAACGTATCCACACCAACTGGATGTAAGTTGCCCAGGACAGGAAGCTATGGAAACAATCAAGGGAGGCCTATGTCCAGCAGTGGACTCTAGAGACTGGTTGATGATGATAATTGATGTGAGCCTAGTACTGACCCTCCATTAAATATAAAAGTTTCAGAAGCTGGTGTCAATACACACTTTACAGAACTTGAAGATCATATGTCTCCAATCCTTGACGGAAATGATGGATATACTACTCAATACCTGAAACAAAAACTTGTGAAACATTTTGGCAACAATATAATAATCACCAGCCGTAGTGGGTGAACTTCAATCGTCTGTTTTCGTGAGACTATGGACAACATAATCCACAAAAATTGGTATCAAGAGACATGCTCTGATAAGTCTAAAGAGCGTCTCAGGATAGTATCGGCAGCAGCAGCTATAATACGAAAAGACATACGGTCTCAAGTATAGGAATTGACATCTTATTCTGGTGACATTGGAAAAAAAGATATTATTCCACAACCCTTGCAATATTTCACCAATATTGTCATTCAATCTAAAAGCAATTCTAAAAATGCCCAAAGAAAATGCCAAAGGATAAGCAAAGTCCTTATTTCAGCTTGTCGTCCTAGATCATTTGTATCTCCAATTGTTTTAGGCATTGCTACATATATACATCGCCATTTTGCCTCTCGAATGGCAATTGATATATTGTGCAGTTTGGGTTTTTGTGTGCCATATTCTGAAGTGCAGAAGCTTGAGAACTCCTTAAGGGCAGCACCTACTAAACATACCTCGGAGGCATTTATTCAATTTACTTTTGATAATGCCGATTTTAATATACGTACCATAGATGGCAAAAACACTTCACAATATGGGGTGCATAAAAATAGATACTCCTAAAGTCGAAAAAATTGAAGAAGTTAGAGTGAAAAGAAATGTTAATGATGAGCGGTCATCAGAAACATATACAAATTCGCCGAGAAAAGGATTGCCACGTGTAAATGTACGAGAGGTAGATTTACTAAAAAATGAAAAATTATCCATGCAAGCTGTACTTTTGGATTACCTATGGATCTCCGGATATTGGCTTGATCCATCTCCAGTACCTAGTTGGAACGGTTACATGCAAATGAGTCTGCAGTCTGAGAGAAAATATGTCATCAGTGATGTAATATTTCTTCCGTTCATCAACTTGGATCCCGGCAATTTGTGGGCTGATAACCTGACATCTTAAATTTGGGCTGGGCACTCATTAGCGACAGATATGCGTCGCAGGTGTAGCAAAACAACATATGTTGATATCGGCATGGTTGCTATTATATGTGATTGATGTGGCTGATGAGTGCTCGGCCCGTTTATCTGAAAAGGCATTGTTCAATAATATATTGGACATTGCTTCTCTATGTTCCACCATTGGAATGGATAGGGCGATAGAATAGAAGATAATTATTTTATAGCCATTTTCGATATAATATTATGTAAAAAAGTTCCCCCGAACACCCTGTATATCTCAGGACGCAAGCGGAGGAGGGATGGGGAGTTTCAGGTAATGATTCAATACTACATATAGAATAAATGTACAAAAATTCAGCTGGTTATGACGCATTTTGTATCTTTGCCTAATTTTAATCTAATAATCCTGGGCTATTATAATTCTACGCAAAAGCATAATTTCACTGTAAGTGTTTTCTTCAGTTTTTGATTTTGACATAACCTCATCGTTTTGTTGACAAAGTTTATGGCGAGTTTTAAGACACGCCGGATGGAACGATTCCCCACATTTTGGGCAATCCTCACTCGTGACGACGGGTTTACTGCAGTAGGAGCAGATTTTTGATTGATTTGATAAATTTTGATCAGTTTTCTGGGAGCTTGTTCCAGTGAACTTATTTTCGCCCGCCATTTTTAAACTAAAAGATCATAGAAGCACCAGGAGAAAGAAAAAGGAAGAAAGGCAGACCCAGAAAGCGCTGGACACAAAGAATCAAAGAAATCGGTATAAAGAGAGGCAAAACAGTGGCAGAGATGAAAAAAATGGCAAGGAGCAGGAAGGAATGGAAGGAGTGGACCTCATATCCGACACCCAGATAGGGTACAAGGATAAACAGAAGAAAGAAGAAGAAGTAATCAAAGGGCTGAAAATTGACGAGGAAGGAATTGGAAAAAAGGTCGGAACAGTTCTTGAGCAAAGAAATAAAAGTGCAAGCAAGAGTAAGGAGGCTTATAAAATAGCTAAAATACCAGGAAGGAAGAGTATTGTTGCAAAAATACAGTCATTTGATCAAAAAATGGAAATAATGACAAATGAAAGGTACCTGAGGGGAAACCGATCTACATACGATTTAACAAAAAAGGAAAGAGATTCAAAATGCAATAATCAGAATAGCTAAAGAAGAAAAAATGACAGGAAACAAAGTAACAATCAGATATCAAAAACTAATAATAAATAATCAAATATATAAGTGGAATGAAGCAACAAAATCAATCAAAAAACTGTTGAAGAACCAAGAACGACTGAAACCAGAAATGGACAAGGCAAGGAACATGGATATGATTAAGGATCAACCCAAAAAAACAGGCAAAATAGCAACTTGGAATGTAAAAACCATGCTAACAACAGGAAAGATGATGGAAATAGCAAGGGAGATAAAAAAATACAAAGTGAATATAGCAGCAATACAAGAGTATTGTTAAGGTGAGCTGCCAAGGGGAAATAAAGAAAAAAGATTTTAGGATGTTATACTCAGGAGAGCCGAAACAGGGACATAAAGGTACAGGATTTATAGTGGGGAGAAAAGTAAACATCGTAAGCTTTAAACCGATTACCGGTAGAATGTGTTACTTGAGAGTAGAAGGAAAACCACTGCATATATCTATTATATGTATGCAGGCACCAAGAGAAGTAGATAATCCGGAAGAAAGGGGCAATTTTTACTATGAGCTGGAGTCAGAATATGTGAAGTTACCAAGGCAAGATATACTGATAATATGAGGGGATTTGAATGCGCAAATCAGAAAAGAAAACTACGTGAAGGAAGTAGCTGGACAGCACACAATACATTAAAAGATTAACGACAATGGAACCAGACTATGCAACTTTGCGGAGAAAACAAACATGGTCATTAGTAGTACCAAATACAAGCACAAAAGAATATACAAGGAAACATGGACAATGCCAGGATCTACGAGAGAAAAACAGATAGATCATTTAGAGGCGCAAATGCGGACTCGGATCATTTCCTAGTAATCGCAAAAGTTAGACAAGGATACAGAAACAAAAAGCTACACCGGAAAGGGAAAAAAAGAAAGTGGAGAGGTTATACGTACACGGAAAAGAGAAGGAAAGAATACTTACAGGAAATAAATAAAGAAATAGAAAAGAATGAGAAAAAGTAAATATAGAGACTGAATGGAAAGGAATAATAGAAAGAAGCTCTACAAAAACCATTGGACAAAAAGATAGGAGGAGAAAACAATGGTATGATGAAGAATGCCAAGAAATGACAGACAAGAAGAACGAAGAAAGAAAAAAATGATTACGAACTAGAGAAGAAGATATGGAGTCCTATAAGGAAAATAAAAGGGAAACACATAAATTATGTAGGCAAAAGAAAAAGAATGGATTGATGGAGTGATGAATGAGATGGAACAGAACTGTAAAAATAACAATACAAAAAAAAATTACGAACAAATTAGAAATTGAAAAAAAGAACACAGCAAAAATTAGAAGTCTAAGAGACAAACACGGTAGTATTGAGTATGACGGGAACAGAAAGAAGTAAATATGGAGGGGACACTTCTATAAACTACTATACGAGGAAGAGGATGAAGATGGTGACCATGAACAAAGAGAAAGAAATGAGGAAACAGAGGAAGAGATAGAAGAAACTGAAGAACCATCATATCAGGAAGTGATAGATGCTAAAACAAAAAGACACCGGACAGTCACAACTTAAACGGAGAATTGTTAAAATATGGAAGGGACAAACTACATGAACGAATATATAACCTTATAAAGGAAATATGGAGAAGTGAAACGATGCCGATGGGAAACGGGAATAATAGTAACACCAAAAAAAGAAGACCTTCAACAGTGCAGCAACTATAGGGGAATTATACTATTAAATACAACCTACAAAGTGTTCGCATCGGTACTTAACAGAAAACTTATGAAATTTGCCGAGAAGGAAATTGGAGGTTATCAGATGGGATTCCGACCAGGGAGATCAACAGTAGACGCCCTACACGGAATATCACAGATACTGGAGAAGTCTTAAGAGTACGATCTAGAATTGCACACACTTTTTATCGACTACAAACAAGCATTTGATAAAATTACCAGAAGAAAACTCATACAAGCTTTGGAGAGAATGGAAATACCAAACAAACTAAGAAGATGCATCCAAATTACAATGAGAAACTCAAATGCTACCTTGAGAACATAAGAAGCACAAACAAACCCATTTAATATAAAATGCTTATGGTAACTAATACATTAGTAAACAAAATTTGATGCGATTTTGTTCACTTTGGCGCGACGTTAGCTAACACCAGACTTAACATTGCTTTCTGCAACCGACCCCTAGGGCCGGTTGCAGAAAGCTATGTTAAGTCTGGTGTTAGCTAACATCGCGTCAAAGTGAACAAAAACGAATCAAATCTCAAATGCTTATGGTAACTAATACATTAGTAAACAAAATTTGATGCGATTTTGTTCAATTTGACGCGATGTTAGCTAACACCAGACTTAACAATGCTTTCTGCAACCGGCCCCTAGTGTTTTAATCAAACGCAAGCTTTCAAATCTGAAACGTAAAATTGTATGGGCTAACGGCAGTTGATAAAATATGAACTACTGAAATAAAAGTCAAAACTGCCTAGCTGGCAGACTTTGTAAACGTACTAGCATAGCCTATCAACACAGGTGATGGTTGGTCTACATAGAACTGCGGAGTACCAGGTATGTTAGATACCTTGCATATTAAAAATTATTGAAGTCAAACTGACAGATTGTCGGTGTTGATAGCTCAGTGGTAAACATCCTGACTACTGATCTAATGGTAGCGATTTTGATTCCCGGTCCCGGTGAGGTTTTCAAAAATAAAAACTACAGATGAAAGCCTCTACAAAAGTGATGTATAGCCGTGGGTCCTATGTCACTACGATGTGTAGCATGTAAAAGATCCCTTGCTAGGGTTGGAACTCCTTAGTTTGACCATATGACCAAAGCAGTCGGTAGCTAAGCTACCTGGTACTGTGCATCCCTAGACCTTCTCCCTTAACAAACAAACAGAAATGACACATTAATGCTAATTGTCAGTCAGATAAACAGGTTATGATTAAATATTTATTAATGCCAATTACCAGCGTACATATATCAAACAAGTAGAGACACTCATGCCAAATGTTGAATCCTGTCTAGAGTGCCAGGGACAGTAACTCGGGGGGGATTTCTGAACTTGACTATCAGATGGCAGCACAAAGTTCTACCAATCAGAGCCAGTTACTGGCTCTGCTACCAATCATATGTGATAAAGTAGTGGCGCCATCTGTTAGTACTATCGGAAAGTACCCACCAGGAGCCGTTCAAGGTCATCAAAATCGGTATTTTTACATCAAAGGAACCGACAGTGAGTGTCTCTACTTGTTTGATATATGTACGCTGTAATTACAATTCAAATAACAAAAATGCACTTTTAGTTTACACCCCATATACATCTGGCGAAACATTACGTTTTTAATTGTGATTATTTCTTTCCTATCCATAATAATGCGAGTAGTATAGTTAGACGGGTTCTGGGCCACATTTGACCTTGAAGTTTTTTCAAGGTCACGGGCCTAGCCGGGATCATTGACCTCACCTAGGTCACTTCCGGTTCCCACGATGAATTTTTGGCGCTAAAAGTGTGTTAGACTTGCAGATCCAGGATGTTATTGTCTACCAATTGAACAATGACGTCCATTGTTTGAGAAATCTACACGATTGCAAACAATTGAACAATGAAGTCTTTGTTGTCCGGACGAATTTTTGCTGACCTCCATTATCAGATAAACAGCATGTTAATGTCTAGAGCTTCAGACATGTTTGAGAAATGTGCAAGACTGGTAAAAATTGAACAATGGAACCCATTGTTTGAGAAAAATCTGCACAACCGCTAAATTGAATGGATCCTTTGTTCGGAAATTTTTTGCTGACGCAGTTAATGGCCTTCATTATCAGCTGCGACGATGAATAAATAGACCGGTTCGGCTGCCTGCAAGAGTTAGTATTACAACTGCACGCACGCGAACATGTCTGCAATAGATAGCATTACCGAATTAAGTTCGAATTCAATAAAAACAATCAAAGACGCGATAGGGATTGTAAAATATAGTGATGGCGCTCAGACATTGCTTAAACATGTAAATAAAACCATTTTAATTGTTAGTCGATTTATCCGTAAGCATAAGTAGTTTTAAAAATGAAAATCCGTTCATATAGGTACGAAAGTCGGGTTGAGTTGTTTTCAACTACTTTTCAAGGGTATGAGTCCGAAGATATCCGAGTCATGTCGAATATGTCCGAATGTTTATAGGAGTGGAGCAGGTAGGTAGCGAGTAATAAATCAAAACATTCTGGTAAGAAACAAACAATTTATTTATATACATGCTCGTCCAACAATATTCACAGTCGTTTGGGAATGTTACGCTTTTTGTCCTAGATACACATAGTCTGCTTGTCTGGGTGCCTGCCTGCTTGCCTGCCTGCCTGTCTACCTGTGTAGGTACCTACCAGCATATCTCATGTAAATATCCACAAATGCCCAAGGAGTGGAGTACAGGGGTTATATGCCCCTTGCATAAAAAGGAAGAACAGCTGAATTATCAAAACTATAGGGGCATAATACTTTTAAATGTCACTTATAAAATTCTTGCTAATATACTTTTTGAGCGACTACGACCGTATACCGAATCCCTGCTTGGAGAATACCAAAGCGGTTTAGAGCAGCAAGATCAACATCGGACCAAATATTTGTGCTGCTTCCAATCCTGGAGAAAACGAACGACTTTAATGTAGATACATTTCACCTTTTCATTAACTTTAAGGGCGCCTATGACTCCGTGATAGTATGGTTTGTTTAGTCTATCTCCTTTGTCGTTTATCATTTTGGGGTTTCTGTTTTCCTGCTTAAGTATTGTTTCTGCTCTTCTTTTTGTACTTTAGGTTAGCCGCAGTTCAAGATTTGTGTGTATTTCGTACAAAAATGACTGTGTATGACCTAAAAAAAAATTAGTCCAATCGTAGACAAGAATATTGAATTTGAATTTCCCGATGAGTATTTCTTTTGTCTATAGCTTAAAATTCAGTTTCACCACGGACTTAACAGTTTCTTTATGCACAAATTCCGTAACTATCAGAATGTACCGGTAGGCTATACTGGAGTTTTCCTGATTTATTGACCGATCTGAAAGCTTAATTTTAAATGTAGTTTCTTACTTTGAGACACATAAAGAACATTGTCATGCTCAAGGAAAGAACTGTGTGAAAATTTCAAGGAGAACTATTTATCAGAAGAAAGCATATACGAACAAAGAGCAAAAGAAAAAAAAATAATCAGAAGAAAGAAAAGGGTAAAACTTGAACAGAAAGAGGTGGAGATGGAAAATTATTACAAAAGCAAGGAAATTAGAAACTTTTATAGAGAAGCAAAAAAAGGAAAGGGGAAGAAAGAGCAAAACACCTATATTAAAGGCAAAATGGAAAGCTAATAGGGGAGGAAGAAAAAATTAGGGAAAGATGGAAAGAGTATTTCTCCGAGATGTTAAATAAGGGTGCAGAGAATGAGACCGAAGAAATAGAAAGACGAGTGCATGTGGGCAACCAGGTAAAGAACCCTACAAAGCAGGAAGTAGAAGAAATTGATAAGTAATAATTCGTAAATTAGAGTCACAGAAATATCAATTAGCATAAATTAAGAGGTTGGTGCAAAGTAAAGCCAATCAAAATTCAACAAATCTATCACCAAAGGGTTTATTACATGCGTGTTAAATACATTTACATGTCAGTATAATTGAATAAGTACAGTTCTATGAACTTTTTAAATAAAAGTAAGAAGGACAGAATGTTCTCAATACAGTGCAAAGAGAGCACAATACTAGATCAAATAATATTTGAAGAATGGTGAAAAGCAGACAATTATTATAAAATACAAGAAATTCACACAACAGGAAATGAACGAGATTGGTGTGTAAAAAAATGACTCAGTGAAGTGACATAAGTGAACAGACAATCCAAATAAAACAGTGAGTGGCGCTATAACCTAGTTTAAATACGAACATGAACAAACAATAATTGTAGAATTAAGATTTTGTACATTTTTATAATATAAGTTAAAATTTAGTTTATAGGTAACTGATTTGTACTTGGTTAATATCCACAATTATGAATTTAGATAGGCAATTGTTAACTACCGAGGAGAAACAATTGAATAAAAATTATTTCATGACAGTCTAATTTGTCTCTCCAGTTTAATTGAGTTTTAAGCCATTTACAATTGAAATAAATTAAAAATAATTATACCATTGTGATCAGGAGTTCGTAGTGGATATGTGAGAATGTGGGTGTGAAAATCCATCACCTAAAAATTATTTTCATCTGCGACCACCTTCCGGACCACTTCGCCAACGACGAGAAGTTTACAATCATCAGATTTGAGCACAATTGAGGTCAGGCGTTTGAAATTTTGGTAGCACCACGTCCGCACGCCGTGTAGGACTACACCGCAACAGTTCCAGCATCCTAGGGTTCCGCTTCCAGCAGCGAGCATCGGGAGAAGCTGTTCCGAGCCAGTTCCCGCAGCCTAAAAAAGGTCAGGTTAGTGTTGCAAAGCAAATATCCGTGCTAGAGTTTCGAAACTTACCATGAGGAACGAGTCCTATAAGAGGAAGCCGATCCCAGTCTTACAATACTTCAAAAAAGAGCATGAGGTCCAGAAATTTTAAAAATATAAGTTGAGGTTATGTTTTTTCACATGAAAGGACGCGTTCAAAACAATTGAATTCGCAGGAAGCCGCGAATTATCTAAAAACAAAATACGACTAGTGACGCTTAATAAAGCGCGAGATTCGAATTACCTGATAATTTGTTCATATATTTGCCTTTGAATTAACTTGTAAATACACCAGAAACGAACCGCACGAAAATTCAATTTGTTGATAGATAAGTTGACAGCGTAGTGAGTCTGCGCGTTGCTGCTTTAATTTCACAGCCCAGTGGCGTAACACGGTAGTTTAAATATGAACATGTCGGTGAACCTAACTTGCAGATTTGAGTCTTCATGCCTACTGAAAGCTAGCCATAAATAACTTTACTTGCAGATGTGCGAATTACTATAGGGGGCAAAACACTACAATCAATGAACCCATTTATACAATTATTTATTTCCTTTTAATCAGTCTTGTACATGATGTAAGTATTAAGCTTATTAAAAATTACAATAGTCCTGTACAATACATATTGACAGAATTGAACGTGTTCAGCGGAAAATTGTCAAAGCTCTTTGTTTTAAGGTTAACATAAGACATGAAGATTTGGATTATAAACAGTTGTTACAATATTTTGGATTTCACCTTATGTATATACGAAGACAGTATTTTGAATTATGTTTTGCTTTTAAAGTGTTAAATGGATTTATAGCCTGCCCGGAGATACTGTCTACTTTTAACTTACGTGTTCCTGCATTCAGTGTCAGGTTACAGCATATGCAGCTACAAGAGTATCGCCGTACCAATTATTGTAATAATAGTCCGCTGCAACGAATTGTAAGAACTGTTAATAAGACAAGTAAAGCAGATATTATTGGAATACCATTTAACACTTTTATTAGGTATATGTATGTATGTATGTATGTATGTATGTATTATCTGTAACCTCATTTACCTTGCGGTGTCGAGGCTGGTGCTATATGCGCTCGCATCTGGCGGTACAATGATCAACTTGCCCCGGATTCGGGATACAGAGTTGGATCGCGCCTTCGGTGCTTGCGCAGCAACCATTGTATGAGGTGTGTGTCGTGGTGATGTGTTGACCTTGTTACTCTATCTCTTAGGTCTGTGGTTCTGAGTAGAGCACAGTTAATTTGGTGCCCAACTGTGAATGGTCTCACTGAGCCCGATTCTAATCGCCAAGGATACGGAAAAATTCCGACCCCAGCGGGATTCGAACCGAGGACTTGCTTAATGCAAGCCTGGCGCTAACCCATCTGCGCCACGCAGCTTTACTTTATTAGGTATATAAAATCTTTATTTGATAAGTAACCCAGCAACCCTGCATGCATGTTTTTTTTCGTTACTGTTATTTTATTTTCTTTATATGGTAAATATTAACTTTTGTTGTATTTGGCTGTTTTTTTTAGTATAAATTTGTAAATGGTATAATCTATAAAGTGTCTTAAGAGGGTATGGCAAGAAATGCAGATGCCAAAAAATGGGAAAAGGCTACAATTACACCCATATTGAAAAATGGTGATCCAACAGAATGCAACAACTACAGAGGCATACCTCTACTAGATGTATTGTATAAAGTGATAGCCACCATAATTAAAAGAAGAGTAGAGGCGGTAGTGGAGCCACAATTAGAGGAATATCAGGCGGGCTTTAGAAAAGGAAGGGGAACAACCGACCAAATTTTTGTAATGAAGGAGGTATTAACAACTTGCTATGAATACAAAATTCCTGCAATAGTACTATTCATTGACTTTAAAAAGGCGTACGACTCGGTGAAAACAAGGGAGCTGATGAGAAGTATGCAGGAGTTGGAGGCACCCCAGAAACTAGAGAGATTAGTAAACATGACCCTCAAGAAGACATCAAACAATGTAGGGTAAAAAATCAAGTATTGGAGGAGTTTGTGGTCAAAACAGGACTGAGGCAAGGAGATCCCCTGTCAACCCTGCTCTTCAACATAGCATTGGAAAAAATAATGAGAGATGGTACTTGAACAGAAAAGGGGACATACTGAGTAAGGGACACCAAGTCCTATGCGGATGATTTGGCATCATTGCAAGAAACGAAAGAGAACTAAAAGAAACAACCAGCAGACTGGTAGGAGAGGCTTTAAAAATGGGATTACAACTAAACCAAAAGAAATGCAAAGTAATGAGAATTGGAGACTCGAAAAAATAAGATGTTAGAGGTAGATAGCAGTCTGGGTAAAATGAAATTCGAAGAGGTAGCGGAGTTCACTTACTTGGGTGCCAAAATAACAAATAAATGCGACGAAGAAAAAGAAATAGGTTACAGAATAATTAAAGCCAACAAAAGTGCCGGAGCCCTGAACAGCATGATAAGAGCAAAAAAACCTATCTAGAAAGGCGAAGTTCCGACTCTACAAGACAGTCTTGAGAATGACGGCTTTGTTTGGCTGCGAAACCTGGGTCTTAAATAAGAAGAACAAAGAGAGGCTGTTAAGGTGAGAAAGAAGAATATTAAGAAGAATAACGGGAGGAAAAACCAGAAATGGGTTACGAATGAAGATCAAATAAGGAAATCTATAAAGAAACAACCATAGATAAAATGATAAAGGCAAGAAGACTGCAGTGGTTGGGGCATATAGAAAGAATGGAAGAAGGAAGAATCCCCAAAACTATAGCCTTCAAGAGACCGGAAAACAAGAAAAAGAGAGAGAGGCCAAGGAAGAGATGGTACGAAGCCGTTAAAGAAGATTTGGAAGAAAAGAATATAAGAGAATGGAAAATTAAGAGTAAAAATAGAAAGGAATGGAAGAAGATTACGAAGCTGTGGGCCTAAAATGGCCTGTATAAAGCTCTATATATATTTATCACGAGAGCTTTTTTTGTTGAAGTAAACTTGACATTTTAATGAGAGTTGAATTGCCTAAAGGCAAGGAAAGTCGAATTATAAATGTTAAGTTTACTTTGATAAAAAAAAATCTTGAGTGTAATTCGGTACGACAATTTAATGAATACATATTTAATGTATATATTAGGTTCTTAGCAACTCTGCGAGGCTTACTAGAATTAGACCATTTTAAAAGTTAGGTTCCGTTTTGTCGCTGGAAAAGTTAGGGCAAACTTTTGCCGCTGTCATAGTGACAAAAAACCACTGCTTAGTGTATGCATTAAATTGTTGCATACAAAATTCACCATGTTTAGATGCAGCAGGTTATTCGGAGACACTCTAAGATAGCCAAAAGAGATTGAAATCCTATTGTTACGTTTTTACCGTTCGGGCTATTTAAAAATTATACGACGCTTCTTGTATTAAACATTTATTTACACGATTAATTACGACTATTTACAAATACAAAAATTATCAAGGCAGAACACAAATTACTTAAACTACGAACTATTTCTAACAACGATACACTATTTATTTATATGCGCTGGATTAAACATCAACTAATTTATATGGCTATTTATTCACGATTTAAACATTAAGGATTTATATGATTATATTTATTTGTTATTTATTTTACTAGGGTTATATACACACGGTTGGTTTATATCACGCGCGCTTCGAGTTTGATGAGAACTGATTTCTTATTCCTGCGGCGCGTATTTATATATCCGAATAATTTCCGTCTAGAACATTCCAGATTTCGCTCGTACATTCCGGCATTCGCATGTGTTGACCTCGAGCGTGTTCCCGAAAGCGTGAGTCACCCGTTGCATCTGGTTGCAAGGTCGCTTCTCGAGTATTCGACCGCGGTGACTCACATATATCCGCAGCGGCCCAGCTGCTCCAAGAAGTTCTGGAACGCTCGGGGCTGAATCATATGTCCGGGGCAACAACCCGGCTGTAGAATCGTTACACTATTGAATGTATTAAAATGAATTTTTTACAAGAAACAAGAAATTCCTTGCCACAGTTAGACGAAAAAGAAATTGATCGAATGGATGAAAAACTTAGGTCTACTGCTTACCCCGATTGGGCAATAAAAGATGAAATTTAGGAAATAAGTGCTAAATTACCAAAAAAAACTATCATTTAGATATAAGTATACGTAAAACAACATGGCCACAAAGTTTTGATTACCACTGTACCAGTGCCATTATAATGTAATGGAAATAGTGTGATCAGAGTGTAAACAGATTTAGGAGTTTAGGACAACAAGATTATAAATATTAAGTTATCCTCTGGAGATGTAATAAGTGTCTGGTTGAAGGCATTAAATGCTGTTAGCGATGAGCATTGGAATAATTATGTACGACGTTCAGAAACAGTAAGCTTTTCATAGTGGGAGATTGAAATAGTATATTGTATGTTAAGAGCTGAAAGTGCATTCTTGCCGCTTGCGCATGAATATTGCTGGTTGAGACGAAGTCGAAACCAGCAATCATGCAAAAGCGGCAAGCGCACTTTTAGCTCGAAACATACATACTATTTTTTCGACGACTGAGCATATTATTAAAGGAAAATATCAAATTTCGTTTTATTGCAAAAATTAATTGACAATCAAGTTAACATTACTCGCGCAGTCTATATGACATGTGACGCGATTATTTCCACAAATGACGGGTGTTGTCAAGGAAACATTCGGACGTGGCTACCTATTTTGTTCACGCGGAAACCCAAAACGCTCGGCGAGCGGCAAAAAGATGAAAACGCACGCTCAGCGGCAAATGTCAACTTTCTGTTGTCAAATGTCAGTGAGAAAAATCTACTTTCGATGTCAGTCGTCGAAAAAATATATAAATGTTGCAGATACAGAATGAATGGCTTAACACTCCGTGAAGGGGTTTCTCGCTTCTTAGAAGCTGATATAGAACCTATGATTATTAATTTAAATGCAAATGATAGCTATACGTCTAGCGAATGTAATGACTAATGATGAAGATAGTTTTAATAAATTATTGGTTATTTTTTACATTCGATACAATTCCTTAAAATCCCCTAACCACATAAATATTTAGTAACCGCTAAATATGTATTTTGCCAGCCAAGCTTGTCATCTTAAGTAACCTTGAAGATGAGAGCTTAGCTGTCGAAATACGTATTTAGTGGTTGTTAAATATTTGTGTGGGTAGGGGTTTTTAACAAATTGTGTCAGATTCAAACCACAGGTTCCAGCAGTGTTTTACACTTTATTTCATTACATCAATTAGGTAGGTACGTGTCAACTATTGTTAATTAAACGATTAAATTCTGCAAGCAGCAATTAGTCTTTCTAAAAATTAATGCTCCACTTTGATAGTTTTGTGCCATTTTTTATTATAAATAGGTACATATAATGAAGGAATTAGGTATATTACACCCAAGTATCTCTAAATAACATTTTATTCAAACAACATTGAAAATATGCCACTTTATATGTGTTGGTATGATTGCTAG
Organism: Agriotes lineatus; assembly: GCA_940337035.1. Classification (NCBI taxonomy): domain Eukaryota; kingdom Metazoa; phylum Arthropoda; class Insecta; order Coleoptera; family Elateridae; genus Agriotes; species Agriotes lineatus. The sequence goes on from OW679203.1 coordinate 66,157,195, forward strand.
TACCTACATAGCTACATCAAAAAAGTGTACCTATGCGAAAGGTAAGTAATAGAGTTACACTCTTTTGTCTTACGACTTGGTGTGTGTCTACGATAGTTTTGACAGAAACTCACGCAAAACCTAACCTGCTAACCTCGAATTTGACATAAACTTACAGTACCACCAACATATTATTTATACATTGTATAACCAACCTTAAACTAGCTGTACCAGTTTTCTATGCAACCGATGGTACCAATAGTTTTTCATTTTCAAAATAGACAAAATGGCACTTGAAGGCAATGCTCATTTGTTTTTAAATGCAACTGTTGTAATAGAGATTAAAAATACCATGAAATATTTTAGCCGTTATGTAAGTAGCTGACATTTACTGAATTTAAATGTAACTTTGTTAATCAGAGAAAAATTAGTGTGTTGATAGATAGAAAAAAATCAGTAAGTATTAATGACTAAAAAGGAAAATAGCAAATGTAATGACTTGATGAAGAGAAAAATATGATTGTGGGAAAGGTATGTACAAGAAATTTATTTTAACGATCAGATTCACATATTCTCTTTAATCGGACCTAATAATAATGGTTCATTAACAGTTGTTTTTCGGCAAAATGTTGTTCAATATATAATTGTAGGTTACCTTATTTTTGAAAACAAATTATTGTGACGGCTGAGAGACTAGTTTAACCAACCATTCAATCATAAAGAAGCCACTTAGTGGCTTCTTTGTGCATCCATAAAGAAAATGCAAGTTAAAAAATAATACATTTATTAAACACCATATCACAGATAAATAACATAAATTTCAATACTGTTATAATACATACAATACATACATACATAGTATTCTAATCAACAACGTGGTTGCTTAAATTTACAATTTCAATCGACTTCTTCGATCGTGGGACCTTGGCTGTTAAACCTGCCTGCTTGTTGTCCACAGCTTCCTGGCATCCCCTGATTCGGTTGTCCAGCACCAGCAGTACTTCCGGCATAAAGTTTGGACATGATCGGGCCGCAGACGGTGGACAGTTGTTTCTCTTGGTGTTCGTATTCCTCCTTTTCAGCTAACAAGTTGCTGTCCAACCATCTCAAACAGTCATCGCAAGCTCTCTCGACACTGCTTTTATCTTCCGCACTTAGTTTGTCTCCGACGTCACCCAAAGTTTGCTTGAGGTTAAAGACGTAGCCTTCTAGTTTGTTACGAGCTGCAATTCTCTGCCTCTGCTTCTCGTCTTCCTCTCGGTATCTCTCGGCATCGGATACCATCCTATCGATGTCTTGCTGGGACAAGCGTCCTTTGTCATTCTTGATGGTGATGTTCTTTGAGTTCCCAGAGCTGGTGTCCTTTGCCGACACATTCAGAATGCCATTGGCATCCAGATCAAAGGTGACATCGATTTTAGGAACACCTCGGGGTGCGGGAGGTATTCCCGTCAAGTTGAAGGTGCCCAGCAAATTGTTATTTTTGGTCAAAGCCCTTTCTCCTTCGAAAACTTGAATGGTGACCGCCGGTTGATTGTCTGAATACGTGGTGAAGGTCTGGGTCTGCTTGCAGGGAATGCGCGCATTTCGTTCAACGATTTTAGTCATCACTCCTCCTGCAGTTTCGATGCCCAAGGACAAAGGAGTAACGTCCACCAGCAGAACGTCTTGAATCTTTTCGCTGGTGTCTCCACTGAGAACGGCAGCTTGTACGGCAGCACCATAGGCGACAGCTTCATCGGGGTTGATGGAAAGATTTAACGGTTTGCCACAAAAATAGTTCTGCAGCAACGACTGAATTTTTGGTATGCGAGTGGATCCTCCAACCAACACTACATCGTGGATCGATCCCTTGTCCATTTTGGCATCGGCGAGGGCTTTCTCTACGGGTTGTAGGGTGCTTCGAAATAGATCCGAACACAGCTCTTCGAATCGTGCTCTGGAAATCTTAGTGTAGAAATCTACCCCGTCGTACAAGGCGTCGATTTCTATGGAAGCTTCCGTGCCAGAAGACAAAGTTCGTTTGGCCCTTTCAGCTGCAGTTCGTAAACGACGAAGAGCTCTGGGGTTGTTGCGGATGTCCTTCCTAAATTTGCGTTTGAACTCTTCCACGAAATGATTAACCAGTCTGTTGTCAAAGTCTTCTCCTCCAAGATGGGTGTCTCCGGCAGTAGCTCTAACTTCAAACAGGCACCCTTCGTCGATGGTAAGAATAGACACGTCGAAAGTGCCACCTCCCAGGTCGAATATGAGAACGTTACGTTCTCCCTTCAGATTTTTGTCTAAGCCGTAGGCCAGGGCAGCCGCAGTGGGTTCGTTAATGATCCTTAGCACGTTAAGTCCGGCGATGGCTCCGGCATCTTTGGTAGCTTGGCGCTGGGAATCGTTGAAGTAAGCGGGAACCGTTATAACAGCGTCTTTTACCGGTCCACCCAGAAACGCTTCGGCGGTCTCCCTCATCTTCGTCAAAACCATCGAACTGATTTCTTCCGGGGCGAACCGCCTAATTTCGCCTTTGTGCTCGACTTGCATCTTGGGTTTGCCCCCGTCGCTTACGACTTTGAAGGGCCAGTGCTGCAGATCGCCCTGGATTTTGGGATCGTCGAACTTGCGGCCGATGAGGCGCTTGGCGTCGAAGATGGTGTTACTGGGGTTCATGGCGACCTGATTCTTAGCGGCATCTCCGATGAGGCGTTCGGAGTCCGTGAAAGCCACGTAACTGGGGGTGGTGCGGTTTCCCTGATCGTTGGCGATGATCTCGACCTTCCCGTTTTGCCACACACCTACGCAGGAGTAGGTGGTGCCCAGGTCGATGCCGATGGCTGGTACTTTCACCATTTTCTCGTTTAGTCTTCGAATACTTCTAGAAAATTCACACTCCACTGATTTAAGTTTCGGTATTCGCAGCGAACGCTTTTAACTGCACTTGCACTTTTGCTTCGCTATCGCTCGTCTGTTTAAAATGATTTGAACTCCCGCCAGCGCGTGGAGCTTTTATACTCCGCGTTCGGGGTCTCGACGCTTCACGAACGTTCTCGATCGAAGCTCGCGAATATTCCAGTACAGTTCAGAAAGGGGGCACTTTATTTTCATAAAAAGCAACACCTTAGAGATAAAATTCGTTAACAAATTCATTAGCGGTTGTTAAAACCATGGAATTTTAGGTATTTCTTTATTTTTATTTAAGTGAATAATTCTAGTTTTAACGCTAAGGAGATAAGTATTTGTACAAACACTATAAATAGGTGTCTATAAATTCCGATTAATGCGTAGTGTACAGTATGTACACGTAAATATGTACAATTATTTATTCACTATCCAGCAGGGGAAAACCACATATAATTATAAAGAATTGCAACGAAATAAAAACCAAGTAGGCTAAACCAAAGAGCATATACCGGGTGGTTGGTCATACCTATGAACATAGGCAATTTACAATTTTACATGGCTTAACACGGTTGTGCATATTCCTGCTCACAATTTTTATGGAAAAAAGTGGTAGTGATACTAAATTAAAGAGAATAATTTTCCGCGTGGTTTAGTATTAAAAACTTATTGGATAATGTTTAAAATTAATGTTTTAATGCACAGTTAAGATTATCCAATTAATTTTTAATACTAAACGACGCGGAAAATTATTCTCTTTAATTTAGTAACTACTATTTTTTTCCATAAAAATGGCGAGCAGGAATCTGCATAACCTTGATAAGCCATGTAAATTGCCTATGTTCAGAGGTATGACCAACCACCCGGTATGTTCTTTGGCTAAACCTAGATATAAAAGCTTGAGATTTTGTTGTTAAAATTGTTATTATGCCATGCAGTCAATCTTAACTGATTTTATTTTGACTGCTTTATATCTATAATAACGCGTAATTGCCATGGTTTCTGTCTATTGATACTGATAAAAAAATTAAGTCACGTTTAACCGCGGTTAAAAATTTGTCAGAATTCAATCGCTTCTGAATAATTTTGACATTCATATCAAAGGTACATCACCAAGTGAACGTTATCTCTTTATTCAGGAAATAATCATACCAAATGTTCCGCGTGCATGTAACTAGCTGGAATAAATTTTGACGATTTTCTGTCAAACTATTTTGCTTTGAAGAATTTTCAGTAGAAATACAAGTGCTTGAAAAATATTCCGGATATATTTGGAAAAATGTTCTGCAACTATCTTTTTAATAAAAGCTTGAGTGCATGCGAACTGTAAAAAATCAAAAACGAAGAAGGAAAGATTTTTCTTGGAGGTATGCACGAATGCTGTTGTTAGCAAAAAATGGCTGCGGAACATTTTTTGCAAATATCTCCATAGGAAATTTTTTTATGTACGCGTTATATTTTGTTAGAGAATATTTTTTTAAATGAAAAATAAAACATCTAAATACTAAAATGTTACAGTGTTTTGTGATGACAGTGATTAGTGGAAATTTTCCGGTAAATTTCCGAGTATTTATAATTGCCGTTGCTATGGAAAATTTCCAATTAAATATGCATAGGAGATGTTCTCAGTAGAAATATAACAAGTGCTTGAAATATTTCCATAGGGAAATTTTTTAAGCACGCGTTATATTTTGATAGAAAATATCACGAATGAAAAAACACAGTAAAGAAAACATTTTTATTAAAAAAATTACGAAACTAATATCTAAGTACTAATAGTTTACGGTTTTTTGTGATGACAGTGACATAAGTGGAAATTTTCCGGTAAATTTCCGATTATCAATTTTCGCCGTTACCATGGCAAATTTCTAACTAAATTTGCATAAGGGATATTGTCCGCCAAAAATCCCTTGTGCTACGCACTTGGGATTATTGTTGAGCGACAAATTTACTTGACAAATTTCTTAGCAAAACATTCTGACAGAAATCGTCAAAATTTAATCGGCTATTTTAATACACTTGAAATATTACTGTTGATAAATTTTATTTTTTTGTAGCCCACATCATAAGCAGTAGTAGTATAGTGACAATAATTTAATGTTTTTCGTTAAGATCCTAGTTTGACAATTTATTTGCTGAATTAAATGACTGATCCGAATACAGTAGAAAACATGACTAGGTACCATATGGCCATACAACATAAATTGTTACTTGCGCCGTCTTCTAGAAGTGAAGTTCTTTTGACAAGTTATAAAATGTCAATGTTCTATTTTGACATCAGTAACTTTTTGTAACTAAACATTGTGTACACTGCTAAAAATAACAATAACTTGGACAACTAATGGCAGATTTGCGTTCATCTAACAGAAAAGATTACTACCACCTGGCCACACTGTGATTATAATGTCACTGTAATTTAATTTAGTAATCACTTTTATGAATCACCCTGTACAATATGTTTTAAGCATATATGCAATGCAATAATACATACAAGTAAAATCCAATAAGTATGTTTACATGTTCATTTTGTTGATTACCTATGCTTTCAGAATAAATAAAACCATATACATTTACAACATTAGGATCCAACTTTTTAAAATTATGATTTCGGAGGCTTTCACGGCCATTGTCATTAAGTACAAAACGACTTCCGAGATTGGACTTTTGTTATTATGCCTTGATTGCAAATAACGTCAGTTTTTCCATATGATAAACTAAGTTTATTATTACATAAAATATACAGCTTCATCATACTATCTACCAAAACTGCAAAGTATACTTATTGGATTTCACCTGTATGTATTATTGCATTGTAAATATGCTTTTCCGTTGATCGTTTATTTATAGTTTCCATTGATGGAAATCGTCTATTAATGACCCTTATCAATGAATGATTTTATATTAATGAACGATTTTTAAAAATCGTTTATTAATAATCCATATTAATGAATGATCCATATATATAATAGACTTGTCCGTCCGGGACGCTGTTTCAGCAGCCAAACCGTAAGAGATAGAGAAAAAAGTTATTAAAGTTATATGTTTGGAATGGTCTTGTCAGGTCAGGAACCGAATTTCAGTCTCTAACACTAATTATTTTCTTAATTATCCTAATCCTAACTTTTTAGGTTAGATTCTAGGAAAATTTTATCAAGGCGAATGCGACTGGTAGTTTGCTACCAACAATGACGTCATATACGTACGTGTGGTGAATACGCGTTCTATTTGCAAAACGGTCTTTTTTGTTTTATTAAATGAGACATTTGTCTCACTGGACTGCTAGTTTTTTATTACTAGACGATTTTGGTAATCAAAGATACCATTAATGTCAAATTCTTTTTATGGAATAAAATGATACTTTCTTCAAATTAATAATATATGGTTAATCGAAAAATATTGTAACTAACTCGTGTGTTAATCGGAGATTAATAATCTCAACAATTAATGTCTCGATTATTAATCGCTCTTATTAACATACTTGTTTGTTAAATAACTATAAAACATCTCAACAAGTTTCAAGACTTATTCGATAAGTAAAAAAACACTTGTAAAATAACAATGCGAATGATTGTAAATATGAGATTAGTTATTACTAGAGAGCGGAATTATAAGCACAAAAAATAAAAAAAAAGCCCCAAAAATGTTTAAAAAAGCTGTTGAAGCATCATATTTAATATTTACTTGAGAATAATCCTAGAAATTGTTCGTGGCATTAGGAGCTGCCGCCAGGTTAATTTAAGTCTTGCTCATCTCCCGCTGTCCAGCAATCTATCATACTTAAGATCCTAATCTTGGATTTGCATGTCATTTGTAAATACCATCTGCAATTTAAAACGGATGTCATTAGTTTATTGTTAGAGTTTTCGGCGAAATGCAGCTCTCTCTTGCGATGGTCGACCATTCCTTCCCCCTACTCCTAAAGGGGTGGTTTAACGAGTGTCGTCCGAGTTTTCTTGGGCTCGAAGTGACAGACACGACCAGAGTCACGTTAAGACACCGAGAGATATACATCTCCTCTATAATCAGTACCGGCAAGTTTAAATTTGTAATTATACAGTCCGCTTTTAGTGTTACATTGGTGTATATATTGTAAATAAAGTGTTATTACAATTATATTCGTTGTGTTCAATCATTTACGACCGCGACGACTTGCGTGATTCTCCGCCGGTATTTCGTTGTGCCCGTAAGGTTCGGGTCGCAACAAAAGCGTTAACTTTTACCAAAAAGCTTTATCATAAAAAACCTCATGAATGAAAAAAAACTATTTTATTCATTGTACCTACTTCTAATAACAATAATTCTGAGAAAAAAGTATGTAATGACACTAAAATTGCAAATGCAAACACAATTAATTGAAAAACTTTAAATGTAACACATCAAATAAAATCGAAAACTTGGGCACGTAGAAATTAGTTTTTCAGAAAAATATTAATTATTAAATATTATTCTAAATGCTCAATTGTTAAATTTTGTAGGTTTTCACTTAAAATGTTCTTATAGTAAAAAAACTTCTTTCTACGTCAACACTAGTTATTGGAGCATATTTTAAATTTGCTAAAATAGTCGGATCAATCTTAAGATCTTCTGCAATTTCACCTGCCAAAATTGTGAAAATTTTATCAAAAATTGTATAGCCTTTTTTTGGAAAAAAATCTCTTTAAAAAAAGAACTATTTGACCAGATCGAAACAGATTCTTTGAAATTATTAACAAAAATGTGTATTACAAGGTGTTTTCATCGGGGACGTGCATGTGACAATATTTACCCAAGAACATTTTGAAGGAACTATGTATTTTGTAATTTTTTCAGTGGTATGTTAGATTTTGCAAAGATCGAAATTAAACTGTGCTTGTTCCATGTTACCTGAAGTAGATGCAAACGAAGTCACAATTGTTTGTTGTTTTTTGCTAATTTTTATACTTCTTTCATTGTTCTTGATGCAAAGTGGTTTTTACATGTGAAATAACGTATTTTGTTGTCGCACTGAATCTAAAATTTTAGTACTTAAATAATTTTAAAGAACTTTATAAACTCTAAGCATCTGAATACAAGCTTTGCAAAATAATTTATTGTTTTCATATGTTAATTCATTCTGGCCTCTGACACAAAGGATTACAGACGTATAACTATCCCCAATCGGCCCTATTGCTCTTGTCTGTATTTATTTTGAATTAAAATCATACAAAACGAGGAATAACCGAGTTTTCTGCGCGTATGTGTGTGTGTTAACTAAAATAATTCAAGGACATATCTGAGTTTTTTTAGTAATTCCCAGAAAACCACTGCACTAACTGCGCTTTTAAGCCCGTCGCCATACCGGGGCAAATTACATGCAAACAAAAAATATGCTCACAAACAAACCAGATTGAAATATTTCATTATAAAATGAATTACGCGGAAAATAAATACAAAAAACTGAAAACCCAAAAATAAGTACTTATAAACGCAATTATTCGAAACAAGCATAAAAAGGTAAAAAAGGCAAAAAAAGCATTAAAAACTTAGTGTCAAATACTTCAATTTCCTGTAATTCGTAAATTTGTAAACATTTTTAGAAATCATTTTCCTGCTTTTAATATTCAGGATAAGCTTAATGCTTAAAAATTCGCCCTCTAGTTATTACAGTGTGCTAAATTGGGATCTTAACTAGAAAAATTATTATTACTACTACTACTGCTTATTATAATATTAATTACAACAAATTGAAATTGCTAATGTATCAAAATAACATCAGTTAAGATTGACTGCATAACATAATAATAATTTTAAAGGAAATCATTGATATCTGCAACAACAAAATCTCAAGCTTTTAGGTTTAGCCTATTTGGTATTTATTTCCTTGCATTTCTTTATGATTATATGTGGTTTTCACCTGCTGGATAATGAATAAATAATTGTACATATTTACGTGTACATACTGTACATTACGCATCAATCGGAATTTATAGACACCTACTTGTGGTGTTTGTACAAATATCTCCTTAGCGTTAAAACTAGAATTATTCACTTAAATAAAAATAAAGAAATACCTAAAATTCGATGGTTTACAACAAACGATAATGAATTTGTTAACGAATTTTATCTCTTAGATGTTGCTTTTTATGAAAATAAAAGTGTTCGCTCTCAGCAACGTACTGGAATATTCGCGAGTTTCGATCGAGAACGTTCGTGAAGCGTCGAGACCCCGAACGCGGAGTATAAAAGCTCCGCGCGCTGGCGGGAGTCCAAATCATTTTAAACAGACGAGCGATAGCGAAGCTAAAGTGCAAGTGCAGTTAAAAGCGTTCGCTGCGTGCGAATACCGAAACTTAAATCAGTGGAGTGTGAATTTTCTAGAAGTATTCGAAGACTAAACGAGAAAATGGTGAAAGTACCAGCCCTCGGCATCGACCTGGGCACCACCTACTCCTGCGTAGGTGTGTGGCAAAACGGGAAGGTCGAGATCATCGCCAACGATCAGGGAAACCGCACCACCCCCAGTTACGTGGCTTTCACGGACTCCGAACGCCTCATCGGAGATGCCGCTAAGAATCAGGTCGCCATGAACCCCAGCAACACCATCTTCGACGCCAAACGTCTCATCGGCCGCAAATTCGACGATCCCAAAATCCAGGGCGATCTGCAGCACTGGCCCTTCAAAGTCGTAAGCGACGGAGGAAAACCCAAGATGCAAGTCGAGCACAAAGGTGAAATTAGGCGGTTCGCCCCGGAAGAAATCAGTTCGATGGTTTTGACGAAGATGAAGGAGACCGCCGAAGCGTTTCTGGGTGGACCGGTAAAAGACGCTGTTATAACGGTTCCCGCTTACTTCAACGATTCCCAGCGCCAAGCTACTAAAGATGCCGGAGCCATCGCCGGACTTAACGTGCTGAGGATCATTAACGAACCCACTGCGGCTGCCCTGGCTTACGGCTTAGACAAAAATCTGAAGGGAGAACGCAACGTTCTCATATTCGACCTGGGAGGTGGCACTTTCGACGTGTCTATTCTCACCATCGACGAAGGGTGCCTGTTCGAAGTTCGAGCTACTGCGGGAGACACCCATCTTGGAGGAGAAGACTTTGACAACAGACTGGTTAATCATTTCGTGGAAGAGTTCAAACGCAAATTTGGAAAGGACATCCGCAACAACCCCAGAGCTCTTCGTCGTTTGCGAACTGCAGCTGAAAGGGCCAAACGAACTTTGTCTTCTGGCACGGAAGCTTCCATAGAAATCGACGCCTTGTACGACGGAGTAGATTTCTACACTAAGATTTCCAGAGCACGATTCGAAGAGCTGTGTTCGGATCTATTTCGAAGCACCCTACAACCCGTAGAGAAAGCCCTCGCCGATGCCAAAATGGACAAGGGATCGGTCCACGATGTAGTGTTGGTTGGAGGATCCACTCGCATACCAAAAATTCAGTCTTTGCTGCAGAACTATTTTTGTGGCAAACCGTTAAATCTTTCTATCAACCCTGATGAAGCTGTCGCCTATGGTGCTGCCGTACAAGCTGCCGTTCTCAGTGGAGACACCAGCGAAAAGATTCAAGACGTTCTGCTGGTGGACGTTACTCCTTTGTCCCTCGGCATCGAAACTGCAGGAGGAGTGATGACTAAAATCGTTGAACGAAATGCACGCATTCCCTGCAAGCAGACCCAGACCTTCACCACGTATTCGGACAATCAACCGGCGGTCACCATTCAAGTTTTCGAAGGAGAAAGGGCTTTGACCAAAGATAACAATCTGTTGGGCACCTTCAGCTTGACGGGAATACCTCCCGCACCCCGAGGTGTTCCTAAAATCGATGTCACCTTTGATTTGGATGCCAACGGTATTCTGAATGTGTCGGCAAAGGACACCAGCTCTGGGAACTCGAAGAACATCACCATCAAGAATGACAAAGGACGCTTGTCCCAGCAAGACATCGATAGGATGGTATCCGATGCCGAGAGATACCGAGAGGAAGACGAGAAACAGAGGCAGAGAATTGCAGCTCGTAATAAACTAGAAGGCTACGTCTTTAACCTCAAGCAAACTTTGGGTGACGTCGGAGACAAACTAAGTGCGGAAGATAAAAGCAGTATCGAGAGAGCTTGCGATGACTGTTTGAGATGGTTGGACAGCAACTTGTTAGCTGAAAAGGAGGAATACGAACACCAAGAGAAACAACTGTCCACCGTCTGCGGCCCGATCATGTCCAAACTTTATGCCGGAAGTACTGCTGGTGCTGGACAACCGAACCAGGGAATGCCAGGAAGCTGTGGTCAACAAGCAGGCAGGTTTAACAGCCAAGGTCCCACGATCGAAGAAGTGGATTGAAATTGTAAATTTAAGCAACCACGTTGTTGATTAGAATACTATGTATTTGTACATATTTATTATAACAGTATTGAAATTTATGTTATTTATCTGTGATATGGTGTTTAATAAATGTATTATTTTTTAACTTGCATTTTCTTTATTAAAGGGCTGATCAAATTGTAGTCTTTACAGACACATATATGTATAGTATGTCGTCGGACTGAATTACAAGAGGCAGAAAATGTCGAAGGAACCAATTTTTTTGCTTAATTTGATATGAACAATTCTGTAATTAAAATTACAATTTTGGTATAGATGTTAAAACCAAAAAACAAATTAACCCTCCACCTCTTTCAACACAAGTCTAAGACGCAGTTGCTTAAAACTGTTGTGTTTTTCCTCAACTGTTAAGGACATTACTATTGATGGGCCTATCCGGAATAAATAATCGGAAAGTTTCCGATTGTTCAAAAAATCGGAAGGTTCCGATTATTTCGGAACTTTTCGGAATTCAATTATTTTACTGTTCGGTGCACAAAATTCGGAACTTTCAGAATTCGATTATTTTACTATTGGGTATACAAAATGAGAAAACGAAATGCCAATTTGAACTGAACGGAATACGAAATGTGTTGACTCACTTGACTGGTATATGCTGGCACTAATGGCAGTGGTATTTCGTAGATTAATTATTAGATAGAAACAGAAAAATTTAGAAATTTGGGAAAGGAAAATGCTACGGAGAATATATGGAGGAAAGAAGATAAATGGGGAATGGAAAAGAAGAACCAATGAGGAAATATACAATCTATATGGAGAACCAAGTATAGTGAATGTAATTAAAGCACAAAGAATAAGGTGGATAGGGCATATAGAAAGACTGTCAGAGGAAAGAATAACAAAGAGAATAGTGGGAGGAGATACGGAGGGTAACAGGAGAAGAGGGAGGCCAAGAAACAAATGGCGAAATCAAGTGACGAAGGACCTGGAAAAACTTGGTGTCGAGAGATGGACAGAAAAGGCAAAGGATAGAAAACAGTGGAAACAGATAGTGAAACAAGCCTTAGGCCTCCACGGCCTGTAGTGCTACAATATATATATACACCTTACAGACTTCAAATTCATGTATTGTTTTATACTATCTATTATGTACTTTATGTGCCATTAAACTTTAAAATATCACTAACATTTTCCGAAAGTCTATTAAAGTAACTACTGCAATACTTTGAAAAAATATTTTATTTCCTCACATCCCACTGTGCGACTCAAACTCATAAATTGTTTACTGGCCGTCTTAGAAACCCAAACAATAGATGCCAACGCAGATAAGGGCTTACGGCGCAACGGCGAGCGCTCGCATCGCAAATTTGAACGCACTTCATCTTCCTTCCGCTTGTTGTTGTTTCGCTCGTTTTCCCTTGCTTGCATTTACGGAATGTAAAATAATCCGATGATATTCCGATTTTATAAACATTCCGAAATGGAACATTCCGATTATGCCCATCACTAGGCATTACAGCATCACTTAATCAATTTTTTTAATATTTCCGCATTATTGAGCAGAAATGTTCCTTATAAATTTATTTTAAATATTCCCATAAGTCCTACATGTCTGTAATTGTTAAATCAGGTCTCCTTGGCAACTGTAAAACTGGACCATTTCGAATAATCTGATTATCACCAAATTTCTGATTTAGCCAGTTAACAACAATAAGAAAATAGTGTATGGGACGATGATCTTGTTGAAAATCGCCTAAACCGTTACTGAGAAGTTTCCAACATATCCAAGTATACATGTTGATTGACGTTAGTCTAAAAAAAATATCTACCTATTTACTTTTAACAAAATATTGGCATTTATTAAAAATTTATGATTAGGTAGTGTCGCTCCAATATCTAAACTTGAGTCACGTTACGAAGGCGAGCCATGTATACAAAGATTCTGACAGTTCTCAGTATGGGTTAAACCAGTTTCACGTGGTTCGCATTTTGCGTAAACGTCCCTTGTATGTTGCTGTAAAAGAAATTTCCGCACAACAAAATAACACTCATTCCTCCTCTAGTGTAAAGGCTGGCATAAGCAGTGTTCGACTTTCGCAACGGCCAGCCACAGAACGCCTTCCTATCACGTGATTTTCACCGACCACGTGCATTTGTTTACTTGGTTCGCCTTCCTAACTTGGTTGAAGTTTAGCATGTTGCGATGATACAATCCCATTTGTAGAAAATATGGCTTATCAGAAAACGTACGTAGTCTTGTAATGAAAATACAGGCTTCCCAATAATTTACTTCCTGCTCATAAACAAAAATTAAAACGTTTTGTATCAGTTCCGGGTTCCAAGGTGTGATTAAAAATAGGTTTGTAGCGATAATTTTTCTATTTTTGCAAAATATGTGATTTACTGGTGCCTACTTGGAGCAAGAAATTTATCTAGCTGTTTTATGGGTTAATTATCAACATCCAGTGGATGTCCAAATAGCTATTTGTGCAACAAGTGCTAAAAGTGAATGTTTATGCACGAGACATGAAAATTATGAAACTCAGTCTTCGGCTTCGTTTCATGTCTCGTGCATAATAGCTATTTATATATCTAGGGAGCAAAGGTATTCATTTCCTCCAGGCATGTGAATTTAATGCCCGACGCGTTAGTGGAGGGCATTAGACACACAAGGGAGGAAATGAACCTATGCTCCAGTGATATATATATATTGTTATGATACATGAGGCAGTGTAATTAATTTCAATAAAGAAATATTTGAAACAAATAAGCTTGGAAGAATGATATAATTAAATCTTGATGGGTGTTAAATATCAAACATTATTAATAAATTTAATTGAGACAATGAGAGAAGAGATTTTGATATTGATTGAATATGTTAATTTAATAGTTACAGAAAATTTTAATAAAATACAAGCCAAGGTAACGATTGACAAATGTGTTATAATGATAATGTGAATTGTTAAATTGTAAATAATGGATAATTTAAAATATGTAAGGGTGCAGTAAGAATAGTGCAACAAGAACAAGTTTTTGTTTAAGGGTAGTTACATAAATAAACTCAAAGAAAAATGTATAAGATATTTTGAAACGTGATATTTATTAAATAAAAATGGAAATTAGTGCAGAATTTGTATAGTTGTTTGGTTGATATACAAATCGGGTTGCTATTAAGAAATCTACGAGGTATTAAAGAAGGAGTCTAAATATTAATATTAAAAAAAATACTCACAATCGGTGAAGAGATTGTTAAGTGCTGCGAATTACATTAAAGGAACCAGAGAACGACAAAATTGGATGGAATTGGATTTATTGACTGGCGTGTCGCACAATTACATGTTTATGTTTCACATTTGTGGTTGCATCGAGGTAAGGAGATTCAGCTAGAGCGGGATTTGAGGTAGTACTACCAGAGTTGGACAACATCGGAGCAGTTTGCAGAATACTGAAGGATATCTAAGAAAGAAACAAGATAAGAGCTGTTGCAGTTAGAAACTTGGAACTTACCAGGTTTTGTTGAAGTTGAAGCCGCCGTTTGATAGAGGGATTGAAGCCGGCATCAGCAGTGGTATTGGAATTGGTTGACAGGTGTATGCTGTAGGTGTCAGGCTAGGACGACATTGGAATCTTTTGGGAAGCAGGAGGAGCTGATGTGTGGAGTTGTGCGAGTGAAGCTGAATAAGTGACAAGGTTTGTTAGAAATTTATATTAAAACATTTTATATAAAGATCAATCAGTGAAATACAATAATACAAGGCAATATTTAATTGAATGAATTGATTAATGTAAAAGCACAATTGTCGATACCTGGTTTATTGAGATTTGGAAGTCGGTTTGACAATTAAACATCATTAACTGTAATATTGACATTCAATTAATAGATAGAGATCTTGATTTGGCGAACCACCTGAGATAAGAGAACTTGATTTATTTTTATTAAAGAATTATTATTGAATTTGAAAGGGCATCACATTAATAAAAGTATAGCTTTATATACAGTGTGTCCCCGGATTGAGTTCACTATAGGTATAATTGACTAAAAATTTTACAATTTTATTTTAATGTTTTGGGATTCCGCCCTGCTTGGTCTGAAGAGAATTTTAAGAATATTTACAGTTTTTGAAAACACAAGTTGGCCTTGACAGTGAAGCAAAAACTATTTTCTTTTCAGGTAAACTACCCTTTCTGTTCATGATACGGCAAAATTTTACTAAGAAGAGTTGTTCAGAATGGGAAATTATGGCCCTATACAAAATTTCAGGAAGATCTACCTACTTAAATTAAACTGTTAAAATTGAACCTATTTATTAAAAATACGGTTTGATTTAAGTAGGTAGAACTTCCTGAAATTTTGTATAGTGCCATAATTTTCCATTCTGAACAACTCTTCTTAGTAAAATTTTGCTGTATTATAAACAAAAAGGGTAGTTTACCTGAAAAGAAAATACAATAGTGTGTCCCAGGATTGATGTTACAAGAGGTTAGATGGACTAAACATTTTTGAATTTTATTTTAAAGTTCTGGGATTCGGTCCTGCTTGGTTTGAAAAGAATTTTAAGAATATTTTCAGTTTTTGAAAAACAAGTAGGCCTTGGCAGGGAAGTGAAAACTATTTAATTTTCAGGTAAACTACCCTTTTTGTTCATGATACGGCAAAATTTTATTAAGAAAAGTTGTTTAGAATGATAAATTACGGCTTTATGCAAAATTTCAGAAAGATCTACCTACTTAGATGAAACCGTCATTTTTAATAAATGCAATTTGTTTAATCTAAAAAATAACGGTTTAATCTAAGTCGACAGATCTTTTTAAAATTTGGTACAGGGCCATAATTTTTCATTCTGAACAACTTTTCTTAATACAATTTTTCCGTATCCTGAACAAAAAAAGTAGTTTACCTGAGAATAAAATACAATTATCTAAAAAATAACGGTGTTTTCTAAGTCAACAGATCTTTCTGAAATTTTGCATAGTGCCGTAATTTATCATTCTAAACAACTTTTCTTAACAAAATTTTGCCGTATCATGAACAAAAAGGGTAGTTTACCTAAATAGAAAATAGTTTTTTCACATTTTTCATGGCCGACTTAATTTCTAAAAATTAAAAGTCTGCTTAAAATTGTTTTCAGACCAAGCAGGGCGGGATCCCAAAACATTAAAATAAAATTGTAAAATTTTTTGTCGATTATACCTATAGTGAACTCAATCCGGGGACACACTGTATATGTTTTTTTCTTCGAACGCATGTTCTATTGCGCAAAATTTTAAAAATTTTGCTTTAGGAAATCATTATAGTGACTCTAGATTTCTGTAGTGACATTTTGTCTAATTTCCAGGTCAGCATAATGTTGTTTGTTTGTTTGTTTGTTAATGGACAAGGTCTAGGCATGCAGAGTACCAGGTACCTTAGACACCGACTGCTTTGGTCGTATGGTCAAAGTCCTACTTAGAATTTTGCCGAGACTAAGGAGTTCCAACCCTAGCAAGGGATCTTTTACATGCTACACATCGTAGTAACATGGGACCCACGGCTTTACATCACTTCCGAATGATGGCATTCTGTAGAAGCTTTCATCTGCATTTTTTTTATTTTTGAAAACCTCACCGGGACCGGGAATCGAACTCGCGACCCTTAGATCAGTAGTCAGGATGCTTACCACTGAGCTACCGACCCCGGCAGCATAATGTTGTAAAGCTTTGGTGTGATATCCATGGTGACATAAACAAAAATGCGGGAGCATAAAAATATTGGCTCCCGCCGGGAGTTAATAAAAATTGGCTCCTGCTGGTTGGAAATTGAAAGTTTTGTTTCCTAAAACTAGGTCGCAAAAGCCGACTTTCTATATAGAGAGTAGAAAAACACTTTTAGCACGAGTTTGCATACAATATTTTTTCTATGGCTTTAAATTTACTGTTATTAATCCATAAATGTCGATTTAACAAAGGTTTGCATCAGTGGCAGTTATAATTTATGCCTTGACGACACAGGTGACTGTTTCTGCAACCGGTAGCTGCCGAAGTTAGTTATCAAAGGTAATTATAATACATAATGCTTTAATTATTTAAAAAACACTTTACCTCGAACGAAAGAAGTAACTAGAATAACTTTATACACTCACTTCCTGTTTAAAATTCTGAATTCAACACCCGCTGTTTACTTTTAGCACATGTCTTAAAAGTAAACAGTTGATTTCACTTTTCTTCTTCTTCTTTCTTCTTTAACAGCCCTTTCTTATCCACTCCTGGATGTAGGCCTCCCTCTGTTTCCACTCTTTCTTATCTTGTGCCACACGTTGCCAGTTTTTTCCAGCTCTTTCTGTGATGTCGTCAGTCCATCGTCTTTGTGGTCGTCCTATACTGCGTTTGTGTAGCCTTGGTCTCCACTGCAAAATATGTTTTGTCCATCGTGTCGTCTCCTGTCTTGCCACATGTCCTGCCCAGCTCCATTTTAACCTCGCTATTCTTTCTATGGCGTCTTCACACTTCGTTCGCCTTCTAATTTCATCATTTCTGACGTGGTCTCTGAGACTTATTCCTAGCATGATACGCTCAATAGCTCTTTGGGTGGTTCTGAGTTTGTTTGCTGAGCTGACAGTTAGTGACATGGTCTCCATACCATAAGTCATCACTGGGAGAATGCACATATTAAACACTTCCCTTTTTAGGTTGATTGGTATATTCGGGTCTTTCAGAACAAACCCTAGTTTCCCAGTTGCTGCCCATGTCATTCGTGTTCTTCTGTTTACTTCGGCTGTTTGATTTTCCTTGCCTAATTTGATGGTATGTCCCAGGTAAATGTATTCCACTTTTAATACGCTGATTTATAAAACGTAAGTTTTAGTGAAACAAGCTAGTGCTAAAAGACCTACTTTTAGTAGTGGTCATAGAAAAATGTTATTTAATTGTCTTCTCCTTATTGATGAAACAATTGTCAAACAAAATAAGACAGGACTTTCCTTTAACTAGGTGGGAGACTCTAATAGAACAGATCTTGTATCTCTAATTAAATTGGTGTCCGACGGTACCTGGTTATTCACAGAGGTAGACTTTTGCCCACACGTTGATTTTGTGACCTTTATACTTTTTCTTAAAGGTATAAATCATTAAGAGTATGTATAATACCCATATATTTAAAGTACTATATTGCTAGTAGGGCCTGAGAACAGGCGAAAACATTACGGCGCCGACATAGTTTCACTCTGAACACTACGAGTCTCGTGCGCATGCCTGAGAATTCAAACTGCACAGCTGCGTTCATATGTATGGTCATTTATACCACTGCCTCCTACACTTACAAGTCATGCTGTTAGACTTGGCAACATTTCATCTTTGGTAGTTGGTGGTTCTAAATTACAATACTCCCATTTGAAATAATTTTGCTTTAAAGAGCACAGTTTTACTCTTTACCAAATTTTACTCTAATTAACTAAAGATAGCTCCTGTAATGGTGACATTTATTTACATAGTCAAGTAATACAAACATGTAACAGTATATTTATAAAAATAAAACAACCTAACCTATGTAACATATATGTATAAAAGAACATTTCTGTAATTATTTTAAAGTTTGTAACTTTCTATACACCACTGCTGATTGAGAGTACAACATGTATGCAAAAACTATGGTGCTACTGCTGTAAATAATCTTATTTGATCATAATAAACTTATCTGCTTGGTAACATCTAAATTTGTGTGACGCAAATTGTTCCATAAACTTCAAAAAACTGCTGGTGTCATCATTTAAAAACACTTTCACTGTTTGTGCATGTCTTTCCAATATTTGTCTTCTTCTACATTCAGGATTTGTCCTTTCTTGAGGCGCTTTCGACGACAAGATGTTGGTAAATTTGGAAATACGCTTGGGACAGCTTTGTCAGCTAATTGAGGGTAATGCATCACCAGTTCTGCATTTCCCCACTCTCATTTCTAACGTTTTCAAATGTATTTTCCATTAAAATGTATTTCACACACGACAGAACTTTTTGTTAGGGTCCAACGTTCTCGTGCTGTTGCACGAAGCCATGCTTTCTTTCAGATCTCGTTCATTTGAAAAGAAAATGTTGTTAGCGTTTGCATACAATGTTCTTTTAAGGTACTGTTGTGGTTGGTACACAGCGTCTTCGTGGCATTCTAAATATAAAATTAAAAGTTACAAGAAATGCCCTAAAAATGAGGTTAGGTTGTTACTTACCTCAGTGAAATACTTAATAAACCCCATGAATTCTAGCAGCAATTTTACTTTCACTTATCACGAACAGTACAGTAATATAAATAAATGTATTTCGTCAAACTTAAGAGCAGTCCAACATATTAATATTTAATCACACGTCACATTTCAACAGACATTTTTATAAATAAACAGTACAAAAATTGGTCTACGATCAACGTTGCCAAATCTCCAACAGCATGGCTTGTAAGTGTAGGAGGCAGTGTTCACACACATCTGGCATGTATGTTATCACTACCTCCTCCAGGAGGCACACTGAACGACCAGCAATTGATAAAATTTCATAACGTAGATTTGTGACAGATTAGCTCGAGTGAAGCATTTTTAGTTTGCATTTGACCTACGCTCCAGTGGCGTACAAATAAATTTTAAAAACTAACTGTGACCCATAAGCCGAGTAAGAGCTCATGTCTGCGTTGAGTTTAGCCAACAAAATTTAAATTGCAGGTAGATTAAATTACAAATAGGGGTTTACGATCGTTTATTTAAATTTGAGTTATTATACAGTTCATTTTTAATTATCCTTGAGAGACTTAGTTAATTCATTAGTTTTTTGACGAACCCAAACTAAAAATATTTGCTGTGGTAGCTCTAGTTTTATTTATTTAAAATTTACCTAGTAGTTATAAAGCGAGGGCATAGACCCACTACAATACGTACCAATTTCGGGTTAAGAAAAATTTCAGGAAAAATTTACTAGTAAATTTTCTCAAAAATGTATTTGTAAATTTTTGTAAAAAAATTAGTATCATGTTATACCAGCTTAAGTCTTCCATCTCTTGATATATTTGCTAATATTCTCGTATAAATTTTAAAAATTATGGAGGACAAGCATACTATTCCGTAGTTACTACAATTGCTTGTATTGCGCTTCTTATATAACAGTATTACTATAATAGTCTGTTCCTAATTCTAAGGTTTGTTTCCTTGTTTCCATACAATCTGATATGTCTGTTGACCAGTCTATTGCCATATTTAAAACCATTTCTGGCACAATTCCATACTTACCAACAACTTTTCTACATTCTATTATAACCATGGTGCTGCTACTTCTTCTATCGTTATTGTATTTTTAGTATAACTACTGCTCCCTGTTGTATCTCATTAGGCCTCCATTAGAGATGATATTACCAGTTGCACTTCTGTTACCATGAAAAGGATTTACAGTGTATTTTATCCAGTTGTTACACGTTCTTCTGTGCTAGATAAGGTTATGTCATAACCGAAAAACTAATATTTCATACCATTTATTAAAATAATTTCGTCATTCACAAAACATGGGTGTGATTATCAGAACAATGTTACACATCTAAGTGAATATACAACATACAACCAAAGCAAATATGCATTACAGAATTATTCTGATGGGAATGCGAATAACAAATACAATTTGTTCCCAATAGTGAAAGCACTTAATAACTAACCTCTTAATCAGACTCTAAATATTCGTACAATATTTCACTATTACAAATTAGCAATATTTTACGAACACAAATTAATGGAAACGCTGAAGTAGCTGCGAACATTTAAAGACTAATTAAGATACTTGCTTCATAGGTTTATAGTTCTGAATAAACGAATAGGTGGGTAATTGAATATTATGCATACATATTTTAATTTATATTTATGTTACTTATTGGGTAACAAATAAACTAGAAAACTTTATAAATCCCATAATAAACATTTGCCGTTATATTCTATGGTGTCTGACTAATCACAAAAACAACACTAAAAACTTTGCAAAATATTCTTACAGTGGTAAAACACGAATTTCAAACCATTTCAGCATTCAACGAGTTTTAAACGAACTAAGGAAAGGGCTTGGGAGTAGAAAAATAGGTACATACAATTTATGGACACATATACTTTGGAGTAAGTACCTATTAACAACATCACTGTAGAGTCACAATATTTGAGCCAGAGCTATTGACGCAGAGGTGTTACAGAACCACGTCGAGCGTCCACAGTGATGTTTGTAATATTAAATTTTGGTTTCTAGCTACCATTTACAATATACAGCAATTATTATTACAATAAGTACGCACAGTGGTAGGTGGAGACTATTAAATATCAGAAGAACGCAGGCATCAATCGCAATAAGAATAGATTTTTTAAAAACAACACGGCTCACATAGAGATTCTCTACTTGACACTATAATAGCGGATTCTTAATATAATATCGAGATTTATTCAAATATCAAACTATAACTGCCACTGTAAGCTCGGCCAAAACTGGAATTATTCGCAGATGTTTTGCATGGAGATGTAGAACGCCAGAACAATAAAATGGTCCTCCTTGAAAGTCTAAACCGGTATGAATGAGAAGCCTCGACAGCATTTTAAGTGCCAAAAATCCACTGCTGTTCGAAAACAAGCTCCTTCTAAAAATGTCTATGTCTAATGTAAGCTCACTAAATGAGTTCTGTGCCAACTATAAAAAAACTATTCACAGTATTTAAATGAGTATAAAAATATCAAACTACATCTTCGAAAAACACCATAAAACGGTGCCTACCGATCGATAAAATCAATAACAAATCAAAGTGTGTGAACAAAACAGAATGCGAGTTGCCATTTAGCTGGTGCGATTTAGAAATAGGTGTATTATACAGTAAATTTACTGCTGAGAGATTCATATTTTCAGTAGTAATATTTATTTCTACGTAAAAGCATTTATTTGGTACAGAGAAATTCAATCCAGAGATTCAACAACATAAGTTTGTATGTAATTTGTGCTATTACAGTAAATTTCTCGATGAAAAAATAAAATTCCACGTTTCTCAAAGTAAACTAGACAGTAATGGAGATATCGCGTCATGGTCACGCCCACTGGTAGGTAGAAATTGAATAGTGTGACTGATAGAAAGCAGCAACCTTAAAAGTGTGACTTTCTAAGTAATAGTACAACATTGTGACGATTTCAAATCAATTGAGGTAAAAAACTTATCATAAAAAATAAAATAATAGAAGCTCGTTGCGCCATTGGCGCCACAAATGCAGCATTTCAAAATGTATGGATTTTACTTTGAGCTCTTTACATTTAATGCCTGTCTATTAAACTTTGGAATTCATAATAAAGGGATTAAGGCACGTTGTGAAAATGAATGTTGCTGATGTATAGCAAAGTTGCAAACTCCCCTTTGGTACTCGTTTACTCGTTTATGTCTCTTTACGAGTTTCGAAATGTGTTATTTCATTGAGAAATGCTTTTTATTGTGCCGCTATTGTCTACTGCAGGCATGTCAAACTGAGGGTGCCTCGAAGGCCAGATGGGTACATTTGTATTGTCATGAGGGCCGCACACGACAACGAATTGAAGTCCTTTGTGCTTGCAAAGGGCCACATGTTTGACATGCCCGATCTAATGGATCAAATGTGTAAAGTTGTACTACGCAAAACTCAATTAAAAGTAAATTGCAGCAGGCCCTGGATAGCCTGAATCAGTTGGCCGTACTGAAGTGTATTGTCAGTCTATGTCAAATTCGAGATTTGCAAGTTAAGTTTTCGTCACTTAACTTACTAACCTCGAATTTGATATAGACTGACAATACACTTCAGTACGGCCAACTGATTCAGGCTATTCAGGGCCTGCTGCAATTTGCAAGTGTGAGTAGATTATAAAAGTAGCTAGCTGATTTTAGGTTATGTTTGTGCAATAAATAATATTCTTCTAGAAGAGTCGTGTATGTTCGTACAGTTTTAGTTAAGACACATTTTATGTTTGATTCCTTACCGAGTAAGATTCACTACTTTTAAAAAAATATATTGCAGTCAGACAAATCTATCACCTGCTGTATTTGGCAACTCCATTTTTAAACCTATCAGTTCTGCAGCTAAAACGAAACGTTCCGAGAAAAAATCAAATCCTCCAGGCAGGAATCTTCTCTCACCGGCATGACGAACAGATCTGCACATTGCTGTAGTAACACATTCTAAATTTGTACTAAGATCTAACTTGTTGGTCGGCTATTTCCTAAATATGAAAATCCACACCTCAGCTACGCAACCGTAAGTCGGACAAACTAGAGCGAGACGAGAGGAGATACGTACAGAAGATGGATCTTAAGATTACCTCTAAGTTCTGTTTACTAAACCTGAGAAAATCTAGGCCACATCTGGTTTTACGATTGAAATGTGCCTAGTACTTGCCTACTATCTATGAAATAATAAATTTTTCTAAACGGGTCTAGGATGTTTTGACTCGTCCATTTCTTTACGCTCAGATTTTTTTAGTAATTTGGATATCATATGGACGTGTCAAAACGTTCTCGTCCAGCTCAAAACTATAGAGACGGCAACTGCGATAAAAAATTATATTCAAAAACTGAGCAGCTACATCTGAGATTTTTTAGTTGCAACAAATGAGTATTGCTTGGAACAAGCAGTTCGGCTTATTTTGGTCACATCAAGTAGTTAGTAACAATTTGTTATTAATTTTATGTATCTAATGCTCCAAATGCCTACAAGCCTAAATTTTAGAGTTTAGAACCATTATAATATCTATATTTTTACAAATTGAACACATGGCAGTCAGCTTTTGCAAAGCTGAGCACGACAGCGTTGAAGTAGAAGGTACGAATACAATGACAAAACAATTAAACAAATAAAATACCAGCACCTACATTTTAAAACCAATAACCAAGAAACGCATAAAAAATTAATATAAAATGGTAACATGTTCGGATTTAATTAAAAACATCTCACGCGGTTAACATCAAATCCAGTCAGAGACGTGACTCTATTAAAAAGGCCACACAAAGGTATAAATGAACTGAAACGATAATCAATAAACAGAGATGGATTTGATCTTAATTCACATGTGGAGATTTTGCATATTTATTTAACAGCAGCGGTGGTAGCTCCAGGAATTTTACTTAGAACTTTGGAAAGATCAACTCCAGTTAAGGCATTTACAGCAGGTGGTATCTGACTCACGAGCCGTGAGATTTCGGCAGTGGTTGTATCCGAGCCTCCGATTAGCACGATCTCTTCCGTCTTGGCCAGTGGGGCGGCCACTTCAGCAGCAATCTGAAATTTGCAACGATAGGTATTTCAAATCGAAACAATAACAAGTAATACCTTGGGCAAGGCTTCCAAAACGATCGACATAATGGCTGCGTCTCCGTACTGCTTATAGACAGCAGCCTTTTGCTTCATTCGCTCGGCTTCAGCTTTACCAACACAAGAAATAGCGGCTGCTTCAGACTCACCAATCTTTTTGATTCGCTCACCATCAGCAATGGCAGATTGGATGGTTTGAGTTCTATAAAAATAGCACTTGTGTAATTAATAAAGCGAAATAGATTCTGATTTACCTTTTGCCCTCAGCAATCATTTGCAATCTGTAGCTCTCGGCTTCGGCAGGTAAGCGTACAGTAGCGTTAAGCTCAAGTTCCTTACGCTGGACTTCTTGAGATTCGACTTCAATTTGTTTTTTTCGTTCGACGACATCGATTTGGATTTCTTCGTTACGGATTTTTTGTCGAATCTTCGCAGCTTGCAGTTCATAAGCTAGCTGGGATTCGGCTTTCTGCAAATGATATTTTAAAATTAAAAACTTAATTAAAATTAATTAACCCTTAAACATTGTCAGTACCAAGGATTAAAGCTATATTTTACATTTATATATTGTAATGTTATGGGTAAAGTTAATGTAATGTGATATAATGTAATAATAATTTGAATTGTAATTACACCTACCGTACTTACATTTATTTAATTCAAATGTTAGACTGACCAAAAATAATTCTGTTTAAACAGTATTATGCCCTTTATTATATTTCATTCATCTGCAATTTAATATTACAGGCTAGCTCGGTAGACGAGAAAAACTCATTCCTCAGAGTTGGGTTCCCCGGTTCGTTAATATTAAAATTCGTGTGATACGCCACTGGGCTGTAAATTTACTTCAATCGCGCAGATGCTACTTGGCTGCGCTGTCAAAATCCTACACAAATCGGTTTATTTGTTGCTGTTCTCGTTTTGTGTTTTAAATTTATCAAAAGGAGTTTTATGAGCATTCAAAAATTACCTTATCGAGGTAATTTTTGAATTCTCGCGCCTTCGATGGCATTAATCTATCTATTTGGTTTGGCTTTAATTTTGCACAAACCTCCTATTTTTGGCTAATTTAAAATTATCGACTCCAATCTATGAAAAACAAGCTCTGCCCTTTGCCTTTTGTACTCAAATCATTTCATTACTACTGGCATTGCTTTGCAAATGTAATTACGGATTGAAATTTATACGCTAAATCTTGCAGTTGTATGAACTACCCCAACCCTGTGCTATCTGACTTGCTTTATTTATTTGTGCTAGCAGAGTTGAGTAGCGGGCTCAATACCATCTCAATATAAAGATTTGACAAATGTTCCCAATACTAGCTATAAAAAGAAAATTTATTCAGGATTTCGGTTCCTGCCTTCCCGCACCCCAACCCGTCCAAGCTTTATACAGGGGTTGTTGAATTATATTGTTGGCTACTTGGGTATCAATAGCTTCATAGGTCGATTTTGTTTATGCAGGAGGCCATATTCAACAGAGACGGCATGCCCAATTCTCGGAATACACTTATATGGGCATCTAAACCCACTTGATTATTATCTCAGGGGCCATATGAAGAGTTTAGTTTATACATAAAACCCATGTACTAAAGATGAAAATATTAAAAGATGATAAAATAGAAAATATATAGAACAAAACGAAGAAAATAAGAACAAAAGATAAATTGAAAAACTTCAAAGAAAACACAAATATAGCAAGAGTACAATGGTGGACTAAACAACTTCAATAAATCATTAAGGAAAAAAAAAGGAACATGAAAACACAAAAAGATCAAAAGAACACGAAAAATATAAGAAAAAAAGAAGTAAAAGAAATGAAAAGGATTCATGCCTAAAATTCAGGAAGAAAATGAATGGTAATTTAGAGATACTCAAATCAAAATCTATTTTATGGGACATTAAAACAACTAAGAAAGAAGAAATAACATAATAAATAAAAAATAGAACGATGGAAAAATGAAAAAAACTAATACAAGAATAATAGAAAAGAAATGATATAAATGAATGAATTCAAGAAAATAATGTTAGAGGCCATAAAATGTTTAAATTAGGTAAAGTGCCAGGAAGAGATAGTATCAACCCAAAAATAATAAAATACATGGAGGGGAAAGAAACAAAAAACTAAAAGAAGTAATGAATGATTAGAATGAAAATGAAGGGGTGAAATTGAAGAATAATTATGAAGGGATTACAACATAAAGTCCAATGAAAAATACTGACAAGAGGAATGAAGAAGAGAACAAGTAATATGATTGAAAAAACAATAGAAGATACATTTACATGTCTGTTTTATTGACTTGCAAAAGGCATTTGGCAGAATACAAAAACAAAATAAATGAATAATTGTAGAAAAACAAAAGTAGACAAGGAAACAAAAGCAGATCGATATACAAAGAAAATAAAAATATCGTAAGAACCAAGGAACTGCTGTTTTCAGTAATAATGGTTAAAATAATAAAAGATGCTAACAAAAAGATGAAAAAATAATTAGAAAATAGAGAGACCCAACTAGCAGAATTGATTTTCGCAAATGATATAGCTATTTTGACAAACTCAGCAGAAAAACTACAATACAACCTCGACAAACTTAACACGGAACTGAACAAAATCAATATGAAAATAAACAAAAACATGACTAAAAGTATAATCATACCAAGTGAAAATAAAATAAATAATAGCTATACCAGTAAAAGGATAAAAAATATATAAGTGGACAATAATTTAGAATAATGGAAAGCTAAACGAAAATAATGAGAAAATCAGGCAGAATATACCGGGTGACTATAATGTGATTTTTTTTCTTAGGTTGGCACAGTTTATGTTGGTGGCACTATAAGTCACAAATTCAATGTTTGCAGATTAGGTTTTGCGTCATTCTGTATCAAAACTCACGCAAAACCTAACCTGCTAACCTCGAATTTGACATAGACTTACAGTGCCACTCACATTAACAGTGCCAACCTAAGAAAAAAATCACAATCATTTATAGTCACCTGGTACAATGAAAACAACATTCCTTGGAAAAAGACAAAACTAATCAGGAAGGTTGTAAGGCCAAAATATTATACAGCAGTGAAACATCGACTTTAACAGAAATGCCATGCAATTGAGGTTCTCGAGAAAAATTGAAGGTAAACTAGAAGAGATAGAAAATTAAAACCATACATGACAAACAGTTTAAGTGTAACAAAATCCGATCTTTTTATTATGTTTCCGTGTATTGCTCCCCTCCCCCATACCGCAGGGCCTGCGGGGCCTTATCAGCGCCAGTGGTCTACTTAATTACAAGATTGAAGATATTTGATTTCAGAGGCTTTCACGACCATTGTCATTAAGTAACAAACGACTTCCGGGATTGGACCGCGTCATCATTGAGGTCGAAGAGCTCAACGTTTCGCCCACTTTCGTAAGGGGCGTCATCAGGAGGAAAAGCAAACGAGCACGGTAACTTAACGTGTAAACCACGTCAGAGGCGAAACTCTTCTAACGATCAGAAGGAGAAAGGCGAGAATTTATAGACAAATTCCGTAGCAGTTCAGCAAGTGCCATCGCGGTTCAGTGCCTGTGGGCGGGGCTTAGGAATTAGCACTTACCACATAGAAGGAAAGGGAAAACCTTCCTCTCGATTTAGATTGTTAGAGTGTTTGTAAATCTCAATGGCTTCGCGAATCCTTCTGCTAAAGAAGGATGAGGATTTGCAGATAATGAAAGTTTCATAAAAAAGGATCTTATGGCCGGTATCGCGTTGGTGTTAATTCCTAATCCTCGCCCACCGCCACTGAACCGCGACGGCAGTTACTAGACCGCGACGGCATTTGCCTATAATTCTCACCTTTTTCCTTCCGATCGTTAGAAGAGTTTTGCCTCTGGCGTGGTTTACACGTTGAGTTACCGTGCTCTTTTGCTTTTCTTCCTGATGAAGACCCTTATGAAAGTGGGTGAAACGTCGAGCTCTTCGACCTCAATGATGACGCAGTCCAATCCCGGAAGTCGTTTGTTAATTAAGAAGATATTTTTTTAAATTAAAATTTTAAAATCTGACTTCCTTTAATTTTATCGTTTACATACAGTAGTAAAAATACAAATGTAAATAGAAGAATCTTAAACCTTATTTCCATTTAATTAAATTGGAAATACAATTTAAATCATTTAGACACAGCAGCAAACAATGAAACAATTTTAAAATGCTACAGAATTCGTATACCTTACATACATACATAACAACTTAAAATAAGATTTTAGGCTTGCTCGCTTGCTTGTTGTTGCGCGTTATTTTACTGTCATTTTGGACAAATGTCACATTGACAGTATTATAAAACAAAAACTGCAGATTTTTTGTTTCGTCCAGTTCCTTATAGTTAAATAAAGAGAGAAAATTGTTACGTCACAGCAAAAGGGTAATGTGTAGACCTTAAATTGAACAAGTAGAGACACTCACGCCAAATGTTGAAAACTGCCTCGAGTGTCATGGATAACGGCTCGGGGGTATTTCTAAGCTTGAGCACCAGATGGCAAAACGAGTCCTAACCTAGTCCCTGTATATAGTTTTACTCAGAGTTGGGCAAACATTCGATTTTGATTGGTTGGATCAATTTTTACACGATAAGTATGTTAAAAATGCTTTTATTACATATTTTGTAATACGTTACGACCGATGGTTTCACACATGCAAATCTTACTTCTAACTAGGTTGACCGTATATTCCTAACAGTCGATTTTAGAGAGCTTAAGAATGGTCAATGCTTTGAAAACTTGCCCATCAAAAGCAAGATAGCAATTGATATTTTTCATATATTCATCATTTTTTTCCCTCATCATCATACTCTTGATTAAAATTTGCAAAAAGTTCCTGTACCTTGTTTTTATATTGATCTGGACATATGTCAAACATCTAATTTAGATCAAAAATTTATGTCATATCAGGCTGTTTGCCCAACTATTAGTAAACTATATACAGGATCTCTATCCCCATCAACGTAGAGTTCCAGCATATTAATAAGACTATTTCCCTCACACACTTTAAGCAGTTTAAGCCAATCAAATGTTTTAAATTTCTGAGATTCATCCAATCAGATGCCAATTAGGCGATCATTTTACACTCGTGTAAGTAAGTAAATACGTAAGTAAATTATCGATAATTTGTACTAGTGCAAATTGCCTCGTCAGTTAATTACTGCCGCGCATGAATAGATTAACGACATTCCCGGTCCCTACCTACTATCCAGCAAAACCACTGCCTAATTGGCCAAATTAGCATGGAAAGAAGACCCTGTTAACTTTTGTTCGGGAAATAGTCTGCAAAATACCCCTCTTGCATACCAAATTTTACTAATGATAATTTTCATATTATACAGGGACGCTATCCCAACCTTGATGTGGTAAAGTAGTGGCTCCATCTGTTGGTAATAACCGAAAGTACCCCCAGGAGCCATTCCAGGTCGTTCAAATCAGTATTTTGAAATCAAAGCAACCGACAGTGAGTGTCTCTACTTGTTTGATTTATGTAGGCATGTACGTTATATGTCGACTCGCAAAAAGAGTATACGAAACAAAAGTACAATGATCGCACAGACCAAGAAGAGCAAAAAGAACATGAATTATAAGGAAATGACTTGGATAGAAGAAAATGAAGCAAAAAATGTGAAACAGAAGAGTACACTCAACTTCACCTGTTTTACACCTAACAGTAAAAGGATTAAGCAAGTACTGGAGATGAACTCATCAACACAATTATGACTGTTGTACTTCTAAGAGAGCCGCTTTCTCAATTTTATGAACAACCAAAATATGTATCGACGGACGAGGACATTTGGAACAATTTTTAACATAATTCTTATTAAATAACGCATACCTGTTAATAATACAAAATATACAATCAATAACTTGGTATTTTTAGTACTTCTAAAATTAGAAACGGCGTCCCTTTAATAGTGAACAATTACGTAAAAGAAGCAGCGAAAGGATTTATAGCCATCTGCAATCGAGTCGCTGTACTGAAGATTAATTTAGAACCATGCACTTTGAATATAATACAGAAATAGGTATGTCCCAATATCAAGAAGTACAAACAAGATAGAATTTTTTTTAGGAATAACTTAAAAATCGCCTAAAATACACAAAGAACGAAGAAATCAACATTTTTGGCGATTTTAATGATAAGGTTGGTCGAGATCCAATTAAAGGTGTAGTCGAAAATTAGGAGTGAAGAATGACCACCTACGTAATCATGAACACCAACCTACTTCAAATTAGCACCTAGAAGTTTATATACTTGGAGATCTACTGCCAACCCTCAAAAAATTATGAGAAATCAGATTAGAAAAATAAGCAGAAATAAAGATAAAATCATGGAAAGATGGAAACAGTATTTTAGAAGACTACCAAAAACAAATACAAGAATAATAGAAGACAGATCATATAAATGAATTAATTAAGAAAGTGTTAGAAATCATTAAAAAATTTAATTGGGTAACGCCAGGAAGAAATAATAACACCCCAGAAACTATAAAATACGTGGGGGAGTAGAGAATAAAAAACTAACGGAAATAATGAGTGGATTTGAAAAATACCGGGCGACTATAAATGAGTGTAATTTTTTTTTTAGGTTTGCACTGTTGATATTGGTGGTACTGTAAGTCTATGTCAAATTTGAAGGTAGCAGGTTAGGTTTTGTGTCAGTTTTGACACAGAATGACGCAAAATCTAACCTGCGAACATTGAATTTGACATAGACTTACAGTGCCACCAACATAAACAGTGCCAACCTAAGAAAACAAATCACAATCATTTATAGTCACCCGGTACATACAGAGGGATTACGCTATAAAGTCCCATGAAAGATACTGACAAGAATAACGGAGAAAAGAGTAAAAAATATGAATGAAAAAACAATAGAATAAAAAAAACGCTTAACAAGTTTCTTGAGAGCACAATTTTCTTAGTTTATTTAATTGTGTCATTAAAGTGTCTTTCCATATCAAAAAATTAACTACATAGAAAATAACAACCTCAATACAAAAATTACTATGTACATCAACATCAAAAATAACTACCAGGTGATTATAAATGCTTGTCCATCGAGTTCCCTTTCAAATATTTGTTGTTCGAGGTTAGGAGGTTAGGTTTTGCGTCAGTCTTGCATGTATGGAATCATCGGTCGTAATGTATTACAAAATATGTAAAATAAAGCACTTTTTTCGCATTTTCTACAATAATATACTATTTTACTAAATTCAAAAACGTTTAATAAAGTGGCACTTTGGTACATAGAAATGGCACTTTACTATATGGTAATGTCACCATGGGCGTAGCCAGGGAGGGGCAGGGGTGAGCAGTTGCCCACCCCTAAACATTTATAAAGAGCAAAATGCAGTTGATTTATAATCATTATTGCAATTCACATTCTACATTTCAAAAAAAAAGAAGCTACGATCTGCAGCAGATTTGCGGAAACTGATGATATTTCTACTTATAATTTTTGTAATTTGTAAAAAATGAAATAAAACTATAATAATAATAATAGTTGATTGTGTAATTAAATGTATGCCCCCCTCTAACTGGAATCCTGGCTACGCCCTTGAATGTCACTGTCAAATTCGAGGTTAGCAGGTTAGGTTTTACGTCAGTCTGTCAAAACTGAAGCAAAACCTAACCTCCTGACCTCGAATTTGATATAGACTTACAGTGTTAGCAACATATTATTCATATAACAAATATTTCAAATGGAACTTGATAGAAAAGCATTTATAATCACCCGGTATATAAATGTTACCATACATAGGAAGGATAGTATTAAATAAATATTTTTCTACAATATTTTCTTTAATGAAATACATCTTTATTACTTGAAATATTTTTATAAAATTATTACAAAAAATGCACTTGCTTGCAATGTTTTTTTTCGGAGGTTCAAAACTTATTTACAACTGAAAAAACTGCTGATTTCAATGCAATGAATTCGTGATAATACAAGTAGAAACATTTGTTGCCAGTTAACAACAATAGCACCATCTAGTATGAACTAGAGTAAACAGCAACGTTGTGACATTGCAAAAATGTTAAAAATGTCTAATCTGGGACCCTTTCCAATGCTGGACAAACAATTCAAATTTAGGACATTTGGTCGCTTTAGAAATTACTGTTTTAAGTGTAAAGAAATAACATATATCTGATGGAAAATATTAAAAACAGTTCATAGGGAGGCTTCTACAAACTAATGTTTCTTCTATGCTCATCTTAGTTGTCTACTTATCTACAACGTTCGAGAAAATTGATTCCTTGAATTCTATGGTGTCAAATAACAGTACAATGAATTATTAATGATACGATGTGCTCCGTATAAAATGAATGAATTCAGTTGTTATGTATGTAAGGTATACGAATTCTGTAGAATTTTAAAATTGTTTCATTGCTTGCTGCTGTGTCTAAATGATTTAAAAATGTTTTCCATTTTATTAAATGGTAATAAGGTTAAAGATTCTTCTATTTACATTTGTATTTTTACTACTCTATGTAAAAGATAAAATTAAAAAGTCAGATTTTAAAATTTTAATTTATAAAAATATCTTCTTAAATAACAAACACCTTCCGGGATTAGACTGCGTCATCATTGAGGTCGAAGAGCTCAACGTTTCGCCCACTTTCATAAGGGTCTTCATCAGGAAGAAAAGCAAAAGAGCACGGTAACTCAACGTGTAAACCACACCAGAAACGAAACTATTTTGCAATGGAAGGGATAAAAGAGCACGGTAGCTCAACGTGTAAACCACGCCAGAGGCGAAACTCTTCTAACGATCGGAAGGAAAAAGGTGAGAATTTATAGGCAAATGCCGTCGCGGTCTAGTAACTGTCGTCGCGGTTCAGTGGCGGTGGGCGAGGATTAGGAATTAACACCAACGCGATACCGGCCATAAAATAATTTTTTATGAAACTTCCATTATTTGCAAATCCCCATTCTTCTTTGGCAGAAAGATTCGCGAAGCCACTGAGATTTACAAACACTCTAACAATCTAAATCGAGAGGAAGGTTTTCCCTTTCCTTCTATGTGGAAAGTGCTAATTCCTAAGCCCACAGCCACTGAACCACGATGGCACTTGCTGAACCTCGACGGAATTTGTCTACGAATTCTCGCCTTTCTCCTTCTGATCGTTAGAAGAGTTTCGCCTCTGACGTGGTTTACACGTTGAGTTACCCTGCTCGTTTGCTTTGCCTCCTGATGAAGCCCCTTACGAAAGTGGGCAAAACGTTGAGCTCTTCGGCCTCAATGATGACGCGGTCCAATCCCGGAAGTCGTTTGTTACTTAATGACAATGGTCGTGAAAGCCTCCGAAATCAAATACCTTCAATCTTGTAATTAAGTAGACCACTGGCGCTGATAAGGCCCCGCAGGCTCTGCGGTATGGGGGAGGGGAGCAATACACGGAAACATAATAAAAAGATCAGATTTTGTCACACTCAAACTGTTTTACTGTGTTAAAACAAAATGTTTGTACAAGAACTATTAGCCAAGTGTGTTTTGTATATATTTTTTATTTTATTATCATCAGTATCAAAGCTATACCATCCTTCATTTTTAATGACACTTTGTCATTTTAAAAGGAGTACCCATCCTGTCTATTGGTTAAGAAACCCAACAAACTTCACGACATTAACTGCATTAACATCTACTTACGGCAGTGTTGATTTCCTGATCAAAATTAGCTTTTTGAAGCTTGAACATTCTTGCGTTGTCTTCTATTTTCGTGTCAGTGGAGTACTTTACATCCATAGCTTGCTTCTGACATTCTGCTTCCTGAAAGCAGTAACGAATTACTAGATAATGATTATCATCCAAAACGTTTTTGAAATTAAAACCCCAACGTTGTAAGTGAACCTACCCTAATTCCAGCATCCCTGTTAGCTTCAGCTACCCCAGCATCAGCATCCCTCTTCACCATGGCCGTCTGCGCTTTGCCAAGGGAGGAGAGGTACTCCACTTCATCATAGACGTCCTTGATGGTGAAGGAGAGAATTTCGATCCCCATCCGTCCGACATCTGGAGCAGCAACCTCCCGAACAAGGGCAGCAAACTGATCTCGGTCTCTGTACACTTCTTCTACTGTAAGAGTTCCTGTGGAAGAAAAGGCATTAAGTACATTATTTCAAATAAATATACATATATATCAACTATTGCGATTTTATTGTTTGATTAAGGTGGACTATCTGACATTTTTTGTATGTTAATTTGAAGTCTGCTGTCTGCTTCTTAAGAATTTTCTTTAGTAAGTCATCTTACAAAACTGTACTTTTGCTGGATACAAGCCGTGACATGTTATGTTACTACGTATTAATTTAACTTATTAATTGCGAAAGTGATAAAAACGAGGTTATAGTGTTAGGGTTGGTATTTTCTTAAGTACAGCAAATTATGGTTTTCTATTTTTTTAGTTCCTCAAACTCATAAAATGAGTAGTTTTTTTTAATAGAGTACATAAAATTATGAACAGTGTATAAATATGTACCTACCTACCACAAGATAGGTAGTTTTATTGTGATTAACATAATCTTTGCATTTTTAAAATTGAGTTGTAAATACAGTTACGGAATAAAATATTTTTAACACCTTTAATAAACAAAACGCGTTACAAGAAAAACAAGTTTTGCTAGAGCGTTTCAAATAATGTACAAAATAGGTAAAAATATCTAAATGCATCTAATACATTCATTCGCAAAAAAAATTAATTTGATGGGATTCGAACCCGCGCTCACCCGCGCTTGTCCACGCTCCCAAAGAGAGTTTGATTTGTAGACAAACGTCTTATGCGCTACACCAGTAATGTTACGTAAACGTACATGCTTATTGTTGCATTATGAAGGGTACAGTGACGACAGAACCGATCGCGGACGAATTGCGGCCAATCAGTGACGATGAAAACGTGACACACGCAGGCACAACATACCGCAATGGCGGCCATATTGTTCCAGAAATGGCATTATTTCTCCTTGACATCTTTTGGCTGCAGATAGAAAAATGACCACGCTGCTACTCTGTACACATTCTACACCGTTGTGTGATTGGCAGAATTTCTTTTTTTCAGATTTCTTCTAGAATATGAGTTAAATATTAGAAAAGTTCCAAAACGTATATTTATATATTTCAATACAATCTAAAAAAAATCACTCAAATAAGGCTATATTTATAGTTTTTTGGTAATATTTATTAAACACACACGCAATACACTATATCGTCAGAATTTGCTGCTATTAATTACATCCTTATATATAAACATATGCCAGGCTTACTCGTCTCCGATCGGGCTTCCTTATATGTATATAAACGTATGCTGTGTCTGCCTGCGTGTAACACTTTTTCATTGCCCCAGAGGTGGTTGAACCCGTCGGAAGATGTCAATTCAGCTGACATTAGTGACCGTCACTCGTGACAAATAAGTAGGTAACAATACAAGCTATTTTTCACAAGTCCTTTGTTTTTAGATGTTTTCCAGGGTTTATTAACTAAACAACCGAAGTCTTCTTTAATATTATAAATTTGAGCTAAAATTCTTTTTCATTTTTTGATGTAAACAGACCGTTTTTTACGATACCTCGATTAAACGATATTAATTTAACATTTATTATTTTGATATTTTTCGGAATTTTTTTTTCGAGAATTTGGCAATTTATTTTACTCTTACATGCTAAATTTGCGCTAAAACATTTTATTTGTCCCATGGAAACGGTTTCGCGGAAGCCAAAGAATTTCTTGCATCCAAGAGGATCCAGCATCCAGAGTGCCGGCGACGTTTTTGTTTCCTTCCCAGAGATACCGTTACTGCCTCAGGAAAATTCGATGGATATGGCTACTTTAGGCACTTCCTTTATGCTACAATTTTTATACTTAATTCTGAGTTGTGGGTAAGATAGTACCAAGAAAAGTTCTTTTGGAGCGTTTTAAGACAGCCAGCGAAAGGTATAAATATTATTTTTTATACTTAAAAAAGTTTTTCGACAGACTTGCGTTCTATTTCTCAAGTTACAGATTAGCTTTTTTGCCAGAGCCTGAAAGACCGCATGTCATATAGGATGAGTTTATCGCTGATTGGTACCTGCGCAGTTCCAGAAACTGTTATATGACGAACCTGATACTATTAAACGCGCAATTAACATTTGAGCGAAATTTCAATATTTAACTTTTTTTATTGTATTTCTCTTTTGTGTAATGTAGCTCTCGCATAATTTACGAGCATGTAACTTCCTGGGTCTTTTTCATTTAGAAACCAATTTTAACATGTTTATGACGACTTTGAACTAATTGTAACATTTATGTCCAGGCTCCTTTGCATTGACGAGCATGGTTTAAGGTTTATCTTCATTTGGTGGTATCACTCAACTGCATTGAAACAGTTTAGCTATTAACGCCTTGTTATTATCCCCTACTACTGGATATTATGTTTTATTTAACCCTACCGATACCTGCTCGCTTTTTAGAGCATATATTAGTATAAGCTAGAAGCCGAACACTGTAAGTGAGTAAGACTGGTCCTTTTTTGTTGTCGTTGTTGACGACTGGCGCCCTTTTGTAATTTGCTTCATTTGTTTCATCCAATAACCTTAAGAATCACTGCCTGGTTTTTACCCATAACAACAAATTGCCAAGAGGTTTGGGCTATAGTCAGGCTCACCTTTTTCTGAATAGCGGTGCACTAAGTCAGATCATGTTTTTTCAATGGTCCAGACCTTCAGACCGTTCAAAGAAGAGAACTTAAAATATGCAATATGATGAAAAACCGTATAGGTCTTCAATTCAAGCTTTACTCCTGTGTCGGCAGTTTTATGCGTAGATCAAAGCCGTTCTCATTCCCTAGTAATCTATTTTTGTGTCCAACAAAACTGAAGAGCTTGTGAAATATCGTATATATCGTAAGAGCGCCCGGTACCGATAAATACTTTTAATAAAATTAAACCAACTTTTCCATTTACAATTTTAAAGCATCTGAAGCGATTCAGTGATTACCTAGAAAGTGCATTTTACGACGAACGACTGTATGGCGCTGATTAATAAACGAGTGATCGTTACTTGAAGGCTGCACCATGGGCGATACTGTGAATGCCCTCTGGCACCACAATATAAACAAAAATAAAATTATCTAAAAATTCCATCAGTTCTGGGCGGGTTCACATATTCCAAATATTTGTGATATGGACCTTGAATAATGGTTTTGACCCGAATGACCAGGATAGACAACGGCATTTGTTCCCAAGTACAAAAAATAATTACCTATCAAATTTAATGTTTTTTAAAACTCGATTTTAACATGCAGGACTACCTTCAGCTGTCTCTCTTATTGTTACCGATTAATCATTTATCGACAATAAATTTTGCCAAGCGATGACGAAAAAATATGAAAGGGTGGTCACTACGCGATCTGCAAATACTATTAGAAAAACCCATAAACATACGCAGCATAAAAAAATTTAAAAAGAGCACAACCCATTTTAAATCAGTCTAGTTGTTAACATTTAAAAAACAGTACATACAGTAAACTTTTCAACAATTACTATACATGTTCATTAAAAAAGTTCATAAGGGGCACTACAAGTCTATGTCAAATTCGAGGTTAGGTTTTCCGTCAGTCTGTGTCAAAACTGACGGCAAACCTAATCTCGAATTTGACATAGACTTGCAGTGCTACCAACATATTATTCATACGTTTAAATTTCCACAGCCGCCCCTTATGGACTTTCTTAATGAACGTATAATTAAAAGCAATTATCTAATCGATTTGATAACAAGTGCTATAGTGCTGTATGTTAATATTTAATCGAATGTAGGCTCTTTTTGTACCACCTGCTTACATTAGACGTATGACTGTGTAAGTAACTCATCAAATATTTAAAGAATCCCGACTAATCGATAACGGGTTCAGGTTTATTGCTATAATTTCAGTCTGTGGCTTTGTAGAGCGTTAAATTGTTGTCTCAAGACTCGCCAGGTAATCAATAAATTATCAACTTTCTCAGCTAGCTTTTACCGTTTCTATTATGGTTGGAATTTCGAAGGCTAAGGCTCTCATCAATAATAGAATGAGTAACCAAACTATTTATGACCAAACACGTTGTATTTACATAAATATCTACAGAGTAAAATAATAGACTGGAAAAAGAATGACTCCCCAAATGCAAATTCTATTTCTTCTTTGTTGTCACAATAAAATAATGAATTGTATTTTCTGTAGTAATTCGAACCAAGACGTCATCAATACGTCACGCACGAAGAGTACTTCATATTTTATTTAATTATTCAAGTTTCTCCCACGCAAGCATTTGGGGTGCGTTACTAAAAAAAACACGAAAGTAAAAATAATGATCCCATATTACAATTTGTATTGCATTTTCTAGTTCGATAAACCAGTAAAAATGCCACAAAAAATATATTTATAAATAAGAACTAATAAAAGAAAATCCAAACGATTAATTTCTCACATATAGCCTACCAGAAGACAATAGAGTTTATTACCATGTTGTATGCAAACACACAAGTTGTTACATGAACTGTTTAACAAATAAACTTTTACATTATAACAGCTCACGCTGTTATGCAGAACTCCATTTAAACATTAAAATACAATGGGTGAGATTAGATGTATAAAGAACAATCAGTGCACAATTCCTCACGTGCCTCTCCTTATGCAAACTATGGGAATTGTGAAGTTTTTTATCTACCCATTGTGAAAAGTAGCTGATTACACCGTTGGCTTTAAACAATGTTAATAATAAGATATAGTTTTCACATGCAAAATTTAATTGTAATAAAAGCTAAGAATGGCAATACAATTATGAAATTATCATAGAGCCAAACACAATATTTGAAATAGTCTTTGGATAATATATAGGGTGTCCATTTAGTGCGCCGGTCTCCATTACCCCTTTTATTTTTTCCGATAAAAAAATTAATTGATGCGTCCCAAAAAATTATTCGTTTGTGGTTATTTAAGGCACAATGAAGTACACGTTCAACACTAATTTTTCTTTTAAAATGGTTTCAGTGTTGCCAACTTATGAACGTTTTTAATATTTTTTGTCAATAAACGTCACATTTCTCTCACTTTTCAATATTTCTTTTAAGAAAATTGAGGAGAGGGGGACATCTAGGACAGTGGTCCCTACATATTTTTGATCGCGTACTCGTAAGATATAAAAAATAATATAGCGTGATTCACAAGTACACAACGAACTTATAGACGCTTATAGAGAACGTAGAAACATACTTATTTTGCATATATATTTTTTTTCTTTTAAATCCCTCCCCGCTGAGTTCTATCCTCTTAAAGAGGATGTTAAATTTAGGTTTTTGTCATTTTATTGAATACTGAAAAAGGGTATTAGAGTGAAAATTGACAGATATGTTCTACCCATACCGAACGGCGCTTTTTCAATTTTTATGTATGACTTTAAGGGGTTGAAATTCGTAACCCTTATAAATGTTTTTATTAGAACTTCTTAAACGAACAAGCACTTGATTAAAACAAAATATATACTATAAAGATCCGAGTTCTTAAATAACTTTTTTAACGTTTTTTTTTTGTTGGTAAAGCTAATACCTAGTTTTTATACAGGGAGTTAATGAATTGCAAGGACAAACTTTAAGGGGTGATTCCTTGATCAATTCTAAGATAAAAAGTTCATACAAACATGGGACCTAAACAGCTTCGTTTTCAAAATACAGGATGTTGAAGTTTAAACAAAAAAAAGTTTGTCGGTGCATTTACAGTCATTCTGTATACAGTGTGTTTCACTTGAAACCTACGTATCTTTTTATTTCTAAGTATAATTTGAAATTGTGATGGCTTGTACATACTCATAAGAGTACCCATTTGGATTATTTCCAACTTTGTATACCCACTTACGATGATCCATTAAAAATGCGAATTTTCCGAAGCGTTTACACTAGCTATCAAGGAAGGTTTGATTTGATTTGAAATTCTTGTTTAGCATCTTCAAAAACCTTTAGATACGATTTTTTGTTGCAAAAGGATGAAAAGAAAAATTGTTGGAATAATAATTGAAATATGGTCAAAATATAAATCATGCAAATTCAAAATTTAACAATTTTGTAGAGTGAAAATAAAAACTTTCTTTGTTGTTTCATTTGTTCAAGAAAATTGTTACGTTCTTGAGCGATTTTACTAAGTCCATTTCTCTTTCAAAAATTGTTATTTAAGGCTGGCGTTGCAAATAAGGAACAACCCACAATTGTTCCTCTCTTTTTATTGTGCTGCAGTGTGCTGCTATCTATAAAAGTAAGGACAAATTTGAATTTTCAAATGTAAAATTGTTTACCTAAGCTATACAACTTAACTAAGGTTTTGTTTCTCTGCTGATCAGGTGCCGCGTGCGTTGAATGCGTGCGCAGACGGCAGATGTTTTGGCAG
The DNA here is from genome assembly GCA_940337035.1 of Agriotes lineatus. Taxonomy (NCBI): domain Eukaryota; kingdom Metazoa; phylum Arthropoda; class Insecta; order Coleoptera; family Elateridae; genus Agriotes; species Agriotes lineatus. Next base: position 66,198,045 of record OW679203.1, read on the forward strand.
GTAGACAGGTGCAAATATAAAAAAATTACAGGACTTGAAAAGTTGTATAAATCTGGTAACATTTGTGACTCCGATCAGTTTTCACTGTGCAAAAGTGTCCAATCAAAGTACCGAAAAATAAGAGTTTCTAAAAGACAAAATAAACGAGAGAAAAATGATAATGAGGGGGGGGGGGATATATTTAAAATCAAGTAGGCAGCTAATACAAGAACTGGACAGAAAAGAACAGCTTTTAACAAGAAAACCTTGAAGCAGTCAACCTAATACACAAATTGATACCATACCATCGCCCTATTCGTATATGGCAATGACGTTCAAGATTTTAAAGTTAAATATTCATCATGTTATTGCAGTACACCAGACAAAACTCAAGCGTCAACGTTAGAATCATCATTATCGCATATGAACTGCCTGGCAAGAGCCTGTGATAACGCTGTTCTCCAAGATCTAGAATGTGTTACAGAACGCCCATCTAAAGCATACGAGCTTTATGCGTTAAAAAATATATGAGATGAGCTTCATATAGATACAATTGTCGAAGAGCATATTAATCTTATTTCTGAACCTGGAACACAATACATCGGCGATGTAGCACCTTCTTCTGGATTTGCTGTATCAGACACTTGTATTTGTTGAATACGAAAGTTGATTTTACCAATATTATAGCTATTGGGTGTGATGAATCTTCCTTAACAAGTAGTTAAATTGCCTACTTCACGCAAATGAAATGCCATTAAATAGATTAATTTTTGGTGGTAGTAGTAGTAATAGTAGTAGTAGTATTGAGACAGGTACCACAATATTGCAAAGTTAATACAAAAAATCACAACACTGACCAATAAAACTCGAGTTCTGATCAAAAATATTTATATGAAATATATTCAGCTATTTCAAAACGGATTTGTTTTTTTATATGGCTGAGAAAGAGTCAGGGAAAACGGGGACTACTAGGTGGCTCACCACTGTAGGGATATTGCGTTGGTAGGTATACGTAGCAATTCAAACCAGAAAATCTTAAATAGTCTTGCTGTATTTACAGTAAGTTGACGCTGATTCGGGTTTGACGTACAAAATATCGTATATCCTGCATGCAAACACAAAACACCTACTGCTGGCAATGCTATCAGATGAAAGACAGCATATAAGAGAACCGGCTACCAGAAGAGTTTTGAAATCAAGAAAAAAAAGATTAACGACAAATATGTATTCGTGAATTCAATCATTGTAGCCTATCTGTGCCTTTTGAAAATGACAGCAGATTAAAAAAAAATGTAGGGTTGTTAAGCGTAAGCAACTTCTGTTTTTTACAATTTTCACACAAGCCGTATGTAAGGCGACCTACATGTATAGGTATATATTTTTAAACGATGTCTTTATAATGTTATCTCGAAATTCTGTGTTTTCTCAAAAAATTGGAAATTTGAAATTGTTTATTATTTATCAGAATTCCAGTTATTTTCCAGAAATGTTAGTTTAATGTACAAAACTGGTTTTCTGAAAAAAACGAGAATAACAAAAATTACTTTTCCGTATTTCTAACAACTATTCCATTTGCTTTATTGGTGCTGTTTGTTAAAATTTAAAATAATTTACTTACTCTAAACTGAATTAATTAAAATAGAGTATATTTTAAACGCTAAAGAAAATCACAAGACATACTATACAAATATATTATGTTTTAGATACGTAGTGTTATTTAACATTCCCGAAAATACAATTTTTCTACAGAAAAACTGTGAATCCTATTTTCTAATGTCTAGTTTTTCCGAGCAATTGGTATCGTAAATATTTTTAAGGTACAATTTCGTAAGCAAAATGGTCATATTAAAGTTACAACAGGCGGCTGAAAGCCGGTATTTAGAACGTGCCTTTCTCTGGGAAGATGGGCGTATTAGAATCTCACGGAAGCACAAGGGTAAATTTATGCAGGCTTTACCTGGTAAGCCGAAAAATTGGGCGATTATTACTACGTGATCAGAAGCGCACCTATTACAACTACGTCATAAAAATTAGGCTTAAAAATACGTGCCGTTTGGAGCAAATACCTTTAGTAGAGTTGTAAACTTTATTAGAGATCATTTGCGAGGTGTCAACCGCTTGACAAATTTTGGTGTGTAAAACCTTTAAATTTCAAGAATACATAGCAGTATGAAGAAACTATGTATTGCTACGTCCATGCACCTGACTTAAATTCTGAAATTACGAGCTGCTCTAATAGGCTTATTAGAAATTTTGAGAACGCCTATCGAGTTTTCTTGGTCAAAATGATCTGAGAATTTAGTAGTTAATAAGTAACCTTATAAGACTTAAGTTTTTCTGTAAATGGCAGAAAATAAATGCAATTATTTGTACTTAAGTGTTCTTATTAATCTCGCAACAGCAGCTTTAGTCTTCGTGTATAAGTGTATTTTGACTAAAAGGATTGTCAGTCACTCCGACTTTAGACGAATTTGCAACAGTATAACAACGTTTTTTTAGCAGCTTAGTCGGAGCACCAAAGATGTGAAAGTCATACAGTAAACGTCTATATTGTAGGTAGGAGGGCGTTTCAGTATTTCTACAATTTATTTTACTTGAATACGTTTATCTTCCCGTAAAAGTTCTTCCAAGCCCCTAATAATGCTTGCAGCTATACAGTAACAGCCATGTAGGCATGGGCGATCTTGATGTTGATATATTTATTTTTGGTTCAATTACCAGCTTTTTGCGTCATATTGATATATCTTCAACAACATTTCTTATCGATTATCCAAGTAACCATAACGTGTTTTTTTGTATTTATTTTACTTTTACTACTAAAGACGTCTAGAAATACGGAGGTGAACTTATAGAGGGTATTTAACACTACATTTTAAAAAGATTTTGAACCGTTATGGTCAACTCTATAAAAAATCACATTTTTTTTTAATGAAACACATTGCATTTTTCACGATATCATCGGCTATGACCTTATCTACACGTGCAGTCTTACTTTCTCAAATTCCGACCAAAAGTTTAGAAGTTATGATGTTTGTGTGAAAAATGGCATTACAGGCCTATTATAAAAAGTAGCAGCATTGTTTTTAAGAATCCGAAAAAAAAGAAGTTTTATCCTATGAGCAAAGGTTGATTTAATAATACAGGGTAATTTTTAGAATTTTTCGATGTTTGAGAATTATAAAAAGCCATAACTCATTCTTTTTCTCGTTTAACTGTTTCTTTAATTCTCTGGAATTTCTTATTAAGTATGTCCTATACTAAAAAGTAGTAATTGTGAAGACTATTTCTTACACATACTTTAAGCCAATCAAATCTTTTAAATTTCTGAGATTCATTCAATCAGATCCCAATTATGCGATAACTTGCACTAGTACAAAATTATCACATAATTGGGATCTGATTGGATGAATCTCAGAAATTTAAAAGATTTGATTGGCTGAAAGTGCCTGAGGGAAATATTTAGTCTGCAAAATCCCCCCTTGCATACCAAATTGATTCTAATTTCAATATATCGACAATTTGGCATGCACTAGAGATATTACTAATGATAATCTGCGTCTTTTCCGTAATTGCCTTTATTTTCCCAAATAAAAATCTTTGGCGGGCCATGAAAATTCTGAAAACAAACTGTTGCTACTTTCTATTTTCTCGAATACAAATCTATTAATCTAGTTGTAAAATTAATGTTGACCCTGTGCAGCATATCAAGTGTGACTTCTTTCTAACTGCGTTACGACTCTTGGCCCAGGACTAATAGGATACAGCTTTATTTTTTCTGAATTCTTAAAAACAAGGCTGTAATTATTTCTCAATGTAAATGTAATTTCAAAAAATAACTTCTAAGATATTGATTAGAATTTCAAAAGTAAGATATGTACAGGGTTATTCATTATAAATTACCCACCCCTTATCATCGTTATTATTGCCTATAGAAAAAAAAGTTTTAAATAAAAGTTATGTGGTTATAACTGAATTTTGTTAAAATGCTATCAAAAGTACAGTGGCGTGCATAATTAAGGGGATACAAAAGAGTAATATATTTTTTTAAATGGAACACCCTGTATATTATTAAATTTTTGGAACGACCTTTTTTTCCTGATTTCAAAAATATACCATATGTTACCCTTACCTTATACCGTTTTTGAGTTATTAAACGTTGAATATCTTAGTTAAACTAGTTACTGTAAATAGGAATTATTAAAGTAAGCTATGAAAATGCAACTATTTTGTTTGATAAGTGACATTTCTTTAATGAAATAATAAAAATTAGTTATCATTTATTTATATTTAAATTTCCTGAATAAAACTTTGTTATATTTAATAATGTTAACTAGTTTAACTAAGATATTTGACGCTTAATAACTCAAAAACGGTATAAGGTAAGGGTAACATATGGTATATTTTTGAAATCAGGAAAGAAAGATCATTCCAAAAATTTAATAATATACAGGGTGTTCCATTTAAAAAATATATTACTTTTTTGTATCCCCTTAATTATGCACGCCACTGTACTTTTGATAGAATTTTAACAAAATTCAGTTATAACCACATAACTTTTATTTAAAATACTTTTTTCTGTAGGCAATAATAACGATGATAAGGGGTGGGTAATTTATAATGAATAACCCTGTACGTGTAGGTAAAGTCATGATATCCTGAAAAAATACCATAAGATAAAAAAAATGATTCTGAGCAGGTCTTGATATGTGTTATACGTTTGGCAGTACTGAAGTGTATTGTCAGTCGATGTCAAATTCGAGATTTGCAGGTTAAGTTTTACGTCAGTCTGTGTCAAACAACAAACAAAACCTAACCTTTTAATCTCGAATTTGACATAGACTGACAATACACTTCAGTACTGCCAAACGTATAACACATATCAAAGCCTGCTCAGAATCATTTTTTTATCTCATGGTACAATGTGTCCCATAAAAAAATTAGTTTATATCGTCTCTCCCACACGGGTCGACCATAGCTGTTCAAAATATTTTTAATTTGTAGAGATAAATAACCACCATAATATAAGGTGACCAACGTATCTTTTTATGTTTAGCAATAAAGGCACAATAGAGCACTTCGAGAATGTTCGGACACCCTGTATACACTTCAGAATATTCGGACAGCCTGCATACACTATATTTGCAAAACTGTAGGTATTCATGTTGTTATTTATTTCTTACATTTAAAACGTACATTTAATTTAATATCTCAATAACAAGTTATATTGTTGTTATCGTTATTATTATTATTATTATTACGTTAACCATTTAGGTTTTTTACGCTGGATTTAAGAGGTACCATACAAACATTCGAAACTGAAATTTCTGTGCAACTGTGCGTTTTGAGGATACCCAAAACGTTGCTAAAAAAATGTATGTCTCACGGTGGGTGCGTGTCTGCGCAAGAACTACAACCTAAATGGCTTAACCGGTTTGGAAATTTGACGATTACGTTATTTAAAGTTTGCTCACTGATTGAAGAATCTTTATTGAAAAGTAGAAGGCTTTCTGGCCGTTCTGATCACAGATTTTTCCAAAATAACGAGTACGCCAGATCTAAGAAAGAACAGTACGGTGCCTTGAAAATTGTAAATATTTAAATACTTCATCTCATACGCTTAGTATATTTATTTATTAAAATCGCGAACTGCAAATTGCTACAACTTGTATTAATGATACAGTATTAGCAAACAATTGTTTATGAAAAGAGAATTCGTAGTAAAAACACTATTTCTGGATTCCAAAGCTGAAACAATTGCACTAATCAAATAGAACGAATGTACTAAATAATAATAAATAAATGCGGTCATTTCCGTTTTCAATTTAAATTAAAAGGATGTAATTTTGTTATAGTCGCACATAAAAATACGAATAAGGTTGAATTTAAGGTAGAAATAAAATTGAATAATTTAAGAAAGACAGCAGCAATGACATAAAAAGTAGGACATAAAGGACAACTCTAGAGAGTAAGCCAGAACATAATTGTACACCTTTACTTTGTGCTAACTAAGCGAAATAAATAATTGTGTACTTTGTTTGGAATTGCATACTAAATGAGGCAATATAAAATAAATAATTTTGAAACTATACCAACCTTGACACAACTGCAGAAGTAACTCCAATTGTAAGACCAAGACTCAAAACACTCATCCACACAATGGACATTTTTTATAAAGGGGCGAACTAATTTAAAACACTTCCTTATTAGTTTTTATTAACCAATTTACGAATTTCCAAAAAAATGTCAGCAAGTGCAATTAAAAATTAAAAGTTACCGCTATAACAAGGTTACCGATATTAAACCAGCCTTGGCGCCGTCTATTTTTGTTAGTTTCGGCGATAAGTGCGAGGGCTCGAGGGTCTGATTTTGACGATATCGGGCACGATAACTGAACGAACAAATACTTTTATTGGCGCTTAGAGCTACTCGTGAAGAATAAGGAGCACGTGGTGTTTCGGGGTTATTAAGTACACGCCGACTCCCACCATTAAAACGATTTTACGCAGGTCGCTCTGGACGGCGGTTAAGTACAATTACCAATTTCTGCGGCTTTTGCATCATGCCCGATCGCGCTGCATCGTGCCCTTGCACATGCAATTGCCGAAAAAAATGCGAAAGTTATCTTTGCATATCCAACCGATCGTGTTACTTGAGTAGATTTGGAGCGACTATCTGCTGGCAGAGCTATTTATTATCGAGAGTGCAATTAAAATTTCAACGCTTTAATGGTCGATAAATCAATAAGAATAAATAAACAATACAATATAGCAAGTTCGATCGCCTGGATGTTGTCATGCTGTTGAAGTAAAATGGAAACTATATTGAACAAATATTTGAAAGCCGTAACGGTTTATTTCTTATATCGCTTCGAACTGCAAAGGTGCGAGCTACCACATTTTGCAACTCTGTGAAATTTTCTACGCAGTTTGAAATTACCGGTGCATTTTTGTAAGTAATTGTTACAAATTGCAAAGTAGTCTATTATGTGTGCTTTCGCGGTAAGAGATATGAACAACATCTCTAAGCAAAATCTGATGCCATAAATTTGGCACTCTAAGGAATCTAATAGATAGTCTGTTTGCCTTGACGTACGACAGATTGCGTGCTTCACTCAAACTATTAACGTTTTGGACATATCAGAAAAGTTTTTTTTACTTAGACGGATGAACGTTTATAGTTAACATGCTAAAGTAGAAGAGGGTTGAGAGCTTTAATTAACAAATATTTAATATAGCTACTTACATACATTTAAGCTGTTATTTCAATAGGTATGTAGCGGAGCTACCAAATCGTGCGCCAACATAAGCCGCCTTGCCAAAAACACATAACAACTCCAATAAAAAATAAAACTCAGTGTTACAGCTGTGTAGCTAACTCAGGGGGTGTTCAAATTAAAACGTGACGCGATATGCAGCTTAATTTCTAACGCCAAAAACATCACGGATTGACAAATTACTTCCTAGATTTTACCAATTGTCAAGCTATACAAAATACATATTCCAACGAAACTGTAGGCATTCCAAAGCGTCACAACAGGATCGTGCCCAACCCTTCTAAATACAAAAGGCGTAAGAAGCGGGGTAACTGCACCATTTTCAAGATGCAACAGATCCAGCTTTATCGCTCGCAGCTGTACTTAAACCCTTTTCGATAACAAAGGCGAGCCCGAGTTCCAGCAATATCCCAAAAGGGCTACCCGCGGACCCAAGGAGAGAAATAAATATTGACGTAACTGGCCAGAAACTTCGAAATAAATTTCGAATTACGAGATCGTAGTTTTCTATACGCAAAACAATAGTAGATTGTATCTCAAAAATACTACGGATTCCTTCGGCAACCGCTAAATCATAAAACCCTACTTGCGTAAACCGGAGCTATATAACGTGGAGATAACCTAGCATCGGTATTGCGTAGTCATCCATTGCGTATTGAGCATTCTGTTTGCTTTTTGGAGCACCAAAAAAGATCTTGGTCAGATTCCATTTCAATCACTCGGCTGAGTATATTTACGATAGAGACTCCGGCTCGTTCGTTCACCTACAGTTTACGCATTTTCGAAGTTTGGCATTTTACTTGTAAACTGTTGTATTCACGTACTCTACATATAACAGTACAGTTGCTACATATATGTATGTTCGTGACTGTTTATTTGAATTGTGTTCTCAAATAAAAAAAAGTGTTACTGTTGTCTACATCGGTTGGTTCTCATTTAACTTAACCTGCACTCGAGCTTCATGGGGAGCAGCCTCATTGAACCACAATACCTCCAAAGGTGAAAAATCATATATTTTTCCAGTAGAATTATAAATATTGAAAGTGCTATCATTTAAGAAGGGGGGCGAGCAAAAATGACATTAAGCAGTAATACAGAACTAAATCTATAAACTCACTTCAGATTTACAAAATACCGGAAGTTTAAAAAGATTTGCATAAAATTGGTAAACATGTAATTTTTCTACTAGCTGATTGAGATGTAAAAGATATAAATCACCAGGGTTCTCCACAGTGGGCCCAGTCCGAAAAAACCCGACGGGTTTTTTCGGGCTGGGCCCACGTGAAAAAACCCGCTCGAAAAACCCACTGAGATTTTCGGTCCTGGATTCACTCCAAGGGACTAGTAAACTCACAACTTGGGTTAAACAATTTGAACAAAAAACCTCAACTTTAGAATTTTATTACAAATCAGTAAAACACAATTAATTACCTTTAAGAATAATAGAACATTAGAAATATAATTAATAATTGCAAAAAACAGAATATTAGAGCAAGAACAATTAATTGTTACCAGTCAATAGTGTGTGTATCAGTTGAGCGCAAATGTATGTACACTTGCACTAGTTTTGTGGCTTTTTCCACGCCCAGGCGATTTCGAAGTTGACTCCAAACAAGTCCGAATGTAGAAAAGTATCGTTCAATGGAAGCTGAAGATGCCGGCGCCGAAGATAGACCTAAGAAAAAATCGCAAAAACCATGTGGCAAGGTTGACATTTTTCGGTTCTTTTTGCAACAATTTTCCACCATTGAGGGGATGAAAACTGTTTGATGACAGCATCCGTCATCAATGATGTTGTAAAAAATGCTTCGTCTTTTATTCGAAGATCCATTATCCCGGGAAGACGGGAAAACCCCGAAAGAGCCCAAAAAAACCGAAAAATCCCGAAAAAACCCGAAAAAACCCTAAAAACCACCATGGGCCCACTGGGTTGGGTTTTTCTGAAAAAACCCAGGTTTTTTCAAACCCTGTAAATCACACTGTCGAATTTTACACAACATCCAAATTTTTCTCAGTTGTTGCGAAGAAAATACAACTAAAAAAAGGGAGGAATTTTTAACAAGTTTCAATCATTTACGTAGCTTCAGAGCTTCAGTGAAGTGTTGTGGTTTTTGTGAAAAGTCTATCTGGAAGATAGAAATATTTACAAGGGGCTTTGTGCAGTCAGAGTTGCAGTCAGAATTTAGCAGAGTTTGGGCTAGTATTGTGACTAGTAGAACGAGACATCAACAGTGAACTTTAATTACTAGATTTCGAAGATACTTTTTGAACAAGTTTTGTGAAAGACAGAATTATATCGAATTACTTTAAGAAATATTGTATTTAGAAAATAAGTTCATACATTTTCTAAATTAATAAGTGATTCGCGTACTCGGCGGTTTTAGGATATTATAATTTGAAATTACATATTTTGGTTTTAGTTTATATTTATCCGGAATGTAAAATTTATCAAAAATGATCAAGTTATTAAACCTCCGATTTTGACAGTTAATTATTTTATACTTGTCAACTAAACTTCATATCAAAGCATAAAGATACCTGAATACGTCGTTATAATATTATAAGTAAATATAAAAACAACTCCTTGAATTGAGGTTAATAATATTATTCTAAATCATCACCCATTTAGCTGAGATAAAGGAATCTTCAATGTTTCTGATTGAGTTAGTTCGAGCTAATAGAGAGTAGGGATGCACCGATACCGATACTTGGTATCGGCATATCGGCCATATCGGCCGAATTAGGGATATATCGGTATCGGTCATATCGGCCTTCCTTTTTGCCGATATATCTGCAAAAGTGAATTTCCTTTCAATATTTAATATTTTAATATTTATTATAAAAAATAAACAATAAAATGTAAATAATAATTGTGGAGTATAAAATATAACTACTATCTAATACGGAAAATTATTTTCTTGTAAATTATTATGTAAAAACATTAGGCTCTTCATCCAGTGTGTTGCGCCATGCAGCGAAATATCTTCCAGCTTCTGGAATGCACTGCAAAAAAGAAAAAGGTAAAGGTTCAGGGTCATTTAAATTCCCCCAGCTGGGGGTCCCTTGCGTCCCTCTTCAGACAATAACGGGAATATTCCAGAATGGGTAGAGAATGGAAGAGAGGCCAGGAAAGGTGGAGAAGTACTGCCCCGACATTCGCTTCAGAGAAGGTAGTCTGTTGACTCAGGAAAACCACCTAAAAACCTGAATCAAAGAAGGCGACCAAGGGAATCGAACCCACGACCTCTCGAACACTAAGCAGACGTGGTAACCACTAGTCCACAGAGCTCGGTCCATCAGCAAAAACATTCGATCAGGCGATGCCATTTCAAGGTCTTGCATCATGAGAAATTCTTAACAATACTGATAGGTCAAGAAAAAAAATGACTGTGTTAAATTGCGTTATTAAAACGAAATGACAAGAACACACCTCCTTAAGCAAACCTAAGCTAGAGTTCGTATTGAGGGGATTACCCCGCCCGAATCAAGCAAGCAGCAGTGCACACGTGCTTGCATGTAGTCAAAAAGTACTGGAGAGAGCAATGAGAATATATCGGCCGATATATCGGCCGATATATCGGCGTATCGGCCTCGATTATATCGGTATCGGCCGATATATCGGTATCGGCCAAAAAACCCGTATCGGTGCATCCCTAATAGAGAGTAACATTATTATAATTTCAACGTGACAAAATATAAATGTTATTCAAGTCAAGTTTGACATTGACGTTTGCTTTATAGATGCATGTAAGTTAGTTTAACTGTACCATATTTATATTGATATATAAAAAGGTATAATTAGTATAGCAAATTGTAGGCGAATTCCTATTGCTGCTATTACATTTTGACTCACAAAGTGGGGCTTGACATTAATGTAAATAACACTACTAAAAAGAGGGGCTAGAGCTATTACAAACATAAACCTACACTAATGTCTGGATTGGGTGATTTTTACCTCAGCTATTAGAATTTACCCGTTTAAGAATAAAAATTTAAATATAAATTTAAAAAATTATAATCACAACAATATATCTTTAGTTATCTTTAGATATATTAAGTATCAGCTTTAAGTTTAAAAAATACGTAAATAAAAACGTTAACCATGCAGTTTTGCAAATATGTAGTTAAATAGACTGTTTATTCAGAGAACATAATGGGCAATCAAGCATGCCCGGTAGTAAAGTATCAGTGTGTTAGGTTAGTTTAAAAATTGGCCGCCGCCACTGCATTTGACACGAGCGACGAAGGAACTTGGCGATTAACGAGTCTTTGCGCAGTGTTGCCAGATAGGAGGGAAATCCCTTTTGAGAGGGATTTTCGACCCCTGAAGGATAAAAGGTAAAAGGATGTTTTTTTTTAAATCCAGACGGAGGGACATGATAAAAAAATCTCTAGCAAATCATAAGAGCGGTTATTAAATAACGGCCATCAAAAGCTCATATTAAATTTTCTTGTATCCGTAGACAATATTTTCTTGATTAATTCTTTTTAAACTTATTTTTTGACAGGAATTTTAGGAAAGGGTTTTTATGTAAAAAGGGGAAAATTAGGGATTTTTAATATAACTACAAGAATTCTTAGGTTAATACATCTGAAAACGCTGTCCTCGCACCACATTGCATGTCAGTCAGTTAGAAACAGGGTGTGTGCATTTCAGTGTTATCATTCCATGTCATGCAAGAGCACTTGGAAACCTTATCAGCCCATATTGGTATTTTTTGACGTTGTAGGATTTAACAATTGCCAAAGTACGGCCTTCAAGTCTAAAGTTCCGATTCCCATCTCGTTGTAGTGAAGTGGAACTTCATATCGTCAGTGGTCGATACTTGGAACTATCGTTCAGCAATCATACTTTCCGCAACTGTTGAGTGATGCTCTGAGTCGATGCAGTCCCTAAAAGTACATATTTACGCCGCCTAAGTACCCATGCTCAGAGTCCGGCTTCTTGCTGGGGCCGGCCGTTCTCTCTCCCCGCAATGCGGAGGTTGCGCCTGCCACTGTCGCTAACAAAACTACTGATTTTATGCTAAGTTGAATTGTTATTTTATAGTTCAGCAATGCACGTTGTGAGTTACCTCCGCTCTGAATATGATGGGTGATATTTAAGAGATTAACCCTTTTAGGCGGATCCACGTTTTGAACACGCCACCGATGAGATTGCTGGAAAAGTTTGCCCACCAAACTGTCACTAGCTTGTCATCAGGCTACCAAAACTTATTTTTTCGTGAAATCGCACCATGGGTCAGAGTTTTTCCTTATGTAGCAAAACGTTACGTCACAGCACAGGTAGGGAGATAACTTATGACGATCACGAGCCTTTAACTGCGATTGGTGATCAATGTATTTATATGTTTTCTTAACGTAGCGGTTCTAAAACTTAATGCCAGGCGATTTGATTTGTGATGAAGCGGAATGCGGTTACGTGAAGTACGATAAGCATCTCATAACTACGAAACAAGGTAAATCATATCTGGTAGCACATTCTTCCATTCGTCCTGGTGGATAGACCAGGTGCCGTACAACGAATTACCCGAATATGTCCCAGTATCATAACGGTACAGTTTGTTTTGAGTACCGCGAGCGAGCCTTTTCTACCAGCCTAAAGCCTCCCTCTCCCAACGAGCTGACTGGAGCACTTTTTGGCGTTGTTGAGGGGTCGTAAATCTGTTTTAGTCCGTAACCAAAAATAAAATTGGTTTGATTCAAGGTATAAAAACAATTAACATTATCCTTACTTGGATATGTTCTATACAACCGTATAAAATAAACAAGAGAAGCTTATTTTTCCAGAACGGCAGTAGGTGAGTAGCTTAAAAATGTTTAGGTAGCAGAGAGCGCACAAAAGACGCGATAGGTTCTGCACAAAAGCAAATTGTAAAAACTGCAAGTATTGTTAGGCGTGCGGAATTTTACCGCTTGGATGTGTATTGCGACTTTCACGTATTTGGCACCGTGAAAAAATACTGAGAGGACGTCGCTGAGATGCATTTCAACGGCGGACGTGAAAATAGTGTGTTAATGCTAAAGGAAATTTATTAAAATACTGTGTGAATAAAAGTGCTGTAACTTGATTCAGCCTCGGATAATATACCGGAATAACCTAAATAACGAACCAATAATAGGCTAACACGCTACCCTGCAATTTTGTTCAACATTCTGAATCAACTCAATCGAAACATTTTCAAATGAAAATTGTTACTGATAGTAAAAGATGGTGCAATTTATTAGCATCTCAGCCGATTTCAAGTGGTTCTAATTTCTAATTCATATTAAATCAAATATTTTCTGTTAGAGCGATAAAAGAAGCATTTCTTACGGTTGATAACAATTAATTAATTTTTTTAGTAAAAAGACCGTCGTAATTCATGCAAATCAGATGCAGAATTTCTGCATCCGATTAATGGTACAAAAATTAATAAACAAAGACGGTAGCCATGTACGAGGTCTGCACGGTGACTGAGGCTCAGTTCTCTTTTGCAATACAAATTAAGCCAACTTCTACAGAATCTAGATTGTTTAAATTAAGATGCTATGGCCATTAGAACACGTACATGCATACATAGTCGTTAACTTTTTACCTTTCGGTGTCGAGGATCATTCATATCGTGCGGAAGCGCAACGGAGGTAATTCACCGATGCGACTTGCATTATTTCAGAAACACTACGCATTTACTTTCATTGTGCTAGTTACATTTATGTATATTGATATAGTCTTAACATGGTAAAGCATTGTAAATAAAATATAATTAACATGCAGCTTAATTATAATGCAAATAAAAAGGATTCAATAGTACGGTTTTATCATTAAAAATTCTATTTCATGCAATGGTATCGACAGTTCTTCAGCAAATTTGACTGTCCATTACTGAAACAACGATCAGTCAGAAAGAATCATAGTATGAATTCAATTACATGTGAAATTGTACACGATACCAGCCAATTGTCCATTCGTTGATTGCAAATGTAACTCAAATTGTTTGATGACAATAATTTTGAACTAAGTTGTTATATTAGTAGTTTTTATCTTCAAAAGTAAATGCTATTAGAAAGGATACAACATAAGTTAGTTTCATACATATTTGTTGTATAAAAGGGTTATTGTTACACAATGATGCATAATAATTGGAGATAGGCACAATTTGAGAACAAGTTAACCTAAAATATGACATGTTTAGCTAAAGTCACAATGGTTGAAAAGTAGGAATCTGTAATTTTTTTGATATTTGATTTCCAGGTTTGGAGAATATAAGAGAATAACAATAACGTGTGTAAAATTTTGAATTAAATATGACACCAGTTTTTAAAATCAAGTAAAAAATATAATCATTCAATTATATAAAATAAATATTGGTATGTACCCAGTATAAAAGTGGTCACAATAAGAAATATGAAAATGTTGAGTGTATGCGGAAAGCACTAGTCGACGTTGCTGACAAGGCTGCAAGTACGCACGCCACCATCGAGTATACAGCACTGCAAGAGGCTAATACGGTAGACTTATAAATTTTATCTGCATGCAAACCCAATGCGTAGACAAGAAGTGCGTTATATACGCGGGAAGAGAGGGAAGTAGTCAAGCTTTATGGTGTATGTTAGATTATAGCTAGAATTAAGGAACACCATCAGGGTACTTGCTTGTTAAATAATTTTGAAGTTAGACTGTATATACAGTGACGTCACTTGGGGTAATATTACGGTGCCCTTTCACATGTGTAACCTATGAAATACACGATTACAAACATTCAAATGATCTGTTTGAATATTCGCAGTTGTGCTTGTATTCTTTCCTTCTGCAGTAAAGAAACTTGCATGGCGCTTCGCAGGTATTCTAGAGAACGTAGACAGCAACGGTTCATGTCTCTGAGATTCGCTAAGCACACTGCCCGAATACGCCCGCTTAGTAATTCACGGGTCTTTTAGATACAAAAAAAATACGAGGCGCCTTCGACATTTATTTGAACTATCATAAACCCACAATTCTATCGGTACCCACCCTTCTCGACTGCAGTGAGCCGGAGTAAAATCGTTGCAAGGTGATTTAATTTTTGTGGTTGGTCAAATTGTACAAACGTCGTATTTCCTTATAATAACTGACATTGCAACGCAAACAACTGCCTGTTTGGTATAAACATTGCGCAATTACTGTTTAGTCCTGTAATATATTCTTCTAGGCTGGGTAGTACATACTTTTAGGGTTCTTTTCCAGTTTTCCCTCTGCACCACCCATCCTAAACAAGTTCTTCGGTCTCTTTTTATTGGTTATTTGAATTAGTTTCTGTATTGAAACGAATAAATGGCCGATCTACAATAATTGTACGATTTGACAAGAAGACCAATAGAAGTTACAAGCAGCATTCTGTAGCAGTACAGTAGTAACGTTTGTGCCATTGTCGTTAGATGGCGCTGAAGGAAGTAAGCCCAATCAGGACACAGTTGTGTCAATGGTGACGATGCAGCGTAATGGACGTACGCAGCTTCACTGGCTTTTATGTATATGACATACAACAGCACTGATTCCGTGTAAGCCGCTCAAAGTTTTACAGTCACAGTTTTTCGTTAGTCTTAACAAAATCCTTATTTGGCTACACAAGACGCAAGGTATGCAAAGTGTAAAACCGTTTATGTTTATCTACTAAGAGGACGCGTACTGTAGATTAGATGTTCTAAAAAATGCAGGGTGAATATGATGAGTTTTGGACACGGTAAACTGTTGATTGTCCGTACTAAAAACAAAGTAGTCAGCTCTAGCCATTTGACTTTAATAATTAGAAATTGTTCATCTAAATTTGTTAATAGAGGATGGACTGCTATATTTTTATTCATCATTATCTTGAGCTCTTTTCGAAAATATAATTCAATTTAAAAAATGTATGACTGCCAGAGGAAGTGATTGTAAGTAATATATAAACTAATCTAAGACACTAATTTCGTTTTCTACAGCCGTCCTTGTCTAAAAATGTGTATGTTCATATTGTATATTGAAATCGCATACACGTACTATATCACTGCTGAGGTGAAATTTCTGCTGTTGCAGTCAACCAGCGTCATCACGTGTGACGTTATTGATGAGTCCACAATTCCAGTTCCTAGCAATACGCTGATGCTGACGTTAAGAAGTGGTCACAATAAAACTTCATTCCATTACCATACATGCTAGTCCCAAAAAATTGCTTATTGTTCTCACGAATTATTTTTAAACGAACAAAATACTCAGTATTCGTTGCAAATTCAAATAATAATACTTATATAGAGGACAGTTTGTAATATACAAATATTTGAGTTTACACAATACACACCTCGTTGACTGTCACACTGATACTTAGCACTGTGAGACCTGTGCAAGCTGAATTCGTACGAATTTGTCCAATGAATTTTGAATTTTACTAAAATAAAAGAAGGAAAAGTACAAAATCTACTAATCAACAATTTTTACTTGCATTACAATTTTTTACAAAATATGCCTTTAGTATACATAAAAAACAAGTAAAAAATAACTTAAATGGAAAAAGAGATATGCTGATGATATTTCTATTTTTACCTTTATGAAAAACTTAGAAGTACTCAAACTTTATTTAGTCTAGTTTACATCATACCTATTTATGGCAATTCGCCGAACTTGCCGTGCAAAAAATCAATAAAAGGAAATCCACAATGGAGAAACCAATGATGGTTCCTAAATTCCAAACGTTCTAGATCACCCAACGCTCAAGAAATGGGGCTCAAGGCTGTTAATTACTAGGGCTGTGACACCGTTGTAAATTGGCACAATGTTAATTACCATCGAAACTCCAATTGGCAAAGTATGTAATCCCACATGAAAGTTCCAACTCTCCAAGTTAGCAGCGAGTTACGGAATTTGCTCGGCCTAGTGACATTGCCCTTAGATGCTAATGGGAGCATTTGCGGAGGATGAAATGTAAATAAACGGAATCTGTGCTGGGTTATTGATTGTATTATTCACATAGCAGCACTTATCGGCTGCGAAAATACTCCAGTGTAGCGAGGGTGTGAGTGGTGGATAAAGGCGTGGTTATAAATATTTATGGGATTTTAATTCCAGCTTTTTCTAGTTCAAATTTGCACAAAACTTTTCGCTGTTTGCTCTACTGCCAAATTAATTAAGTTTTAACACACTGATTGTTTGTATGTTCTGTTGTAGAATATAATTTGGTTTAAGCGGCTAAAAGGCTATACGCGAAGCCTGAAAAACCAATATAAATTGAGAAAATTCCGTGACTATTGAAATTCACATAGAAGTAAGTATAGCATGAGCAAATGAAAATTCTTCATTTTGAAGTCAAGTGTTATAATACCAGAAAATTATGCTTAAGCGTGATCAAGACTTTCCGTAATAAAGTCAACCGAAATATTTCCAAAGCCTGCAGAAGAAAAAGAGGATCATAACATCACTTTGTAACAAATGTCAAATTACAGCTTCATATTTTCTGGTGTTATAATACACATGAGACATGACTTCAAAATTCCAAAGGCACCCTTGATAAACTTGCTTTTTGCTCATACGATATTTGCAATCACTCTGCACAATACAAAAAATAAATTTGGGCTTTCCGCAGAAATCGATTAAAATGCTTCCGACACATTTTCCTAGTATATAAAATCAATTTTTAAGAGCGTAACCACGAGTTTTGCCTTAAAAGTTACGTTTTTCATGTAGTTCCTTTAATATACAAGAGGATATGCTTGATTGTCTGATAAACAATAAGCGACGAAGTTTGAGTTTCCTATTTTCTTCAATAGATGGGAAAGTGAAATTCGAGACTGAAAATAACTGTGAAACTAGTTCCCAAAACCAAAAATTATATTACATAATTCAATGTTTCGAGGCCAACAACAAACCATACTTTTTTCATAATTTATATCATATTCCGTATGTGTAGTATAATAGTTCGCTCTTTTTATAACAGGTAAAGAAACGTAAAGATCAATCTCAAAAGAGGGTTTCATATTTTTGTACTTATTTTTCTGCAAGCAGTACATTTCTTGTAAAATAATTGAGAATTATTCCAGATAGCAGATTATCGAAACAACAGTTAATGTATATAAAATTTCTGGCTTGTATGACTCCAACTACATTGGAAAGACTGATTTAAGATAATACCAGAAAGTTGACAACAAACATAAAGAACTTCACGATATAAAAGAGCATAATTACAGCTCTTTGGCCGGTTCAACGCCATCGACTCCATAGTACGTACTTGTACTGAACTCAAATAACCACTCAATTCCGCAAGGCTGGCACCGAAGGCTTTCAATAGCATCACGCCTGTAGCTCGTAGCAAATTCTCATTGCAATAATCTGTCCAATTGTGACGTCATCATCAGAAGTATATTATGCGCCCATTATTTATCCTATGATCTTGCTGTGGGCATGTGAATGAATTTAATTTACTTGGACTTTGTTATCAAAATTACCTTCCATATAATCATGCTCAAATATTTAACATTTTAAATCAGATTGACTTAATCTGTAATATTGATGGTTGCGTACTTCTTGCATTTTATTACATAGCCCGGTGCGCGAATTGCATTTTTTATCTAATTTTCTATACTAGCCCAGTTATAAATTGAGGAACACCATCAGGATACTTGCTTGTTAAATAATTCAACCGGCACTGACCGGTCTATAATAACTTTCAAGTTAGACTGTATATATAGTGACGTTACTTGGGGCATTATTACGGTGTCCTTTTACATGTATAACCTATAAAATACAATATTCCGAACATTCAAACGATCTGTTTAACTATTCGCGGTTGAGCTTGTGTTCTTTCCTTCCGCTGTGAGCGAACTCGCAGGACGCTTCGCAGGTATTCTAGAGATCGTAAACATCAAAGGTAATTCATGTCTATGGAGGTTCGCTAAGCACACCGTTTCGTAATTTAAGGATCCACGGGTCTTTTAAATGCATACCAAAAATTACGAGGCGCCTTTGACATTTATTCTGAACTATCATAATTTGCAATTCTATCGGTACCCACCCTTCCCGACTGCAGTGAGCTGGAGTAAAATCGTTGCAAGGTAATTTTTGTGGGTTCTCGAATCGTATAAACGTCGTATTTCCTTACAATAACTGGCATTGCAACGCGAACAGCTGCCACATTGCTAGTGTCGCAATTACTGTTTAGTCCTGTAATATATTCTTCTAGACTGGGTGGTACGCCTACTTTTAGGGTTACTTTCCAGTCTCCCCTCTGCGCCACCCGTTCTAGAAAAGTTCTTCGATCTCTTTTTATTGGTTATTTGAATCAGTTTCTGTATTAAAACGAATAAATGGTCGCTCTACAATAATTGTACGATTTGACACAAAGACCAACAGAAGTTACAGGCAGCATTCTGTAGCAGTACAGTAGTAAAGTTTGTGCCATTGCCGTTAGATGGCGCTGAAGAAAGTAAGTCTAATCAGGACACACTATGTTCGTTAGGACTGATTTAAGATAATAGCAGAAAGGCGACAACAAACATAAAAACTTGGGACTATTCACGATGTAAAATAGCATAATTACAGCTCTTCGGCCAGTTCGACGCCACCGACTCTATAGTACGTAATTATATTGGATTCAAATAACCAATTAATTCCGTAGGGCTGGCACCGAGTGCTTTAAATAGCATCATGCCTGTAGGTCGTAGCAAATTCTTTCATTGCAATAATCTGTCCAATTGTGACGTCATCATCAGAAGTATATTTCGTCGTCTAAAATTCAGTATAATATGCGCCAATTATTTATCCTTATCTTTCTGTGGCAATATGAATTAATTTAATTTACTTGGTACTTTCTTATCAAAATTTCCTTCCATATGCCCATGCTCAAATGTTTAATATTTTAAATCAGATTGATTGAACCTCAAATATTGATGGTTAGATACTTCTTTCTTATTACCCGCCCGGAGCGCCAATTGATTTTTTTTTATATAATTTTATATGCTAGCCCAGTAATACATTTTGAAACATAAAATTGTCTCTCTCTTAGCTGGGACATGGATTTTATAATTACAATGATAATTTGTAACAACTATCTCCGTTATGTAGATTTCTTTAATATAAACTGCATGTTCATAATAGTGTATAACATCAGAATTCTATGGCACTAGCACTATCACTTAACAACTTATTTCAGTTAATTTATTATTAGAAATTTATAGATTATACATCTTGGCTTTCAAAAGTCTTAATTCAGTATGCAATATTCAATATTGGTCTAATCCTTATATGACTTATGACTTTCTGTGTTACTTTGAAGTTCTCCATGGCAACTAATGCATAAACTTCTAGAGGTTCACAGCAATTCCTTCCGTTATCTGCACCATAGTCGAGAATGCTGACACTCCCATTATCACGTACGTGCCAAATAATATTTTAATTATTGGACATCACTTTAATGGGCCAATATTCAATCACGTATGCTCTTGTATACTTTAATTGATTAGAGCGTGTATATTCCTTACTTAAGAAAAATATACACTGTTTATTGTTTTTAAATCGTACATTTTTACCAAGCACTCAGCCTAGTTATCACACTATTCTCAATTACTGTTGATGTTTCATATTTCTTAAATGAATCTGACATACTAGATAAAACTAAATTAACTTATTACATATTCGTTACCAAAATAAGTCTATCTGTCACTTCCAATTCCAAACGTATCACCAACAAAATTTACACATTCTTATTCCCTACTGTACACGAAAGCTCCATCTGCCACAGATGCACCCCTTTTCAGGTTCGTCACTAACTTGTTCATCCAATTTCCACCATGACACCTCCCTTTCTTAATTGCATTCTACCTTATTAATGTTCTTTCAGGCCATTCGGCTGTTTGTACATGTTTTTGCTGCTTCGTTGTTCTATACACAATGTTATGAAAACGAACAGAAACAAAGTGGCCCATCGTAATTTTCCAATGTGTAATTTTAATCTTATTTTGAATAAAGGTTCCTAGTTTTAGCTTTATTTACTAATTATAGGCTAAACAATATGACTTTAATAAAAATGAATTATTACTGTGATTGTAATCCAGCTAGCATAGTGATATAGTCAAAATTATACGGAGTGACACTCTGTTGCTACAGCTATTCAAGTAGTGGAAGTAGATGTTTTGTATGTAGTGTATATGCATTTATAGAAAACAAGATTTATACAGAGTGAGACTTGACTGACAAGTATCCACATTTTCAAGTGGTTTTTTTCTACGTAGCAGCATTTCAATGGTCTGAAATTTATACGGCATGAAGGATACTCGTACCGTTGACTAACCAATAAAAATCGACGCTTTAGACAGAATTAAAAAAAGTGACTCAACAAGGTTAACTCCTCAGTAATGATTATTTTACATTTTTGTTAAAAAAATGATTGATTCAGTTAAGGATGGTTATAGCGCGAATATCTAAATCAAACGTTCGCTGGCTTATAGCAATGAAGGCGGATGGTAGATTTCCAAGCAGTATATTACACGTAAATATAATAATAATATGCTGTAATTCACATACGCATTATGTCAACATGTCGACGATAATTGAAACACATAAATCAGCAATAACCGAGCTCTTATTGTAATAAATGATGCGTTGCTGTCTGGCTTTTGTCGTGAAAGGTTAGGAACCATTTTAAAACGATTCCAAGTTCAAACGACTTATGTTATAGTTAAATTTACAAAGAATTCGTTTATTATGATAAATTTCTGCTTATGAGATCGTTTAATAGAAGAAAATAGCAGCATGATTTATGTGAGACTGTTTTTCATGGTTAGATCTATACAGAGTGGCTCAGAAATATTATAGCAAATAAGATTTGTTGTGTTACTAAATTTATTTAAAAAAAAAACATCTAACTTTTTGTGAAAGAGAAGTTCTTAAATTAATAAATCTGCGCAAAACAGGTTACCATCATTACTATATAAATAAACTTTTGTTTATAACACTGTTGTTTGTTTTCTATACAAGCTACAAGCAAGTCTTCAATAAACAATGCAATATCACATGCATATGGCCACAAGTACAATGCTCGACTTTTTTAGGTTTTGCGAGCTAATAGCGAGCACTGCAATAGCCAAAGGTAAATTCCACCATGATACAACAGTTCTAGTTCCACGTCTCTTTCCATGATGGATCATGCAATCACTAATAAATCTAAGTTTCTCACAACCTCTAAATCAGGCATGTCAAACTGATGGTCCTTCGAGGGTCAGATCGGTACATTTGTGTTGTCATGAGGGCCGCACACGACAACTAATTGAAGTCATTTAATAAAAATTATTGCAGAATTATCTAAATTACTTCAGTTAATCGCTGTGGTGTACATTGTACGGGACGCATGCGGCCCGCGGGCTTCACGTTTGACATGCCTGCTCTAAATAACCTTTTGTTCTTAAAACAATGTTTGTTGTGTATACAAGTTACAGGAAACTCTAATAAATGATACCATATCAATGTGTACGGCCACAAGTGCAATACTCGACTTTTTCAGGTTCTGCGAGCGTATTGGGAGCACTGCCACAGCCATAGGTAAATTCCACATTGCTACAATAGTCCTAGTTCCACGTCGTAATACGTATAGTTAGTAATAAACGTAATAAACCACAAATATTAGTGAGCTTTAAGTGATTTCTCGCTTCGAAAGAGATTATGAAAGCCATTCAATAGATATCACGGTGAGCACGTGACATAATGTCCTTTATAAGCTACAAATATGGTTCATGATAAAACAAATTTTAAGGCTGGCATTTTTCATTACAGCAATTCTAGTCATGCATTCAGCTTCCATGAGGGGTCATACAATCACTTAAAAATCCAAGGTTCTCCATAACCTCAATAACAGTTTGTCTATAACATTGTCATTTGTTCTGTATACAAGTTAGAAGCATCATTATCTACGTTCAGGGGGTAGGTTGTTCAGCTTGTTCCGGTCATTCGGGAGGTCGTGGGTTCGATTTCCGTGGCCGGCTGATCTAGTTCAGGTTTTTAGGTGGTGTTCCTGAGTCAACAGAGCAGCTCCTGGCCTCTCTTCGATTCTCTCACCCATCCTGAAAATCATGTTGTTGGCTGAAGAGGGGCGCAAGGTCCCTATAGCATCCCGCCCCCAGTTGGCGGAATTGAAATGACCCTGAACGTTAACCTTTTTCCCTGTTCCGATTCTAAGCTCCTTCTTTTGCACGGTCGACCAACGTTTCTTCTATCGTTTGGTGCGTATTGGTATACTAACATGGGGTATCTGTCTGGACCCATTCGATCGATGTGTTCTCTCCAGGATGTTTTGTATTGTATAATTTTGTTCTTTGTGTTGAATATTCCAGGATTGAGCAAGTGGCTAATAAAAGGTACATGTCATTGCATATGACAACAAGCGCAATACTTGACTTTTTCAGGTTTCCCAAGCGCATTGGAAGTACTGCCACAGCCATATATAAATTCCACCTTGATACTATAGTCTTAGTTCCAAGTCGCAATCCGTATATCTAGTAATAAACGTTACTGCAAACGTTAAAAAGATGTAGGTGCTTTCTCGCCTCGAAAGAATTATTAAACTTGCTCAATAGATGATATTGCAATGAGAACATGACGTGATGTCCTTTATAAGCTACAAATATGGTTAATGATGAGCCAACTTTCAAGGCTGTCATATTCCTTTACATCAATTCTTGTTATTCATCAGCTTCCATTATGAATGTAGCAATACCGCGATACGGGCTTTTATCTCCACTTTAATTCTTTTATATACGACTGGGTAGAATTGGTCACTTTATATACCCTATCTTTGAGAGTGTAATTTGTCACTTTACGGCCTGCTTAGTGTCTTGTTTGTCAGTTTGCCAAGCAGTGATATCGTAGGTTGTCAACATTTTTAGAATTTATAAACTCGGTTTAATTGCGAATATTCTGGTCTGTATATAAAATGTTGTATGCACCTCATTAGTAACTAGCGTTTATGGCCCTTGTCGTGATAAAGCTCACGGCTACGTCTCTAAATTGCACACCGCGGGCCATAAACGCCTTATTACACCCTTGGTATATAAATAACTACTACGGCCCGTTTTGTGTCTTGTTTGTCAGTTTACCAAGCAGTGACATCGTAGGTTGTTAACATTAATAAAAATTATAATTTTTAATTGCGAATATTCTGGTACGTACATAAAATGTAGGGACCTCGTGTATAACTAGCGTTTATGGCCCTTGTCGTGTTAGAGGTCGCGGCTAAACCTTGGGCTCTAATTTTCACGCCACGGGCCAAAAACGCTTTCTTACGCTCTTGGTACATAAATAATTGTTAGATTATTCAAGATCAAAGGAAACTCACAATAAAAAATCAGAAACTCCATTTATGGTAGCTAGTATAGAACTTGCATTCAGTACAAATACTATCAACCGTTCTAAACAGTTCTTCTGGGTGTTTCTGAGGTATTTCCCTGGTTGCCACATAATATCAAAGCACGTAAAAGCAATAATATTTTTGCCCATTTCCAATTCTTCAATCTAAAATGAGTTATTACCGAAACTTATATTAACAAATTACTACGTATTTTTGTTTATATCAAGAAACGGAAAACTTCCGTTACTTTTCTTCCTTTTGTCTTCTCCAACACAGGGTACAAGCTCGAATAACCTGTTCCTCCAAAAACTGGTAAGTTTCCAAAAGCAATTATATATTGTAGTGATACATGCTCGAAAGCTTTTGCTATTGATTTGAATTCTATAAAACCAGTTAACAGTTGTTTACTTGCTCTAGAACTTGAACAATTTTCAGCAGTGTGACCTTTGAGATTCATCATTTCATCAAAGGTTCACCCGTATTGGCTTCCCAGCCCGACAATGTGCGTCACAGTATTGTCAAGTGTGACGTCACGGATCATTACGCTACGTTTGCAAATTTTAAGGACTCGTTAATGGGTCAGATGCGCCCACGGAAGTTGTCAAAGTCCTCCAATTAACTTGCACGATTAGCGTTTAAACGAATGCACGGAATAATTACTAGTGCGGGTCAAGTTCAACTGATAAAACATGAGAAGCCTGCGTAATGGGGTTTCAAGTTCCACAGGATCCGAGGACAAGAATGCGCAGAATGAATTCCTTCTATCGAGATTGCAATCTGTATTTAAATTAGTTTGGTGACTAAAACGAAATTTATGTTGGGACCATCAGTTCCGGGAATTAGGAATGTATATGGAGTGGTGTTGAAATATTCAGGGATTTTCCCGGCATTTTATGATACTTTCCAAAATGGTTTTAAATTTGTTAAATGATAATTTAGACGGCCTGTAATCATAAATGATTGCCTGAACCTTTTTTTTGCATACTGCGCTCGGACTGAAATACCAAGAGCTACAAAAGTGCGATGATCCATAGCAGAACAACGCAAAAGGACGCAGGATCATATGGCCACATATCTAATCGGATAGAAATTAGTTAAAATAGTAGAATTGTAAAGTCATCGTAGTTTCGCTATTTGTAAAAGGTTACATTTTAATACAGCAGTCTTCTTCAGAAGTTTCTTAGGAGAAGCACACGTACGGCATCCCAAGTAAATGCCGACGATGTATAAAAACAATTGCCATTACAATAGTCTTTCGATTCAAAACGTAAGTCCTTGAAAAAATGTGTTGTAATACTTCCTTTTCTGTTCTTTGAGTTGTTTGAAAATATCCAATAATTTTATTTATATTCGTATAATTATGGGCTTTAGTCTAAACCAACCACTGAAATATTATACTTTCTAAATTTCGGCACAGAGTCGAAACGAGTCCAAAGCTAAAATTAATGACCGAGGGTTGATTTTAATGTCGATGGGCCTTTGCGGGCAGTTAGCCGAGAATTCCCATATGGGTATGTTGTGAGGCCCGAGGTGACTAGGGGTGGTATTTTTACAATGCGAGGGTTCTTATGTGCTTTTGGCAGTCTGTGGCAGAGATCGCACGAGACTGAATGCGAAAGCTAATTCACCGCGGGTGTCATTCCACCGCGATTATACGTGTTTTTGAAGTGAATTGAATTGTGTAAGTTATTATGGATTATAACTTATAAGAGAGCGGATGAAATGATGAGGTCTGTAAAACGGAATACTAGTGCTTGAGTAGCTTTGCAAATATAGTTATTATACAGCGGAGTCGAATATTTGTGTATTGTTCGTACTGATGCTAATTGTAGACAGCTTTATTAATTGGGTAGTTGTTCATTGTTATGGTTGACCTGGGGTCTAAGCTAACCCCAGATAGCTCTATCGAGTACTGGATCCGTGACCATTCTGCGAAATGGTCCACGATCCTTGACCTGTTAAGCACCTTGCTTATTAGTGATCCCAGTGAGCGCGACTGGGTGGCTTGGGAAGCCCGTCTCCCAAAGATGCCTTCTGACCTGTGCCTCTCGCGCGTGGATGCGGCCGCCGCGATTGCGGGTCGCATTGACATGGGTTGGACACATTGATGCAGTTAACGTTCGGTTAAGGCATACTAGATGCGGTAAACATCCGTGTTTTCAGAATTATTACAGGCACATCATAGAAGGTGCACCGAAGAATATACCTGACGATGTCTTCTTCTAGATGCGACGTGGGAACGCCGCGGGGGGCATAAAACCCCTGTAAGTATTATGTAATGAGCACATTACTGCTAAAAGATGAATGTTGTTTTGCTTGCATGACTGATTGTGGAACTGGCTGAGTTTGTGCTCGTGGTCGGGCGTGTGTGGTCACCTGCTATATAAAACGACTCGCCGTTCGCCTTGCACCACCAGTATCATGTTTCTGATTTAGAACCCCAGACCGCAGGGACGTTATGGAATTTCTAGTAAGTCGTCAGTTCTTGTAAATTTATACATGTGAACCGATCTGAAACCAGGGAAAAATAAATTAGCTCGGGACACCGAAAATATGTGCCAACAAATGTTCAAACAAAATGAACAAAGAAGCATGTTCTTCCCAGCTAAGCTGGCTGTACGCAAATGTTTGAATAGAAGTCCATTTTGAATCAATCGGGGTAGAGGACTATGCTTCCGTGGAAGAGCAGAGCTCTTTGTCAGGAGAATTAGCGATTAGCACACGACACACGATAACTGAGACCGACGGCTTAACTTACCCTCCAAAGTGTGACGAATAGCTAGTTATTGCCTATAGTTTAGTCTCTAGTGCACCACCTAGCAAAGTGGTGAGCAAGGTGAAAATACAGCCAACAGTGATAATACATAAATAAATACTACGAACGAGTAGGAGTATGCAAGAACATAGATTCGTTTGAATCTACAGGGCAGTATAGTGAATGCATGTATGTTCTCCGAACGTAGACACTTTATGTTGTTCTTCAAAAATTTCGCACATGATCCAACTACATCTAGAAGTAATTCTCTATACTGGGTATCGAAGATCTATTTATTTTTGTCTTATCATTATCTAGTGCTAGTGCCTCATTTTTTTCACCACTTTCCTTCACATTCACTTTACTTTCGTGAAAACACATTCTGATTTTACCAACTAGCATAAATTAACATAATCTGGTATAAGTAGAAACTTCAAACATCGGCGCCAGTGGAATACCACCAGTTTTTTGTATTACATTTATGAGCATCATTCAAGAATCACAATAAAGTGTAACAGGAACATTGCATCTCCATAATGTAAATCTGTTCATAGGTCAGCTTAAGATCTAGGAAAAGGTGATTTTCTTCTAGTTCAAAATTTCATAGTTTTGTCTGATGTTGTACATATTACCAGTCAATGTTCTGCCCTTGCGGAATTCACATTGCCAGTCTCCTACAACTTCTGCAGCGTACGGAGTCGGTATTTTCAGCAAAATATGACACTATCTTGTACGAAGCCGAGAATAGGGTATCCAGTACCGGGATCCGGCATCCGGTATAGGGATCTGGTATCGGGTTCGATACCGGGATGTGTTATCGAGATTCGACACCGGTATCCGGTACCGGGATCTGGTATCGGGATCCACTATCGGGATCCGCTACCGGGACGTTCCCGGAATTCTATAAAGAAAACCGATTCCCGGTACTACAGCCACTACAGGCGAAGTCCCCGGACTATGTTAAGATGTGTACGAGTATACGATATCAGGAAATTAAATCTTGTACGAAGCTGACAGTATGGTTTCCAGTACCGGGATCCGGTATTGGGATTGGTACCGGGATCCGGTATCGGGTTTCTGTACCGGGATATTGAACCGGGATCCGGTATTGGGATCCGGTATCGGGACCTTTCCGGGTATCTATCTACAAAGAGAACCGAGTCCCGGGAACACAGCCACCACAGGTGAAGTCCCGGGACCAGGTTAAGATGTGTACGAGTATACGATATCAGAAAATTAGGACAGGTATTCACCGGCGTCTGGCCTATTACTCATGCCTCATGCACAGTCTTCATTATTTACATTTTGCGTAGACAAGAGAGGTACTGTATATCTACCAGCGTGGAACTTGAGAGCATTTTCAGTGGCAGGACCTTTTTCTTCGAAAATCCGTGCGATATTAGGAGCCTTAAATGCCCCTGTAGCTGTACGATACTATTTTATGTCAAAATAGTTTATTTCTTGTTTATTTACACTTGTTTACTACGTATATACTATACTACCAATATGTATTTAAATACCAGTGATCCAATGATACTACCAAAGTACCAATATAAAAACAAGCAAACCGCGCACTACGCGCTGCGAGTCTTGAATCGGCGCGCACGTGAAATAGGATACGCGAAAGGTCAAGCTCCGATCCGAGCGCTAAGATAAGAAAAAAAAAACCTAAACAAATATAAACATCTGTGAAGTCGGAACGTGAGATTTTATTTTGTGCCACACACGCACATTAAGGAAAATTATATTATAGATACTTTATTTAACTTACGCTTATTTTTTTGGAGTTTGCTTATCAGCTACATATTATTACCCTTTCGGGATCTTCGGGACTAGTCCTGGGACTTGAAATTTAGTTAGTAAGTCCCGAAAGTACTTTTGTCCCAGAACTTGGTTTCAATATGTTCTTTCTTATTTAGTATTACATTGCCTTGTTCATCTTTTATACTATTAACTCATGCCATGAAGCCACCTCGTACACTCTACAGAATTCTTTTGCTTTGCTGTGAATCTATTTTATCTTTTTTCTTGATAACATAGTCCCTTATTTTTCTCTTAATAACATTTTAGTTTGATTTTTCTCTTTATAATATTCCTCTACTTTATCTTGAGATCGCAATGGTTGTATTTAGTTTACCTAGAACACCTTCTGTTGCTGCTACTATTGCCTTTGCTATTTCATTATGGCCCGCGAAAAAGGTCGCCTGAGCGGTAGAAACGCTGGTGCCACCCTGGGGCAGAGCTGGCCCACAAGGGAGTTCGTTTGGACGACAGAAACTCTGGTTTCTTTTAGACTGACAAATTGTTTTATTGTGTCATTGGATATTCCCTTTGTTCTTGATATTTCAACATTATCATTTTAGTCCATTGCAAATGTTCTTTTTTGTTGTTTACGTTCTTCTATCTTCATTATTTATTTTTTATCGTATGACTTGTTTGGCCGGGAGCCCCGGGTCTGCGATCCGAGAAGTTATTGCTCCATGGAGTACTATACTGTTGACTGGGGCTGAACATAAATTTCCAGAAAAAAATGATTCGGGAAAACACGTTCTCTTTCATGAGAATTTTCTGAGCCAGCAGAACTATTAGCTTTAAATAGAACAATAATTGACAAACCTCCAACTATACAATTTAAGGAAAATCGGCCGAGCTATTTAAGCTGTAGGCGTAGCCCTTATTCTCCATTCTCGTGGTACGTGAAAGTAAAAATATAAAAAGCATGTCTTATCAGTGCAAGATACATTTTTAAGATTTGTTTACTAATCTCACAAGAGTTTAAAATTCGCGAAAATATATACGTATATCAGATAATACAATAATAATATAAGTACTTTTGTACTACATTTGGTAGCTTTAATGCTACTTACATACGCTTGCATGTAAATAATTTCAGGCGATAAGGCCAAAGTACAAGCACGTTTAAACAATATTAAAGTATGGCACACACGCAACGCAAACATAAAAAAATATCTACGTACAAAGTATAAAATATTTAATCACGTATTAGTACCACTTTTAGCATTTGCTGTATGTAATAGCTCCCTATTTGTTTCTTAACTTGACAAGTAAATTCACGACTTCTATTAGCAAGTAGTAGACTAATTCGTACAATTTGTTTTTTTTTCATATCTGTACCCCGCCCGCAGCAATACTCTTATTTTCCAAATGAAAAAGTTTACGATTTCGGATTTGTAATTTTTTATACAAAATATTTTTTCTACTTCCAGGAACGAGTATTTACTTTTAGAAAGAGTTTGAAATACCAAACGGGACCTTTGCAATCACTTACCATTTTCGTTTAAGTTACCAAACTACATTCATTTTGAAATTATCTTCTTTATTGAATACTCCAACTAAATATTAATTGTTGTGGAAAATGCAGGCTTATACTATGCCACGGTAGTGGTTATTTTGGCATATTTGGTCTAAGTACTTTATAATGTACTATGGTTATCTACCAGCGTCATGCATTTAGGTTGATTTTATCGCTCGTTATTGATTTAACTAATTTATATAACAATCTCTCAACCCACAATGGTTAGCTACGAGAATCAAATAAAGGTTAAGTGGAAGAGCAGACATCTGATTTTTAAACTGCGATTCTGAACTTTGCTCTATCAGCAGAAATATAGAACATTATTTTAACAACACAAATATCAAGCATATGGTTTATTTGGTTTAATTTTATTGTACTACATATATTTTCGTTTTTTAATTATTGCTGCAAAGCCATTATAAGAGGTAATTTAGTGGATGACCAGTTTTTATTTCTAATTAGATTTAAAATCATACACACGTGAATTATCTTTTTTATAGATCATATATTTAAATTAAATAAAAAAATACCTTAAAAAATAGACAGCTGGCAACAGCAGTTAATAATTAAGGACTATGAGTTACTTATAATAACATCTGTGTCCACATATTGAGAATATTCCAAAATTTACCTTCGACTGGCTTTTGTTTTATCATATTAATTTGCTTTAATTATAAGAGTTTTTCGATTAGTAATTTGAGGCAATTTGGGATTTTGAAACCTTTTGGGAAATTACCGCCCAATTAAAGTGATTATATCAGTTGTATCACGAGATAACAATTACCCTCATTTTCATTTGCCTAATTTGAATATTCCAAGTGAAACAAAAATTAGTAGCTTGGTATCTCGTGATGTGATACTTTATAATTCGTCGGGAAGCAGTTACCTACCAGCAATTACTGCCAGGAAAATTATTAACACTAATTAGTTAGGTTTTTAAAAACAACATAATATTTTAAAATTAAATAAAAAATCGCCCTAACTGAAGATTATGCGCCATTTTTAATACACCCTGTAATTAGTAAAAAATTTGTTTTTAGCTTCCCTACTACATTATATTAAAAACCAAAAAAAGAAAACCATTTTAGAGATATTCATCTGGAAAATCACCTAGCTCACATCAATACTCATTAAAAATGTAATAAAAACTAAATGTTTGAAAAAAAATCGTTAGAGCCGTTTTTGAGAAAATCGAAAAAAAAATCACTAGAGTAGACATCATACTTCCGTTTATGCGATTTTCTGCAAAAGCTTGCTTTCGCATCTAGATAGTAAGATAGTACAGAAAACTTATATACGAAGTTTCAACGTCATACCTCTTTTCGTTTTTGAGATATTCTGTTTACACACAGACAGACCAATGAACAAAAAATGATTTTTTGGGTTCACGGTACTCTAAAACGTGAAGATCTTTTGAAAACTCAATTTCAATTTTTTGGCGCGAATCCAATACTTCCTTTGCCGTAAAATGAAGTAAAAAATGATATGCGGATAGAATAAACTAGTGGTGAAATTATTATAAGGGACATTAAGTCAGTTGTTCCAAACAGATACCGCAACTAAATTATATATTATGCATTGATAAACATATATAGAGCGATAAAAAATCTCCTTAGGTAACCTATGCCACGTCGCAGGTTCAAGTCTACATTTTACCCTTTCTCCGTGACGTCATAAATATCAAAACATAGTGTTGAAAACGTATGTCTAAATTTAAAGCGAAATTTAAAAAAAATCATATTTAGATCATAGATGGTAGAAATCAGAAAGAATTTAACATATATCTAACCTTTAAAGCAAATAATGCTCTAAATAAAGCTTTATTCATACCTAAACATTCTTGATCTATGTCAATTCGACGGTTCTCAAGTTTAAAGAATTCTCTAACGTTTAAAATAAGATTTTGGGCTTGCTAGATTGCTGGTTATAGCAGCATTTTTAGGGTGATTTTGGACAAATGTCACATTGACAGCATTATGAAACAAGCTATACTTAAAGCCGACTTGACCAAAAATTGCACATTTGTTGTTTTCCCCAGCCTCTTATAGTTGAATAAAGAAAGACAATTATTACCTTACCGAAAAAGGTAATGTGTAGACTTTGGCTTATACAAAAGCTAGAATGTGAATCTCAACTGACTGACACTGACAGTACTGTAACAAGGTTGCTGTGATATTAAATAAATACATTGTCATGTTTATAAAAGGTAACAGAAACTGTCCCACATATTTTTGCATACAATGGGAAGTCAAAAAACTTCAAAATGCGCTCAATAATGTAGTCAACCTTCTGTCGAGAATACCATGTGAGGTTAGAATGATAACAGTGGGGACATACGTTCAAATTTCGAAGGATACTTCGAAGAGAACATTTTTCGATCACTCGTTAGACATGTCAAACCTCAAAACTACTTATTTACAACCTGTGATGTAGACCTGAACTTAATAAGACATAAAAAAAATGAAATTATGTAAAAAGTTAACTTTTATACTACAAATCGCAGTGCGTCCAATGTCCATATTGCTTAAAATTTCCAACATAATATTCCGGAAGATCAATAAACTAACAAAACATTTGAAAGTAACACATATATTCGGGAATTCAGTTAATTTTCGTTTCCATGAAAAAATCTCAAAGGCGAAGATTAACGAAGTTACGGAATTTATGCTCTCTTCTACAAAATGACTTACAGGATCGTTTACTTATTTAATTCGGAGTCTTTCTACCGTAAGGTGTAAGAAGATCGTTTACAGAGTTAATTCTTCAGATTACATGGTTCCGAAAACAGGGACTCCACAAGGTTCTGTATCAGGACCATAAATGTTTATTTACACTTTTAAAACTATCAAAAATATATCAAATCATCGATGCAGATATTTGCCGATGATAGGCAATACTCATTTAATAAGGAACATTTTCAGAAATCGATCTCTACAACTATTTAAAATATCAACGGAACACTCTTCAGTTATCATTGCTTCTAAATCTAATGTAATAGTTTTTGGAAATTCAGCCAATACAACAGAAGTAATGCCGTTTGCCGTTTTCAAAATTAATGATGACGTAATTCCAGTTGTTAATGAAGCAAAATACTTTAGGACTAATTCTCGATAATTCGTTTAGATATATAACTCATATAACCAATTGTGTAAAAAAGCATATTTAAGCTTTAAAATCCTTTTTCCGCATAGACATTACTTCCCAATTCATGTAGAATCAATGCTTTGCAAAACATTAGTACCTACTATGCTATTTCACTTTGTTCTCAGATCTATGTGTAACGCCCCGTTGTATTTTTTGACGTTCCTATAATGGATTGCGCACTTACAACTTTGGCATTCGCATCTCTAATTTATTAGTACACCGCTCGCAACTTCATTTTCCCAGCGCAGCAGTTAGGGAGTTTCAAATTTCGAATACGTGTATTTTACGATAAGACACTGAACCCCGACTTCAAGCATACCTTGTATTTGGCGATCGCAGGATGATTTCGCTAAACCACCCCTTGTGCGAGCCGAAGATTTAGGCCGCACACATAAACTTCGGCCCGTTATCGATCGTTGGGTAAGCACGTGTTGATTCGTTCTGTACTAATTAATTTGAGAATTTGGCCTTTTTTTCTGCATCTCTTTTCTGCATCTCTATGCTGCATCTTTATGCTGCATCTTTATCGCTGCAACATTATTGCTGCATTTTCATCTTGCACGCTCCTGGACGACATTGCCAGAGATGAACTCGTGAAACATTTTCGGCCCGCTGAGCTTCCTGCGTTGAAGGTGCTTTGCCGGCGGTCCATGAGCCGCAGATATCCCTCGTCGGCCGCGTTCTACCTGGTGGAGGCCTGTGTTAAGCGTTCCAGATAGCCATGCAGTAAGTAAACGCTATTTTTTGCTAACTCTCACCGGATTCGTTTGCTGACTAAACAGGCTGTTTTGCCTACGATAATTTATGGCATGATTCAAAAACAAAGGCCTTTGATTTTCAATCTCGTGCGGGAAAAATAACTTATTAGCTATCGTATCAGTCACACTGGCGATTTCAAATAGGGATCTACTGGAACTACGCACCCAGCGTGTATAAGTTGCGGTGGAGCTTTTATTGTTCGACTTCGATCGCCATGCAGTTCAATTCAAATTCGACATTTTAAAAGATTTTTTTATAGCCTGCTATCGGGTAGTTTTTGTAGGCGTAGCCGCTAGGATGTTTGCCTGACATCCTGGATTTCAATATTTTGATTTACCAAATGCGAATTGTTTGACATAATAATTTTGGAGTTTGGCACCAATTACAATTTATTACTATGTTGCAGTGCGCCATGTTTTTACATGGAATTGAATATGTTAATGTTTAATCTTTGTGACACCTCCTAGTGATAATTAAATCTAGTTTTACTGCCACTGGTATATTTTTGTTTACTGTTCTTATAACCCTTCATGAACCCGCTCATTTTTTTTGCTTAAGATTGTGAAGCGATGACATCCAAGGTAGATGGTGAAGTGAATAGTTAGCTAGGCTTGTTTTTGTTGTTGTGAATAACGACTGGCGCCCTATTGTCTTAATTTATGTATGTAGTTTGTAATATTCAAAACCGCCGCCTGGTGCTTATTCACACCATATTCTGCCGATGGTTTGAACTAGCCAGGGCTGCGTTCACACATCGTTTAAGGGTGTTACATATGGGCAGTCCATCACGCAAGAATTCGCGCACAGAATACGGCGAGTTCAGAATTCTTGTTTGCGCTTTATTTATGGAATAAGAACATTTTATAGAATCTCCTGCAAATAAAACGATATAAAATGGCTCAATATGTATAACAGACTATTGTTGCAGTATGCTACACTCTGTAATAAAATAATTATTGAAAAACGACCACCATATTTGCATAATAAAATCAAATTTCCTACTCATGTTCATTTAAATTTACGTTTCAATGGTCTCATAACGCCACCAATTCATAAGACTGCTCTATTTCAAAGAAGTTTTTCTTATCAAATATGCAAAATTTATAATTCAATACCCCTCAGTATAAAAACTCTCCTTTCAAACATTTAACATCAAATATAAATAAAGCCTATTTGTTGGACGAAGGAACCATATTTTGCATGCTTTAACTCAAGAACCATTAGTTAAATAAAAGTAGACGTAGCCCAAGTACCTAATGAAAATATGCATATTGTGAACCCTTCAGATACAGGGTGAACACGGTGCATCGAACCTGTCATCACCGCGTCTTTTATAGCCCAGTCGTAAGCCAATATAACATGTGTGCTGTCGTGGGCGAGAGGTTATTTAAAGCATCTGGGCAGCAATTGGATTCTACGAATTCCAATTCTACCGGCTGAGTTTTTTTTTTTTGAAAATTAATGTAATGTGCATTACCAAGTGTTTCCTTTTACTGGTCAGAAACATTAAGATATTTGTACCTATTTTGTGACCGGACTTGCGAGGGAAGCAGGGAAGTTCCGTGTAAACCCCGTTATAGATTTTTATGTCGGCACTTACCGATTTTGTAACGTAATTTATATTAACAATTATTGTTTAAACATCAACTTAAATTGTCATACTATTTCTGTGACATTAGCTTACTAGATTTTTGAACCGGCTTGTTTCGCGACTTGCGGGCTGTTTTATGCCGAATTGGCCGTGACGCTCTCACGCATTTTAGTTGCTACGGAAGACCATGTCGCACTAGTGTTTCAAGGTGACCTGTGCAATGTGTCACTTTCAGTAACACCAAGCCATGCCATTTTTAGCATTTTTCGTAGTGGTCTTCGGAAAATTTGTTTTTAGAGCAAGATGTAACCCTTTATCATGTACGAGTATCAAAGAAACTGAGAGAAAAGAGAATTGTACGGGCAGTCAAGCGTCTTTGCACACGGTCTTAAAAATATACTATTTAAATGGCAAAAGGATAATCCTCGAAGAGGTCTCATGAAATTCTGTAACACGAACAAGTCTTATCGGCACATAAAACCCTAGACAGTGGAAAAAGTCGGATAAAACATATCATAAAACCGAAAGCATTATATCAATTCGTGTTGTTTGACGAGACGTGGCACTATAGGTCGCTGTAGCCTAGACATTGGTTTGCCACTGTTAAAAGTATGCTAACATACCAGCAATACATCACAGATATGACGTTGTGAAGTGTATGTCGTGCAACGGAAGTTTATTTAGAAGAACTATAACGTAGAAGAGTGTTGCTGATATTGGCATAATATATGCTCTTTTTGGCAGACGAGAGGATATGAAATATTAGTTTTTTATTTCATAAAATGGACAGATATGATAAGTAATGAAGTGTTCGCCATCGATTTAAAACAACCTTAATTGAAGGAAAACTACAAGGCAAGCGACCAAGAGATAGACCTCGACTGCAATAAATTAGCCAAATTATTAAAAAAAAACGCAGGATGTGACAATCACTTCAAACCAGGACCGAAACGAGTGGAAAAGACTAATTACACCGACAAGGAGACTTACTTTATTATACAAACAACCAACAAAATCCTTACAAAGGTTGATATTTCAATACAACTGAACGATCCAATGTGCATTAGTTGCTAAACATAATAACAACTAGGAAAATATGCTCGTGAAGCATAACCAGATTTATATCTGGAGTCTCAGCAGTTTGTATCAACTTCTTCTAGTACCTCTTACTTTTTTAATTAGGGGAATATTGATTATACTAGGTGGCGGCTTTCAACACCAAACATAAGCAATGTACTGAAAATTACCTTTATGCATATTGATGATGCTCTCCATTTAAAGATACAAAAATATTAATGGCCTCGCTCTAAATAGAAAAATATTTTACTGGTAGTAATTGGTAGTAAACGTTAGTCAATGACAAGAAACACGATATTAAAATTTTGTAGGGTATTATATCACCTTGACAAGAAAAACACGTACAATCACATATGGATATTATTAAATTTATTAGTTCTAACAGAAGAGCGAGATTATTTGATTAAATATTAATATACGAAGCACATAAAAATATAATTGCCTTCAGCATACTAGTAACACCTCTACACTACAGCCGGTTAAGCGCCTCCGACTCCAAGTGCGCTGGCATACAATCGCAAATTACAGGCTATTAATGTCATGATGCTTACATTTAGCCCTTAGAGCAACCTTACCTTAGATGATGCAAGCTACAAAATAGGCTCCAGTAATTAAATAAAATCTTTAAAGTTATTATTTAAAGGGACTTTAAAAGGTTTGTGCAGATAAAATTAACTGTATGATGTATTTTCTTCTTCTTCTTTACAAACCATAATTTCTCCACTGCTGAGGATATGCCTATCAAGTCTTTTCCAGTTGTCTTTATCCTATGTGAGGTATCGCCACCTTCTGCTTGCTGGATATCATCGGTTCATGTTTTCCCTGGATCTCCCAACACTTCGTCTCTTCTCCCATGGTCTCCATTTAAGCAGTTTCTTGTCCACCTATCGTCGCTCTTCCTAGCTATATGGCAAATGCACAGCCCCCTTCAACTTTGCCACTATTTCTGTGATATTGGTTATTTTTGTTTTTTGTCTAATACTATCTTCATTTCTAACGTGTTTGCTCAGACTAACACCCAACATTTGTCTCTCCACAGCTTGTGGAGTGCATTGAAGTCGATGGAGCTATTTTTTAGGGTCACGGTTTCCATGCATATGTATTAAGTAGGTATTTAGGGTCTTTGATTTTCTTTATGTAGCCTGATTTTGTGTCCTAAGTATATAAATATTGTTATGGTGTATGTATGATTTGATACTATTATTATTAGATTTTTATTTAAATAAATGACTGTGTCATCTCAAAGAGTTGGGTTTTCTACATCGTAGCAAATATGATTGAATGTATAATTATAGGCAAGACATTTGCTATTAAGATAATTATCGTGGTTTTTATAACTTTTAAAAGTAATCGCTTTAACCACCGCTTATTTATCCAATGGGACCGCTACAAAATTAGATATTTCAACTGATGGGAACAACTTTACAAACATGGCGCTTCAACCTCACAATTTATCAAACCAAGTTGGCTTCGTATTAATAATTACATCAGTGATTACGTAAGTGTGCGTTATCCAAGTGATTTAACAAACGTAAGTAAATAGACTTCTTCCGGAAATGTGCAAAAACCGACGCCACTTAAAAAAAATCATCAAATTCTATTTTTGGGATAACCTTTTAACCTTATTTGGCTTCCCTGATGAAAAAAAGGACACGAGGCGTCGCCACAGCAAGTCCCACGACAGACAGAGGCTCCTCTTTATCTCCGTTGGCCTGCTGTAACAAGCCAGATACCTCTTCGAACGCCACCTGCAGCTTGCACCACTCCAAAACTACTTACAACTCCGTCTTTGCCCCAGTCATAGGGCTCCGCATTTCTCAGCACGAATGTCGCTGCCTCCTTACAGCTTCCAGGGCTATGCTAACCTCACAACAGCTTCAAAAACTGCCACATGAACACAAGCTACCACTGCACTTTCTAAAAGGGGTGCAACGAATCAAAACAACTCTTCTACAGCCTACCCAAAAGATACTGCACTAATTATAAAACACTGAATTGGGAAAATGGATTATTTGCGGGGAAGCCAAAATAACATACCTCACAGCTTGGCTTTGCTTCCCCTTTCTTTTTTTTTTGTAATCTTTCATCTTACATTGTTATTTATTATTTCTAAGCCTGCTCTAATTACATTTCATATTTCAATCAAGGCTAATATTGTTTTTAATGCCGTTTTTACAAATTATTAAATCAAAGTCAATGTATTCATACTATTAATACAATTTGCAAAATATAACTAGCACATTTATAGAATATTTTGTAAAATAATATATGAAATGCTTAAAATGTTATTAATTGCTATCATAATTTTGGAGCCTTTAAAAGTGTCAATTGCAATATATTCTTCCACTTTTTCGATGTTTTCGGTTCCCATATTTATTTTTATGTTTGTGAGCTACGGAACTTAGTTTTTTATGTTTATTTCAAGGCTGACTTTTTGTGAAGCTTGATTAAGTTGTTCAATCATGATTTTTGAGTTCTTCTGGACATTCACTAATTAATCGTCTGCAAGTCGTACATGTTGTAAATACGTATAAGCCCTTAAACACGTTCTCCAAAGACAGGATAAACAATTTAAGTGAGATTGCGTCAGCTTGTCTTTGATCTTATGTATTCCGTTTTCAGACCTTCATCTAATTTAATTGACATTGTTGCTTTGATGTGTACATATTTTTATTTTGTTAAAGCTTAAGGATTTTTTTCATTTTATTGCAAACTGTGCTTTGTTGATTGGGCTTTGTTTTTCAGCAATCTCGTCGAATGCTGAGTGAAATTTTTTGTATGCCTCAAGCTTTAATATTATTTTTGTCACAATTACAAAAATCAAGAAGGAATCGGAGGGTTTGGCTTAAATTCTTTTCTGCGCATATTTTAGTGACACCAGGAACTTCAAGAAGTATTATTCTTTTCAAAGCGATCTAGTTTTATACATCCATGCAAAAGGACTTTAGAGCATGTCGAGCAAAAATGCCAAGGCGCGTTGTCAGCATGGGAAGCGGAATTGTACACTTAGTTAATCATGAGAATGTGTAATAAATCCAAGACGTGTTGTCAATTATTGCTGCCAGGGCCAATCCATTTAAGTTTCACATAACAGTCTGCACGTGGTACAACTAACGAGCACTTCTCTGTAATTGCTTTAATTCGTCGTATACGTAAAAACGTAAATATTAAAAAATATCAAAAATGTAAACATTTTTACCGAAACGCGTAAAACATAGATAATAGACCCATTTCCAGTTATTTAAAAAATACATAGTGCTGATAAACAAATTTGAATGGTAGCAAAGGAATTAGCTATGGCAATGGGCCAAGCAGCACGTCTTATCAATACTTGCCTAGGTGCTAAATTATTTCGGTTGTCCTTTCGCACAAATTACAAGCTAGATACATACATAAAAACTAAAGGTTCTTTAATGTTTAAAGGGAAGGTTAGCAACGAGTTCATAATGTCAGGTATTATGTTAATTGGTTGGCCTAGGCCAACACCCATATAAAGGGCCGTTTGTGTGTACACTGAGGATGACCCACCTTGCAATTTCCTTATAATTAGAATATACATTGGGACGTATATTTGTTAAATTAAGTTAGCACAAGTTTGTTCGTAGTGACGTAACTTCCAAAAGCAAACATTGTAAGATAACTTTAAGTTTTGACGTATCTAAGCAATAAAAACATCAACGCATCCGTAATATTTACAAGTTTGCGTGGAAAAAAACCTTATAAACTAGTCTCGTTTTTAATCTACATTCTTTGCAAATTCAACTGATAATTCGTTCGGAAGTTGAAAGACTACAAATCGAACAGTTAACTACGTGCAGATGGGCATATTTTAATTGAAACGGGTATGAATTTATGATATTCATCAAAAAAGCTTTGATAATCATACCGTATCTTTTCAAGGTCGGTGAAGTATATAATCAGTATAGTGAATTTAATGACCGAGCATCGTAAATCAATTTAATAGTCTTATTATCAACGTCCTTTTATTTTTAAAACGCGGAAGATCAACAACTCTAAAAAATAACAGAATTTTAAATATTGGTTTTGCTCTAATATCAACTATTCCACAAGTGATCAAACTGCATTTGTAACTAGTATTTATGAAAATAACAATGTGTAATAGTTATACAGATACAAAAAATCTGTAAATGGGTTTACACCGAACTTCCCTCGCGCGAATTACATCAATTTGCAAATTAAAAAAAGTGTATCCCGCTGGGGTTTGAACCTGTCGCATCTGCATAGCGATCGCAACTGCATCGATAAGTCGAACTGCGCCATCAAGCCTCATTAAAATGAGTGCGGCACGCACCTCTATTTAAGGGAACGGTCTCGTTATTGAAACGTTTCGACACTTTTGGGACATTATCCTGTATCTGTTGAGTCCTATTTGCGGCAAGTGTAAAGCCTGACCTATGTGAAAATGATTACTTCCTTCTATTTCAAAATTAACGCAAAAATCAACAAAATTTTATTTTTTAAGGTGCCCACCCTGTATATATTTGTCTGAAATTTTTACGGTTTCGTACCAGGTATATATATATAATGTGTATGCAAGATATCATCTTCCTCCGACAAATAGTTTTTGAGTTATACCGCCAACAGACAGGCAGACAGACAGACAGACAGACAGACAGACAGACGTCTTTCAGACGAGGGAAGTAAAAATAGTAACGACCTGAGAAGACAGTAATAAGAGCGTATGACGCAGTAAAAAATAGATGCTAGTTATATCTATTTAAAATATTTAAGTTACTACCACTGAAGTTAAACTAACAACTATGCAAAGGCGCTTTCCGACTAGAAAGTATAAAGGATGTTCTTGACTGGATATACATCTGTACTGGAGGAAGAACAGGACATATGCAATTAGATGGAAAAGATATAATTATTCAAGTATGCTAAGAATGCCTAACCCTTAGAGA
This sequence comes from Agriotes lineatus, assembly GCA_940337035.1. NCBI lineage: Eukaryota > Metazoa > Arthropoda > Insecta > Coleoptera > Elateridae > Agriotes > Agriotes lineatus. Next base: position 66,240,185 of record OW679203.1, read on the forward strand.
ACGAGTCTCCAGGCGGCGGGTAGAGGAAAGCCCGGTAGATATACTAAGGAGGAAGGAAATCAAATACCTTCCACGGACCAACTGACCAATATTACAGTAATTGAGCTTCTTTTGCAGGATGATGGTGGTGGAAGAACAATAATTGTAGCAGTCACGTCCTTAATTAGAGGGGTTACTATTCATCACCAACACACTTGGCAAGCGTAGTGAGCCAACGAATGGCAAATTAATAAAAGATCGGAATATCACGTATCAAGTATATATAAAAAACAGTACGCAATTAATGGATTGGCATGGCCATGTATAAGCCATGGGAGAAAAGCTCCTCCCAAAACTGAATGCATAAGAAGAAGCTAAGAAGATGAGAACGACAAAATATGTATGGAAAAAAAAATATTATAAAACCAATGTTAGAAAAGAGTCTACAAGGTGGAGACTGGGAACTAGAAAACGTGAAATGACATTCTAAGACCGGATTTATATGTATATTCTTCTTTCTCGTGTCCCGTCATAAATTACTAACGTTGACTATCACTTTGGAGAAGGCTTCTCGGTCACTTTAATAATTGTTCTACACTTCTTATTCCTGTCATATGAATATTTTTAAGCGACGATATTTGTTTCCTAAGAATCCCTCGACAGCTTTCTGTTTTTCCCCAGCATCATAAGCACAGAAGCGAGTACTTATTTCGCGATCAAAACTTCGAGGTTATTAAGGTCCACGTTTCCGCACCATATAATTCTTCTTCTTCTTCTTTAACAGCCCCTTCTGGTCCATTCCTGAACACAGCTCTCCGTTTATGTCATTCCCAATTTATTGGTAGATCTAATATAGTAAGCGTAATGATCTCCATTTGGTAACTTATTACTAGAAGAACACAGTAATTGAAAATGTTCTTTCTAGGGTTGATTAGAATGACGGGGCTTTAAAAACAGTTGCAAGTCATCCTTCAGTAGCGCATCCTTCGAGTAATTTCCGCTATTTGATTTTTTTTTGCCATATTTCAATTGGTGGTCTAAATATACATATTCGTCGATGTTTTCGGTTTCAATTCCTTCGATGATGAACCTTCTGCGTTCCTGATGAAGATTGGAAAATCGTGAGAAGCACATGGAATGCCCAAGAAAACAATGCCATTATCGCCTACATTCAGGAAAACGTGTTAATTTTTACCTTAAACGTATGGAGGCGAAACCTGGAAGATCACAGTGGCTACATCTCGTAAATTGCAAGTCCTTGTAAAGAAACGTCTTCGAAAAATTTGTCATTTTTTCTGGCCAGAGAAAAATATTTAACGAGGAGCTCTGGAATACCGCTAATTCCATAGAATTATTCAAAGACGCTCGAAAAAGAAAAGGGTGTTGGATTGGAGGTGTCTTAAGAAAACACCAAAAGAACATTACAAAAAAATGTCTTAGATAACAACCTTCAAAGGAATACGAGACAGGGCAGGACATAAATGACGTAAAAATGCGCACGCCTAAAAGAAACAAACGATAATGAGAAGAGGTGGAGTAAAATTGAAGCTTTGAAACGAATCGAGTTCTCTGCTGAAACTTTGTCTCAGCACTGTTTTAACTATAAGTTCCAGGATCAAACAAAAATGTAGAGACGGCAAGAAAAATACTCATCTTCAGTCTTTTGTCGTCCATTGATGGACATAGTGTTACGTGTAAAAAGTGTTATTAACATTAGAATTTATTTTATGCATCATTCATTCATTTCAATTTAGGTAACGCAGTACATATTATCTGACTTTCGTTCGGTATTTTGAGCGTCACCTACGAGTTGCAAAACATCAGCGATTTCGCTTGCTTGATAATTTCTCTCCAGACGTCACCCGGGGGTTGTGGAAACTTTTGCAATTCCTCCTACTCAGGAGTGCCCCTCGACCTGAGCCTAGTTCGAGTTTGGGTCTCCTTGCCTGAATGCTTCGTATATTGTGACGTTTGCTGGCGTCCTCCACCTGAAACTGCCACTTCGAGCCCGTTTGGGGGTTATTTATTTCATTTTCTGCAGAAGCGTGAGGCTCTCAGATACGTAGCGTGCAACTTAATGATGTGTTAATGATATTTGTACCGCAAGACGGTAAAAGAAATTGTAGCTGTACTTAGAATGTAATTGTATATTTTACTGGTAAAATTTTAGATTGTGTATGAAATTGTGGTATGTTAGCGTTAATTTGGGCTGCAGCTTTCGAGTAAGTAACTCCTAATAAAAAATATACAATTTATGTACGGGTTACTATATACAGCGTTGTTTAATAAATCTAATGCACATATTTATATCATTCAGTGTCTGATTTCGTTACTGCTACCTTCTGCATTTCAGATATTCGGTTATTGCCTGCTGCTATTAAACTGAGTTTATAAGTTCTTGATCTATCTGCGTATATTTGTTGTAATTGAAGAACATTTAAAAAACTGCACTCCGTCTCCACTGAATCTAGCTGGCGGGCCCTCAATTATACTCTCGTAGCGTTGCAATATATGAAAGTATCCTGCAATGCGGTGTGCGCACCTTTCTGGAGATTTCAGACGCTGACATGACGTACGCAATCCACTTCAATTTTACGACCTTCTGCATGACATCAGTAACTTTTGTACGGCGCCTGATATCAATATTTCGAATTTTGCTCCTTGGACTTATGCCAAGTATCACTCCATCCATGGCACCTTGAATTGTTTCCAGTTTTTTCGCCCTTTTGTATGCCAAAGTCATTGTATCGGTGCCATATGCCATTACGTATAGGATGCAGCTTTCCCAAACTTCCCCTTCCAACATATAGGTAATTGTTGGCTTCTCACTACCCGGCTAAGTCTTTAAAAATGCTGCCCAACCAAGTTAGACTTTTCTTGTTACTTCTGCAGTTTGATTTTGTTTCCCTATCCCCCACTAAGATGACCAAGGTAGACATATTCGTCAACATCTCCTATAACATAAAATCGTTGCTCTCTTTCTTTGTTTGTATGTTTGTATCTTTGTTGGCTATCTCCTCCGAAGATACTGGACCGATTAAGTTGTATGACGGCTTAAAAGTTTGATAATTTTTAGACTTAAATCGTAGGCCAGTTTTTATTTACAAAAAAAAGTACGAAAAAGTTTTAATTTAATTAAATCCTCTAAGCAAGGGAGCGAAACGCTGGGGCTGCGGTGCGACAGCTGCTCTCGCCGGGTGCTATTAGCTCGGGATATTCAGTATGTTCGCCTGCCACGCGGGCGGCCCGGATTCGATTCCCGATGCATTCTTTTTTTAAAATTTTTATTAATGAATCACTCTTAAATTAGCGAACCGAAGCGTAGTTCGGGTGACTCACTTACTTCAAATTGTTTGTGGAAGTTTTTTTAATTTCGTCTTTTTGGAGTCATATGGTCTTCGAAGCGAAACAAGATCAGGCATATGACTATATGGTGGTATGGAAACGCAAATAGTCTATATTTAGATGATTTCGAAGGCTTTCACGGCATTGTCAATAAGTAACAAACGACTTCCGGGATTGGACCGTGTCATCATTGAGGCCGAAGAACTCAACGTTTCGCTCACTTTCAGAAGAGTTTCGCCTCTAGCGTGGTTTACACGTTGAGTTACCGTGCTCTTTTGCTTTTCATCCCGATGAAGACCCTTACGAAAGTGGGCGAAACGTTGAGTTCTTCGACCTCAATGATGACACGGTCCAATCCCGGAAGTAGTTTGTTACTGATCTATATTTATTCGTCTTCTTTCTCAATTTAACCTTTTAAACATATGTCTAATGCCAGCGTAAATCTTTGGGAGGATTGGCAAATCTCTCTAACGATTTTCACGTTTCTTTCTTCCTTAGTTTTAAGGTGTTGTAAATAGGGTAACGCGTAGGCACTCCTCTGCGACCCCGGCAAGCCACAGACCTACCTGAAGGTACTAACGATCCTTGTACATATGAGTTCTTGGTTCCTCCCACTTCCCTTGCAGGGAAGAATCACGTCTCAACCTAAAATTCTTACCAATCTTTTATCTCCTATTCCCCCATCCTATACCGATCTACCACACCGCAATGGCCAGCGTGGTAGAGAAATCGGCCAAATACTCCCTTATGTCAATCTCGAACAGGCAAATACCTCAGGTGGGTAGAAAGTCTAGTCCAGAATCGTACAGTAATGGCCAGTCACCAGCCAGACCACGGATTCTGGAGGGGGTCAAAAGACACGCGCTAAAGAAGAAATTTATAAAATAGAAAAACAAATGTGGGCATGGAAGAGGAAAAGATGCTGAAACGAGTATTGGAAGCAAGAAGAGAAGGAAAGTATAGGAGCGGAGATGAAAGTGAAGCGAAGAAAAACAACATCTTGATCACGACCACGACCAAGAAGGAGGTGGAGAAGATAGGAAAGCGTATGGCAGAAGAGGGCCCAACTCCTTAGGCCCTAAGGTGTTGGGTTGGAGGAGTAAAAGGGATATTAGGGATAGATAAAGACGAACAAGAATATAAAAAAGCAGTGAAGCTGTTTTTGAAATAGTGTCGTACTTCCGTGTGTACCACAGTGTACTATACATATTTTTATATTTTGATCTATATTATGGAATTCAGACAAAACTGAATCCACAGCGATACGTGTAAATATTGTTGTTTATCGTTGCTAATTAGCTGCTATCATATGCGGATGATTTTAAGATCGATTGAAAATTATATTGCACTGACAACTTTGGGGTATGCAATTCACGCTTATGAAGTGTATCAAAAGTTGCCTAAATTTTGATGTTATTGTAGCTATCAAATTTCTGACGAAAGTAATACTGAACTAAAACTTGAAATTTTTGTCAACGTGGTGTCTTGTTCTCTTCAGAGCACGATTAAAACGGGTTACTATTGTGAACTACTCACCTATGATAAAAGTGAGAGTACCCACCTTCTCAAAGATGGTTATTATTGCAGAATTAGTTACAATATGAAACCGTATGGATCCACAACGTAATTATTAAAATGGATTTGTCTAATAAGAACTACAACCGGGTAGTTGGAATATAATTATGTATTAATCATGACACACAAACACGACAGCATAAAAAACAAAAACATGAAACACGAACAACAAATATTACATGTTAAAATCAAGGTCATCGATCCACCCGATTGCCGTCAGAGATATTAATATTTAATTTTCCTGGAGATAATTCAATTTCAACCTTCTGCAACTCCACTTTAAATATGAATTTCTATCCTTACGACTACATAGGTTTCCAAAGGTATTCTTATCAAATAGCGAGTCGGAATAAAATTTCGACAACATCCAATAGTTAGTAGTAACTGTTGAGAGACGCGGGTGTAATTTCAGTTCAACCGCTAATAGGGTGAGCCAGCCCAGGGACTTTGATAAACGTAAGAAAATGTCAAGGGTTTGCGATTTAACAAACCACAACCTCAACAAATTAAGGGCATTATTACGCTATTGTAGGACGGGTGAAGTGGTACATAAATTTTGGGACTTCATTGTCCCTTTCATCTTACAAAAGCGTTAAGATAAAGCGCAGGATAAGCGCACACCTCAACTGACGCAAATCTGTTAGACGAGTTAAATTAATTTCATGTTTCAAAACTAAGGCAGATAGAATAATACGGCTAAAGTTTGAAATAGAAATATAAAAAACTAAATTGGCCCGTTTCATTATTTCTATACAGACCATAGAGCTACCTAAACCGATTTGTTTAATATTTTTCGCGGTCATCTAGTTCATCATTTTCCGGGAAGATGGATTGGAGTAGGGGACCCGTGGTATGGACACCGCATTCGCCGGACCTAACTCCACTAGATTTTTATCTTTGGGGTCATAAGAAACATTGTTGCAACTCAAGTGCACACGGTGGAAGAATTACGCCAAAGAATACAGCAGGCCGCTGATATTATTAGGAGTAACCCAGGAACCATATTAGAGCGACGCCGACGTACGGATTTGTGTATCGAACATAGTAGACATAAGTTTGAACATTTCTTCAATGTGTTAAATAAAATATGTTTATCTCAAACTTTGGCCTAAATTATGAAATAAACAATAACACGCGACACTGGTCCATTTAGGACATTGTGTCTATACTGTTACGTTAGGTATCCTAACTGTAACATAATAAACACTACACTATATTGAGAATGGACGTTAGTAATTAATATTATTTAATCATAGCTTAAGTGTCTAAAATAAAATGTATTTATGTAAGACGAGTTTCGCAGGCCAAATAGGGCCGAAACTATATAATAAACATTATGACTTGTACGTGCTATTATGCGTGGGACCGATTTTGTCCTCAGGTTTCCATGATATAAATAGCATTCCGCAAGCTCACGTGTAAAAGCCATAATTTTGGTGAAGGCAGATGTTAACTGACATCGGTAGCGAAAAGTTCGCTCCCGCGACGAATAATTTGTAAGTAAACATATTTTAAGCTACTAAAGTCTTTAATTTCTCAAGTAGAGCCTTTAATGAGTGTAATACGTAATCTGGGTCGAGCTGAAAACCCCGACGTTAGGCATATCGCGACAATAGGTATAGACTTTTCGATTCTAAATAAGTTCCCGAATTCATCCTTGAAATATTGCCCGTACGTTTTAGGACACCCTGTATATCTATAAGGTAAATGGAAAACTTACCTAAAATGGCACGCAGGTGACCTTCGAGAGTCTGCAAGATGGTCATTTTGATCTCTTTAACCGTCTTGCCCAAAAACTGTTCCGATGCTGTGTACAGCAGCTCGTCTGCTTTCATGATTTTGCACTGGGCTACTCCGGTAACGGTCAAAGGGACACCCTGGGACGTCTCCACGCTGTCGCACTGGGGGTTCAAGGTCATGACCTCCAGCGAAAGGCGCTGAACGTCCGTTACCAGCCACCAGGCCCACGCCCAGCCTCCTACGATGGTAACGCGTTTTGTGGATCCGCAACATCCTCCTGTAAAAGAAAAACTTTGTTAGAATTGCCGTATAATTAGCCTGATTCACATTTATATATATGGCAAGGAACGGGCACCGTACGGGCTCGGCAAGACAAGAGCAAGGATTTCTTCAAACATTCACACTGCGAGGGGTTTCAGTTGTTCTTTACGAGCTTTTACAATATGTTGTCAGCTTCAACATTAATAAAAAAAAGCTTTAATATTAGACGAAGAAGATGAAGAACAAGCAAAGCAATGACAAAAAAGCAAACGACGTTTTTGGGTTCATAACATGCTAAAAAATCGTAACAAAGATGTAAAAAATCATACAATTCTCCATTTTTGCGTACATATTCGATTAGCAATTTCACCCATCTCCGATGAAAAAATTTGTCTCTACAAAGTTGGAGCACGCTTTTTGAGCTTGCGTAGAGCAAGATTGAAATGAGAAGACACCAGTAAGTGACGTCATATGCGCCGACGGTTATCATTAACCTTCAGTCAGTGGCAGCGTTTATTTGTTTTTGACAAGGGGTCGCAAAACATGATGAAATTGATAATTACATCAGAGACAGCCTCTTAATGACTAGAGATGGGACTTTTGTTAACATAACAGAATTACCGAGAAAACAGTCAACAGCAATGTTTCAATGTTTGTTCGCGTTTTGCGATCCAGGTATAAAACTTTATCAATACCGAGAAATATATTCAGCCGATACTACTGTTACCCCTTACCCTACTTACGTAATGGACCCGTCCGAGACAAAATCAACTACCGCGCAGCTATGACGCTGGTGTCTACTAATTTCAATCTTGCTCTAACAACTATTGTGTTAGATGTGTGTGTTTTGGTGATGTGTTGACCTTGTTACTCTATCTCTTAAGTCTGGGGTTCCGAGTAGAGCACAGTTAATTTGGAGCCTAACTGTAAATTGTCTAACCAAACTGGATACCGGTCGCCAAGGCTACGGAAAAATTTCGCCCACCATAGGATTCGAACCGAGGACTTGCTTAATTCAAGCCTAACGCTCTACCAACTGCGCCATTTGGCATCTATTTTCAACTGTATGGTGTCTTCTTATTTCAATCTTGCTCTAATAACCATTGTGTTAGATGTGTGTGTGTGTGTGTGTTGGTGATGTGTTGACCTTGTTACTCTATCTCTTAAGTCTGTGGTTCCCAGTAGAGCACAGTTAATTTGGAGCCTAACTGTAAATTGTCTCACCAAACTGGATACCGGTCGCCAAGGCTACGGAAAAATTTCGCCCACCCTAGGATTCGAACCGAGGACTTGCTTAATTCAAGCTTAACGCTCTACCAACTGCGCCATTTGGCATCTATTTTCAACTGTATAAAACATAGAAATTCTAATTTTCTTTAAATATCACATGGTGTATCTCCAAAGGTTGGCCTTTTTAGGTTAACTAATAATTTGAGAGATAGAAGTTAGCATGAGATAAGACAGGTTTCAGAAGGGTTACGTTCAGAGTTTCAGATATGATAAACGTCAAACATAATGTGAATAAAATTATACAGAATGATTTGTTAAGCACAGAAATCGTATGAGTGTTATGTATTAACAGTTTATAAGCCAGCAAACGGCAAGTTAACTTAAAGGTAAACGAAAAACAGTGATAGCAAAGCAATAATTGCAATAGAGCAATGGAAAAATGTAAGGCATCCGATCGAAAGACAATTAGTGAGATACTAAAATAACTCAAGTTTAGCAGTGCATTATGAACCAAAGTGAAAATTAAAATCAGGGCAAAGTTTGATGACATTTATCCCAAGAAAACGACAATCTAGTGAAAATGCAAAGACAACATCACAACTGTAATCCATAAGCTCAAACATGTGATCAAACCTAATTTCTTTTAAACAATTGTAAATCTAGTTGCTGAGTTACGAGACAATCAATTGTCATAACTAATCAGACAAGCTTGGATTTTTCATGTTGGGGGCAAATTGGGATCCACATTTGTGATGCCAGTTTCGTGTTAAAGTTATTCACCAAGTTGCTTGGCATCTGTGGGTGTAATTTTCCCAAGTGTAGCAGCTCCCAAGATAATGCCAGCAAGTTTTCACCTGGTGCGTCGTTGAGTGCGAGGCTATGTCGGTGAAAATTTTGGAGTAGTTCCAGACATCGGATGGCAGATCTTTTTGTGCTACATGGAGAGGACGCCTACAGCTATCCCTGGGTAGAAGATATAGAACCAGCAAGCCATTTCCAAGAGAGTATTTGCCATGGCGTCCTTCCAGTGTGCCAACCAACAGTGGAGCACCTCTTCAAAAAAAGGTAGGATTCCATAAAAACTAGGAGTAGCAGCCTCGTAGAAACTGGGGTTGGTCAAGAATAGACCTTTCCCGAGAAGTTCAACGTGTTTCAGAATCATCGAGCTTCGAATAATTTAGCTGGCGCCCTAAAAAGTGAGAATTGGAGCGGAATTTGCAGTTTTTGCCGGAAATTGAACAAACGCGAATAACGCGTGGGTTTACGTCACACTAGAAACAAAACGAGGTTAGCCGTTGCTACGTCACAGAATTAATCGTATTTACCTGATGCATTCTTGCCATTTTGGTGTTTAAAATTCAATTTTACGCTATTTTTGCACTGACGGATCATCTTGCTAACTGCACTAAATTTAGAGTTTATTTAACTGTCAGTTGGGAACAGTGCATTTTCCCTAACATCAGAAAGTAATTGTCACGTAACGAATTATTTGGCATACAAAGTTTTCTACTTAATTTTATGAACCGACCCCCTGAGTTAAGAATTGTTTCATGTTCACCGCAGTTAAGCCCTAATTTATTGCAAATAAATAAAATAAGATACCATTTATTTTTGGTAATTATTATTACATTCTTTTAATTTGCCTGAGTTTGACACGCAATTTTCAATTGAAACTTTCATTTCATAAAGTGTAGTATCCCGTGCCCTAATTATAAATGTTATATTGTATTTAAAACCCCATTTTAAGCGAGGGAACTATTACACTATATGCAATTAGATTTGTCTCCCAATCCACCTTTAATTAAATTTTTACTACAATTCCAGGAGTAAGCTAGATGTATGTATAAAACACTATAGCCTTTGTATGCACTAAGTAACAGTTTCGTATTTGTCAGAAGTTAGGCATTAGTAACTAAGTTTCAATGTTTTTATATTATTCTTCTTCACAAATGCATTTAGTTGTCGAATAAATTGCCAAAATAGGTTGTTTTGAGCACTAGTTAAAGATATGATACGCTGCCTTCAGATTCTGTCATCTGTAATGTTCAATAAAACATTTAATATAAAAATCCTAAAAAATAAACTGGCGTTATATATCATATCAACTATATTAAAAATACGTGCACAGGTATTAATTATATTAATGAAAGCCGATCGTAATTCGCCTGAACAGTTTGTCACACTCTTGTAAATCCCATTACAAATCGGAATTCCACTAAACATTTTCTCTTAGCTTTATTCATCTTTTACGTCAGGTTCGAGTAGGTTTCGACCTGAATGACTGATACCAAACTGGATTTCTATTATTTCCGCAAATTGCATCCAGATGCTATGTATGACTGTGCCAGCGATTACAAAAGAGTAAACTCTTAGCTGGATGTTTTTTTTTCAATAATACCTGAAGTTCATTGCTGTAATTGTTTGTCATGGCCAAGTCATATTGTCCAGATTGTATATTATAATATAACTAGCAGTCCAGTGAGACAAATGTCTCATTTAATAAAACAAAAAAGACCGTTTTGCAAATAGAACGCATATTCACCACACGTACGTATATGACATCATTGTTGGTAGCAAACTACCAGTCGCATTCGCCTTGATAAAATTTGCCTAAAATCTAACCTAAAAAGTTAGGATTATAATTAAGATAATAATTAGTGTTAGAGACTGAAATTCGGTTCCTGACCTGACATGACCATTCCAAACATATAACTTTAATAACTTCTCTTACGGTTTGGCTGCTGAAACAGCGTCCCGGACGGACACGTCTATTAGATAAAGGATATATCTCTCAAAATATACTATTTAATTTGTTTATGCATTTTGTCAGGCGTTAAACTTGTAAAATCTGTATAAGACGGCACCCAACTAGATCAGAAAAAAGTACGTCTTTGGAATATTTCCGGCTGGCTAAATCTACGTACTATGGAAACTTTATGTGAAACGGAAATTATTGTTATTGTTACAATAAACGATATCAACGGTGTTTTATCTTTTCCGGTCTAGGGATACACGCTTAATAACTAAAAATATTATTTATGTTTCAAATCACTGTGTTGTATGCTCCGCGACAACTATCGACGTAATTGGAGCTCCGAGTAGTCGTTCATGTGCGCGAAAGCGCTTTGTGTGAATAATCCATACGACAACATTGGAATGGTTTTGTAAAGCCAAAAACAAGCATCGAAGCACACCAAAATAAGAATCCATCGTTCTGTCTCCTGTCTTAATGCATGGAAGAGAGTCTTTGACATTCAACAAACGACAAAAATCTACTGTAAGTTTTGCGAAATGCGCATCTCTAGAAGAAAAGGGGGCACTATTAGGAAAGACAAAATAAAAACTGAAGAAGACTGAATGTAAAAGCATGACATAAATACATATTTAAAAAACAACTACGATGATTTAAGCATTTAGCGAGAATGCGAGCCAACCAAATTACATAGAATATTTGGAAATCGGGAAACAATGATCGTCAAGGACGACCAAGACAGGCATGGAAGAAGAAGCAGGAGATAGAAGTACATAGAAGAACTTTTGCGAGCAATATCTACCCTCCATAGACCTCGTCGAAAAGTTGAAGAGTACAGGGTTGCGTATGTACTGATGTACAATCATAATAATTGTAACTTACAACGGTAGTTGTTTTCGAATATTAGTTCGGGACTTTGTTGAATGACGTCGAGCTGCATTTGTCTATCCACCTATTTGTCTATATATTATTATCAACCGCTCGTTGGACGTAGGCCTCTTCTAGGGGACGCATTTTTCGTATCCAATTTTAATCGAAAATTCATATAATCTTATCTGACCATCATTCCATTGATGATCTTCCTTTATGTCTCTTTCCTAGCCTTGGCCTCCCATAGATTTTCTTTTCGTCCATCTACTGTCCTCACTCTGCCCATTGACATTTCTATTTTAATATTCTCTCGATTACATCTTGGACTTTTGCCTCGTATCTATTCATTTCTTAGATGGTTCCTCAGGATGACACCTGGCACTGCTGCTTCCATTGAGTTATAACGTTTACATCATTTCGTAAGGTCCAAGTTTCTGGTGCCTAGGTGAGAATTGGTAAGACGTTTCAATTTCTTATCTAGTTTGCCCTTTGGTACATTTTTCCAGTTGTTGAGTGCTGCCCATCGCAACTTATCCTCTTTTTGAGTAGTAAGACACGGCAGAGTTGTTCCAGTCAGAAGGTTTTTTCTTCTTGGACGCAACGGTTTTCCTGCTTCTTTTAGAATCTCTGGCAGTATTCCATTTAATGTTTTTAGTTTAATTTAAAATTTTATGTCCTCGTTATCCTAGTTATGTCATCTATTCGAGGAATATAATTAGTTCTAAAACTCTTCAGTTTTTATTCCTAATCGGTATTCACGAGGAGGAACACTCCCTCTTCCATTATCTTATAATACCGCTTTTCTTTAGTATATCATCCATTTTTCTTTCATGCCATGTTTTTAGACTATTTTTATTACAATTCGTATCGTCTTGTTAATATCTTTAAACTGTGTTGAACACCTTGGCGCCATTTTTCTTCTTCCTTTCATTATTGTTTTGATTACTAGACTGATTTTCTTTTTTTTTCTTGCTATTTTATTTCCTGAATTGGCTATTGCCATCGATAATTTCATGAAACTTTCTTCTATCCTATAACAATAAATCGGTGGTCTCTTTTTTTCTTTCTTTCTTTGTATGTTTGTTCGATATCTCCTCCAAAGATACTGGACCGATTAAATTGTATGATGCCTTAAAATTTTGCTAATTTTTGGACTTAGATCCTAGGCCAGTTTTTATGGGGTCGAGATATTTCGATAAATTGTATTTATGGTCCAATTTGGCTCATATTCAGAATATATGTTACCTACGTGGAAAGAAATAGTTTTACAAAAAATGGAGTCTAGATATTTATGGCCTGATTAACAAAGCGAAGCGTAGCTCGGGTGATTCACTAGTTTCTACATATTTTGGTATTTGAACCTTCCTTAATCGTTTTACTGGTTCTTCCTAATAGTCGTTTTTGTTTTTAACTACACGTTTGCCTTTCCATTTCTTCACCCGTTTGATCTTTAAATGTGTGTTAATTTTGATAGTTTAAGGCGTATGTTACCTTTATTTCGTATTCATCTGTGGTAACCTCCAGTATTAAATCTATAGAACTGAAACGTCTTTAACTATATATTTGTGCGACGATAGAGAAGTCTATATCACTTTTGGACCGTCCATCCGGACTTATCTACATCTATTTTCTGCGTTTTCATATTTTGAGGGATAAACTCATTATATACAGCCATTGTTTATTCCAAATTTTCCTATATGTAGTAAACATGCTGCATCGGCTGAATTTAAAAGAAATGTATGTACGCCGTAAAATCAGGTCGAGCCTGGTGATAGATGCAAGGGAAATTAGAAAAGTTATGTACCTAACTACGAACGGCTTTATGCACGGTCGCATTGTCACGAATAAGGAGTACATCGCCATGTGACGGATGGTAAAGTTTTTTGGCAAGAGCTGTACGCAATGTTCTGAAAGTACTACTGTAAGCTTCTGCCTTGGTTGTAGAGCCTTTAGCCATTTATTCAATCAAAAGAACAGCTTCCACGTCAAAAAATGGTTGCCATGGATTTTCCAGCTGAATATTGACTGCGGGCTTTGTTTGGGGAAGGAGACTCATTAGGAACCGGACTACCTTTGTCTCAGAATTCCAGTGATGTACCTCATCGCCAGTTACTAAGGAAGTTTGATTCAGCTTCTAAATATTTCAAATTGCTTTGGTAAATTTGCTGTCAACGGATCTACGCAACAACAATATGAGAACCCATCTTGCTGAAACTTTAATCATGTCCAATTTATCGTGCAGTATTGTCAAAACGACAGTAGCGATTGCGGAGACTTTCATATTGCGATTCTCAAGAACCATGACTGTTTTGACCAAAATTTAATTGTAAAATATGACAGAGCGTCGTCTTCATACAATCTTGGATTATTACCTTTTTTTATGGGAAACTTGATTACACTTCTATACTCTAATTTCACTCTTTTTCAGACACAAACCCCAGAAAATAAATAAAAACCAAGGAAATCAAATTTGGTACGTAACTATGACACGGACTTGTCACTATTTGACATTAAAGGCTGAAGTAGATCAATTGGTTCTGCCATAGGTAGGTAGATCATTTTTCTAGTTGTCATCGTATCAAGTAATAATAATATTTTAAAGCAAACCTGACGTTGGCCGTCGTTATAAAGATCTGATTTTTAATCCCTTTTTTACACACCAAGTGGTATTTAGAGTAAGAAAGAGATTATGACTGTTACCAAGTCCACAAAGCAGCACATTCCGAACTATAATGATAATTTTGAATCCCTCAGAGAAGGACATTTGAAAAATAATAATATATGGTCGTGTTGTTTTTTAATAACTCTCCATTTTATAACATAAAAGTAGTAAACCCTTAATTTTCTGTAAATGTCTATAAATATTAGCTAGCTAATGCATTTATGATTGTCACTGAGAGTTTTAAACATGCTACACAACTGTTCTTCCATATCGCCTTTCGTACTTTCTTCCATGTCGTTTCTCCAAACGTGGAAGCTGTCATTATTTGGATTCCAAATAAATGTAATTAAACCGGTGAAAACGAATCCCGCAAAACGACGTGTAGATTTGCACGTCCACCTGCAAGCTAGCTACAAGTACGAGTCGTTGGATCCACTTTTGCCAACCGTCATGCTATCTCCATCTCCGCCCATCACACAGCCCATGCCACCATCAAATCGTCAGTGGCGTTTCACTGACCTACAAGAACCTAATTCAAAATGCTTTCGCGTATGTGGCCCGTTACACTTCGATCCAATGGAGCGGTTGAGAACTGGAGGCCGGCGAGGCGGAAACCGCTGGAATGTTTGCTTGTTCCGCTTGGAAAGGGTTCCGTTAACCGTATGCAGGCTCATCAATCGATGGTAGCGGCATCAGAAGAGGACGATTTTCAATGCGTTCCGCTGCAGCTAGTTGGTTCTTCTATAAAAGAATCCCCTCTCGGGCTGCTTGTAGTAATATCTTATTAGATGGGTCCAGCCGAAGCAGGAACGCGAGCGTGTCAAGTTCAAGGATGGATGTTGAAGGCGCGGGTCTGAGTATCTAGGTGATACAAGTGGTTGTAAAAATGTGCAGTGCTATTCAGAAACTCATAATCTATATAATGCTCAAAATCATGAATGAAATTGAAATGAGTTGAATGTTATGTTGTGCAGTTAGTTAATAATTTCTGTCAGGTGAGTGGAATGAGTATTGGTACGACTAGAGTATTAGGTGTATCAAAATGAGATTTGGTATAGGTAAATGGTATAGGGAGAGGAGAGTTTTCGCATATTTTTCACTTTCCGATCACTTCCAGTTTCACCGGAAATTGCTCCGATTTCGAATTTTTAAATGGAACACCCTGTATATTTTTACATATTTGAATTTCTGAGACAATTTTGGATCAGAATCTGACAGTTTTAAAAGTTTTTAAGCCTACTTGATTTTTTTAAAGCCACTTTTAATATTGCATCTAGGTGGCCATGATCGGACGCAAACTAATCTAAGGACCTCAGGTGATGTCAGAAAATTACAATCATAAAGTTTTAGTGATTAGTATGATAGATAGGAATAAGACAAGTTGGAAAATCACATTTTCTTGTCTATTTTTTTTTCAAATGGCGACCCTTTTTTGACAAGCACTTTCCGAAAAGAGGATTTTTTGGGGAATCAAAAGATACTAATTTATTTGCGATTGGATTAAAAATAACCTCATAAGTTAAATATTTCTAAGCAAAATACTGGACAATAATTTATTTACTTTTGTCAAGTGTGCCATGGATAGCGATGATGCATAATACTCAAAATAAATAATAAATATGCGAAAACTCTCCTCTCCCTATACCATTTACCTATACCAAATCTCATTTTGATACACTTAATACTCTAGAAGTTATGACTTGTCTAATAAATTCGTTGACACCCGGTATACTCGTAGCAGCTTTGATATATTCATATACCTATATTCTTATATTATTGCAACAACAGTTATTGATATAGTCGATATATTTCATACTTTGATATGTTTGATATATCGATGATATCAATATATTTTCAAATATCACCCACCCCTACAACTAATTTTGTGTGTTACATAACCTTTTTAAACGTGTTTATATAGCGATTCAGAATTCTACACATAATTTCAGCAGTGTGCTCAGTAGTTAATATAAACATAACAACATGTTTATAAAAATTCTCTCTAGCAGAGGTGTAGGCATAAAAATCACCTTTTCTGCATATAACTCAAAAAGATTGATTTGACTGTATTGAAATATGGTACATATGAATTATTTGGGCAAGGTTTTTGTAATTAATTTATTCTGATTGAGATATTAGTTTTTATACAAATTTATTTCTACATAAAAATAGTAACTTGGTTAATTTTGAAAGCGATCATGTACGAGTACGCAAGTTTAATATTTTATACAATAATCAAGCAAACGGCATACAAATTTAAATTCAATTTAAACAAATTTCAACATGTTTGCAAACAATGATACAAACTGACGCAAAACCTAACCTGCTAACCTCGAACTTGACATAGACTTACACTACCACCAACATAAACAGATTTTTTAAAATAGTTCGTTAATAAAAAATTATTCATTAATAAGGGTCATTAATAGATGATTCTCTATACGTTAATGAAACCGATAAATAAACGATCAACGGAAAAATAACATAATGCAACATAATTCTAATAGAAAAAGCACATAGGCAGTAGAACATTTTATAAATCCTTATGTATGTATAAACGTGTGGTGTACCTGCATCTCTCCGTCACCTTTCCATCGGCACCGATCGGGCGCATTTCGTCACAATAGCAACGTCACTGCGTCATTTATAACGCAACGATAAGTATATGCATTTATCAGTGACCGAGAGTTCGAATCCTATTAGCTGCAATGTTTTTTTTTATTTTCCAAATTCATGTAATTCGCATTACTATGTGTTTCGGTATTATTAGCAGCATTAAAGTATTTTTTACCTATTTTGTAGATAATTGTGAAGACTATGTTAAAATAATACAATCGGAACAAATAATTACATATTATTCTGCTTAGTAACATATGAACATAAAATAAGGTTCTATACTCACAGCCACACACCGTCGTGTAGGGTCGCAAAAGTGTCTCAAATTGGACCAATCCTAGCCGGTAGTGATTGTAGCGAAAAATACTATAGTAGTGGAACAAGCTCTCAAAATTGGTCTGTGATGTTCTGCTGATTGTTGCAATGGGTCACTGTACCAATGATGATCCCAAAGCAGTGAATGTGTACGTAATATGTGCAATCAGCGACACGCTTTTTTTTATTAGTAAGGAAGAAATTATTTTTTTCAGTGTTATTTTGGCGCCCTCTTACCGCTTGCGCCTATAGGCGGGGGCATACTCGGCCTATACCTAGTTAAGGCCTTGGATTCACCCCAAAAAATAGAAATTGAGTTTTCAACAGATCTCCCTGAACCCAAAAAACATGTTTTTGTTCATTGGTCTGTCTGTCTGTGTGTGTCTGTCTGTGGGTGTGTGTGTCTGTGAACAGAACATCTCAAAAACGAAAAGAGATATGGCGTTGAAACTGCAAATATAAGTTTCGTGTACTATGTGGATGAGACAGCAAGCTTTTGAAGAAAATCGCATAACCGGTATGGTGTTTACTCGTGTGATTTTTCAGTTTTTTTTCGATTTTTTCAAAAACGGCTCTAACGATTTTTTTAAAACTGCATTTTTATTATATTTTTAATGCGTATTGATGTGAGATAGATGATTTTCTAGTTGAATACCTCTAAAATGGGTTTCTTTTGTTTTTTTGAATTCAGCTTAAAATTCTAGAGAAAATCGTACGACACTCATTAATGACCAATAGAAAAATTAGTTCACGAGCCATAACCAAGACAACAACAAAATTTCTTGGAAATTTTTTATAGGTAGACATTACTTCTTTTTAGGGTTTGTGTCGTTACGATTTTCTTACCGAATCTGCATTCGAGCATTAATTCATATCCGGAAATTATTTTTCGTGCATTCCAACATCGTCCTAATTTGCCCTCGCGTCCCGCTTGGGCAAATTAATACGACGTTGTTGGCACGCACTCAAAAAATTTCCGGAAAGAATTAATGCTCTTATGAGATTATATGTGAAAATTTGTCCCTTGAACTAACGCTCTATTTTGTACGGTTTCTGTAGAATTTGCAATTTTTTAAATTTTTTGACAAATGCTTAAAAATTAAAAATAAAATTTTTGCCTAATTATAAGATCACTGTAAAAAGAAGTTGTGTGTGTGTATCACACCAGATTTTTTATTTTTAAGAACCTCATCTGTACCTGGGATCGAACTCGCGATCAGTAGTTTGGATGCCTAACCAATGAGCCATCGCGCTCGGAAAAATACACATTTGAAATAGATTTTCGTGAAAATTATTAACTTTATCAAAATACCATAAAATTTCCAGTACAGAAATTATATTTGGTAACTTCCTATGGCCATGTAGTGCTTGTTGAGCCTTGTTTGAGCGACGTTTATAATATTTAATTAGAAATAATTACTCCTCATTTAGTGAAAAAAATGCCAGATCTCCCTCACACCCTGTCAATGTTAATATAACACGGTAATGAAATTTACTTTTCTGCTGACACATTACAAATTCTTTAAAAAAATTATTCAAAACACTATTATTAAAAAATATATATATGAGTGCCAATCCTTTTGTTAGGGAGAACGTACAGAGACATCGAAAAAGATTGCAGACCACGTGTCCATACAGTATAGGCAACCCATTTAACATAGTTGGCCACCATGTTCATAAAATTATATCTGACAGTAGCAGTGGCGTGCCACATATTAAAGAATTAACAATTCATATATTCGAAGCCCGACTAACAAGCAGTTGTTGCGCAGTTTTGAAATTCTGGTAATGCATCAATCAACTCTTTCAGGCTCATGCTTTTCTTGTAGCCAGATTCTTTTTGGTCTTGCCCTGCGGATAGAGCCACGTGGTTCTTCTAATATTTTTTCGCGTTTCTCTTTTCTGACATCCTTACTATATACAGGCTGTTCTACGAGCTCTATGACAAACTTTGGTAGATTATAGCTGGGTCAATTCCAAACATTTTTTCTTAAATGAACGTAGGTCCGATTCGTTTTCGTTTAATTTTTAAACCTTTATTAACAATTAACAATAAAAATTTATAATAAATAAAAATAACAAATGTTAAGACTATAGAAATTGTTCGAAATGGTAACCCTCGGCTCGAATGCAAGCCTCACATCGACGAACTAAAGATTCCCTCACTCGACGGATGAGATTTGGATCATTTCTTATCTGCTTAGCTCTATCCTGAATTCTTTCAAGTAACTGCTGACGGGTAGTAATTTCAACATGGTAGACTAGCTGCTTCATGTGTCCCCATAAATAAAAATTCAAAGGATTTAGATCTGTGGAACGCGGTGGCCACGCTATTGGACCTCCTTGTCCTATCCATTGATTCGGGAAACGATCAATTAACCAAGCAATTACTTATCTTCCTCGATGTGGTGGTGCACCATCGTGCTGATACCACATATTTTGAACAATATTCAGCTCTACGTCATCAATGAAATCAAAAAGGTTGTGTTCCAAGAAATTTCTATACAGATCTGCATTTAAACGATCATTTATAGCATGTACAGGTAGTAAATTATTGTTGAAAATTCCACCACAAACGTTAACACTTAAACGTTGCTGAAATCGTCTTGTTCTAATTGCATGCGGATTTTGCAACGCTAACGCCCAGATATGTTCATTAAGATTATTATTTACGCCGTCCCTAGTAAAACACGCTTCATCAGACCATATGACAAGCGAAATGAATCTAACATTTTGTGCATGTTTCTGAAGTAACCAGCGACAAAATTCTAATCGTTGTGGGGCATCTCCAGCATGTAACGCTTGTACATTTTGGCCATGAAACGGATGTAACATTTCTCTGTTCAATACACGCCAAACAAAATTCGGTGATAAATGAAGGTTACCAGCTATACGCCGAACACTAATTGAAGAGTTGTCAAGGAAAGCATCTATTACATTTTCTTCATCTTGTACATTCACTCCAGTAGGACGAATGGCCTTTTTTGGAGCGGAGTTACCTGTTTCTCAAAGTCTATGAAATGATGCACTAAACACTGTGTGGGCAGGTTGATGTCTATTTGGATACTTTCGTCGGTATTCTCGAGCTGCTTGTCTGGCGTTCCAATTAGAATAACCATATGCAAACACAATATCTGCATACTCCTCAGTTGTGAATAAATGCATTTTTTATTTAGCACTTTCACACTAAGTGTCAAATGAATAATCTAAATGACACAAATACTAATTATTGTTATATCAACCGTCATTTTTATTTATCAGCCTACTTTTAATTAAAATATAAATATATTTTTTAAACTGCTTGTAACTTCTAAACAAAAACGAATCGGACCCACGTTCATTTAAGAAAAAATGTTTGGAAGTAACCCAGTTATTATCTGCCAAAGTTTATCATAGAGCTCGTGGAACACCCTGTATATTGCAATGAACGCAATTTAAGCCTATAATACAGTTATAGGAATTAAAACAATCAAGCATTTCAAATATTATATTAATATAATCCATATAAATGTCATAATTTTAATTTGAAACTGATATCATATAGTATTAATTTCGATATAAAATAAGAAAAAAGAAAGAATGTAACATCAAGTTGGGTCACAACAAAGTTGGTGTGTGTGAGACTTCCCACAAAGCCCATGTAAAATGATATAATAAATACCGATTTATACAATTTAACGAGGTGTTTCATATTAGTGTAGTATTGTAGATACCCTGCAAGGGTCTGCAATCATTCCTAGCCCTTCTACATGTGATAAAAGTGTCTATGTGAGCATCTAGTTCTGGATGCCTTTTTCTGGAATTAGTAGGAGGTTCAATATTAGAAGCGGAGGCCATAGAAGCCCAGGGACGGCAGCAAGCTTCGTGCATCACCGTGGGGTCCTAGCTGTGAGACAAAAGCAGAGATTGGAGCCGGGAGCAGAGATCGGCATACTTGTGTCGCATTGACAAGTTTAAGTAGGCTTGCAAGGCATGCTAACCGCAATAAAGGAGGCCCAGGTTGTTGGGTCGATTCAAGCTAAACCGTCGCAGAAGCAGGATCAGAAATACTTTTTCCTAAAATCCAGTAAAATATTCAGTGGCGTCCTTCGCGTGTGCTTTGTTTACAGTGGCGTTGTTTACTTACGTTAAATCACCTAGGCGACCCATCAATAAGTTATAGCATATGTAATTGTTAAAAATTAAGTCTACTAAAATATGTACTGCATCATAAATGTGAGGTTAGGTCACTATAAGTTGACATTAAGACATTTCCTATAATTTAAAAATCCCATACAAAGTTATTCTATTGGTTAAAGTGACGCTTAAAAACGATCGCATTCAATGAAACCATAACAGTTTATGTAATTAGCCAGTATATTACAAAATAAAATTACATATTTAAATAACAAACTGGCAGGATGTAGAAATCCAACCCATGGAACAGAGTAATTAATTAACTATAAATTTAAATTAATAAATACAACACCTAGGCCACCACGATAATAACAATATATATGTTCTAACAACTTTATTCTGTTGTGCTTGATAATGGTTATTAGAGCAGGTTCTTTATAGTTTTCTTCTAGTTCTGTGTTCGTTCGCCTCCACCATACTCCATACATCAGGCGAAGTTTTGCATGTTATATGTTTGTGCATCTTATTATTCTTATTGGTGACCCTAATCGTTTTGTTCCTAACCTTCTTTCTATTTCCTTTACGACAGGACTCAAAAACTACAGGCGACATACTAATTGTTTAATTCATGAAGAATTTCACTTGCATCATCCCCTTGCCGAAAGTATTGTTAGAAAGGTTTGCAAATATTGTAAACTTACCCCCCCCCCCCTCACCTAATTCGGTTCGGGAATAATCGAGTTTTAGCGAATTTTTAGTCCATTATAAGCGAGTCTATAATATCCAATTCTATTTACATAGTTTCCGATGACTCTTTGGTAGCGACTTTGGTAATCGGTTCATTACAAGCAAGTCCAATATAAGTGGACCATACTGTATTCGACTTCTGTTTTCGCCTGGCATCTTTTAATTGTTGTGAAACATTGAATTTGGGTGAAAATTTACGGGAACTTATTCAAAACCGATTGTTGGTTGTTTTCTTCAATTCATGGATTTTTGGATTTTGGAGAGAACTGCTATACTATTCTCCCATCTCAAGCTATGAATTTTAAATATCCCGCAGAAATAAAGCCTCGAGCTAAACATCTCGGGATATTATTGCTTCAAAATCAATATTGCAATATATTAAGGTTGCCTTTCGTTCCTCAAAGTGCTAAAAACGTATTGATTCTAGAATTTGCTGAAGCCAATATAAATGCCATTAGATTATTTTTTGAAACTACTGCATGAAAAATATATAGCAAATTGTTGAAGACCTATTACTAGTAAAAAAGGAATGCCATCACAAAAAATATACGTAAATCAATACATGATTTAGCAGTTATGTTATTTTTATTTATTTTTCTGCAATAATTAACGACGTGACAGTTCCGATACGTAGTACCTGTTATAAAAACAGATATTCTTCCATTTTAAATTATTTTTATAACGTTTAAAATGTGTTGTATAAAACTATTGGCTTGTTTAAATCAGAGCCTAAAATGAGGCTTTATTATAGTGACGATATTTTAATATTCGATTGAAGCCAATGCCTTCCTCTAAAAATGCGAAAAAAAGTTAAGTGTTATCAAAGTATATACAGAGCGATTTACAGTATCTTTAGAAGTAAATTACAGACAATATAATTTTTTCACAATAACACGTACAAAAATGTAACTGACGTAACTCCAAAATCTTAAAAGGAAACCCCGAGCATTTTGAGGATTTCACAATAGCCCACCCTAGTTCACTTACAAGACACGTAGAAAATGAAGCAACGTCGAGAGCTGTTATCGTATCACACAATGTGCTCTTACGACACCTTCTGTCTTACTTTCCCCGAAGAAACTTACCATCATTTGCCTTCGTCTAAAGCTCACGTAGGCAAGGCTGCTCGCCGGAAAAAGGGCATATCAATAGAAAGTGGTGTCTGCGACAAATTTTAATGAGCTTTTGGAATACAATTTCCAGACACATTTGTCACTTAGTGGTGGTGATGACACCTATGAACTTCTACACCGACGCTTGTGCGGTTCTAGTGGTTTAAGGTTGCCGTATTTATGTAGTTGAGTACGAACTTAAAAATTGCAATGATTTGGTTTGCAGGTAGGTTTTTAATATACGCACTGAAAGAAAAATAGAATGTCTAGTTTTTTCAACATTTTATAATCGGTTAATTTATGGCTTACTTAGAATCTTAACTTAAAAAATGATGGACTTAATACTAATTATTGTAATTTATTTACTTGATAGTTTAATTATTACTCGAGATATTTAGCAGAAAATAAGTGTCCCATTTATTTTCTTTCAGCGCGTTTATTTTTTTACAAAAATCCAATTGAGATTCTATAAATTTAGTTGTTAGGCTGTGTAGGTACGTTAGTAATCTATTTTTATTCACATGGTGTAGGTTCCATAATTAAATTATGAGCGATTATTACAGATCTTGTTATAATAACCGGGATCGACGGCTTAACGTGTCCTCTGAAGTAACGATATGCAACTAATCAATCATTTCTTTCAGGGATGAGTGCGATAGCAGCACCCTTAGTAGGCCTCGGGGCGTTAGCAGCTTCAAACATAGGACTCGTTTTACCAGCACTGATAACTGCCATAGCATACTTCCAGTATGATCTGATGGACCCTGAATCGAGACCCATCGACATGGATATGGAACTCCTATTGGACAGTTACGATTTCATAGTGGTGGGGTCGGGATCAGCAGGTAATATAAAAATATTAAAATTATTAAGTTTTGCAATTCAAACTTCAGTCAATGAGTCAGTAACTAAAGTTTTCAATGCCAACCAAACATGCTAACAAAACTGTTGATGGAAGGGAGCATATAATGTTCAAAATCTCGGATCTAAAATTTAATAGAAGTTCAACAACGGTCTGTGGATACGTGCAAGAATTATTAAGTAAAGCTTATATTAACTACCCTTCATTAAAGCCAGAGCTCGTACGTTCACCTCCTCGCTGAATGCCTCGTTTTCAAAGATATCAACAGGTGTCAGCTTGGCGAAACAAATGAATAGACAGCTATCCTTACTATTATTCGGCATGTTTGTATCGCAACTCTGCGACTTGTGATAACAAGTGTTATTGTTTCAGGGGCTGTTGTAGCGAACAGGTTAAGCGAAATCGAACAATGGAATGTGCTTCTGCTGGAGGCGGGAGGCGATGAAACGGAAATATCGGACGTACCCTTAATGGCTGCCTATTTACAGCTATCGCAGTTGGACTGGAAATACAAGAGCGAGCCGCAAGGGAATGCGTGTTTGGGTAAGGGAATTGATATGTCCCCACATTCCATCTGCACAAAGAATGTCAGTTCCCCTGGACCTGGACGTTTATTAAGTTTTATGAGGCGAAGTAAAGAGGATTTTGTTTCAAATTTTCCTTAAAAACCAATGTGGCACAGTATTAGCGTTATAATACAAGCAAACATTTACTTTCAGCAATGAAAAATGGAAGATGTAACTGGCCACGTGGAAAAGTGGTCGGAGGTTCATCAGTCTTAAACTACATGCTCTACGTAAGAGGCAACAAAAAGGACTACGACATTTGGGAGTCGCTAGGCAATCCAGGCTGGGGTTCACGCGATGCTCTCTACTACTTCAAGAAATCAGAAGACAACAAAAATCCATACCTAGCTCGAACCCCTTACCACTCGACGGGAGGATATCTAACCGTATCCGAAGCACCGTTTCACACCCCACTGGCGTACAGTTTTGTCGAGGGCGGTCAACAGCTCGGCTACGCAAATCGAGACACCAACGGGGAATTTCAAAGTGGGTTTATGGTTGCCCAAGGAACCATTCGGAGGGGTTCCAGGTGTTCCACGGGAAAGGCGTTTCTGCGACCAGTGCGGCTTCGCAAGAATCTCCATGTGTCGATGCACTCTCACGTGACTCGCGTTCTCGTAGACCCCGCAACCAAAGTGGCCTTCGGTGTGGAGTTCGTCCATGAAGGGAAGCTTCATCGGATAAGAGCTCGGAAAGAGGTAATACTGTCCGCAGGAGCGATAAACTCGCCCCAGATCCTTATGCTGTCCGGCATAGGCCCAAAAGAGGATTTGGAGAAGCTCAAGATTCCAGTGATGCAAGACCTGAAAGTCGGTTATAACATGCAGGATCACATAGGGTTGGGCGGATTAACCTTCATGGTGAATAAAGAGGTTTCCATTACCCTGGAACGTGTATACGCGGTGTCTCCGGTAATGCAATATGCAATTCTCGGTGGTGGGCCTTTGACAATCATGGGGGGAGTGGAAGGACTCGCCTTTGTCAACACTAAATATGCGAACGCTTCTGATGATTTTCCAGATATAGAGTTTCATTTCATTTCGGGATCTACTAATTCCGACGGTGGGGCGCAGTTAAAAAAGGCGCACGGCTTAAGCGACGATTTTTTCGACAGAACATTCAAGCCTATAATTAACAAAGACGTGTGGAGTGTAATTCCGGTTCTTCTTCGTCCAAAAAGCAAAGGGTTTATAAAGTTGCGCAGCAAAAACCCCCTCGATTATCCTCTCATCTACCCGAACTATTTCCAAGACGATTTTGACATGAAGACTTTGATAGAAGGAGTCAAAATCGGGGTTGCCTTGAGTCAAACACCGGCTTTTAGAAAGTATGGAAGTCAGATGCACAAGTTCCCCGACTGCGACCACATTGAAGCTTACACTGACGCTTACTGGGAGTGTATGATCAGGCTGTATTCAGTTACGATTTACCATCCCGTAGGGACTTGCAAAATGGGTCCTTACTGGGACCAGGAGGCGGTAGTCGACCCCCAACTCCGAGTATACGGAGTTAAAGGGCTACGGGTAATTGACGCGTCCATAATGCCGACTTTGGTCAGCGGAAATACCAATGCACCTGTCATCATGGTGGGGGAAAAGGGATCAGATTTGATTAAGGAATTTTGGTTGAATTCTGTACATTCAAGTAGAAAGTATATGATGGGTAGATAAATTTCATGTATAGCAACTAGCTACAGTGCTGGGGTGCAGCTGCCAAATGTAGGTGTAGAAATAACAGAATATGTGACTATGTGGAAAGCAGTTTGAGACTATTTAATAATCTTTTCTTGTTCATTTAGCAGTTCAGCTGTACAGAAATGGTGCAAGGAAAGTGAATAGGTGACTTTACACTGGCAGTTATAAAAAATCACTGTCCCTTATTTATCTATGGTATGGCATCTTCTCGAAAAAAAAAATTAATATATAACAATGTAGAAGGTCTTCCAGACTTTATAGACTTAAAAATATAAAACAATCGAATTTATTAGATTTTAAGAGTAAATATGGTTATACTTGCATCTTACTGTTGGCCAAGACTGTCACTAAACCCAAACTGTAACTGTTGTCATTATATAATTTTAGTGTGTAGGACTTTACTACTATTTGTTGTTCCTTTCTATTTACTCTACTGTAACCAAATGGATTTTATGAACAACAAACTAATATCAATCCTATTCAATATCAAAGATATAGATATAGGTAGATTAGTAGTATATAATTGTGTGTACTTTCCTGCATATATTGCACATCATATAGATTCTTTTGGAAAATGCTGAACTAAATTTATTTTATTATTTCTTACAAGTATATATTAAGTTTCTAGTGAAATAGTCCAATAATCTTGACACACTTAAATGTTGAATTTGTTTAGATTGGTATATTTGTATATCATTTAGCACTACAGAATAGAGTCGAGAAGCAATGCGTACCAGTTGGCCATGGAATACTTTTACTTACATTTTATGTCAGGATATGACGTATACTTTCGTTAACATCAACTAAGATGAGAATAATAGTTACTACCCCAACTGAACAGTAGATTTATTAAATAAGAACAAAATAGAGCACATACCATACTGTTATTTTATTTATTTGTTTTTATTCTACAATAGACCAGTATTCTATGTAATGTGATTGTAGTGAAATATATATTTTTGTACATAGAATATTATTTATTACCAGAAAAATAAAAATATGTTATTATGTTTTCTAGAGTTTTACTTGCCATCGATAGTTAACATATTCAATATTTAAAATATTGAGCAGTTCCCATCTAAAGACTTTTTATCTCAATTCTGTCATTAATAGTATATTTGATGTAAACATCAAGACGCAGAAAAAGAATAATAAAAAATTGTGGCGGTTTACGGCGATCGCTCAACCTTTCCGTCCGCGTTAGTGCCGCTCTGCGGCCATCGCTGCATATTTCTGTCCCTTGCGATGATTGCGATGCACGGCAATCGGTACACTTTTCCATTGCCCTGACTGCGGTCCACAGCGATCGTTGTACTTGTCGCCTCCCATTTTCATCAAGAGTAAAAACCTGAGCTTTGTACAAATTATTACTCTTATCTATTCCTGCGTTAAAACAAAAATAGGTAACATTTATTTTTTAAATGCGGTCACCCTGTACATATTTTAAAGAAAATATGTTCGTTTTCGAGCCAGGTAGACATATAATCCACATGCAAAATATCGTATTCCTCCAACAAATAGTTTTTAATGTATACCGCCAACAGACAGACGGAATTGAGAAAGCATATTTTGCGTCATCTAGGGACCCTGAACGTGAAGATTTGAAAAAATCTCGGAATGTGATTCTTTCACGATTATGATACTTTCTTCCTCTTTTAGACGAGTGAACTTAAGCATATTTTGCACATTAGAGCCAAAATGGAGTAAACATTGCCCATAAATATCTATAGTTCAATCTACTCAATATAGTTTTACGTATCAGAACGTGTACTCGTATCAAACGCGTAATCTTATTACAATAAAGAACATTAAAAGAAAATATTCAGTATAGTTGCTGAGTTTGATCAACAAATGTTCCACCTTTATATAGCACCATAGATTGCCATTCGAAGGCATTTCTTTTTCTTTTTTTTTTTTGGAGCGAAGTCGTGCTATGTTGATCTGACAAGTATTTTTAAAATAATTATTCATTGACCTAAATAAATTGAGCTGAAACCGGTATGTTACAAAGTGTTTCAGAGAATGTATTTTTCTTCAAAATCATACAAAAAGCCTTAACTAATTTTTTCGAAATGGAACACCCCGTATTTTTTTTCACCGTTCGACTGATTTTTTAATTATTTGTTATTAAGCATATCCTATGCCAAAAATAAGTAGTGTTGAAGGTCATTTGCAATTTTTTCTAAAATTATAATATTTTTAAATAAATTTTTTTAATGCGCCATAGAAAACAAAATTTGAGGAAACCATAGCTATGTTTATTATTAAACTATCAAAATACCTGACTATGAAGCTAACTGCCAATTAGAGACAATAGAAGTATAAATTTTAATTAAATAAAGACCAAATACCAAAGATTTTAACGTAGAACATAAGATGAGGCTTAAAACAACTTAATTTAGACAATTAACAAAATAAAACATCAATTTGCTCTTGAGCAGCATATCAAGTGTATACTTCTAAACGAGTTACGAGTTCCGTCTTTCATATTATCTCTCCCATGTGGGGAATGCTCATGAGATATAGTTGATACTAGAAAAACAAAATTTAGTAGGATCATATGACCCAAAGTGAACGACTGCAAGCGAGATGTTTTAATGTCAATATTCTACTAGGAAGCTTTATGAATGGCGAATTTTTGAAAAACAAATACCTTAGACCAGTAGAATACGACCCACGCTAAAAATATCGCACCGAGATTTCCTCGAGCTGGCTCAAAAATGGGGGGGGGGGGGGAGAGGCAAGGATTCACTAAAAGGTAGAGACCGAGCCATCAAAGTTGCAAAATAAAATATTCGAACAATGATGTCAGAGGAAGATCAGCCACGATTAGAGCAAGAACTAAAAGCTATCAACTGAAATATTGTAGGAATAAGTGAAATATGGCCACCTATTTTTCCAGAACAATTCTGATATCAACGACCAACTGGGAGGAGTAGCAATCCTCATTAACAAAAATATAAAACACCTGGTTATCAAGATGCGGGTTATTTCCAATAGGGTCACATACTTGTATATTATACTCAGGATGAGTATAAAATGCAGCTAATCCAGGTATACGCACGAACCAGTGCTGCTGAAGACGAATATATCAGAGACACTACATCTCACCCTTACGATAGGCGACTTCTATGCCAAGATTGGGGAGAAAAAAGGTGATTCTGATCATCTAACATAGAACCTACTATTAGGATTCATGAAAGCTGAAAATCTGTACTGCACGAACACCTTCTTCAGTAAAAAACCATGAAGGTAGACATGAATAGTCCAAATGGAAGATAAAAAAACGAAATGATTACATCCTCATAGTACGGATGTTTCAGTAATAAATATTATGGACACAGAAAGCGAATGGCGAGAGCCAATCTGGACTTAGTATCGGAATGGAAAGAAATAAAATGATTCACAAAGTCCTACGATATCCTACATTTACAATTTTAGAAAACAACCAAGAAAACTTGTAAAAAGACAAAACTGAGCGATGAAATAGCATTGTAAATGCCCACCTTAAATGAAATTACGGAAAAGGTAACGTTTAGCATCCATGTTAAATGGATAATAAAAAAATACATCCACAAAAAACAACGAAACTGAAAAATAAGCCAAAACACCATAGCGCTCATCGAACAGAGGAAAAGACTAACCAGAGGCAGAATACAAGAAGATCAACAGCACGATCAAAAATACACTCAAGGAAGGCACGAGAGCATACATAACTAATACAATCCAAAGTTCAACTGAAGAGAACTTGAACATGAAACTAAATTTCCAATTGAAAAAACTAAATTTCCAACATGATATTGCTGTAACAGATAAAAACGACATCCTGAAAGCTCTAGTAAACCTTTACAAAAAGCTGTAGCTACTCATCACATGAATTACAACAAGGGAGACAAAAACAAAGGATTATTCTAAATATTGGGTCAGAAGAAACACCAGAAATAAAAAATACGAGGTTCAAAAGGCACTAAGAATCTGGAGAAGAAAACCCAAGAATGAGCGTTAAACCTGACGAAGAACTGTCGATCACCACAGTGGAAATTTGAAAATGGTAAACATCAAATGGTTCCCACTCATCGTTGGTTGGTAGGTTTATTATTGATCAAATTAAAACAACATGTCTCTTAGCCCCAGGGATGTGTTGTTTTAATTTTATTGAAAAATAGGTTCGCCAGGGTGATACAATTTCACTATAACTCTTTACTTACTTTACTTATGGAGGGTATATTCAAGAGTCTAAAGTGAAAAACAAAAAAAGGTAAATATAGATGGAGTCTACGCTTTGCCTATGATGTACGACTTATTAGAAACAGTTTAGAAGAGCCCTCTATCATGATGAAACAACTGAATAAAGCCTTTAAGCGGGTAGGTCTACAAATGAAATTAAAAAAGAACATGAACCCTGAAAGAGTGTCATATATGTCATCGATAGCGTCAGACCAGATGCTGTAGATAATTATATATACTATATATTGGATACAAAACCAAACTGGGGAAGGAAAACCAAACAGTCGAAATATCTAGGGCTCAGTTGGGCTGCTTTCGGCAAACTTAACTACATCCTGAAAAACGCAACCATCGCAATACATTTAAAAAGAAAAATATATGAGTCTTGCATTCTCCCAGTGGCAGCGTATTGCCTAGAAACGGTAGCTCTAACAAAAGGGTCGCAGCTCGTTTGCGAATAACCGAAAGAAAAATGGAGAAAAAAATGCTGGATATTAGCCTTCGTGGACACAAAAAAAGGCGGAGAACTAAAGTAATCGACTTAGTAAAGGGTGGCAATGGAAAGGTCATATTGCCCGACAAGACCA
The DNA here is from genome assembly GCA_940337035.1 of Agriotes lineatus. Lineage (NCBI taxonomy): Eukaryota > Metazoa > Arthropoda > Insecta > Coleoptera > Elateridae > Agriotes > Agriotes lineatus. The sequence continues at coordinate 66,271,441 of OW679203.1, forward strand.
GTATAGATGGCCTAGGCCACTCCTAGATTGTAGCAAAGAACCACCACGCGACGTATTGACAGGCCGCAGAAAAGATGGGTGGATGACGTCAGACATATGGTGGAAAAAAATGGATTCACGTACAACAGCTTAGACAAAAATGGCGGCCTACATTCAGGAGTGGACGGTTGAAGGCTAGAAAAGACGAATATATCATCTCTGATAGCGATGCGGCTTCCTTACACGCAGCCCCAGAGAAACAAATGTGTGAGGTCCGGTAAGCGAGGATGCCAAGGCACTGGGCCACCCCTTCCGATCCACCGATTCGGTCTCTAAATATTTAAATAGCGCTGCACCCTTCTACAAGACGTAGTGATGCACACTGCACGGTCATGTTGGTACCACAAGTTCAGGTGTGTCTGAAGATCATTTTCGTACAATTGCAGGGGTAAGTCATTCCCTACGAAATTAAATAACTTTCACCCGTTCAATAATTCTCAAAAAATAGGAGTCTACAGTACTATGGCGTAACTTCCTACTACGCCTCTCCAAACGTTAAGAGACTATTAATTTTTTTAAATTGAATTTGCCGTACTCAGTGTGCAGTAGCTATGATTTTTTATGTAGAGTGGGCCGTAAGTGCGTCAAGATATTATTGGGTCGACCGTTGGCCAAGATATTATTGAGGGAGGGGGGGAGGGGGGGAGGGGGGTCCCTATGGCCGATATTATTTTATGTTATTTTGCAAAAACGATTATTGTATGAAGCAAGTGGAAAAAAAACAATTCTCCTATTAATGTCTATACAGTTAAATCTCCGAATAATTTCCAAACTTTTTGTTAAAAAATTTCAATATTCAGAATGGCTATACTACGTTTAACAAACAGATGCAGACATTTACAGGGAGGAGCCTGGATCGCAGAAACTGTTTTACATGTTAGAAATTAAAAACTCGAGATAATTCAAAAACCGTATAATTTCAAATAAAATTGAGCTGCTAACAACCACCATTACCATATTCTATTCAAATTTAGCGCTCATTTGTGGGAGGGGCAGTTGCTGAAACTGTCCGTTAAACGTAATATATAAGACGATTCATAACTATGGTCATTAAACCAAATGGGTGTATACCGACCTTAGTAGAAGTACATCCCACTAAAAATTAATTACGTATGGACAAAAATTCGCAGCAGGGTATCGGCAAACTTTTGAGAACCACTGGCTAACACAACAACATTTATTAGGTAAATTCGATAACAATACATTAACCGCTTACCAAATGTGATTGAAATACCCAAACAACTCTTTTTGCTCCTGCGTTATATCCAAATTTCGTCTCATCGCAACCACTTGTGCCTAAGATTATTGAACTGTGCCAAGTTATGTTCACCTAAATTCATTCCAGTGACCATCAATCAGTTTAAGCAATTGAATGTTTTCATTTTTTGTCTGATAATTTTAAATTTTGACGTATAGTTTGTTATACAAAGTTGTTGTGCTTGGTGTCCTCTAACTACCCTGAATTTTAATGTCCATACTTATGAATCACCCTGTATATGCTTTAATAGTCGCAAAACACAATTTTATAAGTGTTAAAGCAGCTCGATTAGTTGCATTATACGTATTAATAATATTTATACACGTTTTTTATTCGTACTGACTTATTGTTTTCGGAAATATTTTTAGTTCAGCTCTTAATGGTTCACTATCAGTCTTGTACTGATCTTGAAGGTTTCAGGCTATCATAACCTAAAAAAAACATTTATTTCCCGGATGGAGAGCACTAATCGTATTCGTAATATTCATTAATTTTATTTTTTGTTAACTTATATATACAGTGTGTCCCAGAATTGCTGTTACAAGAGGTGCGACGGACAAAACATTTTTTAATTTTATTTTAAGATTGTGGAATTAAACACTGCTTGGTTTGAAGAGAATTTTAAGAATATTTTCAGTTTTTGAAAAATCAGTCGGTCTTGCCAGTGAAGCGAAAACTATTTTCTTTTCAGGTTTTGTTTACGATACAGCAAAATTTTACCAAGAAAAGTTATTCAGAATTCAAAATTGCAGGAAGATCTACCTGCTTAGATGAAACAGTTATTTTTAGATTAAGCAAAATACATATATTTCATTTATCAAGGCCGACTTGTTTTTCAAAAACGCTCTATAAGTTCACTACCGTATTTTTGTACATCTTCAGTAGTAAAGGCATGATAGAGCTTTTCCAGACGGTTGTGACACCCTGTATGTCGATGGGATGCAAAAAACATAACTGTATTATTTTCAATAGCCCATCATATGCTTTAGTGACATAAGGGACACTCATAAAGATGCGTTTGAATGCAATGCTAATAACCCCGACCAACGCTATTTTTCAACGGAAACGTCTAGAACATTAGACAGGGGTTTCGCATAACACGCTCGTCAGCATAATTATTTTACATGCGATTTCTAAGTCAGTTGCCTTAATACAACGTGCGCGAGCTACACCAGATATCAAAAATAAACACCCAAAATGTCTTCGGATGATATGACAACGTATTCTCTAACTCGAATGGCCTTAACACTGGGTCCCAGCTTCGGTTTTCTGCTCGTGTTGCACTCGTCCGTAATGCACCAGCGTCTGGACATCGTGGACAAAGAAAATCGCGTGAAGGATACACCGACCCATAAGCTGTACGAAAACTACGACTTCATCATAGTGGGTGGCGGCAGTGCAGGGGCGGTTTTGGCTAACAGACTAAGCGAAGTGCCTCACTGGGATATATTGCTCCTGGAAGCTGGTCCGGACGAGGTCACGTTTTCCGACTTACCATTATTTTTTCCAGCCCTTCAGCTAACCCCACTGGATTGGAAGTACAAGACGGAGCCCAGCGATAACTATTGCAAAGCCATGAAGGACGGGCAATGTAACTGGCCAAGGGGCAAAGTGCTAGGAGGGTGTAGCGTTTTGAACGCCATGCTCTACATTAGGGGCAATAGGAGAGACTACGACCGGTGGGAAGCCTTGGGGAACCCAGGCTGGGGCTACGATAGCGTTTTACCCTATTTCAGAAAATCAGAAGACATGCGGATTGAGGAGCTGCGTGGTGATTTTTATCACGGGCAAGGTGGTTTTCTCACAGTTGAACACTTTAAGTACCACTCCCCGCTAATGGACTGGTTTTTGCAAGCAGCAGAACAGCTGGGCTATGAAATCAGGGATGTAAATGGTGAGATTCAAACTGGATTCACCCCATCTCACGGAACTCTTAGAGATGGCTTGCGGTGCAGCACAGCTAAAGCTTTCCTCAGGCCTATACACGACAGGGAGAACCTCCACGTGAGCTTGCTGTCGCACGTTGAAAAGGTTCTTATCGATGAGAAGACCCACCAGGCTTTTGGGGTGGTTTTTAACAAGTTCGGTGCTTCTAAAAGTGTTTACGTCAACCGCGAGGTAATTTTAAGTGCGGGATCTTTGCACTCGCCTCAGATTTTGATGCTTTCTGGAGTAGGCCCTGCAGATCATCTGGATGAAGTGGGTATAGACACTATAGTCCATTCACCTGGCGTTGGACGGAATTTGCAAGACCACGTCGCTGTTGGTGGAGGAACCTTCTTGTTCGACGACCCCCATACGTGCCCTGATGGTTGTGGATTTCTACTGCCCAGGGTTTTCTCAACGGAAAATATCGAAGCCTTCGCTGAAGAGGAAATGGGGCCAATTTACTGGTTACCCGAGTGCGAGATAATGGGGTTCGTCAAAACCAAATTTGCTAATCAGAGCGACGACTGGCCGGATATTCAGCTGTTTTTAGCTTCGTACTCGGATAATACGGACGGTGGATTGTTCAGCAAAAGGGCCGCAGGGCTTTCAGACGAATTTTTTACGGCGGTGTATGAGGATATAATTTACAAGGATGCGTTCAGCGTGATACCCTTGCTTCTCAGGCCCCGCAGTAGAGGGAGGATTTTATTGCAGGATGATAACTACAAGTCGCATTTGCTGATTTATCCAAATTATTATGCAGATCCTTACGACTTGGCAGTTATGGTAAGTATGTTTAGATTTTATTAACTCACATAAATATCTGTTTTTTGTTATAAATATGATTAGTTTAATATCATAATTTTCTTCCTGGGTTGCTGAAATTAACATCATACAAAGATTTAAAACATAAACTTTACAGCTATAACTGTCGATAGGCAACACACCATACAGCACTGTAACTAGTAGAAACATAACATCAAATGTGCTCATCGTTATCACTTTTAGTTTGAGTTAAACACGTTATTATTACAACCTCATAATGTTTATACATGGAATTAAAAATAGTTGTAAAAATTATTGTTTGCTAATTAGCAGCCATACAATTCAATTTTATACGGTAATTTATTCAAGAATACGAGCACTTTTAAAAATAAGCAACAAGAAACGGCAACCCAACAGACTTACCACAGGACGATATCTAATTTCTAGCCAGAAGCAAAGCATATATATCTGTGCATATGTGAATTTCATTAATAAGGTATCTGCGATTCATGACAGTTGTGATATTAATTTCGATATTGTAAGTAACATGTGAGCAAATAAAAATGAAATTAAGCTTGGCTTTGAAATATTTGTTTCATGAATAATATGTTGGTGACACTGGAAGTCTATGTCAAATTCGAAGTTAGCAGGTTAGGTTTTCCGTCAATCTGTGTCAAAACTGATGCAAAACCTAACCTGTTAACCTCGAATTTGACATAGACTTACAGAGTAACCAACATATTATTCATAAAATAAATATTTCAAAGCCAAGCTTGATTTCATTTTCGTTTGCTCACATGTTATATTAGGATGCCCATTTTTAGAAGTGCCACAGCCACACATAAATTGTTCTTGATATAACAACGACCATAGTTGCCTGCCACTTTCTTAAATTCATTACTTAACCCAAAAACAAGCTATAAAAAAACGCATAGTTCTGCCTAATATTTCAATCTAATTCCAAATTGCAGGTAGAGGGTTTCAAACTCGGCTACGAGCTCGCCCAGGCGCCCATTATGAAAAGGTACAACGCGCGGATAAACCACCTCCGAATACCGGGCTGCCAGCACCTGGAATTCTTATCGGACGAATACTGGGCATGCCAGGCCCGGCACTACACGCAAACGATTTATCACCCCGTGGGAACGGCCAAAATGGGGCCAGATGACGACTACGACGCCGTCGTGGATCCCCGCCTGAAGGTCAGGGGGGTCCAAAACCTCAGGGTTGTGGACGCGTCCATCATGCCCTATATCGTCAGCGGCAACACCAACGCCCCCACCATCATGATAGCCGAAAAGGCTGCGGACATGATCAAGGAGGACTGGGGGGCCCTCTTCCCTGAGCCCTACGGCAGGAGCACCGCGGAAGAGCAGAGGAGCCAGCTCAAGGACAGATTTCCGTTTCTGAATCGGAATGTTTTAAAGGCGAGCGATTTGGATAGAATTAGGAAGACGATGCCCGAACATTGGAAGAAGTTGGATTATTGGTAAATCGAGCTTAGGCGTGAAGCTTGAAGTTGGTAGTCGTTATACCTTGTACATTTTTACGTTAAGGTGGCCACACACGGACATTCCCGGCTTGATGCCACGCATGTCAAGTTAGAACTGTCATGCCAGGCTTGAAACGATTTACACATGTATATCTATTTTGTAATTTTGTAACGTTAGAGCAATACACTATTATAATGTTAAATCGGGTCAAACTCATATAAATTTAATACATAATTAATGTTAAGATAAATAATAAACACGTTGGATCTGTCATTCCCGGCTTAACAAGTCATCAAGCATGAACTGAATAGAAAAATTGGATTGACATGCCTGGGTCAAGCCGGGAACGACTGTATGTGGTCGCGTTTAGGGTAGGTCGCGAGCTGAAGGCGTTAGAAACTAGAGCTGGGCAGTATTTGTATTTGTAAATTATTTGTTTTATTCAAATACTTTGTATTTAAATACTTTTTAATGGGCTCTATTTGTATTTGTAGGTGCAAATACTTTGCAAAGTATTTAGTATTTAATTACATTTTTAAAAGTCTTTAAATACTTTGAGAGTATTTAAATATTCTCAAATGATGACGTATTGGACGTTTACGCAAAAAGTATTTACTAGTTGAAAATACAGGGTGTCTTAAAATGAATTACATCTAGTATGCTTTGAATTTCCCATAATGCAATCTAAAATTTTACTTGAAATTGGCAAGACTGTAAGTCTCTGTCAAATTCAAGGTTAGTAGGTTAGGTTTTGCGTCACTTTTGACACAGACTGGCGCAAAACCTAACCTACTTACCTCGAATTTGACACAGACTTACAGTCTTGCCAATTTCAAGTAAAATTTTAGATTGCACTATGGGAAATTCACAGCATACTAGATGTAATTAATTTTAAGACACCCGGTATATTTTTTGAAGAAATAAAAGTAATTAAATACCTTGAGAGTATTTAAATATATTGAGAGGATTTAACTATGAGTCTGTAATCCAAATTTTAGCAAAATAAGAAAAAATACTTATTTTATATGAAAGCTTTCAATTAAACAATATTACTTAAATAAAAATGAAGTCGAGTATTTAACAGAATACGTTAAATTTTCTAAGCCTCTGGTTTTAGCATTAGATATTCCGCAAGGAAAAGCTAATATATATATTATGGATTCGTGATACCAACAATAACCAGTATGAAAATTAATCTGGAAAAACTAAAAACATGAAATCTCAAGTATTTTTCCCCCTCAAATATAAAAAATGTAACCACAGCTGCTAAATATGAAGGTCAACTTTGTATTTGAACTAAAAAATTTAAATTTGTTATTAGCTGAAGGCTTAGAGTATGGATAACGCGCTAGTTTTGCACCACCCTGTATGTTTATTGTTTTATTTGTTTTTTCTTGGTTTAGATACTGTTTTTTGTGTTATGACAAAAATTAAAAAAAAAAGTTATATGAAAACGAAAAATTAAAAAAAGCGTTTATATTGTTTAAAATTTAATTGTTTAACTAACTTAGTTTTACTTTTTTGTTGATATTCACTATAAGTAATTTTATCAATACAATATTTTCTGGATTTTAAGATTTTTTGCCGAAATAGCGCATCTCAACTATGACACCTTCACTACTTGGGTTACTACAATTATTATTATTACCAAATATTTGAATGAAAGGAAATTATGAACTTGAAATTTAGTTTTGAAAAATTGTTAAACTGCGAAAAAGTTTATATTGATATTTAAATACTTCACAAGTAATTTACATTTTAGTTTTATCTAAAAACTAGAAGAAGTATTTAAATACTTTTAAAATATTTAAATACTTAATACATATTTACATACTTTTAAAGTATTTAATTACTTCTATAAAAGTATTTAACTATTAAATATTATAGGTATTTATTGTTTAACTACTTTTTGGTCATAAAAAGTGTTTAGTATTTAAATATATTCGAGTTTCATAAAGTATTTAGTATTTAGTAGTTAAATACTTTTTGACAGTATTTTGCCCAGCTCTGTTAGAAACTCGCTAAATAGTAATCGTTTCAAATATAATTTTAGGTTAAATAGTGATAGCATAAGTAGATAACAGTTATTCCTTTTTGTAGAATGATATATGTACAGTAAAGTAACACATAATAAAGCATCCATTTGAATGGAATAGTTATAATATGAGCAATCATTCTACAAATATTAATTGTTTCTTTTGCACAATATTGCATACAAAAATATTAAATTTATTTTCTTCAAAATGTAGTCTAAGTAGATCAGTTTGCCGGATTACGACAATAGTTATTTATGTATCTAGGCCGAAAAATTGGCTTTTCATGGACGATGCCTGCAATTGCTGGCCGAACGATAGCCAAAAAAGTGTCATTTTTCGTACGTAAATGCGTCCATAAAATCACATTTTATAGAGAGGTCGACGGAAATAGATATTTATGCATGTTTTTTCCCTCAGGTTGACATGTCAACCGAAGGTAAAGAACATGAATATCTCCCGTGGTGCATAAAATATTTTATCTACTAGCATATTCGTAAAAATAGTATGAAATTTCAAAATGTCATAATGACATTTAAAATTAGAATATGTAAGTAACATCAAGGATTGCCTCATTGTATGGTTGCTAAGACGTTAATTGTAGTTGCATTGTTACCATGAGTTTGAGGGAGAAATAATTTGACAAGTCCCTTGGGAGTTATGAGTAGCTTTTCATATTTTATTTCTATGACGAAAATGTACAATATCATGTTGCTAGTAGATAATAGTATATTATATCATGAGGTACTAAAGTGCAACATTAAATTCCGCTAGTGAATATTATTTCCTGAGGGCCCGTAGGGCCCGAGTGACTATTATTTCCTGAGGGCCCGAGGGAAATAGTCACTCAAAAAAATTAGGCACTTTAGTCCTGTGTGATATATGCTATTTTTTGCACTTTTGGAAAGATTATCATCACACGTTTGAAAAATTTGGAATTTGTCAATTTGGAAACTGACAATTACAATTTTATAATTTTACAGCAGGCCCTGGATAGCCTGAATCAGTAGTTGGCTGTACTGAAGTCTATTGTCAGTCTATGTCAAATTCCAGATATGCAGGTTAAGTTTTGCGTCAGTGTGTGTCAAATGACAAACAAAACCTAACCTACTAACCTCGTGTGTACATACGTTTACCATAGTTACGGTAACATTTTTACTTTAGTCCCTAGGGACTAAAGTAATTACTTAAGTCCTAGAGATTAAATGAGCTACTTTAGTCCCTGAAATACTAAGTGACTAAAGTGCCAACTTTAGTCCCGAAAGTGCAAAAAATAAGTTTTCTTCCTTTTAGATGACACCCTTGAAATGTGTATCGTTTCATATACATATTAATTAAAAAAGTCTATAAGGGGCGGCTGTGGAAATTTAAACGTATGAATAATATGTTGGTGGCACTGTAAATCTATGCCAATTCGAGGTTAGCAGGTTAGGTTTTCCGTCAGTTTTGACACAGACTGACGCAAAACCTAACCTGATAACCTCGAATTTGACATAGACTTACAGTGTTACCAACATATTATTCATACGTTTAAATTTCCACAACCGCCCCTTATGGACATTTTTAATGAATGTGTTGTATATCCAGAAGTTGCTATAAAAAACTGGGTATTTTAAGCATTTAAATTCAATATTTGTTAAAACGTATAAGAGATATAAATTTCAATTTATTTGATGCAGTTCCAGGTAGTTCACCAATGGTGACAAGTTATTGTAGAGTAGTCTCGTTATCAACATAATATTTCTTATTAATTATTTTCTTGGCAACAACAAAAACTCGCAATTTTTGCAAATACAGACAAGAACCGATATGCAGTATGGTAATTAAATAGCGTATAAATGCAGCAACTTCGTTAATGTTCGTTTTTAGGAAAGTTAAAGTCATATTTAGATTGTTATATCATTTGTTTGAAATGTTATGACGTCGTAATTTTTTTTAAATGACAACCTATTTTTTCATTGATAACAAATTTTAATCTGTTTTCAACGGTATACAATTTTGAATAGGTTACATTAGAATAAAAAAGATCCAAAACATTACCTTACAGTTCAGATAGTTAGAAGCCTTGACGGGCGAGCGGTCCCGCCGCTTGCAGTCGAGGCCACAGTAAAAGGTCGTTCGGAAGAGAGTTCGACTCCCGGCACGGGCGTTCCGGTTTTCACTTAGTTAAGACATGGTAGATTAAGTGACGCCTGCACCCCCTGAAGTAATGCGAAAAAAATTCCAGTGGGGTGGGGCGATAGAAGTGCTTAAGGAAGGGAAAAAGTAGTTACCTGGGCTTAAAACAAAAACCGATAATTGTACAGTCGTGTGCAAATAAATCTGGGACAGTGTTTTTTTCACATGCAGATTCAGTTAAGAATTTGAAGAATATTTCCATGGATTTCCTCTTATCAGAGAGAGTTACGGGTTTCAGTACCTGTTAAAGTTTAATGTAACTCTTTCTGATAGCAGGAAATCCATGGAGATATTCTTCAATTCTTAACTGAATCTGCATGTGAAAAAAACACTGTCCCAGATTTATTTGCACACGACTGTACATTTATTTTCTATGATGGAATTATTGTCAATATTAAAAGGAATCATAATTAAGTATTTTGTTTTAAACCCAGGTAACTGGAATTACTCTGTGAATTTGATTCGACTTTACTATATGAAGTTGAAGGTCGTTTTTCTAGTTTTTTTTTCTAATGTAACCCGTTTAAAATTTTATACCGTTGACAACAGAACTTTCTACCGTATTAACTGAAAAAAAAAATATGTTACCATATAAAAACATAGTGTTGACATCATAACATTTAAGACAAATGGTATAAAATCTGACAATGGCTTTAAAATAAATGATTAGTGGACGTAGTGCAAACATTTCTTCATTCTGTGGGTAACTTTTTTCATTAGCGTAACATATGGTTTTGTTGGCCCAATGACCTTCTTAAGGAAATTTTCAGTTTTAAAGTGGACAATTTTATTTAAAGTGTTTGAAAATGGAATTTTGGGTTGAAAGAATTGTAATACCAGTTCGTTTCTGAATCTAAAAAAATGTGTTTCGTTAGATCTGGACTATTCCAATTTATTTTTAGACATTCTTTTTTAAAACACATGTTTTCTCCTTCTATAGGTTTTTGGGCCAGTTTACAGAAACGTATTTTGCAGTGATGGAGCTCAGCAAGACATTTTAAATTAAAAACTGGTAGTTTGAAAGTTACTAGTTTAAACGTTGAGATTACTAGCATAAAAAAATAAAATCTCTACTTTGGAGATCGAGATTTTCAGCTTCAAATAAGAAATTCTACTTTACGCCAGAAGATTAACGTCTAATGTTTGATATGATGTATGCTAATACGGGTTGCAACAGGAAAACTAAACGATGTCATATGTGCAATATATGCATCTTCTACTGCATGATAAATACGGTAGGTAGTAAAAGGTTCCAAAAGGAAAAAACTCATCTGTAGGCAGCAATTTATATATAATCTGAGCACAGAACCTAGCACAGCGAAATAGTTATTTATTTACCAAGGGCATTATGAAGATGGTTATGCCCTTTCGAGGGCGACAAGTTTACAAGGCTGAAGGCCACTGGCCCGAGGATTTATAAGTCACTCCAGGGTTATGAACATTAACTAATGCCCGTGGTTCATACGTTTTATTTTCCACTTTGAATAACTTGAAAAGCTTACAGAGCAGTCCATAATGTCTTAGGGCGTTATGAGCGGGCGTAATAATAACGCCGGCTATCGAGAGGGCACGAGAGGGCATAATGAGCGGGAGTTAGCATTACGCCCGCTCATAACGCCCTAGGGCGTTACCGACTGCTTTATATACCTGTCACAGATATAAACAACAAATAATAGATCAGTAGAAAATAAAAAAAAATGAGAAATGTGGCAAGCCCTTATTAGAATTATATCGGAGATATTCTGAAGCCGAAGGAGATAACAGTTCAAATCCACGTAGAAGAAGATAGAATAAGGATCTGTATCATTTCATCGACGCAAAAACGCAGAATGACGTACTGCAAATACTGCAAACGACCAATATGCGCAGGTCTGTCGATTTTATACTGGTTATGTGGTATATATAAAGAAACTGTTAAATAATATGCTTATATACGCAAATTTTGTAGAATACAATATGTAACTCAAAAGTGTAAATAAGGCTAAAGCTTGAGATTTCCGGTATTAAAATCAAAATTCCTAGTTCAAAGGCCTAGACACAGTTTATTTTTTTTTTAATTTTGAAGAAGCGCTTAATAGACTCAAAATCTAAACGAGACAATTTTTAGATTAGAAGCAGATTTTCAAAGTAAAAGCAGATATTTTAGTTGAATACAACAATGACTATGTCAAAATACCGCATAGATAACACAAGCACATTTTTAATTAGAAAATATTAATCTTTAGTTTAAAACTCAAAATGTATATTTTAAAACTTGCGTCTTCAAAAGTATGCATCCATAGCTTAAAAGTGAAAATTATTAATTTAAGTCAAAATTTCTGCTTTGTTAATAAAAAGCAATATTTCTAATTTATAGATTTCCATAAAGACACTTACTGTATTATTATTATTATAATATACAGGGTGTAGAAATGCTTTACGCACTATAGGGTTTTCAATGGTAATTTCTTTATATGAAAATATTTGCCTTCCTAATTCTTTTACAGCAATCTTCTAAATAAGTTTTCTGTAGAGAAAAAAATCTGCATCTATTTATCATTTTCCACTTCGGAAAACCGAAAAATTTTGAGAAATTAAAATTACCACTTTCACAAAAGTCAGTGTATACACCCTGTATATTATAGTCTTGCTTCTATTTACAAATTGAGATTTTTAGTTTTATAAAAGATGTCTAGTTTGAAAGTAGAAACTTTTACTACGGTGTCGTAAGTATGACAGGAAATACTTTAATTTAGTGACGAAGGCTTCCAGGATTCCGCCGTGTTATGGTTGAGATAAAAGAGCTCAACGTTTCGTCCACTTTTATAACGGCCTTCATCAGGAGTTAAACTAAAGAGCATGTTAACTGAGCGTATAAACCAAGCACACTTTTGCTATTGCAAGAAGGGCACGGTAACTAAAAGTGTCAACCACAGCAGAGGCGAAACTCTTCTACTGATCGGATAGAAAAAGATAAACTTTATAGTCAAGAGTCGTGTTTACAGAGTTCCTTGCCGTTGTGTTCATTGGTGAAACAGGACGTTCAGTAAATCTGATAAAACTTCTATTATCTATATCTACTGTTCCTCTTTAGCAGAAAGATTCGCGAATCCATTGAGATTTACAAACACCCCAACAACCTCAATCATGATGAAGGTTACCCTTATTTTTCTATGTGGAAAGCGCTCATTTCTGAACCCAGCCCCGCGCCCTCTTCATATAACCGCGATGACTCTAATATTTTTTACCCTCTTTCCTTTAGGTAGAGTTTGTGGTTGACACGTTGAGTTATCATGCGCTTCTCTCCCTTGTCATTGAAGAAAAGTTTGCACGTTGAGTTATCGTGCTCTTTTGTTTCTTTATTCTTTCTTAACACGGTTCAATCCCAAAAATCGTTTGTTGTATAATGACAACGACCGTGAAAGCCTCCGATATCAGTACAGTTGTTATTTTAAACAGTCGAAGTGTAACTATAAACCGGAAATGTTTAGTATTTTATGAATAAAATTTTTTACAGAATTATTGAACACTGCGAAAACGTACATTCCATTATGAGGCACTAAAACTCTTATATAAAATATACAATATAAGTGCTAGTGTTATGAATATTTTATTTCCAAACTCCTTTGCGATAGCAAAATCTTACATCGACATAGACTTTTTGTTCATCTAACATCTCTTCATCTTTAAAGTATGTGTGAATTAGCAAATGGAATACAGTTCTTGCTTAAAAACAGTTTAATTTCTTACATCGGCAACAGTTATTTCAATATTCAAAATTTTGAAAATTATTCTATCCTTCTGGAAATTTGAGTGGTGACTACAACAAAATTTCTTTATTTGGTAACTGGTAACTTGAACCACCAGATGGAGACGCTGGGCAGTTAACGTCTCCCTCTCTCTTTCTCTTCCCGGTTCATGGTGGCCTTCTGCTTTTTCGGTTCCCAATATGTTCTTCCATTGCTATCTATTTCGCCATTCACCCGGTGGCATGTTTCCTTTTCCTATACTTCGTAGTACTCTTCTCCTTCCCTGTGCTATCCATACCATCATCTTTTTTGCCAGTCTCTATTATTTTTTCTGTGTCCACCGCACAGATATCGTTTTCTTCCGAATTCCCCTACGATGCCACTTTCCACATTCATTTTAATTTTCACTTCTTCAGTTCTTACTGTTTCCCATCTTGGATTTATACATTTGCTTCTTTATTATATTTTTTATATGTATATTTTCATCACGTAGTATGCAAATGAGTGCTCGATTTATTATTGTTTTTACCCCCATAGATATATATTGTTCACATTTTTGTATTTCTTCTCCTTATCTCGAGGTGAATAGTTTATATTTGCCTCTATCATCCCATATTTTGTATTTTTCAAGGTGATTGTTAATCCCCATTGTGCATATTTCTCCTACAGCTTCTTGGTAATATGATGTACATCTTCCTCGTCTTGCGGCTGTCACAACTTGAACATCTACGAATTGTAGTGTATACAGCAAGGTATCGTCATCAAATGTTATTTCCACATTCCTTACTTGCCGCTTCTATTGTTTCAGATCTCCATCTACACCTTACATAGTAATCAAGAATCAGCATTTAAATTCTATAGTGATGTTTCCCAAACCGTCTCACATCTCGCAATAGTAATCCCGGATGCACGATGTCATTTATTTATTTATTTAATTTCATAATCTTATTTACTGGCTTTAGATAGCGGGCATAAAATCGCTTTTATGGCCCTAGGGCCTACAAAGTTGCTAAGCAGTATAACAAACACCAACAATGTAATACAGCAACACCAACAATCTGCTCAGAAGACACCAAAAATTTACAGCGCCAGCACAACGATGACGCCGTAGTACGTAGTCAAAGTAGTGAATCCTTGCCTTTTGTCCATTGTGAGAACCAAAATGAAATAAAATGTTGTAAGTACCACGTATCTAATCACGATTATCACTCTCAGGAAATTTAAAGCTCTCCACTTCGCGTTGCGCTTTAAACATTCCCTCGTGCTATAATCTATTGATTATGCCCTTAATACATAAATAACTATTGGGGTTACCTAAAAAGTAGGGTAAATAAAATAAAACTCAGGAATACAGCCAAACTGAAAATCAGTATACAGTGTGTATACAAAGTAATTTCCCAAGATAAATATACTGAGGGAGCAATGTTCGAATGTGTCCAACGATTGGAAGAGTCTATGGATCAAGAAAGTGGCTATTTGACCTATACCATATTCCACAAATAAACTCCCGTTTCTTCCCATTATATTGGTATCATTCTTTGAGAAGTTGTTTCGTCATTTGAAAGCTGTTCAATGTATTTTAGCGTTTAATGTATATTATTTTCCAACACCTGTCATACTACTTAGTGTCAATACGGCTGTGTCATGAGCTTTGATTAAATATATTGTCGCGAATTTGTCAGTCAAAATACACTTGTACACGATGACTAAAGCTACTGTTGCGAAATTAATAAGAACTTTAAGTACACACAGCTGCATTCATTTTCTGCCGTTTGCAGAATAAGTTAAGTCTTATACGGGTACTGATTAACTACTAAATTATCAGTTCAGTTTGACCAAGAGAACTTGATAGGCATTCTCAAAATTTCTAATAATCCTATCAGAGCAGCGCTTAATATCGGACTTCTAAGTCACATACATGAACGTGACAATACATAATTTCTCGGTACTGCTATGTATTCTTAAAAATTTAAAGTGTCACACGCCAACACGGCCGACACCTCGCAAATGATTTCAAATAAAGTTTGCAACTCTACTAAGGGAATTTGCTCCAGCCGGTACGTATTTTTAGCCTAATTTTTATGACCGAGTGTCAATTTTTCCGCTTCTAATCACGTACCAATAATCTAGCTTCGCCCAATTGTTCAGCCTACGAGGTAAACGCTGCATAAATTTACCCTTGTGCTTCAGTGAGATTCAAATACTCCATCTTCCCAGAGAAAGAAACGTTCTAAATACCGGCTTTCAGCCGCATGTTGTAACTTTTATATGAAAAATTTGCCTACGAAATTCTACAAATTACTTATGTCTAACTAAAGTACAACCTATTCGTACAACCGCGTAGAGTTAATTTTCACACAAAAATGATGTTATCCATGGTGTTTTCCATTATGCTCTTTTGCATGTTTTCATCAATTCCGTTATGACATAGGTAGTACATCTTTTCAATTCCAATGTTTACGGTTTTTGTTTCACTATTGTTTGTTGTTCTCTGTATGCTTCTTTATCATTATTATCTGTTTTAGAATTCAACCACTTTTTGTTTCTCTATACATTGTTTTACATGCTTATAAACGTATATGGTCGTATGTTGTGCCTGCACTTGCGCGTGTGTGTCTAAAGACATTACATCGCGTAAGCAAACGTGATTTAGTGACCTGATGTATGTCTAAGGTCACTAAATCACGTTAGCTACGCTAACACAGGTAGGGAAACTCGGCGTTATTTATGTCAAACCAAACTCGTTTTTGTCAGTGGCGTACCCAATCAGTTTATAGGTTATAATAGAAATAAATTGAAGTTTGCGTAATGTAAACGCAATAAATAAATATTACATAACAAATTATTTGTAAACGTTTTCCAGCTTAAAAGAAATAATTATCACAAAATCTAAAGCTTTAGCGAATATTTTGTACAGCTCGCTGCATTCCAATACTTCGTCACCTCGCATACACGTAAATGATGCATGTCGTCTAGTGGTCTATTTATTTCTTTCAACCACTTCTGCCGTTTTATGCTATTTCTTGGTCATTAATTTGCAGTAAGTAATTCATTAAAAAGTATTGCTAAATATTGCAGTTTAAATTACCTTCAGGAACTTGAAACGGCGTATACCCTTTTATGCTGTTGTTCAGGCAACCTTTAACGTAGCAAATGAAAACCATAATGCTATTAAATATATATACGTTTTGACAAAATTCGTCGGGAGAACTAGGGAATCCGAGATCACAATCATCTCTTCAGGTCATAATTTAGGCAAATGATATGTAATCGTGAAAAATTACCTTTGATATTTCTCCAGATCTTCAAGTTTCAGGGTCAGTAGACGAACAACATTTTAAATTGCGGTTAAAAACGATCATCTGCCTAACTTACAACCTAGAGAAAGGATTGTGGCTTCGCATTCGAAAGATATATTAATAATAAGAAAAATTATTTACTAGTAGCGCCTATGGTAAATTTGACATTGACAAACTCGTTTTTTGAACTTGTCAGATGGTGTTTCCCTACCTGTGTTAGCGTAGCTAACGTGATTTAGTGGCCTTATGTATGTCACCCTTTTAACGCCATCTAACGGCAATCGCACAAACTTGACTGCTACAGGATGCTCTCTGTTTTCTTCTGTTCTTCTGGATTTACAATTCAATTTAAAATATGCAAGTGTTAAAAACCGTATAGCGATCCTATTTATGTACACCATTTTTAATTGCAAGTTGAATTCTATAAAATAATATATCTTAAACTCCTAACCGTGGAACATATCATAGCTGTACTAAAAAATGGTAGTAAATATAATAAATACGGTTTTAAAAGAACATTTTATCGCTGAATCATCCATTACCAGTAAAAGCGCCTTTATATCCGCATTGTACAATTTAATTATCTCCAATATAAAATGGAATATATCCGAGTTATATACCGGGTGTCTTAAAATGAATTACATCTAGTATGCTTGGAATTTCCCATAATGCAATCCAAATCTTTACTTAAAATTGGCAAGACTGTACGTCTATGTCAAATTCGAGGTTAGCAGGTTAGGTTTTGCGTCAGTTTTGACACAAATGACGCAAAACATAACCTGATAACCTCAAATTTGACATAGACTTAGAGTACTGCCAATTTCAAGTAAAATTTTAGATTGCATTATAGGAAATCCAAAGCATACTAGATGTAATTCATTTTAAGACACCCGGTACTTTGTAATTGTAGTTAATTATTAATCAACTGACGCATCAAGTAGCTAATTAAACGATTCTGGAAAATGATATAATCAGCTCATAAAAATATTATTACCTAGGATAGAAACAGCTTGAACAATAAAAACCAAGTTTCTCAAGCAAATTCTAATAAACGGCAATTATTATAATTAAGTTTCTAACATTTACAAGGGCAAGTTTCTGTATAATATAAATTTATGTTTTCGAAAATTTTGCATGTTTGCAAATTGCTAACATTTTTAGGAGGTGGCGAAATAGTTTTTGTATACTTTCACTAAAATATGAATGTTTCATTTGCCTATATTAAACTGTATTTTCCTAAAAATCACTCGGGCTTATTTTGATTTATTTGCCGCACTCGACGCCTAATTTTATCAACAGTGGCATGTTTTCAATTGGAAATACCTTCCCCTTATGCACGAATACAATAATTGCAGGATAATGGCAAACAGAGTAATTGGAATATTTTTTACTCCAAATGGCTGGTTCACTCCAGATTGCCGAGAGTTTTACATTTATTAAATAGATTAATAAGCTCTATAATAACATTACTGTTTCATAAAGCCAAGTAATTCAATTATACATGCGATCACAAAGAATTGAATTAGAGGATAAAATGGGTTTAAACACTGCTACTTTTGCAAGCTGATGTTGAGGGTATTTATAACAATAAATCAGTAAATAAGTGTAGCTAACCACTAGAAAAGTTATAAAAATTGAGAAATCGGAATAAATTATTTAAAAACAAGTTAAATGATATATTAAGGCTCTTATTCACAATACGAGGGAAACTAGAAAAAATATCTATGTAGCCATGACAGAAACATTTGAAGTACTTCAACGTTTAATGTTAACTAGTGATATTCTCTCTAGTTACATACCAAATTTGATAGTTTCGTTCGTTTTTCCTTATTTTCTGGAGTATTTTGTGTCTGAAAACTGTACTAAAGTTCAAGGTCAATTTATGAAGACGATGCTATTTCACGATTCATAGAAGATTATCCTAGAAGCAACAAATGTTGAAATATACAAAAAAGTGGAAGCCATGGTTCTTGAGTATCGTCGTAGGAAAGTCCACAATCGCTACAGCGTTGGACACGACAATGCACCTGTGCACAAAGCCGCCAAAATCAACCTGCTTTTTCAAACATTCCACTTTATTGAGTTACATCTGTTAAGAAATCTGAAGAAAAACCTCAGAGAATGTCGTTTCACGACAGGCGAGCATTTGAGACGAATTATTCTTTCATACTGGAATAAATTCTTTGTAAGACAAATGGCACAAGTGCGTTGATTTAGGGGGGGGCTATATTGAAATATATAGTTATAAATAAAAATCACACCTCGTTTGTTTCACAGTTCGGTAGATAACTTTTCTAGTTTCCCTCGTAAAATATTTAAAAGATTTACATTTCATTGACGGCTCCTATTTAAATACGCTGATTCAAGGTTCACGTTTACTGTTGTGGTTTGCGAAGTCACTGGTCAGACGATTTTTGAAAACAGTCGCTCGAGAACAAGTGACTTTGTTCTACAGGTAAGAATTGACATATATACTTTAGTGTGTGTGCAAATTAAAGCTGTTAGAATAAATTATTACTAATTAAGATAAATAAATAAAACATGTTTTGAGAATGATTGGTTTATTAAAATGTATATTACAGAGTTTTGCTTGCAACGCAATACATAAATTTTTGCTTTTCACAAGAAAATAAAAAATAGTCATTCAGAACATGCACAGACTGAATAATTGTATCAAATTGCGAAATTTATAGATATGTCAAATATTTAAAAGTTCGTTTGTTAACATTTTATACAGTGCGTCCAAAATAAACAGAGCTCGGTTAAATTGGAACAAATGGTTGTTTTAACTTTTTTCAATGGGCCCAAAAAATTTCAAGGTTTCCTTTTTACAAATGACAATCAACAGTGAAAAACTAGTTTCTCATAGTAAATAAGTTATGAACATATATTCTTAATAGTAATCCAAGTTGTGTTTCCTTCAATCTTCTTGAAGGTCGGTTTTCAAATATTATATAATTTACAACTGGAGCTGCAACTAATTATGGACTTACAATCCCATTCAAAAACGAAGTTAATGTAATATCTTATATCTTGCAACTTGAAGCGGATCTGTATATAAAAATATTTTTTCGCATTTTGTATAATAATGTGCTATTTTATTAAATTCAAAATCGATTAATAAAGTGGCACTTTGGTGCATAAAAATGTCACTTTACTATATGGTAATGTCACTGTCAAATTCGAGGTTAACAGGTTAGGTTTTGTGTCAGT